>OX421477.1:16634280-17834280 GCA_949126895.1 Eilema caniola
GGAAAAGAAAATCGCGTTGCTCACCTCATCACCATGTGAGGACTCTGTTATTATTTCTTTAGCTAGTCGTTTGTCGTCTTGGTCCAAATTATTGCGTTGTGTAGTTTATATTTGTAGATTTTCAAAACTTTTATCGACCCGAGGTCGTATAAGTGCATCAGATCTTGAATTTGCAGAATTGTTAACTCTTCGTGAGCTTCAACGTTCGTATTTTCATAGTGAAATTTCTAGTTTACAGTCAGGTAAGCCTTGTAGTCGCGCATTACAACAACTTAAACCATTCTTGAAGGATGGACTCATAAGAGTTGGAGGTCGTTTGAGTGTTTCTGATTTAAGTTATGAAACAAAACATCCAATCGTTCTACCACGAAAGGATCACATTTTGAATTTATTAGTTGATTACCATCATAAGGTAAATTGTCACGCAGGCCCTGATCTGTTAATGTCTCTTTTACGTCAGAGATATTGGATACTCTCTGCACGTAACCTTATTAGAAATAGGATACATAAATGTCTCCCTTGCTTTAGACTTCGACCTAAGCCAACTTTCCCGGAAATGGCTGATCACCGATCTTGTCGTGTAGTACAATCCGCTAAACCTTTCGTTCATACTGGAACGGACTATGCGGGTCCGCTTAAGGTTACCATATCTCGCGGTCGTGGCATTCGTTCTACGAAGGCTTACATATGCTTATTCGTGTGTATGACTACTCGTGCTGTTCACATTGAGTTGGCAAGTAATTTAAGCACTGCTTGTTTTTTGAATGCCTTCAAACGCTTTTTATCTCGTCGCGGTCCTGTAGGGACAATATATTCGGATAATGGTACTAATTACGTCGGTGCAAAACGCACGCTATCGGAATTACACGAACTTTTACGTTCCAAATATCATAAGACTGAATTTGGAAACATGTTAGCTGAAAATAGAATCAATTGGTCTCTCAACGTTCCGGCAGCTAGTCACTTTGGAGGGAATTGGGAGGCTAATATAAAGAGTTTGAAGACACACTTGTTTCGCGTTGTAGGTGATCAAATTCTATCATTTGAAGAGCTTAGTACTGTACTGGCTCAAGTAGAAGCTGTTATGAATACTCGTCCATTGTGTAGAACGCTCTCGAATGATCCTTCGGAGCAACTAGCTTTGACTCCAGCACATTTTTTGAATCTTACGCCTTTAAAATATTTACCCGCTGCAGAGGTTGATGAAACCTTGAGTACCGTTTCGCGTCACGATCTATTAGACAAGTTAGTTCAATGTTTTTGGAAGCGCTGGAGGACGGACTATCTCCACACTATTCAGTTACGTCAGAAATGGAATAGTCCTACTAATCCAATTACAGTCGGGACTGTAGTTATTCTTCTTACTGAAAATTGTCCACCTCTCCACTGGCCTTTGGGTATTGTTGAAGAGGTTTTCCCCGGTTCTAATGGAATTACGCGGATAGTTCGCGTCAAGACTGTATCTGGAACGTATCTACGTCCGGTCATACGGCTGTGCCCCTTACCTAATCAATGATAATTACGTTGTTGCATCATTATTAGGTTATAGGTTAGTTATAGTTTTTTGCTTAATACTTAGATATATAGAATTTGAAGGTAGCCCTTCAAGCCGGGGGGAATGGTTGCGCGGATTTTTATCTGTTGTTAATTTCAATCTTCATAAACGCGTCAAAAATAATTTGAATGGCAAGCAATCGTCCCATCCCTTTCCCACTCCCGCACAATATCGCAATGCAAGGTCGACCGCACCGCTTCCTATCGGATATGCGAGACTAATTGCTTGACATCTTCACTTCCGTCGTGTGAGTCGAAAAACAATGGCGTAATATCGCAGCGCTCCGCATCTTTAAATTTTATATGTGTTAATTCGTCAAAATTACATTTCAATTTAGTGTCATACTAATCTCTTGAGAACTAAGTGTGATCCCGCGATTGTGTATGGACTCATGGACTTAGATAGCTGCTGATTAGCAATCCGCACCGCAGAACAGAAGACGCGACGCCATCATCGCCACTCATCAGAACAAACACCAGGTATTGTGCATTCACATCCTTCACTGAACTGCATTTGTTCATAATCCCGGCAGTTCAAAATTATTCCCATCGGTTTGTCTTGTCAATCAAATTAATTAGTATAATTTAGTCTATTCACGGTTTTCACACATTGTGCCGCCATATGCAATTTTTCAAAATTTATATCGCAAATTTTTGGCCATCGCATTAGTATCAAATTTTCGCATCCCCCGCACAATCACAGTAGCTTCGATTGATACCAAAAGTTTGACTAATATTTTATTGAAATAAAAAAAAATCTAGCTCCTCGGTGTCAGCATTTTCACATCAGAGGTCCAATTACTATACTGTCTTGCACATGAGATTGACTTGGGCCACGAAGATATTTGTCTCTTAATTGCTACACTAAAACGTGGATGCTAAAATAAAACCCTCTTTAAAAAATAAACGGGGAGTTCCTCATTTTACTCATGAGTAAAATGAGGAACTAAAACTATGGGGAAACTATCTGTAGTGAAGTTTTCATTGCATCGTTGCATCGTTAAGGGAAAATAAAATGATAAGGCACGTCACCATTTCATTTTTATTACATGCCATTAGTACGAGATTGCACTACTATCTTTTATATAAAGGAATAATTACTACGCAATGCATTATAATACATAGTAAGTATATTGTTAGCTTGACAGGTCAACGTAATTTAAAAGTTTTCGCAGTCGGATGTTTTTAGTAATGTGGGCTTTAAAGTTGGCAAGAAAATAGCTCGAATTAGTTGCATTAAATTCCTTAAATAAATTGCTCCTTATACCTACAAAAGACAGCGTCCGCTAAAAGGACATTAAAACTCAGCAATTTAATACAATAATAAACTGCGAAATCCATGCAATCATAAAATGACGGTACCAAAACAGGACGGTATGTTACAGACAGAGAATAGTTAGGTTTGATAGCAACCGGCTACCAGAACATTTATACATTTTTTCTTCAATATGTCACCTTCCTGGAAATGGGACATGCGTGGCATTCTATTAATCCTGGCTTGTCAGGCGTGACCTTCGATGCGTACTGTTTAAGTTACAGTGCGTTTTGTGGTTCATTATCTTACGATATCCCCTTTTCTCTAGTTAGTGAGCCTCGTAAGTTTTCAGCCATGATTTATAATACGATCGTATATTTTGTTAACATTTATTTTATGCCTAACCGTGTGCTTTTGTTTGTGTGGTCTATAATGTCTACCTACAATCACGCAGGAATATCAATATACACAGGTATATGAATTCAAACTACTACTAAGTCTGCCCCCAACCCATGCAGGAAAGCTGAAGCCGAAGTGGCTTACCAGTAGGTATACTGGCCCTTCATCCAAATCCAAAAAAGCTTGGCAAGTACCCCATTCACCCGAATTATTTCCTCTTTCTTCAGACGCTGTAATAAAAGTATGTCAACACCGTCTGAAACTAAAATGAAATTGTAAACAACGTATTTTACATCATAAAGATGGCAACATTTATGGCGTAATTCTCATTTTCATGCGTTACAATATAAGTCTGCTATGGCCGACGTCTCTACAATGTTTTGCTTATATGCACATTAGAATGGAAACCCATCGAGGGTTGTAAATTCTCTGGCAAATGATTCCTATCGCCGTGGTATAGCCCCCCATGGTTCGTAGTAATGTAAAAAGCATATCGGACCTTGTGAAATTAAGTGATCGTTTTTCACATTCAACGTAGAATGAAATTACTGAACACTGTGGTTCAAAACTTGATGAATATGGTTTGCACTGCTTGAGAATCTTCACATTATGCTCTAGTCTTATAAAGTTTTGCTTGAGAAGTATTATGAGGGACGTCATTTGATGAAAATCTCATAAGCTAACGCTAACAAATAAGCTAAATCTGTTTATTTTGTGCTAGTAGTGTTTCAAACAAGCTCATGGCTCACTTGTAACTATGCTACTCAAATAAAACGTATAAATAAAAATGTGTACCTGTTTATAAATGTTACCAAAAGTGTCTTCTCAAATCAGGAAATTCATTTAAGCATAATTTACGTTTTTTGACGTTTTGTGGTTTATATAAAATGAACTATCTATGAACAATACTTTCTGTATCATTTGTGGCTTTCTTAAAGTATGTAGATCCTAAGGTCTAATGCTTTACACGGATGATGGCGTAAAACGGAATAGATGGTTTCGACGCGAGTAATATTTATCATGTTTTAAACGAGTAGTAGTCTGTAGAAATTCTGCATTTTTTCCCACATTTTATATAAAATAAACCAGTTCAACCATCGATCTACATAACGTGTCCTCAGAATTTATAGTCCGAAATATTTAAAGTTATCTAAAAATATTATCTCAGCAAACTGTTATGTATCTAGACAACTGCTGTACTACTTCTTCAGGCAACGATAAGAAAAACTATGAAATCCTTTCTCCAAAAGTAATAAAACCTTCACGCAATCACATTCTATCCTACCCGAAATCACTCAATGGTCCGGAATAAAGACGTTATTCCGGACCATTGAGTGATTGACATGAAAAAATCTCAAATTTCCCAGAACCCAAGTGGAACAAAACTATTGATATTTCATGCTTTATTTTCCTCGTTAGTTCGGATCGGGTTTTGCAATTGGCACCTCGTTTATAAACTTGAAATTCAGCGCCTAGCCAATTTCTATAAAGGAGTGGTCGTTGACAGCCACGATTTGTTTAAGCTAAACTTACAGGTGAGGCGAGAACAAATTGCTGTTCGTAGTTCGAAAATTAAATTAATGTTTCCTTTGATAGAATACTTCATTCTACAGAATAGCTGGTACTTGTCAGTATTTTCACTGAGCAACTAAGAGATTTTATAATAAGTGAATGAAACAAGCTGAGTCAATCTTCTTTAAATGCCACAGTCGAAGTAGCAAATTGGAGATATTCAGTAAGTAATATACAATAATGAAGAATAAGAAGTATGTTAACTATACGAGCAACACATCATGAAAAATGTAATCCTAAATAATTACTGATGTTTAATCAGTTCTCTGTAGGATGGAAGATTTTCCTTATACAAGCGGCATAAACTATTGTGTGAATACTTATTATGTCTTGCTTTCTTTGATAACGTGAGAATGTATTAATTAATTAGGCTAGTGTACACAAGAAAAATATGTTAGAATAAAAGAGTATGGGAGAATGCAATAATTTGTCCTGAGGGAAATTGATCTAGAGTAAGTGAACGAGTTATTTACTGGCTATCCTCTCACTTTATTACTTTTGCAAGTATTGCCCTTTTTTGCCTTTTACACAGCATAAATGACCGGATCTGACTGTGAATGCGTTTCTCATTTCAAATCATAGTTAAGTCCTGTAGTGTTCGCACTTCTTGACGAACCTATTTAGTTACCTGGCCATCACGAACCAGCGATAAAAGAATACAACATATGAATTATCATTTGACCTAAGAGAATAGGAAAAAACAAGCGATGCAAAACAGTTCGAGTAAGTAGTTGATCGAGGAATTTGTCTAAAGTGTTTTAGGCTCTATCATTGAGCATATTCCGCGACTCTCTCAATCGAACCAGTAAAGCTAAAGAAACTTCGCGTAAATCCCATAAAACTCGTTTAGTAGTGATATAATTAAGAATAAATACCTTAAAATTACAGCTCATTGTCTTATCATTTAAATATCTGAAGAAGCTGTGGAGTTAGTCCTTGCGAACTATACAGTACCAATATGAGAGCGTCGAAGGCCTTAACTCGCCCCCCCCCCCCCCGCCCCACCTTGTTTTCTTTCTCTCTTTCGACGCTGCAGGTAACGCGTGCTCGCATTTGCTACATGACATAACATGAGCCTAAATGATTCATTCCATGAGACAGTACTTTTTACTTCTTGATAAAGAGGTCCTACTAACCCTAAATCAAGTCTATCTTCTCGTACAAAACTTATATTCAACTGCTTGATTTCCTAATTATTTGTACTTATTTATTTTGTGTTCTCAAATCATTCACTAGATTGAGATGGAAATAACTTCCTACACACGAAAAGACTTCTAAAAAGAGACATTAATAGACATACTTATTAGGATTTTCTTGAACAAGTCAATTATACTTGACCATTTTTATTTCGCCTATCTTCTATCTTACGGCTGTATCTTATTTTCGTAAATATTATTACCGCATTTACGTCAACGTAACACACCTTCTCGTTTATTGAAGTGAATGTAGGTTCACTCATGTTACGAAAAAGATTCTTTATGTAGCTTCTCAATAGAATGTTTTTACAAAGTTCATGTTGGTTTCAAGAGAATTTCGTGACTGAACACCGATCCTAAACAAATTTAGAATATCATAACATGTTGCGAATGAATCACATATTTTTGTAAGGAATATTTTTATTTGAATTTCGTTTACATAATTATCTTGAAAGAGGCTTTATCGAGACGAATGAAAAAAAATGAACATTGAACCTTACTAACAGTCTCAAAGGTTTTTTGACGTCTAGACCTTACAACTATGAAGTTTTTATAATAAACTAGCTGTTGCCCGCGGCTACGCCCGTCGTGGATTTCGGATTTGTTGACATTAATGATCACTGCTCCGCTCCCTTGAGTAGCAGCGTGATGATATATAGCCTATGTGTTATTCTGATGTATATAAGCTATATTATTGTAAAGTTGCATTAAAATCCATTCAGTAGTTTTTACGTGAAAGAGTAACAAACACTCATACATACATCCATTCATACTCACAAACTTTCGCATTTATAATTTTAGTAGGATTCTATTCTCCACAAAACTGATATTTTGTTATATCTTCTGACAGCTGTCAAATGAATTGGAATACAGCTCATTATCCCTAAAATTCGAATCTTAAGAAATTTCGGCTTTAATGTATATATTTAGTGATCGATCATTGCGTAGGTACTTAGCCGTCAAATCAAATCAGTTCATTTTGATTAAACGTCAAAACGGTAATTAATTTTATGGAAACATTTATAAAATAAAGAACTATGATGTCATGCTTCACTATGATTTACTATTAATGGTTGGGTGGATGGTAAAACATAAAAACGATACAATAAGAATAGCCATTTTTAAAGCTATTTTATTATTTTTTATGCAGTTATAAAATAATTTATTTCAATGATGAGTTTCCGAAGATGTGGAGCGCGGGGAAACTGGTCCTCATCCGCAAGCAGGGACGCCCGGCGGACGAGCTGTCCGAGTACCGGCCCATAGTGCTGCTCGACGAGGTGGGCAAACTCTTTGAAAGAGTTATTGCCAAGCGCCTCGTCGAGCATCTCTCCAGAGTGGGGCCGGACCTGGCGAACACCCAGTTTGGGTTCCGCCGGTGGCGTTTCACTGTGGATGCCATCATGCGTGTGAGGACTCTGGCGGGGTATGCGGTTGCCCGGGGCGAGGTGATGTTGGCGGTGTCCTTGGACATCTCCAACGCCTTCAACACCTTGCCCTGGAGTTGCATCAGGGAGGCACTCGTGTACCACGATATGCCTCTCTACCTCCGCCGCATAGTCGGGGCGTACCTGACGGAGAGAGCTGTCATCTACCCAAGTTCGACGGGAGTCGGTAGGCGTGAGATGTCGTGCGGTGTTCCGCAGGGGTCGGTCCTGGGGCCGCTCCTGTGGAACATCGGTTACGACTGGGTGTTTCGCTGTGACTTCGCGTACTGTGCCACCGTCACGTGTTATGCGGACGACACACTGGTGACGGTGAGCGGGGTTACGCACCGCGAAGCGACCCTGAGGGCCACGATCGCGGTTGCTCAGGTCGTCGACAAGATCCGGCGGCTGGGTCTCGAGGTGGCTCTGCACAAGTCCGAGGCCATGTTTTTTCATGGCCCTCGGCGCAGGCCAGGCCCGGGAGCCAGCCTAACAGTGGGAGGCACTCCCATCGACATCAAGCCCCGGTTAAAATACCTGGGGCTCGTGCTCGACGGTCGATGGGACTTCGGACAGCATTTCCGAAGTCTGCGCCCCAAGTTGGTGCTCACGGCGAATGCCTTGGGCCGGTTGCTGCCCAACTTGAAGGGCCCAAAGGCCTCCTGCAGGAGACTCTACGCGGGTGTCATGCGGTCCATGGCCATATACGGGTGCCCCGTGTGGGCGGACACCCTGGAGGCCAGATTCATGCCTCTGCTCCGTACGGCGCAGAGCACGATGGCCTCCAGGGCCATCAGGGGATACCGCACGATATCCTTCGAAGCGGCGAGTCTCCTGGCCGGATCGCCACCGTGGATTCTGGAAGCGAGGGCCCTTTCGGCACTATATCAGTTCCAAAAGGAGGCGCGGGAGCAGGGATTCGATCCCGAGCCCGAGGATATTCGGGCCGAGAAATCCCGGCTCCACCAGGTCATGGTGGCCGAGTGGGAGCGACGACTTGGGGAACCACGCGCTGGGCACGCCGTTATTGCGGCGGTAAGGCCAATCATGGGGGAGTGGCTGGAGAGGCCACACGGTAGCCTCTCGTACCGTCAGACGCAGATTATCACCGGGCACGGTAGCTTCGGACGGTATCTGCATCTGATGGGTATAGAGCCAACGCCCGAGTGCCATCACTGCGACGCGAGCGCGGACTCGGGGCTGCACACGCTCACCGAGTGCCCGGCGTTTGAGACGCCGAGACGGGAGCTTGTGGCGGCCCTGGGGGTGAGAGTGCTCACGCTCTGCACCCTGCTCGCGGCGATGGTCCGCTGCGCGGATGCGTGGGCGGCCAGCGCCTCCTTCTGCGAGCAGGTCATGCTCGCGAAGGGGACAGCAGAGCGGGCGCGGCGCGATGTGCGAGAAAGGCTCGCTATCATCGCTGCACGCGCCCGAAGGCGGCTCGGGCGTCGGAGGGCGCAAATTGACCTTCGCCCCCCATGAGCGCGGGCCTGAGGGTGACGGGTGGAGCCGCAGAAGCAGGCCACGGCGGCGGCGCGCATCGTGCGCGTCCCCCCACACCGGGGTTGAGGCCCTCCCGAGGAGGGCCAGACCGAGAGGGATGGCCCTGGGTTCAGCCGGGGTGCGAGGGATATATCGCAAGACAACCTCACCTTCGGCCTAGCACTACGACCCAGAGACGGCGTGCGGTTTAGTCGGTTCGAGTCCGACATAACCTACCCCTCCGGCTCCGGAGGGGTGGGTATCCGTGGGGAATTCCCGAACGTAAAAAAAAAACTCCTAATGTAACCTAACCTCATAAAAATGGTTTTATGGCAATGTTACGACGATGCCGAAGCCGACAGTTCATTCAAATCATAATAGTTCTGTACCGATTCATAACCATCCAAGTGACAAATGAAACTATGAAGATGAAATTTTCATACACAATAATTCTGTCTGCTGTAGATTAGGATCTCATATATCATAAAACATGCGATTGAGACTAATGAGTAGGGTAGCGCTAACATCAGCTTTGAATGATTGATGGCAGATTGGAGTGCTATCATATATTAGATACGAATATATTTCTCTTCAAAAAATTACTATAAATGACATCATTTTGGAACCACAAATAAAATTGTACATTATTTGGTGTAATATAAAAAAACAATATGATAAAAGAAAATAAAGATCTAAAAGAAAGTTTCGACTCGCACGAACCACGAATACAGGCAACATATTGTCACTATAAAGTGACTACATAGGCCTAAACCCTAGTTTTTAGGCACGTTTACGGGAAAGAAAACAGTTATTTTTTATTTTTCTTGGCAATATTTGTAATATGTACGAAAATTGGCAACGAATTCGAACAGGCTATTTCAGATATTTCAAAAGCAACCGTTTTTAAATATTGTTATATTGCATAAAGTCCTTTGAATGTTATTTGTTTTGCTATAGGAAAATAGCTGCAATATTTAAAAAACACTTTTTGTAACTTATGACGCGCGTTAGCATGATTTTCTTATCGTGTGTTTTTTTATCTCACCTATTTATTTTTATCTCCAGTTTACCCAGGTAAGCATAATGAAAATAAACGGTGCTACTCTCTACGCTACTTAATATCTCAAGAGAAGTTGCTTAAGGAAAATAATAGCTGCTTCATAATACTGAATCTATTCAATAATCTTATTTATTTATCCACTCAGTAACTTGTAACAAAAGGCTTTCATTACTTTGTTATGGTAGCTTTGTTGCCATGAAATGAGCGTTAAATTATAGGTATATTTCATTACTACTTTGGGAAGGGTACAATTTGCTTAGAAATTTACTTTTACGACTGTTTTTCTCCAATTCATGGATGTAAGGAGTTCCTCCTTTCTTGATTAATTGTGACGACTATGTCAAATTTCAACTCCTCCTTGTAATTTTATTATTAAATAGATGCAGTTCTCTGATCGCGAATAGATAATAGAGAAATAACTTGCGCTATACAAGCTGAAATCGGCACAAACCTTGCTCGGCAAAAGCTTTTTATTAATAATTTTAATTTGAAAATAAAATTAGTGTAATTGAAAACAATTACTTAAAGATGGAATAAGTTTGGTGGAAAGTGAATTCGTATAGACGTGATCAATATTAAAATAATACTGATAATTCATGACATGAGACAAAATTAACTCAGAAATAAAGCCTTTTTAGAATTTGACTGAACACTTGTCTCAAAATAGTAAAACTTTACGAGCAATCTAATGAAAATACAAACTTACCTATCTAAAATAAAAAAATAATCACCGTCGCATAGAAGCCGCTCGGAGGAGTGCAACCACAAACACCGTGAGATGAGATTCTTATATATTTTAATTACCCTCTCTGATTTCGTGGCCTTTTATATACTTTCGGTCTTCTCATTTAAATTTGTATAATGCATAAAACAGCTTGCAAGCGTTTGCAATAAATCACTTTACTGTTATTAAGTATTATGTTTGATTGCATTCAGAGTAGGTATTCATTTTTACTCAGAAAATAAAACAACAATCTGAAAATCAAAAGCTGAACAAATATTTAAGTTGAAAGCTGAACAATACTTCATCTGATAATTCAATATCGAATAAATTTATTCTTATGACTACTGCTGCGAAAAGAGATTTTAATTTTGATTACAATGAGCGAAATGATGCACCGTAATTGTACGATTATTGTAATTAATATCTATATCGACATAAAGCAATTAACCTACTTAATATTATAAATAATATAAAGGATAGTTCATTTTTAATCAATCACGCTCAAGTAGTTGAGCGGAACTGGCTGAAATTTAATACAGGGATATTTCACAACCTAGAATAACTTCATACTTTTTACTTCTAGAATAGATATTCATGGGTTAAGGGGATCAGAAATCCATGCTGCGGGCAACAGAATAGAGAATACAGTAGGTAAAGAATAAGTTACTTGTTTGAAGGGTATTTTCGTAAAAACACAAAAATAAAAATTATAAATTATATCAATCGCAACGTTGCCTGATTCTCATATAAACTTCATTGGAAAACACCCAACATTACCGAATCGAATCTATCCATTAATCATATCCACAGAACGGTAATTGATTTCCAAACTGTGGTAGTTGCGATATTTTGATACCTATCAACTTAAAGTGTCACTGAAACTGCCGTCTTAGTTTTAAACAGCTTTACTTACTGTATACATTTAGAAGTTCGCTTTGAGTAGGATGGCCTCAATCTCCTCTGAAGTGGTACTGTCCCGTATCTGTCACTGGTAACTTTTCTTTTATCGAGTTTCTTTTTATTGATGCCTATTCAGTCCGAAGTGGGATTTCTTTTACTTGTTATGGTACAAACTTTGTCATTTACCGTGACGAGTATATGGGTACGTAGTTTTTGTTTTCGTAATTTAATTTTACGCCGTGTCACAATTGTATATTCGTGCGATTAATTTCATGACGATACCAAAAAGGAAACTTCAGCCTCAAAATATGTTAATAATAAATTATATTTTAGTAGAGGCACAGCATTACCATCTATAAGCCTTAAGACTGGAAGAGTAATGTTCCCAATTAGATTGTTACGATTGATCTGAAAAAGGTCGTTGGAATAGATTAAATGCAAAAGGTGCCTCATTTGAAGAGGCCTATGTCTAGCAATGGACTGCAGTAGGCTATTGATTGATTGATATAATAGAGAAACTTTGATATTAAGAACAAAAGTGTACTTATGTAGGATATACTGCTTCCGGGCTGTTTGGCCGTGGTCTATGTGAAACTTGCGTTGAAAAGTGTACTTACCTTATGGTAGTCGTAGTCTCTAGGCCGATAACTAATTAGTTCGTGAAACTTCGATAATAGATTCGCTAATTCTCTCGCGAACCTAGTTGCTCATATGCTTGGTAACCTGGCAGAGAACTTGGAGTTATTAATTACTAACAACTATGTAAATATTTGACTATAGTTTCTATTATTTTTAATTTGGTAATACTTTGCAAATGGATAATTAGAAAATTTCACGAAATTCAAAGACTATTTCAGTAGACCAAGCGGGGGCAACTGCCACCAACAATTCGTGGTATATAATTTGAATGTAATAAGAATAATATGATAGTAACATTCCGGGTGTAAGGGGAATAAATAATGCTAATGAAACGAAAAAAAAAACTGAAAATAACTGTTTTTCCCACCAAATCGAAAAAAAATGTTATGCCAATATGTAGTGTACCCGGAGTACCACCAGGGGCCTTCTGTTTATATTTAAGGCTAGTCTTCCTTACTTAGTCAGTTCGAGTGAACTTTTAATCAATTAATTAAGAACAAAATGGACATTTCAAAATGTTTAATAACTCGTTAAACTTTACAAAATACTTACCTATTCTGAATTTGTCGAAGTTTGCAATCCACGTAGCTTACTTATTATATTCTGTACCTATATGTTTACTTATTTATAGGCCATTGCCTATATTTATTATATTTTTCATTCCATGAACAGATGGGTGGAGCTCGTTGTTAGATCGGATTTTAGACCATAATATAAAATATGTCAAAGTTTGTAACGATGAATGGATGTCCGAATATGAGTATGAATGTATGGTACAGTAAGCATCAGATCAAACTTGGCTAGCAATGTGAGTAAAGATCTTAATGTCATGATATTAGGATCTTTTGTTGCTGACTGACTTTCACTCTAAAACTTACCTATGCTTACCATGGATCTAGATAGCGTTGTGTGAAATGTTGTGTAATATTTATTATTATTATTATTATTATGCAACAACTTTTACTACAGCACAGTGTATGTAACTGTAATATACTAATTAAGTCAAGTCTCGTTAGACGAATCCCAAACCTTTGTAAGAGCGAAAGCACCAGGGATTTTCCCCTTCTTGTGGGACTTGATAAGTTTGCCTCTCTGTATGTTACTACTAAATACAATACAGAGATAGAACAATGGGGCTGTTAATTACTTCAAAAATTACGTTACGTTAGCGTATGGTATGACCTCGGTTCCGTACTATAGGACCTATATATTAGAATATATATATATGCTGGGTTATCGTGACCAAACATAGCCTATGTCCTTTCTCAAGGTCTAATCTACCCCTACACTAAATTTCATCACAATCAGTTCAGTGGTTTTGGCGTATAAGTGTAACAAATAGATAGCCAGAGTTTTTTTCGCATTTATGTTAGTGCTACGCCCGGCGCTTGGCAACTTCAATATATGGCCAAATTCCCAGAGGAGTGAGCGAGACGGCACTATAGAAAGAGACAACATGCCTTGACGTCACTGTTCTAGAAGGAATCGAATGAATAGAACGAGACGTCAGGCTAGAAAGAGACACAAGACCCAATAGAACCTTCCAGAACGTTCCTGTTTTTTTCAGAACGTTCTTGTCTTTTCCAGATCTTTCGCTACTCGGCCGCGCCCGATATAAAAGGCGAGCTAACAGCCTCCGCTCAAGTTAGTCTACGACTAGTATTCGTAGCGATCACAACGATAAAGTGTGCGAAGCGATACAGTGCGATTATACAAGTGACTGTGTATTGTGCAAGGAAGAGTTTCGAATTTCTACGCGCTTTGCTGTAATTTAAGTGCAGCTGAATAAAATCTGTCTTCAACGGTTGTCCTCGCATTTTCTATTTAAACCGATCCCCACGCTCGCAACATTATTATGGATATTAGGATAGATCGCCATAGAATCTGTTAAAAAGTAGTTTTATTTCAGAAAACATTTTGAAGTTGAACATGTTAGTCTATTTAAGTCATCTAATTAGTTTTGTAAGTGAACTGATTACTTTTTTTATTGGTTTATATTTAGATAAATCTACAAAGAAGATACGGTTGCACATTTGCATTTAAAGTCAACTGTACCTTGAAAGTAATGATACAGCAGTCACACAGTTACAAGTGTTATATTTTTTGCAAAAAAATAATATTTTCATACCACTGGAGCAATATAAAAATAAAAAATAAATAAATGAATCAATCAAATTATTTTGTCATCTTGTCGTATTAGTTGTTTTTAATAAAATAGCACAGGAATAATCATTTATGAATTACATAAACTTTTTATTCAAAATAAAGTCGTAAAACTACCTACTAATATTTTACCAAGGCAGGGGTGAAATATAAAACTTTTAATCTCTTACTTCGCTAAACGTAAACAATCTTAATGTTTTTTTTAATATATTTTGGTTAAAAACACAGTTTATAAATATTTTTCTGTTTAGAAACTCATTTTGAAGACTAAAAACCGAAATTAAACCAGTAGTTAGTGAGTTATTTAGCCTAGTTTATTTGTTTAATACATTTTTATAAAAAGGCGCTACCAGATTATTTATCTTTAGTTAAATACCTAATCGAATGATGTACAAATACTATGTAAAATGAAAGTACATAGACGTACATCTTTCGATTCTTCTACAAAGTATGAAAGTATAATCTTCAATGTCTTCAATGAAAACACTTGTACTATTCCACATTATTTATTAAATTCCTGACCGGTTTCGCCTGTAATGCCGTAAGGCGAAACCGTTCAGGAATTTAATAAATAATGTGGAATAGTACAAGTGTTTTCATTGAAGATGTGTAGCAAGTTCCACCAAGTGCCATCAATCAACAGTATAAGCAGTTTGAAAGTATAATATTATACAATTATTAAAATAGCCAACACCTTCAAAAACACACTGCACAGTTGAAAATCTCCCGTTTAGGATAACAAATTAACACGATCCATCCCGTCGTCACCTGTTCCGCTTAATTAAATTGCTACTACGAAAGTCACTTACCTAAAATATTGTGGAGAAATTTCACAATGACAAAATATTCACGTGACTTAAAATTATTATACTTATGTACCTAGTTGACGTGGTGGGGCACGAAGGAAATGTCATATTAGGACACCTTACACACCAGTATTTGAAACTCGAGACAGCAAGCGGTTGGCAGTAGTCGGTTAGAGTCGTTATTATCGCCCTTGCCGGCCGAACAGGGGCATCCGTGCGTTCTTTTGTTTTTCTTTCAAATTATTAAGTGATAGAATTCTACTATTTAATACCTTTGACTGATGAGTGTCATTGGAATTGTCAGTGGAACTTGCTACATATATTACAATTATTATAATAAATCAAACCAATTGTTCCATAAACTAATCCTGCCTAGTTTCCCGTCATGGTTTTATTTAAGAAAGGTGAAATATATTTTCAGTCTTGACAAAATAAAAAAAGTACACGTATGTAGATGTTAGGTATACTATTTTACCTAGCAACTAACTTTTTGTACGTGGCAGAAAGTTCTGGCCGTGAAATGAGAATGGCAATGCAAATAATAAATGAGATTGCGGACCCAGAGTCATATATTATTTAGGACATGAACTCATATTCCACTGTTTCGGGTTAGGCGAGAAAAATGCATAATATTGTGACCAGATTTTGGTCTTTTGACTTCACTTGTGGAACAGCGGGTTTGGTGCGCGGACAGTTTAACAACATTGAGGTATTTCTGATAATAAGAACAAAAACAGCGAACGAAAGGTAGTCTTACCATAACAAAACGAACTTATACGGGTCAAAATTGTAACTAACCAATACTATAATACAACACACAGCCTTTGTCACTTCTGAACTTAGGTAAAATAATAAACGGATGAACTTGTGCCCCATGTGCCGATCATAAACAATGAAAATGTCCTTGGAGCATTTGTACTCGCGCTTATTAAACCTCGCCTTTATTCATAAATAATATGTTATTCTCTAGATGTCATTATCATCTCGGAAAGCAGAATAAATGTACAATTTATTTGCGTAATCTGTACGCTCATCGTCATATTTTGTGTGTTTTTTTAAGGCAAATGAAAATACTGAAGAGCAAAGTGAACATTGTAAAATATTTTTTGCATGAACTGGTGCACAATTATTAGCTTTATTACTATTTTAGCTTAGTAAAAGTATCATCTACAAAAACAAATTAGAATAATTCCCACTCGGCAAAACCATTTTTTTTTAATTTGCCCTTGAAGAACTTATTCGGAACAAAACTTAACAAATCTATAACAATATATAAGGAAAATTTACAATGACTATACTTACTATATTTAAAAAAAAGTTTATTATTTCAAAAACTATTAATTTTCGGCCATACATATGGGGGTCAAATTTGTAGCATTTTGGGTCACCCCTGACAGGTATACCTCGAGCTACGAGTAACCCTGTAAAATATTGAGTCATACTTGTTGAATGGACATTTACAGAATATAATCATCGTCCTCCTAGCAATTTCCCGGTTACGTCTAAGGTTTGCACTTTGTAGCCCCGTGTCCGCTAAGCACCAATCATCTGAAACCCTTTGTGGAATAGTTTCTATGATTTTTGACAAGGCTATTGTGTCCACAATTAGTCAGCAGTTATAAACAGGTACTGTGTTGTATAGAGATTTCGTTTTTGTTGTGTTGTGTGTAAATAGAATAATGGTGATTAATTAAATATTAGAGCATTTTTATTAATATTATTACTTACCAAATTATTCAGAGTCGCGTTACACAACCATCGAAACTGATGGTAAGCGCGGCTTTGGTTCTTTATGGAAAACTTACCTAGAAACATCCTACTTTACTTGCAGTTTTGGAATCGAGTTACAAATGTGTTGAAGCGACCGTAACAAGTCATACTTAATTGTCAGAATCATTTATTGCAAGTAGTCAAGATCATTTATTGCAAGTAGTCAAGATGACGGTAGGTTGGGACATCTTGTCTTACACTTACGATGACAGATCCCCCAACCATATCACATTATATTTTGATATTTAACAAACGTGTTTTATCATTAAACTGTCATTGTTTGGTCTAAAAGGGCCAAGGTCCAGCCTAAGATTTTTCATTCCACCATTTTAGTTTAGTTGAAATGTCATTTGTGTCATGTCATTCATTCCATTTTTTACTGCACACGAGCATTAAGGTTATCTAAGGATTTAAATATTTTGGGGATTTAGATTAAAAAAATACCAATCCGTGGGTGCGGAGTGTAAATGGAAGGGTTCCGACACAATTACGTCTTGGGACACCAAAATTAGTGAAGTAGTGAGCACGTGCGTTGTTGGGATTTCACTGGTGATCCGTGATGGTAACATTTATAACAGGTAAGTGAAACTTGCTGTAGTTCATATTACCATGGATTGATCACGGTAAGGCGCTACGTTAGTTGCAGCCCAAGTTTGGAGTGGCAGACGGGTGTCTGGCTCCAACAGCCATAATTCTTATACATATTTTACATACCCATGTGTTATCATTATTATAGTTTCTATTAAAATTTAATGCAGCAGTCTGCATAAATGTCATCAATACAGTTTTCAATAGCCATTCCAAACAGCATTTCAGTACGAGTAATTGAACTTGCAGTAATGGAAAAATACAGATCGAATAGTTCAACAATGGGAATAAACCCAATCTATCAATTTTATAGACCGCGTTTACGCTAACCGAGTTTCAATCTATTGCTGTATTGTTTAACGAAGAAGATTGAATAACGGAAACATATCGTTCAGTGTTCAGGTATAATGGTTGTATATAAAAATATATCAATTCGAGTTACATTGGAAACATTTAATACTCAAGACGGGACTTAAAGCTGAGACCAGTCCAGTACGGGAGAAATAGTCTAACCAGTGAGCTACAAAAACCACGAAACATTCGAAATTCTCATAAATAACCATCTTGGGGCACTTAAATAGTTAGTTTTCTAATTGAATTAAAATTTTATTAAATTATTTCAATACCTATATTTCCAAACACCGATGGTGGTAAATTTGGCACAAATTTCGGCCAGGTACCACCGTGCACAATAATTGCGAAAAACACTTCATAGTAATCCAATCTTGATTGGATTAAGTTCAGGGGTCAGCAAGTGCATATCCGGGCAGGGCGATTGTAGTCGCAGCACTGGTGGGACCAGTAGGTATCACGCAGTCAAAGAATCAATCAAGAATCAATTTCGTTTATTCAGTTTAGGCACATAAAGAGCATATATGAACGTCAAAAATTTTACACTCATGTCAAGAAATTACTGGTATAATATTTAATAAAGTAAATAAATCATTTGAAAATGATTCTTTTGCTGGTTCGGTAAATTGGTTCTACTGAGAAGATACCAACAAGAAACTCAGTGAACAATATTATCGTTTCGTTTAAATACAATTTGTTTTTTTTTAAATAGATTTAAATTGTGCGAGCAAGCAAAAAGATTACGATAACCATGCATTTTTATCATTGAGGTATTCGTTTACTTTGTAATATCCTTTTTTCATTAAAGATTTTTTTACTTCTATTTTAAACTTATTTAGTGGCATGTCAACTAAATCTTGAGGAATTTTATTAAATATTTTAAAACTGTTACCTACTAATGAATTACCAACCTTATAAAGTCTGAGTTCAGGCACTACCAGTTTATTTTTATTTCTCGTATTATAATTGTGTATCTCAGAGATTTTTTTTGAAGAGATCGAGTTCTTGCGTATATATAAAACATTATCGTAGATGTATTGGCAAGCAACTGTGAAAATATTTATTTCTTTAAATAGTTCTCGTCTGAGGCTATAGATTGCTCGTATCGCTCGTTTCTGTAATATGAAAATAGTCTCAATATCGGCAGCTGAGCCCCACAGCATCAGACCATACGAAATAAGGCTATGAAAGTAGACGTGCCGTTTGTGATGACCTTATTTGACCTTATTTTTCTAACCGCATAGCCAGCTGAGCTAAGTCTTCCTGCTAAGGCCGTGATATGAGAACCCCATTGCAGTTCACTATCTAGATTACATTAGGCATAGTAAACTTTACACATTTTGTTTTCTTCGCATTGAGCAGCAAGTTGTTAATTATGAACCAATGCAATATTTTAGAAAGGGTGATATTCAAATCGTCAAGTAATACTTTATGTCTATCAGTTTTAAAAATTAATGATGTGTCATCAACAGATAAAACTATTTCACAAAGATTTTTAGTGAAGTGAGGAAGATCATTTACATGTATCAAGAATAAAAGGGGTCCTAATATCGAGCCCTGGGGAACTCCCATGACTAATGGGGCGCCAGATGTGTTGGTGCCATTAATATTGACTTTTTGTACTCTGCCAGTGAGGTAAGATTTAAGCAAGCTAAGTGAGCTTTTAGAAACACCGTAATAGCCTGATTTTAGTAATAAAGTCTCATGATCAACGCAATCAAAAGCTTTTGATAGATCACAAAAAATACCGATGGCATCCTGCTTCTTGTCCCATACATCAAATATATGTTTAACGAGTTCAACTCCTGCATCCATCCTGTTTCTGCCTTTAGTGAAATCGAACTGTTTCTGATGAAGTAACTCATTAGAAGCGAAATGTGAAAGCAGTTGATTAATTTTTTTTTCAAACATTTTACTGAGTAAAAATAAAGAAAAATCTTAAATGCTTTGAATAATGGAATGATTTTACTGAACTTCATGAGTGTGGGAAACTGTTTATCATCGATACATTCATTAAATATGAATGCAAGATAAGGGGCAATAGTGGGCCACTACTCCGTAGCCTTTTTTTGAAGTATATTAGAAGCGAAATTACTAATATTCCCTCCGACTACTTCAAAATAAGTGATCTAATAACAGTGCCTAAAGTGTTTATGGCCGATAAACTAGCAACCCGAGTGGCGCAACTATATTATTCCGCTAAAGGTGTACATTACTTACTCGGTACGATGGTAATATTTTCTCTTAAAGGACGTAATGCAACTGAGAACGTACACAGTTAAAGTAACTTTGTAACGAGTTTCATACTTGGAGCCGGTGCCAAAGGTTGATTAAGTTTCATATGTGAAGTTTAAAGTAACTATTCAACTATGACTGAGTAATATTCTGTGACATAAATGCATAATAGTTAATCAATATTTCATTATTATAGTCGCTATCTTGATTGTATGCAAAGCTTGAACCCTGAAGTCTGAGATCCGTTCTCCTACAGTTTCTTCTCCTTACGTGACTAATTGTGACTTCCGCGTGAGCAATTGCCGTGTAACCTCTCGAACCTGAAATGAAGCCCTGTGCTAGGGTCTCATCCATCGATTACAAGGTTTATCAGCTTAAAAATGATCTTAGTGGGACTTAAAAATATCCTCACTATATTTATAAACATAAAACTTAACTAAGAATCATTAAAAGTTATAAAAAATACTTGATTCAAATTATCATAAAAACAGTAAAAATAACCATCGAAACCTCGTAACGATTGCAGCTGAGATTATATAAAAATACTGAAATTACATCACACTTTCTATAAACTCTATTGAAACCCATTAGCTTTCCCAAAAATCCCTAAATGATTATTATAATGGCAGCATTCTACCTGCAATTCCTCTGCGCATCACCGTAAAATGAAGATCTCTCTTTAACTTTCGGGAACCGGTTTATGTCAGTTGCGGATCGTTGCTCACGGGTTGACATGAAGGCGGACAGTTTGAAACCGTAAGCTTGTCAACCGCTAACTGATCGTTTATTTCCCTTATTCTAAAGTCAGAACTATTAATATTGTGGAAGTTTTTAGAATAGGAAATGTTTACGTGTTGTGGTTTGAGAGCCTCTGATGATTTATGAATATAGCAGCAGTATTAGTATGAAGAAGTTAGAAAACTTTGGGAAATTCTAGACTTGTATTAAATTTTTGATGTTTATTAGAATCTATAACATGATCGATGTTTGGGTTGTCTTCGCTTGCCTTCGAGGCTTTGACATCGAAACCTTTTTTTTTTACTCTTTCTCCTCCTCATGTTGGCTGTTGGGGACGCGACTCATAGCCCGCTAATTCGACAAGGTGGCTGTTATGGGCACGACTCATAGCCTGTCAACTTGGAAATGAAAGCCTACACCAGAGTCTCGTCAGTTCATCAGCAGGTATAATGAATAGTACCGTGATGATAAACGATGTTAAAAAACCTGATTCATACAAATTAATAATACATTGCTTGGCTATTCTATTGTATGCATTCCGCTAGTAAGTTCTCGATCAGCTAGGACCTTTTTAAATTAGATAATAATAGCATTTAAAATGATAGTCAGAAATGAAACATTACTCATCGCATCCATCTTTCAACATCACAAGAGATTTAATGTTACCAACTTGAAACTTCAATAATTCAATATGAAAGTGGAGGCAACATCATACATCACCGTTAATCCGGACTGATGTCTCATGAACGTATAATTTAATTCACAATGTTTCAGAATTATTTTTACTTCGGTTTCTTGATATTAAAGGGGAAGCGATACGCTTCCCCTTCTTTGAGGAAAAGAGACCGTGGTTTCTAAGCCCTGGGTCAGCCGGGTGCGAGGGAAATACTTTATGGATCACCACATCTGAGACTCAAGACGACGTACGGTTCTAGTCGACTCAATTCCGCCATAACCATTCCGCTGGCTGAGTAACCGTGGGGATATCAAAGACAAAAATATTTTTCCTACTGAACAAAAGCGAAAGAGATTAGGTTTGAACCTGCAATGCTTTGAATGCAAATCCATTCAATTTATTAACTAACTAACTTAATCCCAAATTTACTATCAGTAGATTAGAAACATTACAGTTTACAAGTAGTTTCAAGTTCGAAATCCAAACTTTACAGTTTACAAGCTACACATTACGTATCCTTTGATGGGTGGATGAACTCAGTGAAAAGGGGTGAACGTACCAATACACGGTCAAACACAGTAGTTTTCTATTGCAGAATGAACTCCATGCGGTTACTTGCTTAACTAATTTTCTGTATGAGCACTACACTGTGTAACTTGTAAATTAAACGCGATGGTAATTCTAAAGATAATTGTGCATTTCAAATGGTACAAATGAATTTCAGAACGTTTAATTAAGTTTTGTTATTTATGTTTAAATGTAAATTATAGGTTCTCGTTATTCATTTATATTTTAGTTAAAGATATATTCCAAAATGCAACGCTATAGAGTTATGAAATGTTATAACTGAATAAGAAAATGGCGAGTTGATGATTAGAACCCAAAATTTTGGGCACTTTTCCACAATGACTCGTTCGTCAAGTGTTTGTGTTAGCACACCTGTATACCTCCTTGAGCTTATACAGACTTGAGTGTAATTTATTCGAGATTTGGTAGAAAAATGGCTAACCAATGGTTTGATAGAAAAAGGTTTGTAAAACATAAGTGTCACATGCATCTACCTTCGTGGCACTTGACAGGTTCGGTACGCAAGGGTGAACATGAATCAAACATATTTGGTACTGAGATCGTATCGTATCAAGGGCTGGTGCTTACCATAGAACTGTTTTTAGTAGGTTTAAGCTAAGGAAACACTAGATTTACCAGCTTGCTGGCAAAGTTTGCTTAACTGCCAGGGTTTCATACATTCTAATTACTAAGCACAGTATCATTCATATTCAATAAATCTTGCCAAACAAAGAACAACCTCGGTCTTTCCACCTGTTTTTAAATTATACATTTGAGAGTTTACTATTTTACATCCAGTTTAACACAAGTTCCGCGTTTATCAAAAACACATTAACTTGTGAATATCCAAGCTAAAATTGCAATACGAATAAACCTGTTAAAATTCTGCAACTTAGCTCAGCGAATGTTTAAAATTATAATGTCTCTCGCTTTTCCTCTTAGCAGAGTAAACAAAACCAAGTAAGTTACTACTATTTTAGTTGAAAATATAACAACATTTTCATATCCAATAACGGTTAATTTACTTTGCTATTTCACGTAAACTTTGGTCTTATCGCTGTTTGTTCAAACTCGTATTTGGAGGATAAATAATTTTTGGGAAGGCTGTTAGAATTCGTATGCACATTTTGAAAGGTTTTTGGTATAGATAAAATCTGTATAGCAATGTAGCATTAGAATGTACGGCTAAGTTAGTTCTGCTGTGTTAGTGTGCTCAAGTATATCCAACTATGGGTACTTAGTTTGAGTGTTGAACGATTAATATGTCCTGACAGACAATGGCAACGAATCCACTGGTCTCCTAAATCATTATCCCGTAATAAAAGTTGTAATACCTATTGGTCCCATGTTAGGAGACCAAATAATAAATATATATTATTTTTAACTTTTAGAAAACATCATTCGACAATCGATTTAAATAGAAAAAAATGAATCGGCTTAGGCGGAGTTGGACATAACATAACATAAACTCACGCCTGTATCCCCGAAGGGGTAGGCAGAGGTGCTCGCACCCACATTACGCCAGTTTATATTTAGGCCCCAATGTAATAGGTGGCGAGCCTATTGCCATTAACCGGGCACTTATAAACCTGCGATAAATACACACATAACTTCGAAAAGCATCGAAAAGTCATTGGTGTGTGCCATGGTAAAACCTGGGATCGAACCCGAGACCTCGTCTCAGCAGTCCATTGCCCATACCACTAGGCTACCGCGGTTGGAACCCGTGATCTTTACCTTACAGGGGCAACGGGGGCAATACATTGACCACTAAGCTACCAGACCTCGCCCTAACAAATTCGAATTTCTCATTCTCTCTCAATATATCTGTGACGGCCTCAGTGGCGTAGTGGTAGAACGTTCGACTGCTATGCAGGGGGCGCGGGTTTGATGCCCGCTTAGTGCAAATATTTGTATGCATGAATATTTGCATTGGTCTGGGTGTTTCTATGTATAATATGTATGTATTTACAAAAAAAAAAGTATTTTAGTATGTTTATCCGCATTCTAGATTCCATAACACAAGCTAGTTAAACTGTGCTTACCATGGGTCTAAATAGCGTTGTGTGAAATGTTGTAGTATATTTATTATTTATTTATTTATTTGTCTTTGAGGCGACAGTGGAAATAAAATTAAGAAAACATTTTTAATGGACCAAAATTTTTCATGTTTGGTAATTCGGCAAACATGTGTGACAGTAATTACCATCAACCTAACTACACTACTAGGTGCTAACTACCGTAATCAGCATGTTATACATTTCATCATAATTCTTAATTGGTGATAGCTACTAATTACGTCTATGCAGAATCATGTTTACTCCATGCTAGGTAAACTTGGAATATAATAATCCATAAACATTTTGATTAATTTCATTAAAATCAATAAAACTGCAGTTACCGTCTGTATTTATTCCTTATTTGTTATAAATAGTTTCAATTGTTGGTGTTACAATTTATTACGTACGTATACTTTTAGAAAAGTTCTCACTTTTTCTTTGAAAGTCATTTTTCAGTCAGCAGTTTCTTCAAAGGCTATGTTAGTCCCGCCCCAATAGCAGAACCGTGTGATCAAGAAGTTACAAAATGCTTTTTAAGTCTTTGGACGAGTCAGGCCAAAAAAGGTAGTTTGTACGGAAAATCATTCTCACCTTTTTGTAGAGGATTTGGTAATTTTCTTCTGCATATTTCCAGGAGCTTTCACCGTTTCAGAAATAAAAGCAAAAAAAAAGAAAAGATACGTTTATTTATATTGTAAAAGTATGAAGAGGATTAGTACATCCATTGTCTCCATTTAGTCTTTATATGATTTAATTGTAATGGCATCCCAAACATTCACGCAGAAATTCAGCTTCCACGTAATATTTCCACAGTACAATGTTTTTATTAGTAGTACATAAATGCTTTATCCAGAAACTTTTCATTACAAAAATTATTTACTTATTTGAATAAGTTTTATCATTTGCCGCATCTATTTTTTAGCGCATGCCCTTTCTCCCGACACTATAGCCCCCGGCTGAACACCGAGTGTCCTTTGCAGAGTTCTTTTACAGCATATATGCAGCAATCGCGGCTTTTTTACATTTCTTTTTATTTATACAGTTGAATGAACTCCCTTTCGTATTGTGTTCAAAAACACAATGTGAAACAACTTATGTGTGTGTGTTTGTGTGTGTGTGTGTGTTCTCTTTTATGAAAATGGACTTTTGCAAGACTTCGTAAGTAAAAATTATCAAGGCCTAACGAACTGATAATTTAAAGGTGCCATCGTACTCGTTGGCTTTTATATTTGCTAAACTGTTCTTATGTATTACTAATTTTAAAACGTTTCACAATACTTAAAGTGTTAGCAAAGTTTATATACAATAATGTTTGCTTGTTAACTTAGGTATCACTGAACACTACTATATTTTATTTATTTATTTTCAAACTTTTGGTACAACAGTTTTCAAACCATGCATGCCTGAATCAATCCAAATTTACCCCAACCTAAACCCAACCATTGCCCTAAAACGGATATACATATGTACGGAAAATTTGGATTGATTCAGGTATAGTTCAGTAGCTCAGTGGTCAGAGCATTTCCCTTGTAAGATAAAGATCGGGGGTTCTAATCCCGTATGAATCAATTCAATTTTTAATGTCCTAATCGATTTTAATGCTAACTATAGCATGTTAAATGAATTAAAACTTCATTCAACCTACCAAGTTCTCGATTAGACTTGATCAAGATATCATAAATATTTTAGCTTGATATGGAATCCAGAGACTTTACCTTCCTCTTTCCTGAGACTTTACCTTCAGCTTATCATCAGGTGAGGTAAAGTCAATGACGGGTCCTATATAAAAAAAATGTAGATACAAAAAGATAGTTATATCGTGTTACCTTTAAACGAAGTCTGATTTCGTTTAGAATTGTAGTTCACCTACCTGTAACAATGAAAATGAAAATTATTTCAAAGTTATTATATAAAATTACATTACAATATAATTATCAATCGCTTATGTTAATCTATTAATAATATCATTATCACAGACAATAACTAGTACAATATAATTCAGAAATGGTTACATGCATTCCTAACATATCAATAAACCAAACAAGTAAATCTTCACGAAAACCCAAAGTTTTCACAATCTCAATCGTGACATAGTTTCTTCTCTCGCACACCATCTGGCTATATCATTATCTAAATATGGCACAAAGCCAAGACGATTGCCTTTCATGGTAGCAGTGCAATCTACTATCTTTTAGTAAGAACCCGGTATATTAAAAAGGTTTCATATAGTGGACGTATGGATGAATATTTAAAAGAAATCATGATTATAATCGTGCAATCCTATTATATTATGTGCTCATTGTCTAACATAATTGAATAATATAATACCTGTGATGTTATTTCAGTCGTGCCTTGGATAGCTTGTTAAGCCGTTGGGCCCGGTTGCCATACGTACATGTATAGCAGTCGTTATGGGTAGTTGGAGCCCTCAAAAGTCTAACAACTGGTCTAACTGCAATACTTCAATATCGCCTTTGAGTCGTGAAAATCAAATGGCAGGCCGGAAAACATCGGGGTTCGGCCAAATCCGCAGTTAGGCTGGTAAAGAGGACCCTAGACTCCCAAGTTGAAAGCTTCGGATGTGACTGGGATTAACGCTAGGATGAAGATGTTATTTCAGTACTGGGTGTGTTTATTTGAATTTAGTTTAGGTCGCCAGTACATGTTGTCTTTTTAAACACTATGTAAACCATGTAAACGTTTAATTGTGTACGTACCTTGGAGTTGTAAGTACAGAAGTGTACACAAAGAGTGGCAACATCTCTTCTACTTCATTACTATCATTATTATAATCTCAAACACTTTAAATTCAATCTCCTTCCTTCGGTTTATGAATAATTTACACCCATCAGATTCTTTACTTTAAAAGCGAATCTTCGAGTCAATTCCTTTAAATCATAAAAATTGAAAGGGTTGCTGAAACTACCGTAAGTGTCGTTGGTCATAAATTTTCTTACTAGCTATTAAATATAATACTTCAATATTAGAAGGAAAAAAGTTATTTCTTTTTGAAGAGGAATGTCATTATGCATTCGAAGTATTAACATACATAAAGGTACAATACAGAGTTAAATGAGATGTTTACTGTCGAGTTCACCTTGAATAAGTTACAAAATTGTTGATACAAAACCGAGAATGGTGATGAATAATAAAATAATCGGTTCGTGGTTCAAACAGTTTAAGGTTTTGCGTGCAATATTATACAGCTTATTACTTATTGGAGTTAGGTATTCTATGTTAAAAGTTGATGCGATACTGTTGTGGAAGGTAATCTGTTAAATTCAATGGTAACTTTCTCTGACATTTGTAAGTTGGCGGCTGTACGGCTGTCCGTTGCATACCCGCAGATTCTATACTATCCAATGAAGAACAAGATTGATGCTATTTCAAGCTATTTAATTGGGGAATGCAAAGCCACATCGATCATGTGTGTGTTTGTTGCCAGAGGCAAGACACGACGGTATTTCCGTCCATTTGAGCAGTTCGACTGGGGAAAGACCTTCGCCCTACAGAATACCGCGGCCATAATAACCTCGTGTTGTGTTCCCGGCGGTAAGTAGGGTAGCTAGAGCTTCTTGGATAGTTTTTGTGCTTTCAGTGGGAAGACCAAAGGCTACGGTACAAGCGGCGGTAGCTTAGTGGTTAAGGAGTCGGCCTCGCGATCGAGAGGTCCCGGGTTCGAATCCTGGCCATTACACTACCGACGTGATCCCACTCCTAGCACAAAAAATTTAGCTTAGTTGGAGGGGTTAGAGGGAATATTAGTAATTTCGATAATTTCAGTTGCTAATATTCTTTTAAAAAAAAATCCTGGTTTATCTTCTGCACTGATGGCACGGACACTCTCTGTGTTTACAGGGTCGGCAGCACGAGTGTGACTCCCCTGGTCTCGCACACGTCCAGCGGTAACCACTTTCCATCAGGTAGACCGTGTGCTTGTCAGCCACCTTAATGGTATTAAAAAAATGTACAAATTCCTCTATACTCTAAAGAATTTAAAGGCAGTTTAGTGTACACATACCAAAATGTTACATAAGTACATTAAGTAATAAATACCTAGACTGAAGTCTCTGAGTGAGCCTGTGTCATATTTAGCGCATGGGTTTTACCTAATACCGACCCCTGCTATAGGTATCACACGTATATACCACGGACAACTTTTTAACTGTGCTTAAGTTGGTATTAGGTATAAAGTATGTAATTGTATACCCAATTAAATAAGTAATATAATAGTAAGTATAAGTAATTTTATAAGTGATGAAAGTTTGTATGAAAATTTATCATTTTTGCAGATATCCTAATGAAATTTGGTACAGAGATGGACTAGAGCTGGGGAATGAACATAGCCTTTATCCAGAAAAGGGGGGTAGAAGGGGGGAGTAGGGCCATGAAAATTTATATGAAAGTTTATCATTTTTGAAGATATCCTGATGATTTTTAGTACGTAGATAGATTAAAGCTTGGAAACGAACATAGGCTACCTATTGTCGCGAAAAAGGGAGGTAAAAGGGAGGGAGTAGGGCCATGGAAAGTTTATATAAAAGTTTGTCATTTTTGATGATATCCTGATGAAATTAGGTACAGAGATAGATTAAAGCTTGAGATCGAACATAGGTAACCTTTTATCGCAAAAAATCGATCGCAATTGATGAATAAGATAGGCTATCCAGTGACAATTAGTATTTTTTTCTTAATTGATGGTGCACTCGTGGTGAAATTTAAAAGAAAGAATTCAAATCAAACCCCCAAAAGAATCGTTATATAAGCTGTAGTGTTTTACAGCTGAAGATTTCAAATCACAAGTATTTGCACCTGAAATTTTAAAAAATCTCACGTGTATTTGTGTCCAGAGAACTCCAACTCACAATTCATTTATAGTGATAGTGATATTAATAACTTATACATACAATTTATGTTACTTATAAAACATTCAACACATTGCAGCTATCTTTTGATATAAACTGCGGGCACTCGCGCACTAACTACAGGCGAATGTTCTCTCAGAGGTACAAAGGAGATACTTTACTACATAATCGATTCTACTGCGGAAAACTTACGAGTATACTTACCTACAACGTATATTGAGCCATGTACTAACACTACATTAAATAAATAACAGTAAAGTTAACGTTAGCAGACTGGCCTTTTGATTATGAAAATATAATTATGCGAAAAACCAAATTTTTCGTGTTCGTTTTAATTAAAAGGTACAAAATTATCCAAGCCTAAACAATCATTAAAATTTTGGTGTCTATGGGGCCCAAAGGGGCAGTTTCGTGTTTTATATTTATATAACATTGCGTCTGTTATACTGAAATGTACTGCAGTAATTATATTCGCATGTTTTCTGAACCAGATTTTTCATTAAATAAGAAAAAATGGGTATAACACGTGGACCAACCCTAGGCTATAATAATAACTCATTTTTTATTTCTCAAATGTAAAACATTTTTGTTTATATAGGTAGTGCTTCTAGAAGGTACATAAAAGGAGGTAAACGATATAAGCATAACTTTTGTTCTAAAAAATCTAACCTTACAACATTCCTAAACTGGATTTAGGAAAATTATAATAAATTTAAACATAAGTTAATGATGAAATTTATAATTCTTGCTGACGGAACGTTAACTTTTAGAACAACTAAAATGTGAAGAAGATGTAACCTATATCAAAATTAAGTTGACACCGTCTAAAATTACACTTGCCTGACCCTAAAGTATATTACGAGTAGAATGTGTTTTAACGAACAGTTAGAGACATCATATAAGTCTGTTGAAGTGTATACAAAGACAGCCTTTTAAAATCATGTTTATGTCAATCTCG
This sequence comes from Eilema caniola, assembly GCA_949126895.1. Taxonomy (NCBI): domain Eukaryota; kingdom Metazoa; phylum Arthropoda; class Insecta; order Lepidoptera; family Erebidae; genus Eilema; species Eilema caniola. Next base: position 16,664,266 of record OX421477.1, read on the forward strand.
ATTAGGCTTTTATCAATATTTTTTGCATTTTGCTGAATCATTGTTTCAAAGCCTGGTGCTCGAGGTGGCAGAATTTTATTCCCGAATAATTTAAGCAAGAATGAATCATTGACACGAGAAAAGAAGAAGTAGGTATTTTAAGAAAATAAAATAATATTTTAAGAAAATGGCTGATGGCTGATGGCGTCATCAGATTTTAATTTTATTATTTCAAAAACTTTAGCTAAAAAAAACCCTCTTTTTGCGGGAAAACCGTGTAGGGTTGTTAAACCTGTAGGTTTTCTTACGATTCTTCTGGTATTTCTTCTGACATTGTACTATCAACGAATAAATTAGCAGAGGTTAGATTATTATATAAAAATTTTTGATTGTATTGGGGCATATAAATATGAAGCTAGCGTAAATAATTAAAGTCCGCTTTGACCGTTCAATCGTTCTTAAGCAGTGTTTTTTTAATTCGGATCTAGGAATAATACAGGCCCAGCCATACTCTTGACAATGTACCGTATTTACTATTCATGCAACGTTTGTGTTTACTGACATTCGGCCAAATTGGGTCACAGCTTCAGCAATGCCTAAATGGACACTGCAGCATTCGGTTATAATCTGGGCATAAAGTTTTATTTTTAAAGCTTTATAAAAGTTTAGACCAAAAACCAATTATGTTGGACTATATCTTAGAGGTTATGGCAGTGTGTCAACCATAAATCGACAATTTATGTATGCCTAAAGTATTCTTGCAAAGTAAGTCATTGTTGTCTCTCAGTAGATAAATTCAATGCTTACAGATTATTCAATGAAACTATCCAAACAGTTACCAATCACTTTTCAATGCTGGCGTGGTGCTTAAATTGATTTAAAATGATTCATTAGGCACTTGAACCTAAGGTTTTCATAAAAAAAAAATTACAAAATGGTCATTTTAATTAACCATTTCTAGCTTTGGGAGAAAAAGTCTCTACAAATATTAAACCTCATTACTTCGGATTTCTTTGATTCCTTCGGGATCTCATTAGGTCCAAAATATCTGCCCAAATAATTTCTCAAGTTTCAATATTTGAGTCTATATTTTTCCATCTTTAGCTTATCCATCTGATATTGAAATGTTAATACTCAGAGTTACTTTTATTACAGTACTGAAAAACCTTCGCTAGCAAAAACTGCGAGTAGCTAATGTTTACCCGGCAGTTAAAGACACTTGTGTTCCGAGTTACGCTTAATCATTTCAACTTCGCTGTGCGACATTACTTGTTTGTCACAAGAGTAAGGGTGCTTACATAGAGAAGTGGTTTGCCTGCTTCGACCAGCCGGCGGTGAACGGCTGTTATTTAAAAATAGTAAAGTATGTATACGATCGCACGAGCTCGTGCGGGCTAACCTGCTTTTCGATGTAAGCACCCTGAGGTAAGTTGAAGTCTTGCCAGCATAAATTGAATGTTATATTTGTAACCTCTGATTTGCTCAGGTGGGTACTCACCGGCTCGCCAGGGGCTGATGCAGAGAACTCTTTCCCAGGGCGCCTTTTCTACAGAGTTATATGAGTGTGTGCACAGGGAAGCTAGGGCTCCAATAAAAACAACTGGTCATCAGGTTGTACACACATATATTTCGTAGTAATGGAATACAGAGCTGAGATACACAAATAGGAAAATAGATATACAGACAGATACACAGAGCTAAAACATACACATAAGAATGAAGACAGGCAGAGACAGGAGACAGAAGTATATGATGTATAGATAGACAGAAGTATTAGGCAGAGAGAACACACACAGTAGGCACAGATACAGGCAGATGAACATACACAGTAGGCACACGAAGTACGGTACAAGCTAATTAGATTTTATAGGTGGTATATAAATAATTTGCTGGTCCACAGGGACAGTGTACTGGCCTCTGGAATTACTGTGAGGTCGCAGGGACGCTGCTCACAGTAGACCTCTCCGTGAAGTAGCTCTCGGCAGCCTATGCACCTCGAAGTGTGCCGCAGGTACACTGAAGGAGTGTTGAGATCTTTGGTGGCTCACAAGCTCCAACCATAGGACCCTGTATAAAACAGACCTTTCGTAAGCTGTGACCACACATATGGGGCCGCCATTAGTCCCATCAAACAGAGTTAATAAAAACTTACCAGAGTATCAGGGAGCAAGATTTTCACCAAACAATAATGACTTCAGAAATTGACACAGAGACTTTTACTTAAGCAGAGATGGCTTAATACACTTATAGCGAAGGTTCCATCTGGTTCGAGAATCGAAACTAGAAGTTCTGGGAGAATCGGCGCAGGTCTATTTATAGCCGATAGATCGAACATTCGCGAACAATCTTCAAAATTATGCTAATTCATAGTGAGGTTGATTAGTAGCATAAACAACTCATTATCTGCTCATCCCGTAGACAATCGCTAGACGGGTTGTGACCAGTAATAAAATAATTATGACATGCTTACCGATATATCACAATTGAGGAAATAAATTCCATTTATTTTACTATTTTTTAAATTGTAAATGAAATAATTAATAAACACGACTACAGATTTGATAAATATACTGTGGGACACTCAGCGCCATCCAACGGTCGAGGGTGAGAACTAGAACAAAAATCGGTCGAAGATTGAGACCTACATTGTTACACAATTATACATAGTTCCTATTAGAATTTGTAGATGGCACTGAAACAAAGAATTGTATACACTACTACGGATGAAAAATACCATGTTACATATTAGGGGAGCTAACGGTGAATTTAGATCTAACACTTCATGCATAGTAGCCAGTAGTAAAATTCTATCAATACATGTGACGGTCCAGTGCTGTTCCACGATGACTCAACAGAAAATATTTGTGCTTGCTTTGACCTAATTGATTGTTATTTCAAATTAATATCACATTAATGTCTATGCTTTTCCTAGCATAGAGATACTAATAGAGTAGTCAGTTACGGACTTTGGGAAGAATAAAATACTGACATTTACCTACGCTATGAAAACTGTCAGTATATTATTAAAAGTTGTCTTCATAAAAGAGGCGAAAATGCAAAAGATCACTATCAAACAGTGGCAGTGATCTAGGTTACAGTTACTGCAAAAAGCTCCTACTTTGACAATAAATTGAAGTACCAATGGAGGTAACCATTTGTCAGTATAGTATTATAGGAGTTACCTTGCTCAGGTATTTATGGGCTTGACAAAGCATTTGTATTTTCTATGTTAAGTATAACCACCTATCGGACGGTTTGACCGCTAAAAGCAATAAATCTGCCTATACTCACTTTGATTTGTATTTCCGATCCCAAAAGTTATTATACATAACGATATAATGAATAATGGATGAGCCCAAGAAACTTTTACGGTCTGGTGTAAATTAATTACCTACTTCCCTTCTAGGGGTTCTTTGAGGATTATTCGTAAACATTATCTGCTCTGTTCAACTGGAAAGTTACTGTTTCAAAGGGACAGTATGTTGCTATTCAATTTTAAGCGATAACATTCCTAGCGTGTTGTAATGTGAAGATTAAAGCATCGTCACGCAAGATATTATCAATAAGGCTATCCAGGCACATATTGTCACACAAAATTGAATTAATTTTCGCTGAAGGCTTAACCACAAACTGTGCTTTATTAAATTTTAGAAAACAATGTGTATATTATGAATATGCTAACAAGTTTTCTGAAGGTTTTGTTAATATGAAATTTTAGGAAAATATTAATCACTTAAGAGCAACCCTGGCTGTTCCACTTTTGTGATATTTGGACACAATATGGTTATTCTCAGATAATAATATATTATAATATATAATTATGTAAAGGTACTTTACTTTGGATTATTAATATAGAATTTTTTGTGTTTATGAATAGTTTTCTTTCTTTCTTCTTTATTTAGATACTTTCTATGAAAATTGTTGGGTTTGGGTTCTAACACTCCTTCGAACTTCGAACACTCAAAAATACTTTTCGATATAACATATTCAAAAAAATAACGTCGATGTTGTGGTTTATCACTAAAAGTTACTAGGTATAATTACTGTAGAGATATAATATAATATACTGTAGGGATGACTGAATATTTTTTGTCTAGGTTCAAGTCTCTATTTTGTTGTGTAGAATTTTATGTCAAGACATTTAACAATGTATTCCATTTTGTTAAATTTAGAATTCATGTACATGACATCCATTCTAAATGAGACGGAAACCATTACATACATTCCTGGGCCAAGAATGTAACGAGATAAAAATGGTATGAATTAATAGATATAGATCTACCGGTCCCTTTCTGAAAATTTCGTAGGTTTTGACAATCTAAGATCAGAGATATTAGCGGTTTGGTAAAAGTGAGGTTATGTTCCAAAAAGATCTGATTACTAAGTTCTTTAAGCACTGATTGGTATTGTAGTTAGTGGAAAATGTTTGAAAAGCCATATTATGAATGAACACTCAGCCTTAAAAGATGACAGGAAAGATTTTATTGAATAGACAGCCAGAATAAAAAAAAGACGGGTTGCACTCTGGGAGTGCCGGCAGAAGTGAAAACATTTTCTTTTTTTCTTTCTTCGTTATATACATAGAAAAAGATAAAAAAGAACATACCATACCAGACCTATAATATACCGCTAATCATAGAACCTATCACTTATTTTCTGCTAATTTTCTGTCAGAAGAAATTAATAAATTATAACAAGAAAAAATAATCACAAAAAATAATAAATTACAAAAAGAAAAAAATATCATAAAAAGTAATAAATTACAAAAAGAAAAAATAATCACCAAAAGTAATTAATTATAATAAGAAAAAACAATCACAAAAAATCCCTGAAGGCCAGGTGGTTTGAACCCGATACTATCTGAAACTATAAGGACTTACAGTCGACGTGCTTACCGTTTAAGCTACGACGATATCTATTGTAAGTTGCAAAATACATAGTCTGTACCTAATCTTGTATGACGTCAGTCGTCGGTTACGGTTCAAAGGTCAACTAATCCTGACGCTTCCTTAACATTTTACACCCATCCAACGCCGCTAAAGAAGTTTTCACTTCAAAAGCACATTTTAGTGATACACAGTTTATTCAACTCCTATTATAATTAAAATATCGAACTCTGATACCTTTTACACTCGTGATATGGGCTTACCAAGAATGCAGTTCCAATAGTATCCAAGAATAGCCTCTCTTCCTCTACGAAAGCTGTACTGTAATAAGTTTTATGATTTCAATGTCGGAATTATACGCGACCCCTAAGTAGCCATGTTGTATTGGAAGCCAACAGCTCTCGAAGAAGGAGCAAGCCACTGCCGAATTACTGACAGAATTGTTTCATAATACTTGCAGGCACATGGGGTTTACTTCGGGTCTGGGGCATCTTAGTAGCCCATTGTAAGCTTGCACTTACAATCTGCGTGGATTTTACGGGCGAGGAGATAGGACAACCTAATACACGAATCACCATATTTCAATTACATCAATCACTGACACACATTTTACAGACACACTCGCGATCTATAACCAAGTATGTTCAACCGAACTAGGAGCGTTCTGCTAGACACGTAGTGCTCGGTCGAGGTTCATAGCGATACTGATCACGATTCTCCGCGCGCCCCACCAAAGTCAATGATCTGTCAAACTCAAATTGACCGAATGAACGAATGACGTCACACTCGACCATAGAGCACTAGAGTCTTGCATTACGCCAGAGTGAATTTCATTCACCCTAATCACACAATAATTATAACGCGCCGTCATACTTAATAATTCAGTAATATTTCATCTAAGACAGTCGTAAAATCCAAAAACCTTTCCAAATCAAACGCTTGAACATCTTCGTTGTCCAGTGTGAAAGCAAGTATCGTACAAGGTGGGCAGAGTCGGAATCCAAATAGACAAAACGGTTGATAAAAATAAGAAACAATCAGGAGAGCAGTCAAAATGCATTGGGAAACACGAAATTAAAATAGTGAAATATCAGTTCAGTTCAGTTTTTGGTTTCAACTTCAACTTCTTCAAAATGGCTTCTGCAGTAAATCGCCGCCATTCACCAATGTCAAGTAAAATGTATTATACAATTATTAATGGCGACACGCCAATGTCGAGTATACCAGAGCCAAGTTAGCCACGCCAGTAAATTTGTTTCCGTGTGTCCGCCCCCCACGAGATTCAGATGGACGATCAGGACGTGTGGTTGGATTTTAGGTGGCAGTTCTTGGTTTATAAATGCGAGACTATTCGCAACAGTCACTGTCAAATGTCAATGCCAATCTATTTTATTTTTAAATTATTCTTATATATAAATGTAGATACAAAGTATTTCAATCGATGCAACATCGATAAACAATATGATTTATCAATAAATGATTAACAAGTCTCGTTATATTAATATTACTGTTGTTAAATTATATTGTAAAGAGTACTTAATAGTGAATATAAATAGCATGAATTAATTGCCCACTTCAGGTAAACCTTTTTTTCCTTGCATTGTAAGATAAGATAAGATAAGATCGATTATTTCAATCGTCTCTGTACCTAAAACTTTCTTTTTCATTTATCTCCGCTCCCAGATTGAGAATTTAGCAGATTTTTTGTATTTTGAAATAAAAAAATAGGACAATTTTTTTAACCATATCTCAACTTATTACATTTTGGCCCAAAATTTTCCATCTCCTTTACTTAATTTAATTTACACTTATTTTTAAAACAAATTTGTTTTTATAACTCTTAAACTATCTAGCCCTACAATGCCAAACAGATTTATTTCTCCGATAGAAACTCCGATATTTCTTCATGCTGAGTGAAATTGAATAAAGCTTGTAGGAAGAAATTTAAAACGTAATTCCAAGTTTATAACAGTGTCCTAGTTCCAAATTTTAATACGAGAAAATGAGAGGAGATTCGCTTAATCTTTTTTTACTACGTGAAATAGATGGAAAAATGGACTGAAGCAATCAGAAGGATAGAAAAGAGGCAAAGTGGCCGATGCGAAATGATTAAAAAAGTTGCCAATTTAATCCTCAATGCAAGTACTAGTAGAAATTGATTAAATTACGGAATCTGTTGATGGATAGCCTCTTACAATGCGTCTATTTTGGTGGCCAAGTTGGTTGGTGTCTCTGTGATATCCATTCTAGCCCAACTAGACTACTTTAGCACATCAACCGATGTAAAGAAACGCCATGCTATTTTAGTCGGTTCGAGTTCCACATTCATATCGACCTCACCGTTAGCCTCGACTATATGGTAAAGTACAAAGGCAGATAAATGCGAAAAAAATATTTTAAGCCAATTATAAAATGCATCTAATTCAACTCCAGACGCTTACATATTCTGTGTATTACTACAAGATATTTTTTGAGCAGCTTTGTAGTTGTCCAAAATCTGAGCGTCAGGCAATCTTAAATATAAAAATTAATTGCAATTCTGTTAGTCTCGCTAAAACTCGAGAACGGCGGAACCGATTTGGCTAATTTTATCTTCTTTTATATAAAAATGAATTGCAATTCTGTTAGTCTCGCTAAAACTCGAGAACGGCGGAACCGATTTGGCTAATTTTATCTTCTTATATTTAAAAATGAATTTTAATTCTGTTAGTCTCGCTAAAACTCGAGAACGGCTGAACCGATTTGGCTAATTTTAGACTTAAAATATTTGTGGATGTCCAGGGAAGTTTTAAGCGGTGAGAAAATATGGGAAACCGTAGCTTTTTTATTGATTCTGAGACGGTACGAAGTTTGCCGGGTCAGCTAGTAATTATTAAGGCCTTAGCTCAAGCCAAACGCTCACATTCAATCAATCAATTAGCCCACTGTAGTCCACTGCTGTTCATAGGCCTCTCCCAATGCACGCCATTTCGTACGATCCTCTGCCTTCCGCATCCAGTCCGTCCCAGCCAAATCCAATAAACAGAACTAAGTATAGTCACAGAATAGATAATAGTACTAGCGTACAGAATGGAAGCTCACCCCCTCCCACCGATTTCATTTCCTCTCGCCGCACGCCAAAATCATGGGCGCTTTCATGGGCGCCTAAAACAAAGGTTGTCACCGGTAAAAGGTGTAAGAACGGCACTTCGGAGAGAAGAATGAAAAGTTCGGCTAGCTTCGGTTTTTAAGGCGTCCTCTCTTTCACACATGCCTATGGTAAACTTTAACCCTTAAATGCATCTTGACTTTTTGTATGAATAACTAATGAACTACACATATTGAGAACATTTGTACTTTTTCCAGAGTATTTATTATTGATTCTGACCGTTTTAGCCTTACGGTATCTTCAAAAGTTTACATGAATGTTTTTGAAATATTTCCAATCTAGAGGTGTTAAAGACTAGAAATGTTCACAAACATTGCGAAGCCGGTCAGCCCCTCTAGACAAGTGGCAATTCGCTAGCCGGCGTTCGGTGGAATAGAATGACGAATGTATGGGATTTGACGTAAATGACAGTCGTTAACGCATGTCAAATACGTCAAATCCCATACATTCGTCATTCTATTCCATCAAACGCCTGCTAGCGAATTGCCACTTGTCTAGAGGGGCAGGTTCTATAATAAATACTGTAGCGAATAAGTGTTCTCAATATGTGTAACAACGAGTTCCACTAAGTGCCATCAATCAACAGTATATAAAAAACTAATGACCTGGATGCCAGGTTCGCCCAGGAATAAATTCGTGAAGTCATATAGTCCGGGTTCTTTAGAAAATAAGTTTAGAACTAGCGTGTTAAGTGACATTATGGTGGACTAATATTGATTATATGTGTATTATTTAGAAACTGCATTTTAGTGGCATTAAATAAGTAAATATTAAAATATTACCATGATTTTTTTTCCTGTTACTTTATTTCTATCCGAAAACTATGATTTTAGTTATTTATTTAAGTAAATATTTACTTACATTGGATAGTTGTAAACCGGAATTAAATTTTCTTAGGATGGTGCGCACCAATATTGAAAATTAACACGGTCTTTGAAAAAAAGGATAAAATACCCAGTTCTTAATTTTTTTTTTACACTAAAAAGATTATAACTTAAAAGCATACGGTGAAGATCTAAATTAGTATACATTCTAGGGTTAATAAATGGGCGGTGCCTGGCAATGACGGAATCCATGATGGACGACATTAATTCTGATACATACTAATCGAAAAAAAATGTCACACTTCATAGGCGTGAGCTGTCAAAATTATGATTCTTAAATTTTACAAAGCATAGAGTGGTTAAAACCATTTGTGTTTGTGAAGAATATAAATAGTTATCTTTCCGTGAACTTCCGTTTACTAAAAAATATAATTGATAATTAAATAAATGAACACTATTAAATTAAAGTGTGCTTAAATGCCATTTTTCTATTTTCCTACTCGCCGTCGACAATTCTAATAAGTATTAGGATAATTATTACAATAATCGGGAATAAAATCTGTGTCATTCAGTTGAGGTTCAGAAAATTTGGTACGTTATAAAAACACTATTTATAAATAATGTACTACCTCACCCTTGGCTATGGAGCATAAATTACTAAGGGATGAATAAATGATGAAGAAATGATCTGGAACTCTTTACAGAACTACTAGAGTTCTGTAAAGAGTTCCAGATCATTTCTTTGGCATCTGGAGGTCAAATCTGGTATCCTTATTTCTTTTATACGTTACGTAACTTTATTTTATAGATCCCTAGATATTTCACCAAAAAATATTGACAATCCGTTCTTAAATAAGCCACAGCAAACGTTTTATAACGAAGTACACCTATAATAAGCCTTTCTTTTTCCACAACTACCACTAAGGAATTACATACTTGATATTTCAGCCAAAAATCATCAATATCCGTTCATAAATAACGCGACAGAAAAGGCACCCCTTTTCTCCTCCGATTAAAAAAAACCTTTGGCAATTATTTCTTTAATTATATTTTAAATCAAAGAACACGTATGCCAAGTTTGGTGACAATCGGTTAAGAAACGGAACGGAGACTATTTATAATTAATTAAAAATTTCACGCGGGTGAAACCGTGAGCAACAGCTAGTTTATATTTTATAAACACAATCGGAATTTATTACTCGATAAACATATCAAAGTCGTGTTGTAGTATTGTTTTGTTATTTGTGCCGATTCTGCTGTTTGACAGGACCAAAAGGTTTCGCCATATTCTTTTCTTCCGAAGCGAAGAAAAAGATGGAGTTACGTTTTAATGTCAAAATAGTTTATATGAGTTTTTGTAATAACATGATTGTCGCCTCCGTCGGATGTGACGAAAGTCATGACACCAAGGGATAGAGCGAGAAAAATCGCCTGATTTTCGAGTGAGATAGCCTTATCTCACTCGAAAATTAGCTCAAATTTCAAATAGTGCCATCCATGACATTTCTAATTTTCTCACACATCAACACACTGCATGCACAATGCATGTACACGAGCTATGTATGTAGTAATTACAACGCGATTGTTTCATACATTTTTCCGAGAGCTTCCGAGGTGTGGTATAGTTTAATGATAGAATTGTACTCTGAAATATATCTTTAGGTACATTGCCAGATGGGACTTTAAGTTAGAAACTAACTCGATTATACTCACGACTGGATTAGGAAAGTTTGTAATGTTTACAATTTACAAAACTTAAGATAAACAGATTTAGAATTTAGGTAACTATTTGTAACGAGACTACAAATTCAAATTCAAATTTAAATTTATTTATATTGTGTAGCATAGGTTACAGAATAGATGTTGTAAATTATAATAGGTAGTCCAAGCTATGTACGACCAATGGTATACAAAATATTAAATAAAGTCAGAAAAAGATTAATATGTGCTGAATTCAATTAAGTTAATTAGGTCAGTTCTCAGGTCGGGGCCGCGTTTCGAACCGGTGGTCCATTTGCTAAACTAGTCTAGATTTTTTTAAACTTGACGTTTTGTAAGTACCGTTTTAATGGTCTTTGCAGAATAAATGATTTTTGACTTTGACTTTGACTTAGAACATAATCACAAAAAACAAAATGTCAGAATAATCGTGTCAAATGAAAAAATGGAAATGTTAAATATTAAGCATGTCAAGAGTTAAATGCAACCATATTCTTGCAATGTTAAATGTCCTCTGGTAATTTATTGTATATTTTATGTGCCATTATATATACACTTTTATGATAGAACGTCGTTTTTGATGGCAGCAAGTGCACATAAAGCATAATATAAGTGAAAATTGTCAGTTGTCGATTGACTTATGGTTTTAGCACTTGCTTTCTTACATGATATTTTCAAAAGTTTACGCGAATATCACTCATTGAAGTAAAACCACTTTTTAACGTATTCTATTGCGATTTATTTAGTCAAACCGCGAACATGGCTGCTGAAAAGTAGCCGAAACATCGGTCTAAAAATCAATAATAACAAAAAGTTTAAAAATGGTTTTATTTTAACTTGCTATCTTGTTTTAGAAAGTGTATGGTGGTAAATAGTTGCTATAACCATTAAGGAAATTTAAAACTATTAAAACACTCCAAGCAATTATTCCAGTTACAACCAAAGCTTTCACTTTGGAGCCTAAGGTCAGCTTTCCTATCCCTTTTTTCCTCAGGGTTTACCTGTTTGACCCGAACCCTGTGAGAAAACCTTTCGGTGAACACTCATTAAAGAGCAAGTCTACCAGTCTGAAGTGGTCTGATTTGACCCGAAAAATCTTAGTCGGACTCCATACGCGGTGAATAGAGTTCGGTTTTTGTGGATCTTTAACCCTCTTAAGTGTCTCGCGAACACAATTTTGCATTTATGTTGTCATAAAAACTAAAGTAAATTTTTATGAATCGACCTTTTATCTAATGCCTACCCTATCCCATAAGATTATAACTAGGTAGCTTGTTTTTTATTTACATATCGTAAATAAAAAACAAGCTACCTTCACACTTGAATCAAACAAAATGTTATTGTGTCTGTCGAATACTTGCGGGTTAATGAAATACAATTTTCGTTGATTAATTGTAAATAATACATGTTAGAAATATTTTATGGCACATTTAGATTCGTTCATTGGTGTTAACTAAATAAAAGGTTGATTCATAAAAATTTATATGTATACATATTAGTTTTTATGACAATAGAAACGCAAAAATTATACCTTACATTTCTGAAATGAATCTGGTGGACACTACTACGTTACAAAAGCATACTGGGATATTAAGGGTTAAGAGTTTTTGTAACTAATATAAGAACATGGGCTTAAATATATGAATTCAAAAATAAACAGCTATGAATATATAATTGCAATCAATAGAATTACTTAATTAATTAAAAGAAGTTTATCAAACATTTGTCGGTACAGTAATTACTGATATGAAAACTGCCTTCAAGAACTTCGCTTTGCTGACTTTCACACGAAGTTCGCATAACTTAAATGAATGAATTAATACTTCAACGGTACTATTTACTGCGCGATAATTTAAAGTTTCTTCACCCATTTAATTCTATTTGTAACTTACCACTTGTACTTTGTTTCAGACCAAATTCTAAAAGTGATTGTATCACGTAGACTTAAGCCTGCCAGCAAAATCACTATTGAGATTGTGCCAAAATGATAAAAGATGGAAAAGGATACAACTTTTTCACAAAAGAATATATCAAAAGTATTTTTATCTAAGGAATAAAATACCACGACGTTGAAACCGCTGCCACGATTTCAATACAAGGTTGCTTAACTTATTCTTAACAAAGAATAAGAAATGCGTATCGCGGGACTCAATTAAACAAATGTATTTCTAGAATTTTCTCATGATTCCCTTAAGAATTTCGACGTGGAAATTTTTGAATTTCGTCATAAAATCTCAATTCACTAACTTTGAGCTACAAAAACAAAACAAAAAAGATCAAAAAAGGGAACCTAAGAAAAAAATACGTATTGTAAAGAATTCGTAAGATTAAGATGTGAACATAGCAATCGCTCGCTCAAAGAAAATAAGCGATCTATCAAGCGGAAAATGAAACGAGGAAAGCATTCCAGCATTTCTTATCAAAACAACCCGTTATGGACGAAGCGAAAGGTTTCGCGTTGTGGCCGAATACGGTCGGAAAAATCATTAGTTTAATTTTAGTATGGTTGGGTTTTACTAGTAGGAATGAACTCATAACAGTGCAATCTTAACATACCGACAGAATAATACTGCGAACCTTAGGCGTCATTTGCGGCCAGTCCTAATACGCGATCTCAATCCAGATATGCAAATCTGAAACCAGAATTTCGAGCGATTCGTTGCTCAAAATTTCCATATATTCAATCGATGGATCGCTTTGACAATACTTTTTCACTATCGTTCCCACATATGGACGTGAGCAATGAATCGATCGAAATTCTGGTTTCGGGTAGGCATTATTTGGATTGAGATCGCATATCAGGACCGGGCGTTAGACGGTGCAAGTTTCTCGCACGTTCCGGTTCGATAATACAATCGTATGCATCTATCGCTATCAATAATCGCCCTACCATTATCGTATCAAAATGTTTACACACAGGCAAGCACTTAATTCTCGCCTACGATTATATCATACGAGATTCGCAAGTGACATATCACTGTTTAAACGGACACTATCAATATTCAAATGCGAGGCAAATCTCGCCAGGCGTAGACGTGGAGAGTTTATGAATGTTTAGACTTTTTAACTTTTTCCTGTCGTTTCGAGAATCGTAGCTTGCGGAAGATAAACTCTCCTCGCCTAAACGAGTCTTTATAGACTGTCAGTCGCACAGGGGAAAATTAAATGAAAAATTGAAAATTTGTACTTGGTATTATCTCAGATACGATACAGTAGATATATGATATCAGCTAACGTTTGCTCAAAATGTAATGGATTCTAAGAGCTACACGGAAGGGCGTAATAATTAAACTCTCTAGAGCCACTCTGATCATTAATTTGAACTCTTTTTTTTTACGTGTGGGATATCCCCACAGATACCGCCCCTCTCCCCCCCTCCCCTCGGTTATGTTGAACTCGAACCGACTAATCCGCACGCTTCTGTGGGTCGTAGTGCTAGGCCGAAGGTGAAGTTGTCATGCGACATTTGCCTCGAACCCCGGCTAACCCAGGGCCAACCCTCTCGGTCTGGCCCTCCTCGGGAGGGGGGACCACGCGGTCCCCGACTCGTCCCCGGTGTGGAGTGGCCTGCTTCTGCTAGGGTGACGGGCGGCTCCACCCGTCACCCTCAGGCCCGCGCTCATGGGGGGCGGAGGTCGGTCTGCGCCCTCCGACGCCCGAGCCGCGTACGAGCGCGTGCAGCGATGTCAGCGAGTCTCGCTCGCTCATCGCGCTGCGCCCGCTCTGCTGTCTCCTTCACGAGCATGACCTGCTCGCAGAAGGAGGCGTTGACCGCCCACGCATCGGCGCAGCGGACCATCGCCGCGAGCAGGGTGGAGAGCGTAAGCATTCTCACCCCCAGGGCCGCCACAAGCTCCCACCTCGGCGTCTCAAACGCCGGGCACTCGGTGAGCGTGTGCAGCCCCGAGTCCACGCTCGCGTCGCAGTGATGGCTCTCAGGCGTTGGCTCTATGCCCATCAGATGCAGATGCCGCCCGAAGCAACCGTGTCCGGTGATGATCTGCGTCTGACGGTACGAGAGGCTACCGTGTGGCCTCTATAACCACTCCCTCATGATGGGTCTTACAGCCGCAATCACGGCGTGCAGTACGCGTGGTGCCCAAGTCATCACTCCCACTCGGCCACCATGTCCCGGTGGAGCCGGAATTTCCCGGTGCGAATATCCTCGGGCTCGGGATCGAATCCCCGCTCCCGCGCCTCCTTTCGGAACTGATATAGTGCCGAAAGGGTTCACGCTTCCAGGATCCACGGTGGCGATCCGGCCAGGAGACTCACTGCTTCAAAGGATATCGTGCGGTATCCCCTGATGGCCCTGGAGGCCATCGTTCTCTGCGCCGTACGGAGCAGAGGCAGGAATCTGGCCTCCAGGGTATCCGCCCAATCGGGGCACCCGTATAGGCCCATGGATCGTACGACACCCGCGTAAAGTCTCCTGCAGGAGGCCTCTGGGCCCTTCAAGTTTGGCAACAAACAACTCACCAACTTGGGGCGCAGACTTTGGAAATGCTGTCCGAAGCGAATATCCTCGGGCTCGGGATCGAATCCCCGCTCCCGCGCCTCCTTTCGGAACTGATATAGTGCCGAAAGGGTTCACGCTTCCAGGATCCACGGTGGCGATCCGGCCAGGAGACTCACTGCTTCAAAGGATATCGTGCGGTATCCCCTGATGGCCCTGGAGGCCATCGTTCTCTGCGCCGTACGGAGCAGAGGCAGGAATCTGGCCTCCAGGGTATCCGCCCAATCGGGGCACCCGTATAGGCCCATGGATCGTACGACACCCGCGTAAAGTCTCCTGCAGGAGGCCTCTGGGCCCTTCAAGTTTGGCAACAAACAACTCACCAACTTGGGGCGCAGACTTTGGAAATGCTGTCCGAAGTCCCATCGACCGTCAAGCACGAACCCCAGGTATTTCAACCGGGACTTGATGTCGATGGGAGTGCCTCCCACTCTAAGGCTGGTTCCCGGGCCTGGTCTGCTCCGAGGGCCATGAAAGAACATGGCCTCGGACTTGTGCAGAGCCACCTCGAGACCCAGCCGCCGGATCCGTTCCACGACTTGAGCAACTGCGGTCGTGACCCTCAGGGTCGCCTCTCGGTGCGTAGCCCTGCTCACCGTCATTAGCGTGTCATCCGCGTCACACGTGACGGTGGCACCGTACGCGAAGTCACCGCGAAGCACCCAGTCGTAACCGATGTTCACAGTAGCGGCCCTAGGACCGATCCCTGCGGAACACCGCAAGACATCTCAAGCCTACCGACTACGTTCGAACTTGGGTACATGACGGCTTTCTCCGTCAGGTACGCCCCAACTATGCGGCGGAGGTAGAGAGGCACGTCGTAGTACACGAGTGCCTCCCTAATGCAACACCAGGGCAAGGTGTTGAAGGCGTTGGAGATGTCCAAGGACACCGCCAACATCACCTCGCCCCGGGCAACCGCATCCCCCGCCAGAGTCCTCACACGCATGATGGCATCCACAGTGGAACACCATCGGCGGTACCCAAACTCTAGAGTCTAGAGTCTAGAGAGATGCTCCACGAGGCGCTTGGCAATAACTCTTTCGAAGAGTTTGCCCACCTCGTCGAGCAGCACTATAGACTGGTACCTGGACGGCTCGTCCACCGGGCGTCCCTTCTTGCGGATGAGGACTAGATTTTCCGTCCTCCACATCTTCTGAAACTGGCCCGAATGCCGTAGAGTCCCGGGGCGATGTTTTTCTTGGCCCTCAGCCTTCGCACCGTCAGCTCTAGTTCTACGCAAGTGACCTCGGGCACGTCGTCGTCAATCACCGCACTGGGCGCCGTAGGCCACCGAGGCGGTGGAGTCATCTGCGGCGGAACATGTTCCGCTCGCGCCGGGAACAGGGATTCCACCACTCCTTCGAGCAGAGCTTTTGGGCGCAGCTTTTCCCTTACCATAAGGTAAGGCCGCCTCCAGGAGCTCCCGGTAACAAGTGGCCTTCGACCGCTGAAGCTCATGAATGACTGAAACTCGTCAATCTGCGGGACGGCTACGTCTCCTACGAAATCGGGCCCACCGGCGGTGCGTGATCACTCATGCTTGACGCAGCCTCGCGATCTCCGTATTCCACCAGTAGACCCGACGCCTCGGATTATAAGCTGGAGCCTTAGGGGGTATGCCTAGGACTAGGCTATCGCAGACACATGACATGGCCTCCCGGAACCACGCCGCTTCATCGTCGATATCGACAGGCCTGTCCAGCGCAATGGCCCAGGCCTGTACGATGGCAGCTTCCAGGAGGTTCTTCCGATTAAAACGCCCCAGCACCCAGCGTGGCTCGCGTTGGGCCGCTATTACCGGCGCATCACCCGCGGGAGGGGAAACATCCAACCGAACGTATCGGTGATCCAACAGAGTCTCCACATCTGCGACAACACGCCAGTCCCGCACGCGGAGTGACAGGGGAGCACTCGCGAACGAAAGGTCTATGATCGACCTGCGCTCCCCCGCCACAAACGTGGCTTCGGCCCCGCGATTCTGGAGAACTAAGCCGAGAGAATCGGCTCAGCTCTCCAGAGCCCTGCCTCGCGCGTTTGTGCGCCGGGAACCCTAAGTCTGAGACCAGGCGTTGAAGTCTCCAAGCACAAGAACCGGACGAGGCGTACATACAGACACTGTATGTACGCCTCGTCCGGTTGACGTCGGTCAGCTGCTCCAGCGACTGCGGAAACTGCCCAATGAGTCGGTGTAACCTCGCCGTGATATAGACGGCCACGAACGCAATCGGGGAGATTAACACACGCGCCGCTACAATACCATGCACCCTTGCGATCACGACAAGGGGAGGGCAATTAATTTGAACTCTGACACTTGTAATGAAAATTAGTCAACAGAATAATTACAGCCTAAAGTTAAGTATAAAAGTCCCCTTCATTTTAGAATGGTCTTGAGTCGTGACTGTCTTATTAAGTTTTGTTTCACAATGCGCTTTGCATTTCAATTGGAAACAACTTACAATCAACCTTAGTAGTGTTGAGGAACGAGGTGTGATGTTCATCCAAAGGGAGGATCCACCGACCAGGCAAGGTGATCACGCCTGGCGTATATGTATTGTTCCAACGCAAGAACTTTACTTCCGCGATGCAGAATTTGTAGATCCGTAGTAGTTCGTCTTGATGTGGCTAGATGGCGCTGGGTACATGTTGTACCGCCACAATAGGACTATTACTAATCTTTTTACAATAGCTACATCTATCTATATCATACACATTGTAATATTATCTAAGTAGGTTTTTATTTATTTTATAATATTGTCAACCTTTTTTATCTTAACGCATTTTTATACTTTTAAATTCAATTTTGTACTGACAGCGCTGCGTGTTCCTAACAAGCGTGGGAAAATTCAGGAGGCCGGCATTCGAGCCCCGGTTTGGATCGTGAAAACATCTCTTAAATCTTATTACTGAAGTTCATCTTAATCTTTCAGAAGCCACTGCCTTTTAAATGAATATTCAATCATAAGGATTGACCAAGTCTCGTGCCTCTGGTGGAGGCCACTCTGAAAATCTTCTGTTCCATCAAGATATTGATGGAATGCAGCTGTGACTCGTAGTCTCGCCGTGGACGTATTTTCTCATTGAGTGCCTGTGCCAGCCTGGCCCATAACAGCACTGAATCTTATATGAAAAGTTGAAGAGAAGATTCGAAGACTATAGTGTAGTTTTAATGACTCTATAAGTGTTTTTCTTGTGAACTTTGTATCTTATTCTTGTGAACAATACAAAGTGCCATTTCCCTGTTCACGTCTTATTATTCCCTTCTTCCTTTAACAATCTGACGTACACTGGTCCTCCTCCAGGACCAGCTGTTACGTTACAACATGTGATACAATTCGCCATCGGTATTAAAGATCTCTTAAACTTTACAATTTGTTTGTCCTATGGAGATTCTTAAAATATTTATACATAATTGTCGTTTATTTATTAATTTCAGTGTAAAAATCGTTTTTTTTTAGTCAGCCTGTGACCACGGCCGGTGTAACCTGGTCGAAAAGTCAGGCAATCAAAGGTATGTAAGTACCTATACCATGATCGCGTTAATTCCCGTTTCGTAAATTATATAAAAATCGTTTGTAAATGTGCATTAACACATCAGCAACTAAATTATATTTTAACACAATTATTTATTTCTTTTTTCTTCATCATGAATAAGTTTGTAGGTAGTAGGTAGGACCTACGATCGTTTGTTTTTTATTGTAGAAACATAATATTCCTTCCCTAAAAGTTTATTTCGCAGCATCAGAAAGAAAATTGGTTATAACATTGCCTTTATGTTGGAAAAGTTTTTACTTCTCATAACATTACTTTTTCTACATATTAGTTTTTTGACATTTATTGCCGCTTCGGGAACAGTTTCGTACTAATAACATACGGCCATTTTTATTACAGTTCACACTAAATTATGCCAAATCCCTAAACGATGATTCTGCCAAAAGTGTAATTGAACCTTCTTTTTTATGATTTCAAAGATATTACCGATGTGAATCGATGTGACTATATATAAAATAAGAATGGGAGTTTGTATATGACGTCTATTCTCGTTATTAATACTATTTTTAAATAAACGATCCACAATATCGCCAAAAAATTGTTATAAGCCTTGCTCTAGCTTCACCACATCCAAAATGCAATATCAGCCAAGAACGAGAATAAACTTTGAAAAGTAAATACGTTCAACCAACATTCACTAAGTTTATGTGTTCAATATAGCGACTACCAAGAAATATATTTTACGATAAATAGCTTAAGATATACTTTTAGAAGTTATGAGAAAATATAATTTTTGACTTGAATACATCTTTAAATTTGCTTTCATGTTGGAAGGTAATCTTGATAACTTGACAATAACAAAACCAGGGGATATATTTTGGCGTTCAGCCATATAATATGTATCATATACTCCCAACATTTACACTGCTTGATAAACGACAAAAGAGATACGGTCGCACTTTTCACATAAAATCGTATGTAAAAGTGCAACCGTATCTCCTTTGTTGACTGTAGATAATTCTCTTCAAATAAATCCACTTTGCTTGCAATATCAAAGAGTGATTTACCGACTACCCATTTGCCTCCCCCTTGAAATAATTATTAATGAAATATTTTATTTTCAACACGCTCTATGTAGAATTTTAATTAAGGCCACCCTCTATAATAAAGGACGCCAGGGACATAATTACCGAATTATTTATTGATATTAATGCAAAGCCTCGTTATTTTGGGATATCTTATGAAATAAGGATATTGTGTTCTAAGAAAATCTAACCCCTAAGGTTACTGTATGTTAATCCTCTTCCTTTCTTCGGTGAATGTAGGATGATGCAAATTAGAACTTCCAAATTTTGTTGTACAGTAAACTTTAATCAAAAGCGATGAAATTAACAATGTACGTAAATTAGAAAAATAATGATGATCGCTCGATTGCGGATGTGTCTGGAACACTGAGATTAACATGGCGCCTGGCCCTGTCCCCGCGCCCGCGCACCGCCCGCCGTGGTCCTTGCAATTAGGCCCGAACATCCTCCCCCCTCTCGAAGATCCTGAGATTTCGAGGAAGCATTTCTTCGGGCTTCTCAACTGGCAGAGGGCAGAGATTGTTGGCTGCACGACGCACAATGCCATTCGACGTTATGACGTCTGCTACACGCGCGATACCGTCCGCTCCAGGATAAAGCTGGTGGATACGTCCCATTCGCCATTTGAGAGGAGGCAAATTGGGTTCCTTAAGGACGACCATATCTCCCTGTACAATTTCCCCCTTGTTGACTCGCCACTTGGACCTCTGTTGTAACTCGCAGAGAAACTCGTTGCGCCATCTCGTCCAGAATGATTGTCGCATCTGCTCGATCACTTGGAATCTATTTAATTTAGTTGTCTTCACATCAACTAGTGCTGGCGATGGAAGTGAGGTGAGAGGCTTACCGATTAAGAAGTGCCCTGGAGTTAAAGGAAGAAGGTCTGTGGGATCCGATGAAAGAGGAGTGAGGGGTCTGGAGTTTAAAATTGCTTCAATCTATATGAGCAACGTCGATAGCTCTTCGTATGTTAAATGATGTTGATTAGTTGCTAAAATTCTATACAAGTGATGTTTGGCAGACTTTACGCCTGCCTCCCAAAGCCCACCGAAGTGGGGAGAGTACGCCGGCGAGAATTTAAACCTGATGCCCTCGTCGGCGGCGAAAGAAGAGATCGATTCATTGCATGACTTTAAGAACTCACTAAGTTCATTGTTTGCGCCCACGAAATTTCGACCGTTATCGCAGTAAATATCGCTTGGTTTCCCCCTACGAGATATAAAGCGTCTCAAGCATAAAATGAACGTACCAGTGCTGAGGTCTGATGCCACCTCGAGATGCAGAGCTCTCGTCGCGAAACATACGAAGAGACATAAATAACTCTTGATTAATTTGCAACCGCGCCCGAGACGATCTCTAATAGAAAAGGGGCCTGCGAAATCAACACCTGAAATTTGGAAAGGTAAGTTAGGAGTCACCCTAGAAACAGGTAAGTTTCCCATTATGGGATTGATAGTTTTCGCTTTCATAATTCTACATAATTTGCAATTGTTAACGGTACTCCTAGCTAATCGACGACCACTAATAGGCCAATAGGTTTGTCGTAAATTCGTGAGTAGTAGCTGCGGACCACAGTGCAAAAGTTTTTTGTGTTCATAAGCAAATATCAATTTGGTAAAAGTGTGATCTGAAGCTAATAGGATTGGATGTTTTTTATTATAGGACTCTGAAGCACCCTGGATGCGACCACCTACTCGAAGGATGCCGTTTTCATCGATGAAAGGTCTTAGAGATAGCACTCGAGACCTAGAAGGTAAGCATTTTTTATTTAATAGCATTTTAATTTCAGTATTAAAACATTCAGCTTGGTGTTGTTTTATCAAGTGATTTAAAGAAGACGATAGTTCATCCGTAGTTAGATGGCCCGTTTGTTTCGAGTTTGCATGTTTTAGATTATAGATGAACCGTAGTACATATGCCATAGTTCGTAGTACGGTTGTAAACTTTGAGTATTTATCAAAATTTAAAGCTTTGCAAGTGCATGTTGTTATTGTGTCATTAGTAGTAGTGCATGTAGTAATTGTAGTATTTGTTTTAGAATTAGGTTTGTTAGTGTTAAGCTTTTTTTCAGGTAGCTCAACAGCGAGCTTTGTATTTATATTTGTGGGCCAATCTGACTCATTTTGTAGTAAATACTGTGGACCCTGCCACCACAATGAAGCATTATTTATATGTTTAGGATCTAAGCCGCGAGAAGCGAGATCCGCTGGATTTTCAGTTCCAGGTACATGACGCCACGAACTTGTTGACGTCAGTTGCTGAATTTCAGCTACACGATTGGATACAAATGTTTTTAAGTCGCGCGCATGAGAATTTAACCATAGAAGAACCACAGAAGAGTCAGTCCAGTAGAATATCTTGTCAATGTCGAGTCGTAGAGCTTTTAAAACTTTCGTGGACAAGCGAGCTGCCAATAACGCTCCACAAAGCTCTAGACGTGGAATCGTCTGAGGCTTTACCGGCGCAACCTTGGTTTTAGCACAAAGAAGATTAATAGCGACCTTTCCAGAATTTTCCACGGAACAGAGATATATACAGGCTGCATATGCGCTTTGCGAAGCGTCACAAAACGCATGGAGCTCAACATTTATCGGTTCACTACTTAAAACACATCTGGGGATGTGCAAAGTAGAAAGGTTATTTAAACTTGAAACGAAATTCAACCACATTCTTTCTATCTCAGAAGGAATGGTGTCATCCCAGTCTAGCTTAGTCAGCCATAATTTCTGAAGTATAATTTTAGGGATAATAGTACAGACGCTTAATAGTCCAAGAGGATCAAACAGCTTAGCTGAATTTGACAGAATTGTTCTTTTTGTTGCAATAGAAGGACATTGAAAATTAGTAGGAAAACATAATACGTCAGCAGCTGGGTCCCATTTAAGACCTAGAGCGCTGGATTGTGAACTAAAGTCTAAATCTTTAGGTATGAGAGTACTTGGATTGTTTTGAAATATAGAAGGAACATTTGTTCGAAATTTGCGCAACGGAAAGCAAGCAGAATTTAAAATTTTCGTAACTAGATTTACAGTGCGCGCTAACTCAGTTTTACAGCTGCTTCCTGAAATATAATCGTCAATATAGAAGTCTGATTTAATTAGATTAGCAATTTTCTCGTCTTGGCATTCTTGCGACAACTGACGTAAGCACCTCGTGCTAAGAAAGGGTGCTGAAGCAGTCCCATACGTAACTGTATTTAATTGAAATACTTTTACGGGAAGATTTTCACTATCCCGCCATAAAATCATTTGGAGAGGGCGCTGTTCAGGCTGAATTAGCACCTGCCTGTACATTTTTTCAATGTCAGCTGAAACGACATATTGATGTTGCCTAAATCGCAATAAAATTGAAAATAAGTCATCCTGCACTACGGGCCCTACGTACTGAATGTGGTTCAGTGACTTGCCAGAAGATGTTTCAGCCGAAGCATCAAAGACCACGCGTAGCTTCGTCGTCTCACTACTCTCGCGGATGACTGCATGATGCGGCAGGTAATAACAGCCATGCGGCGGGTGAGTGATCCCACTCATATGTCCTAGACGTTCATATTCCTGCATGAATTTATTATATTCTTCTCGAAAACTAGGATTTTTTCTCATTTTTCTCTCCATTTGGAACAATCTCTTTTCAGCTTGAGAATATGAATCGCCTAATACATCGGGAGATTCACGAAGAGGGATTTGAACATTGAATCTACCATCTTTATCGCGGTAGGTAGTTTCACGATAAATTTTCTCGCAAATATTTTCGTCGAATGAAGAACAGATGTCTGAAGGGACTTCTTCTAATTCAAAAAACTTTGAAAGTTGTTGCTGAATATCTTTACTGAAATGGCAGTAAGTACGATTTGAAGTGCGACAATATTGTGCTGCCAGAGGGCCAGCCACAATCCAACCAAGTTGAGTTTCCTGTAAAAGTGGTTTATTAGGACCTAAGTGCACTTTAGAAGGACAAAGTATATCCCAAAAGACGTCAGCTCCCAAAAGAATATCTATTTCTGATGGGTCAAAGAAGCGAGGATCTGCCAACTGAATATGATTCGGTATGCCTAGGTCATCAACTAGAATTTGCATTTGAGGGAGTTTGTCTGTAATTAAAGGAAGAATGAAGCATTTTACAGACATACTAAAAGACGAATAAGAAGACTGAATAATAAGATTACAATGTTCTGTAATGTTGATGGCGGCATTATTAAGACCTGATATACATTGAATTTGATTTTTAATTTTATGAAGTCCGAGTTTAGTCAACGCTTTTTCGGTTATAAAAGAGGACTGGCTGCCATTGTCCAGTAACGCTCGTAATAAGGAGGACTTGCCATTGTTTGTCACTCTTACCAAAGCCGTAGAGAGAAGAGCCTGGTTAGAAGAGACAGCAGACATGCTAACAACACACGATGGATCCCCAGGATGCTTACTGGGTGCAGAAGATGACGCTTTAGTAATTGGAATATTATTAGGACTGGTAGTTGAAAGAGATGTAGGTGAATCACCGGGACTAGTGTTTTGTGTTTGTGGAGATGTTTGTGAGTCGGTGTTTGAAGATTGTTTATGTAAAACTGTATTGTGTTTTCTTTTACAGATACGACAGCCACCGAGCCTACATTGGAAAGATCTGTGGCCGCTACGAAGACAGTTGTTACATAACTGCCACTGGAAAACCTTCGATATACGTTCCTCAACAGGCAATGTTTTAAATTTAGGACACTCGTACAATTTATGGTCTTGTTTACATGATAAACAGTCATTTGTAGAAGAATTCGACGCAGACGTAGAAGAAACAGTGAAAGATTTTGATTTGACAAAATTATGACGTTTTTCAGATTTTTCAGGTCTTTCAGATTTACTCGCGTGAACTGTTTCTAAAACAGTAGCTCGCTGACGAAGAAAATCAAAGAAATCTGTCAAAGACGCTGAATCTAGGGTGCTTCTACACTCCTCCCAATCTCGCGCTGTTTTCGAGTCTAATTTTGTCGAAGCCATGTAGATTACGAGTGAATCCCAATGCTCTGTTTTTTCTCCTAACGATTTTAAAGCGCTTAAATTTTTTGAAATTAAATCTACTAAATCCCGTATACCCTTTTGTGATTCTTTCGACATATAATCTATAGAAAATAAGCACTTGATATGCTCATTTATTAAAAGACGCTTAATATTATATCTATCGCAAAGAAGCGACCAAGCGATTGAATAATTAACAGAAGTTACTGTCACCGAATTTATTACAGCTTGAGCGGAACCTTCTAAATATGATTTCAAATAATGAAATTTACTCACGTCATCAAGGTTATCATTATCGTGTACAAGAGATTTATACATATCTCGAAATTCGAGCCATTTGTTTGGATCGCCATTGAAGGGAGGGATTTTTAATGCTGGCAACTTTAAATGTTTCTGTTTTAAAGATTGAGAACCGCTTTGAGAAGCATTATCGCCATTATTTTCAAAGGCTTGAATAAGCTCCTGAGCCCGAGCAATTAAACTGAAGTATTTGTTTTCAAATTCCTCCCTCTCCTTCATTTGACCATCCTCGTTGTCATCTAAGGCCTCGATTTTACCTTGCACTTCTTCGAAACTAAATGAAAGATCTTGAATTTTACTTAGTCTTAAATTAAGCTCGTTAAATTGGACTTTATTGAGCTTAGTCTCCAAGAATAACGTTAAAAAACTTTCAAATAAAGTTAGGCGTGTTTTAAGACGGCCTCTTTCTTTAACAAGTTCCTTTAAACTAGCCATAATAATTAGAATGCAAACAACGGTGAATCAGTAACGAAATAAAGTTAAAATAATAAAAGTATGCAATGAATACAACCTTGTAAACGCCGGCACGCTGATAACAAAGGATCAGCTGTGCGAGCGTCTTATCACTTTCGCTTTCCGTCGACTCGAGCGCAGGTAGGTCCCGTTACGTTGCACGGCACGTAGGTACCCGTAGGTACCACGGATACGGTGCAAAGGCGACGCGGAGCGCAGGCGTCGACTTAGGTTGTAATTCTCGCCGATTTCCTCCCGGTAAATGCTGGAATAGTCGGCCGATATGATTTTAATAACAGTTTAAAACTGTCGCTAATTGATAGATTAATTCGGGAAATTAGTTTAAACGTTTGAATAATAATTATGAAGTCCTAACGTGACTTGGCGCTTTGACTTAACGTACTTGGTATAAGAACGTATTGGTTTATTTTATATAAAATGATGACAAAATAAAATAGATTTACTAAGTAGTGAAATATATGACAATAAGTGAAAATATTTACGTATAATTTTAATGAAATACGCAAATAGGATGAGATATTACAGTATCATAAAAGATGTCGGTACGTGAGCACACATTTAAGGGCGTGAGCCAACTTGACGATATCAACACAAAATGAAGCAATCTTAAGCGAAAATAGGAAATAAAATGCATAGGAATTGAGCGTACTTCCCTCGGTTTGGATTGTTGCACCTCTTCCTTCAGGAATTACTATTATCCAGTGTTCAGATGTAGTCCCATCCACCCACATATATCACGTCGGGGTCACCAAAATTTGTATGTTAATCCTCTTCCTTTCTTCGGTGAATGTAGGATGATGCAAATTAGAACTTCCAAATTTTGTTGTACAGTAAACTTTAATCAAAAGCGATGAAATTAACAATGTACGTAAATTAGAAAAATAATGATGATCGCTCGATTGCGGATGTGTCTGGAACACTGAGATTAACATGGCGCCTGGCCCTGTCCCCGCGCCCGCGCATCGCCCGCCGTGGTCCTTGCAATTAGGCCCGAACAGTTACTTTGTTAGTAAAACTATTTTGAGACATAAGTCTTAAGAGATTGTTTAATCAGGAACAATCTTATTGGGCTTAATTTAAAGGTAAACTTTTATTTAAATTTATAATAGAACTTGTTTAACTAAATAAATTAGGCAAAAGAGTATCCTGCCAGTCATTACGGAAGTTAGCTGGAACAATAGGTGATACACGAGTAAAGAGGTTCAGAAATCTCCAGGTAAAAGATGTATGGCATCTCGATATCTTTTTATCCATTTATATACATTCTGAGAGATTCAATTTTACGTTATTAAAATTATCTTTAAAAAAATTCAAGCTTTACGCTCGTGCTCGCAGAAACCGCTGTCACGATCTCGTTCTTTGTTCTTTTTCCCAGAATTTTATTGAAAACTTACTTAAAAATTTAATTAAAAGATCTAAAAGCAATCGTGGAAACTATGACCTCAATCACTCAAAGTAATTAGCAAAATCAATTACTCGGAGCTGATCGTCGATAATTGAACCGCATAAATAAACGCTAGTTTGGTTATATTAAATATAAAAGTGTATGCCACTTTTTTCATATAATTATTTATTTTTATTAATAGATTCCAATGTGTGTTAAACTGTTATTGTAAACTATGAAGGCTAAGAATACCAGAGGTTCCAATAGATCTCGTTGCCATTGTGAGAGACGAATGTAGAGCAACGCAGGTAAGGGCTCCAACATTCTTACAAACCGTATTAAATAAACTGATTGTACCCTTGAAATAAAATAGGTTAAATAGAGAAGATGGTTGAAGCATACCAGCAGCCTAGGACCCAGTCATCCACTTATTCAAATCAAGTAAACAGCAAAATATAGCAAGACTTAATGACACAGTGAGCTCAGACTGCGTAAATAGTAAAACCAACAGTACATCATGATTCGGGTACTTTGAGATTACGTACACTTCAAACTATATGATAAATACCATCCTTAGTCAAACCGCGAACATAGCTGCTGAGAAGAAGCCGAAACATCGGTCCAAAAGTAAATAATAACAAATAAATCGCGACAGAATCCATTAAGGAGTAGTTTTATTTTAATAAGTGATATTCGCGTAAACTTTAGAAAATATCATGGCTGTTCCCTTTTTAAAACACCATACATTGAAGACACTTCAACGTCATAACATAACTGAAGGGTGCTTTTTAAACGCGGCTAGCTCTCAGGTGAGACGTGTACCCACAATGTACTACAAATCTATTACTTCAGAATGCACCTTTGTATTTGCTCTTTGTAGTGAACCAACAACCCGTAAGCCTATCCGTATCCCACGATGATGAAACGTTATAATATCATTGTGCGACACTGCGAGTAGGTAGGAAATACCCTATTTGCTGCTCTGAAAATTTGTAATGGACATCTATATGCCTATTCATATTCTACGATAATGAAACGTTATAATTTTATCCATATTTCAGCACTATACATCATGTACAGACCCGTTAACAAAATCATTAGCTATTCATCACGACAGTTCCCTGCCACGCATCAGTCAACAAGGGCCGTGAGGATATAAAATATTATTCAAATATTCCGTTGTTGCGTCACAATGTATTTGAATTTCATGAACATGTTTTGTAGCTTTGACTT
The DNA here is from genome assembly GCA_949126895.1 of Eilema caniola. Taxonomy (NCBI): domain Eukaryota; kingdom Metazoa; phylum Arthropoda; class Insecta; order Lepidoptera; family Erebidae; genus Eilema; species Eilema caniola. Next base: position 16,692,306 of record OX421477.1, read on the forward strand.
TGTTATGTTACTGTTTTATTAAATAAGGCCGCAGATAAAATATGCAGTTGAATTTGCAGATATGTTAAGTCCACCCTGTATATGGTTGGTTAGTATCATGTGTCATGCATATTTATTATAAAAGGTATGAAAATATAAAATGTTTGATTTTAATGTTTTTTAGTTACTTGGATTTTAAAATGAATTTATTGAATGTAACTTTTCTAGTGATAAATATATCCTAGTTTACACCAATTGGGCTCTTTTCTCTTTAGATAGAAAAAGCCTCACTAAAATCTTATCATTTCTTTCAGGAACCTTCGTAGCCTAGCAAGCCATTCGTCTTCCTAATCTTGATATATGTCAAAGAAAAAATATTGCATACAAAAACAAAACCAGACATACGAATTCAAGATTGAATACAAAATTATTGGTAATAGTAATACATTTCCACCGACAAAGCACTTAACATATGAGTCTGTTATAAATCAATTTCCTTGACAACTTCTTCATTGTAGGCGAAATATAAACTTAATTCCTCGGGTCGTAACTTGGGAATTTACCTGTAACAAAAAATATTTGACGTTAACCCTTATGTTTAATCATGTTGAAGTGATGTATTATGCTTGATTTACATCTATGAGTGCGTAAGAGGCACTACTTATACACAAACACACGCACCACGCAAACCTGGCATGAGGTATGGGGTCCCAAGCCAACTTTATCTGCCGGTGACTAAACCTTGTGAATAACGTTTAGATGCTTTCCTTTCGGGGCTGGGGGGCCAAGATATTAGAGGGTCTTAAAACTTCATAAGTTCACATAATTTTGACGAACGAATAAAAACACTGTCGTGAAATATTAAAACTAATACTTGCCTCTAGGAAAAAATAGCATTTATAAGTCTAATATTTCACATCTCTCCTTTGTGGCAAAAAACCATATTAACAAACCTGCAATCGTCATCCTCTGAGAATTTTACCAACTCAGCTGGGGTCGACTTCCAGTCTAACTATGATGTGGCTAAACTTCGATGTTTCCCGGGAAGCGATTACCATCTGTGTCCCGAGCACAGTGGCGTATTTACCCTAGGGCCAAGGGTGGCCTTTTCTGGGTGCCTTTTATGATCAAGTTTATCTACAATATTTTTATTTTTATTGACATTTAAATTTAAAATCCTTTCTATACTACCCAAATCTAAATTTCATTTGCGCTTAAGAATGATTATAAACTTATTATTCATAGGTTCCGTGTAACTGGGGTAAACAGGCGGCAGTGCCTTTTTCTCATAGGGGTGACGCTGCCGCCTACGATCATCCGGCCTATGTGAAGCAGCCCTGTAGAAAGCTGCTCGGATGTTTTTCACGTATCTTTTTCACAAGCCGAGGGCACGTGCAGAGCAGGTACGGGGCAGGCTAGTTCTAGCAATTAACTGTGAGCATTGCGTCAACCAGTAGGAGGCTACCATGTTGCCTCTTCTAATAAAAGATTAGGTCCTCAGGTCACCGATTTCGACTGACCTACTTGGATAGATAACGGGTCTTTGGTGGGGGCCACGCCGTCTGTGGTTCGTTTGTTGCCGGAGGTGAGATTGCTAGAAACAAATCTCTTGAACCCACGGTGTCACCATCTAGCTGCCGGGTATGTGGAGGCGTGTATTGCGCCGCCACCTCGGCCTGTTTCAGCTACATTCGTATTCCCCCGGCCTGTGCTCATGGAGGACAGACGGATGTCATTCTGTGACCTCCATTGCCCAAATTGCCTTCGCACAGATAACAGGTCTCTCCGCTATGTGGGCCACGAAACTACAGGGAAGATATAGAGGATAACGGGGTTAACCAGTGCAACTCCGATCTAGCTCCAGGGTAAGGTGTTAAAGACGTTGGCAATTCAATATATAATGCCAGCACGTACTCGCCATGCCACTGCTGCTTTTCCTACCAGGGCGCTCATGTGTATGTCCATATACATGGTGCTCCTGACGATAACAGAATTTATTATCTACCAAATTCAGACTCATTTCTGCAAGGCACTTTGGGATAAACAGCTTGCACACCTTGTCGAGCAATATAATGAGTCGGTAGACGGACAATAGCTTTGCAAAGCGCTTTTCCTTAAGATGGGGACCAGTTTTCCGGCCATCATATTTTCAGAAATCGTCTCCACTCGAGCCTTGCGCCAAAGAGCCCTTCAAAACGGTATCCGAGAGCCTTTAGAGCCTAGAGTGCTGTCCGGTTTATTTTTTGCCTTTGAGCCACACAGCTCCTAGCTATTGCTCTGCCCAAGTGACTTTGGTTGCGACTTCATCTTCTAGGTACAGCGCTTGAATGGAAGCCAGCCGTGATGAGCTGTAGTTCTCCTCTCACGCTAGGAACAAGGCGCCTACGTCTCCTTGAAGTGGTGCCGGTTATTAGGCCTAGGTGTCCCGTACCCTTTGCACCCTCGGGAAAAGACGGCCCCGATTATATATAAGCAGTTTACGTGATCACGTGACAAAGGTTAGGTCACATAGTGCAGGATTGAGTCTTCTTATATAAAATACATTATGGTCACAAAATGAGGTGGCAGAACTAACTGGTCCGGGCACCAGTATTAAAATGTTTAATAAAAATCCTCAGGATCTGGTTGACATGCCACTCAATAAGTTTAAAATAGAAGTATAAAATTGATTAATCAAAAAAAGATACTACTAAGTAAACGAATACCTCAATGATAAAAATGCATGGTCATCCTAATATTTTTGCTTGCTCGCACAATATATATTTTAAAAAAAAAGACGGGTTGCACTTTGGGAGTGCCGGCAGAAGTGAAAACATTTTCGTTTTTCTTTCTTTGTTATATACATAGAAAAAGATAAAAAAGAACATACCATACCATACCTATAATATACCGCTAATCATAGAACCTATCACTTATTTTCTGCAAATTTTCTGTCAGAAGAAATTAATAAATTATGGAAAGAAAAAATAATCACAAAAAGTAATAAATTACAGAAAGAAAAAATAAACATAAAAAGTAATAAATTACAAAAAGAAAAATAATCACAAAAAGTTTCAGAAGGCCAGGTGGTTTGAACCCGATACTATATGAAACTATAAGGACTCACAGTCGAAGTGCTTACCGTTTAAGCTACGACGCTATCTATTGTAACTCGCAAAATAGATAGTCTGTACCTAATCTTGTATGACGTCAGTCGTCGGTTACGGTTCAAAGGTCAACTAATCCTGACGCTTCCTTAACATTTTACACCCATCCAACGCCGCTAAAGAAGTTTTCACTTCAAAAATTGTTTTAAAAAAGAAACGATAATATTGTTCACTGTGTTTCTTGCTGGTATCTTCTTAGTAGAACCAACTTACCGAACCAGCGAAAGAATCATTTTCGAATGATTTATTTACTTTATTTAATATTATATTAATAATTTATTGACATGACTGTAAAATTTTGACGTTCATATGTGCTCTATCAGTGCATAAACTGAATAAACGAAATTGATTCTTTGATTCTTTGCCCAAATCTATACGCCTTTTCCCGAGCACGAAAATCATTCGAACTCGTAACTGGTAAACGTAGCGAGAGAACGGAGCATTGCGATTGGGTCACAGTAGGCAGGCGGACGCTTACATTACATATATGAATATTTTTTGAGCTTGAGACACTGAACTCCACAACCTACAAACCAAACATCTACCCGATAATACCCGAGATGTAGGTTAAAAAACTTTACATAATTATGACCATACACACTGAATGTTTTTGACGACAGTATAATCTCTGCAAAAGTATAGATACAATATTCCTTACGACAGTAAAGCATCTTTACGCTTATGTGTTATTATATGTAATCCGACAACATACTTCGCGGTGACGTGATCTGATCGTCAACGATTGGGCCTTCAAGTCACATCTGTTACGTTCTTGTAGCTTTTTATTTATGAAAAACTCAGCTACAAAGATCCTGTGTGCACTTTTAATAATGCTTGTTATAGGGATTATTTAAGATCTAGGACCCTCCCTAATGGTTTTTTTCACAAGAGACAAGACACCAATAGTTATAGTATAGTACAGTGATGAAGGGTTCCCAATGGGTCGCATGGTGCATGACGAACTAGATCGAGGTAGGTAAGTTTTTCTCCCACCTGCTTCCTTCCACCTGCTTCCTTTATGAAAACTTCCACCCTTCGTCATCGATATAATTATGTTGTTTTAACCACAGGTAAAGGTGAGCACATTTTCAGTTTATGTTTTGTTATTAAAAATATCCTTAAAGAAAAACACACTGAGCTTTGTCTAAGGAGAAGTTGATTTGGATTGTGTAAAATGCTAAAAACTTAGTTCCAAAGTAATCATTCATGTTAGGGGTTCGGTCTAACAACAAAGATGGCGAATTATAATCCGATGTAGAAAGCAAGTTGATAGGAACATAGCTAGATTGAACTCTGGCAGCAAGGACAGGTTAAATATCAATTCCTACTATAATTTATCTTGTGAAAAAAAGCATTCGGTTCTTATTGCAAGACGTAGCAATTAATATGTTTCGCACTTAAAATGGATTTCTTGGTCCATATTGGCTCACATAAAATTTTTAATCTTATTCTTTTTCTTACTACCGGCCAAAAAAAAGTTTTATTACGATACAGGTCTTGTATGGACACCTATATCATTAAATAACTTTTTAATCATAACGATACACCTATACAACCTCGATCTGGACTGAACCTCCACTTTAAAAAAAAACGGCCGATTTGGAAGAAAAAAAAAGAAACGCGCATGCGCAATCGATGTTTGCGCCTTGGCTTGGCGTCAACTTTTTTTTTATAGTTATATTAAACAAAGTTTGGTTTTGTTTGTAAAATAAATTAGTTTATGTATTATAGTATGAGAGTAGATAAAGTAGTGTATGACACTGTACATAACTTGGTCTTATAACACTCGTGTGATACAATAAAAAAACTCGCCTACGGCTCGTTTTTTTAAACACACTTGTGTTATAAGAACCCTTTTTATGCAACAGTATCATAAACTACTATTATGTATACTGTTACTACCAAGAACCAGTTTAAATCCATAATATTTTTTTTTCAGATATTTTTTCTTCATGACATTCTATTATCATATTGATTTAATTAATAATGTTGTTACTGCGAATATACTTCAACTCATAACGTCGCTCGGTGTTCAGAATTACGCTTACTTTATAACAGATAATTATTGCGTTCCATCAATTCGTTGGTGTCATCTTAGGGTGCCAGAGTATTAGGGATTGCTAAAGCTGAAATTATCACGCTCCAGGAAATTATTGTTTTACCTACATTTCCAATACTACCTCTCGGGGTCCCTGGAACTTATTGAGGACTATTTATCAGAGGGGAAGAAAATGTTTTTTTAAGAATACGTCGACAGATTTGTAAATTGTTTTCAAAAAACTCTTTCGCTGCAAACCTTAGAAGTTTTTCCATTCCGAGATTCTTGAGCCGATCAAAAATGACAAAAGTTCTATTCAGTAATTAAAAGAGAAACAACAGAATTCAAAAACTTTGCTCATTTATCGAGGGAAGTTCTTAAGTTAAAAGGTTTTGTCTAACGTAATTCACCTTATGGTTACGATGCCAATAAGATATGAATAATGGTGTTGTATAATAAATTTGTCAAATAGTCGGTTTTTAATTCGACAGCACTAACTCTATAACAAGGGCATCCACAACTGATTGGATCTTTTCACTTAATGTCGTCTAGTTAAACTTGACAATCATTCATAAAAATGGAAAACAATCTTCGAACGGTTTAAAAAGGACATATTGTATGTTTCATTTTCTGATTTCATATTTGTAATATTTAACAGCTTTGTATAAAAAATACATAAAATAGTGCACATATTTTCATCACTCACAATGTGAAATTGGTGAAATAGTCACCAATTTAAACTGTAAAATATAATTATTATAGACTAAGCAAATGTTTGTAAATAGCCCAATAAAATACCCGCTGAGTTTCTTCCTCTTCTGAGTCTTCTCAGGTCGGGGCCGCGTTTCGAACCAGTGGTACATTTGCTACACTAGTCTACTTTTTTTTTAATTTGACGTTTTGTTGGTAAAGGCCGTTTTAATAGTTTATACCAAATAAATTATTTTTGACTTTGACTTTGACTAAGCATAAGGATGCTTGTCCTGACAAGCCAAGTGGTAGAAAAAAAACTGTATACAAAAATACTAAACAATACACGTCCGAATGTTACTGATTTAAGTTTATAATTAATATCTATGCTAGCAAAAGTATCATGGTCTCACAATTTCCAGCTCATCAAGTTTCTATTCAGCCTAAAAAGGGCAATTCTTTTGTATGAACCGCAAGAGCTAAAACTTAATTGGTATAAATGATACGGGTCTCCTAAAAGGCGAGAAAGGTCCAACCGTTTTGTATTCCATGCTATTAATCTCTGTCATTTGATATTTTATCTTCACTCTATAAATTGTGATATGCAATCACAGAACAGAGAATGCGACTAGGTGCTCCACGAAATTACTCCATTACAAATCACTTCACCATGAATCAACATGACGGAATCAATCCAATTATGTTCACAATACCATATCTATATAGCAAGCCTATTGGTAGTTTGTGAGTGTAAATGAAATGATAACTACTAATTTTAACCATCTCTTATGTCTTATTAATGTTTCAATATACTATTACATAAAAATATCAATTTTGTAAAGATTTTCATAGAAGTATTTCTATCCTTCTTTAAAATATATCATATTCTCAATTCTACAAATATCAATTCTATTACGTGGGACCGAAAATCAATAGTTGGCGAAATATGGGTGCTAATTCACCTCTGCCTACCCCTTCGGGGATTTACAGGCGTGAGTATATGTATGTACGTACTATGAATATATGTATCAATTTTGCCACCCGTAAGGGTTACTGAAACTGCATGTTACCAGTAAAACATATGAATCAATTTAAACACGGGAAAAGTCGCGGGAACATGAAAATTTACATTCAACGAAGCTATCAACCAGTCATACTCGGCGACCGTTTTGAGAAAGTGATTCGGCGTTTTCGTGAATTTCCGTAGCGCTAGCGTAGGCTGAATCCGCAATTTGTCTTTATCACGCTGATGTACGACGTTTTTAGAGTAATATTATACGGGATCCCTCGAGGACGGAGATGACTAAGTTTTTAAATTACACACGGAATATTCATCTCCAGTTTCTGTATACGAGATAACAAAGCCAATTGAATTTCGCAAGGCTTTTAGTCATTAGCACCGCAATATTATAATTAAATTATTTTGGAATCTTAATGTAATATTTGGGTTACGTAGTGCTGATGCTACGAATGCCACCGATCATGAACTTTAAAGTCTTGTTCCGTGTAACTCGAAGGTGTAATGCACTTTTAAACAGAAATTTCATTGTTAGAGCAAGTGGTACTTACTTTCAATGTCCACCAAAGCACCCGATCCTGAGGCTTCCGAATCGACTCTACTCCAGTCACCCTATTCTGGTCTCTGTCACTTCTTGTCTATATGATGGACATAATCCTGTAGATGTGGATTTACATACGAGCCTAAAAATACGTTTGGGCGTATAAGACTTTACTATGGGATTGGAACTGCTCAGTGCAGTGCAGTTAATTATGCACGAAATATCCTGAAAACGTTCCTTAACCATCTATATAAGGCTAAATATTTCAAACAGAAAGAACCATCTAGGTCTATATTGTGAGGGTATACAGATCCACAAAGATGATTTATTACAAAATAATATATATAAACCAGAAGAAATTTGATTGATGTAGCGTTTACCTACTTAGATTTTAGCGAAACCTAAGCTGTTTGTTCGGTAGTTCAATTTCGCATTGAAGTTATAGCAAGAAGCCTTGTATTATAGCGATGTTCGAATTTACTAAATTAGTACTTAACTTGTACTGGTTAAACTTTGTTAATTAACAATCATGTTTCAATAACGAGAATGAGAGTACGAAATTACGATCCCATAAAAATAACAATACTTGTCAAATATACCAAGTCATGCCTCAGTTGTTACGTAATTATCTAAAACTAGCTGACCCGGCAAACTGCGTACTGCCTCAGAATCAATAAAAAAATCGATTAAAGATAGGAAAAAGTGAATGCCCAGGTGGGACTCGATCCCACGATCTTTCCCTTACAGGGGGAATGCTCTGACCACTGAGACACCGGGCCACACCTGAAGCTATCCAAATTCTCCTATACTACCGTCTTAGGGCGACGGTGGGAGGCATCTACCGACATTCATACGAAATATCGGAAACAATGAATGATGTTGCAATCATTTTTAAACATTGTTTTTTTTTAATGACTCCGCATTGAAAAGTTAGCATAGTAAATGCTTCAAAATTTTATTCAACAATAAAAAAAAGTTCCAATTTCCCATATTTTCTCACCGTTTAAATCTTCCCTGGACATCCACAAATATTTCAAGACTAAAATCAGCCAAATCGGTTCAAATGTTTTCGAGTTTTAGCTAGACTAACAGAATTACAATTCATTTATATATATATATTGAAGATGTAGGTGTATACAACCACAACGAAGTTATAGAGGGTCGAAAATGGCCTGAATTGCTTCGAGAAAATAATGGTACGGCAGAGTCACTTTTTTTTGGCTCGACTTGGCGAGGGTACTGCCTTACCTTCAGATAGAATGCCTCTGTCTTATCTTATTTAAGGTCATTATCATTATGAAGACGTATTTTTCTGATGGTTTCCGAGGACAGGGTGAACTCGGAGCTCAGGGTACGCACTTCCTCTACTACGCACAGTCTTGGGCGCCCATGGTGGTGAGACCATTGGCATGCATATCACCCTCTACAATTTCCAATGTTGCTGGCTGTTTGGCCCACTTCTTTTACCGGGACCCAGCGCAGCGGGAGCCCATTGTCAGACTAAAAACTAACAAAACGATTTTAAATTAATTACAAACACCTTAGTAACAAACTGAGTTAATTTTTAAGCCATTGTTAAACCTTCTTGAAATTACCTTGGGTAAAAGTTTCTTCATTAGCAATCGGACGGAGGTTAGTAAAGAGCAAACAAAAAAATTATTAAAAAGATTATTTTTCGCAAATAAATATGTAAAGAACCATCATTTAAGGCCTACACGAGATCCAGTAGGCTACAAGATATATGACCCGACATCTTTCACGTGTATAACAGAAAAGAAACTGTAACTGAAACCATTTTCTAATTATAATTGAACATAAATCTTACACCCTAAAACTCAAATTATAATACTGGTACTTTATTATCCTTGTTGAAGATAAGAAATAGGGCGCCACCTTGTGCTTTGTGGCAAAATTGTTTTAAGAGTCTGTAATTTTATGATTATGTACCACATTATTATTGTGAGAGCCTTTATTGCAAAGCACGGGTAAAAATGCGTTTTTTCATAAGTCACTAGTAGCCGGTAGGTTGGGTCAGCCGGGGTGCGAAGGATATGTCGCATGACAACCTCACCTTCGGCCAAGCACTACGACCCAGAGACGGCGTGTGGTTTAGTCGGTTCGAGTCCGACATAACCTCCCCCTCTGGCTCCGGAGGGCTGGGTATCCGTGGGGATTGCCCGCACGTAAAAAAAAAATATCCGGTTGGCACACCTGCTGATAAGGCTAAAGTTCTGGCGCATTGTTTTCAATTGCAGTTAGGTGTTAGACTCCAGTTTTTTTCGTAGAATCCAGAGGCCAAGGCTCCGAAATACAAGCTATGAATTCAACCGGGATTACCGCTCAAATAATGATGATCGAAATTTAACCTTCAGCCTTAATACTACAAAAAAGCAATATTTTTACACAGAACTCATATATATTTTAAAATAATATAAGCTCGCTAACTCATAAGTATATGATATTGCGCTTCATTACTGTTTTCAGAACTACAATTCATTCTCAACCGAAACATATTAATTCCTACTACGAACTAAACTCGCATCATGAAGCCATAAACATTGTGGGTACAGCAGATGCATGAAGTTAGCCCAGTTAACAATAGTTAGGTAAAGTTGGTCTAATAATGCAATTGTGATGTTACAATGGAACAAAAAGTTCTAGAACGTGTGGTTCAAACCTCTGCGGGATGAACTAGTGAACTGTTTCGTGAAGTGTTTTAATAAGGTTGAGACCTCTTCTGTCGTGTTTCGTTTTTTTACCTGACTGCCAAGAAGTATGTTGGTATGTATGTATGTTTGTAATATTCTTTATTACTTCAGATCTTGTGAACTACCGTACGGATTTCAATGATTCATGTCTCAAATGAAAATTATTTATTGCCAAAGTGTTCTTGGGTATATAAAATATGAACAAAAGCTATATGTTGGTACCAAAATGTATGTGGCACATGAAATTTATCGTAATTTTCATGTTTAGGATTAATTTTTTAACCGTAATTTATCGAGTGGGGTTTTATTTATTTTTTTTACTTGCGGGAAAGCCCCGCGCATACCCCCCCCCCCCCCCCTTCGCAGTCGAAGGGGAGGGGGAGGATGTGCCGGGCCGAAGGTGAGGTTGTCTCGTGACATATCACTCGCACCCCGGCTGACCCAGGGCCATTCCTCTCGGTCTGGCCCTCCTCGGGAGGGGGGACCACGGGGTCCCCGACTCGCCCCCGGTATGAGGGGGGGGGCATCGTCCTACGATGCGCGCCGCCGCCGTGGCCTGCTTCTGCTAGGGTAACGAGCGGCTCGACCCGTCACCCTCAGGCCCGCGCTCATGGGGGGTGGAGGTCGGTTTGCGCCCTCCGAGGCCCGAGCCGCCTAGAATAAATTAAAATAAATTATTAAAAATCAAAATAAAATCCCGACTGATGCTGACATACCCATTTGCAAATCTCAAACCTGATGAAAATTAATGGGTACCGCCTGCTTAGCTACTTTCGATCTTCTCGGGTTTTAAATCACTTATTTTATTTATATTTCTCTCGTGCCGTACTGAGTTCTGTTTCCATATATATTCAAGCCATGCCGCAATTTGGGCAACATTTATTTTCAAAAAATTATGGGAGCTCCACGAAAAACAATGACAGATGTACGTGCACACGGATGAAGTCGTGGGTACAGCTTACTTGCCATGCCCACAGGATTAAGCAGCTAAATTAAGTTACAAACCAATACTGAATGTTAAACATTGATTTTCGAGAATCAAAATCACCACCAGTTTACAATCAACCGCAATGATTGGACAATCAACGCTGGCCAAATTATTAATTGATGACGCGTATTACTCCACGCAATGACACTAACCACTAATGACTGACCAACATCAAGGGTATTAAAAGACATGTAAAGCATTTACAAAATTGAATTGCCAATTCATGCTTGGTTGTATTTAGATAAGTAAGTAAATATAGATATATTTAATATAATTGAATATTTTTTATTATTCTCGGAAAGGATTTACAGATATATGACCCTTCCAGACCAGAGTAATCTGGTAAGGTGGGGGAAGGCCACAGAAAAACAATGTTATACGTGTGGTGAGGCAATAGGGACGGCTAGGCACATATTAGTAGGATGTAGGGTGCTTCTTGATAGAGGCCAATACTCACGCCGCGCGCCACGATAAGGTGCTTTTCATCATACGCGAAGCAATGAGTCTGGCAGCAGCTAGAGCCCAAAAAGGATTGACTACTAACAGACGTCATATCAACTTTGTGTCTGAAGGTTCATCCAGAAAATCCAGGAACAAACCTTATTCAATCTTAGATACTGCCCCAGATTGGACTCTCCTAATCGACACGTATGAAAAGCACTATAAAATTCCGGAGGATGTGGGGGTTTCGTCATCTAGACCGGACATATTTCTCTACTCGAAAACGACTAAATATGTGGTCCTTGTGGAACTTACTGTACCGTGGGAAACAAATATACCGAAGGACCACACACTTAAGAAAAATAAATACTATGATCTCACAAACGAATTAATCAAAAACGGTTACGTGATTAATTTGTATGCAGTAGAAGTGGGAGCGAGAGGTATACCAGCTAAATCTCTCTATAACCTACTTAAAGATCTAGGCCTATCGAGAGCTACAATAAGCTCATTACTAGGACGAATGTCTAAAGCGGCACTTGTAGGTTCGTATCAAATTTGGTTAGGCAGGGAGGGGAACTTGGGTAGTGAAGGTGAGTGTTGATGTACATCAACAAAAGGGGCCCCTACTAAACCTACACTTGGGTCGCAAGTCCCAGGCACTGTCCCGAGTTCCCAACTCAGCAACGCGATGGACCCGGCACCCGCACGGAGAATCCATGGATTGCTAAGAATATCGTCTCATAATCTATGCTGTAGTGGGAGTTGCAAACAGACTGATACTGCTTCTTAAACGAGGCTAACACAAAGACTACAAATAACATGCAGTAATAAAAAAAATACTTTAACTTTCTGATATCTGCCTTAATTCTTCTCCTGAAGCGGAATCACAAAAGCCGCATTAAATTCTTGTTAGATTGATCAATCCACATAAATTGCTTTCAATGCCTTGTAAATGAAATTCTAACATTTTAATCAAATAAGGTCACAGTTTCACAAGTCTCGATTTCATTACATTCTAGAGTTTCCTTTCAAGTTTCCGTAAACCATTGATCGTTCGACCACCACCGTATATAAGAACTGTTAGTTTAGTTGATTGATGTATCAATCAAATCACTTTATTTATATAAACACGTACATGTTAAGTGAGTTTGGCCTATATGTGTAAAATAAATATTATGTTAACATCAGCAAATTAAATCTCTAAATTCTCAGAAAGATGTCGTTAAATTTACACGTGCCGAAGTTTAACGAACATTATGATTCGAAATTCAAATTGAAATGTTTCGAACTGTTTAAAATCCGCTGATTTTAGATGAGAGAGGTGTCGTGTTCAAGAAGGGTAAAAAGTAGTATCAGGTTTGTTCAGGGTCGGCAGCACGATTATTACGCCCCTGGTGTAACTGAAACCATTGTAACAACTTTCCACCAGGAGGTGTACCACCTAAGTGCATTCTACCATCTACCATCTTCATTAGCAAATAGTTAGTATGGTTTCGTTTGTTGAGAAACTAGAGTGGTAACTATTAATATATAGGCTAGCTTTTAACCCGGGAATTGTATAGCTAACTAGCGCTCGCCCGCGACCTCGTACGCGTGGACTTAGAATTTCATACAAACTACCATTCCCTGTTTTAACCCCAAAACGGGGTTGATTTCTAAGGATACATTATAATAGTAAACCTACACACCATCAATAGAGCACATTTTAAATTTCGAGTCTCTTAATTCAAAAGCATAGGACTTGTAAACAAACTTCCAACCCCCATTTAACCCCCTTAGAGGTGAAGTTTAGAAAAATCCGTTCTCAACTGATGTCTTCACTCTATAAGGAGCCTACCTGCCAAATTTCAAGTTTGTAAATGTTATAATTTCTGAGATTTCAGAATTACCTAATCAGTTAGTGGTATTTCGCTTATAAATATAGATATAGAAGATTGAAACACTTCTAGTTTCAATTTACTCTGAAACAAAGTACAGCATTTTATAATTGAATAAATCTGAGCACGAAACTCGCCACTTTGATCTCTTAGGTTGCTTTAATTGAAAAATGTCGTCAAGGGTCCCCTTCACTGTAATAGTAGACGCTAAAAGTCATTGGAAGACTGGAAAAAGATAAATTTGAATAAATTTTTACTATCGGGTAACTGAATATTTCATTATTATTTGATGCTTCAAAATGTCAAGCGCGTGGGCTGTCTAATGGCTGTTCTATAGTGTCATTATAAGTATTAGTTACATGTATTTGACCTTATTATCATCTCTGTCTTTTCACCGTCAATAAAATTACTAAGGCGTTCCTATTAATAGATAATATAAATAGTCTACCGAACTGGGTCCGGTTCGGTAGAATATTGAGTTTGAGGCACTGGCGTTCGATCATCTTACGGGCGGTCACCCGTAAGATGATCGAACGCCAGTGCCAGATTGCAGAGTCCAGAACTCAGAAGTCAAATGTGTACAGTTCAATTTAAATCATTTTCAAATGAGAATATAGGTCGATATACAGATTAAGTTTAAACCTCAAGTCCACAGCCTATCTCGTATATGCTGTGGACTTGAGGTACATACATAAACTACACGAAGCTTAACATTTCGACTCGTGCGATTTCTCCGACAAATACAGTTAAGCTCGTAGCTTGCCGTCTAGTTTCATATAGAGACTAGCTAGTGCTCAAGGCTTACAGGCATTGAAGATTATCCAGGTAAAATGAACTTCCATTTTGTAAACTGGTAATACAAACATATTATATAATATTGTATATTATTTAGCACCAACTCTCGTCCTTGAGGGGACAGTCATAGTCATTTTTTATTCGATACAGAACAAGACAATTATGTGTTATTGACGACAATAATAATTCTATTCAAGCTAATTTCACCACCTCTCCCAAGGCGCTGGTGAAGAAGAAATGGCGCTACTAATTCCATAATGGGAGATGGTAGATATTAGTTATTTTTGCGTGACTAGGGTGACGAGTGACTTTTTTTTTACGTGCTGGAAATCCCCACGGATAGCTCCCGAGCCGAAGGGGGGGGGGAGGTTTTGTCGGACTCGAACCGACTAAACCGCACGCCGTCTGTGGGTCGATGTGCTAGGCCGAAGGTGAGGTTGTCTTGTGACATATCCCTCGCACCCCGGCTGAAGGGTGACGAGTGACTATCACACCGTACATGCAAGTCAAAAATTAAAGGTACACTCCAACGCATTTGAAAGACGGTTGTGGCGTTATAATATCCGTTTGGGAAACGTGTTTAGTACGAAGACTTTAGTATAATAAAATTGTTATCTACAATACGCATTGTACCAAATACAAATTATTTTCACATTTCCATATAAAAAGTAAAGCACTTAGGTATGAAATATGATCTGAATCATAAAATATAAGAATTAATTCTATTTAAGTACTACGTGAAAACTACGTGCCTGTTTTTTCTATAACGATATTAAACCTGACTTGACTGAAGAAAGCCTCAACTTTTTTTTATACCACTGATGTGACAGACAAGCACACGGTCCAACTGATGGAAAGTGGTTACCGTAGCCTATGGGCGTGTGCAACACCAGGGGAGTCACACTCATGCTCCCTACCCTGTAAACACAAATAGTTAGTAAGATAAAGCAGAAATAGCCTTTGGACTTCCCACTGATAGCATAAAACCCTCCAGTGAGCTCTGGCTATTTCTACTCACCGCCGGAAATACAACATGACATTATTGTTATTATGGCCGAGGTATTCTGTAGCGTGGACATTCTTCCCTAGTCGGACTGCTCAATTGAACGGAAATACCGTGTCCTACGTCCTACCTCCTTTTCTTAAGTAGCAATATAATGCTGTAGACTGTATTTCCTTTTCTTCTTTCTTATTATCCTATTTTTAAGATGATACTGCGTGAATGACATCCCTAGTATTGCAAGTGTCACTTACTGTCAGATGGGTCATTTAGTCAATTACTAATTGTCTACTTTAGTGGTATAAATAAACTATTCTTCTAACCACCGGGGTCCTGGTTATTGCTCTGTGATGTATGAAAGTGAATATATATTCAGCAATCGTAATTTCTATTTTCCAATTGGTACTAAAAGTAAGATTTCTGTCTATCCATAATATCCATTATTACTAATTATATTCTACAAGGTAAGAGTTAGTAATTGTTTAATAATTAATTACTGCCAAATAATGTCAATGTACGATTCCGTAAATTACATTTCCAGGAAAGTACGAGGTGTTTCGCGAAAATCCAATAATCGCGTAAAAGCAATCGCTTTACACCATTTCACTGAATATCACAACACGAATTTTGTATATTTTTTTTTGCAAAAAATACACGTTTATTGAATCGGCAGAGTACGTTTATATCTGTGAACGGCTGAGTTATTATCTCAAGTAAATAAAGCACTATAAGCAGTTTTTTAACATTCATTTAAAGTATTAGCGTGACTGCGCCACAGTTATTGTCCTTAGAAGTTGCTGAGGATTACACAATAAATACAAATACATAAAATGCTTGTACATCAAATTATTTATTTTAGTGTCCAAACTTCAATAAATAATTTTAATAGTCTTCAGACGACAGATTTAATGATTTATGCGCGCATTATGGTACTGTTTCAGCTAAATTGATCGAGTTAGGTGGGGAGTCACGTTTGTAGTATATTGCCCAGCATTTGTATCCGGGAACCCCCTTTTTTTTTTTTTTTTTTTTTTTTTTTTTTTTTTTTTTTTTTTTTTTTTTTTTTACGTGCGGGAAATCCCCACGGATACCCGCCCCTCCGGAGCCGGAGGGGTGGGTTATGTCGGACTCGAACCGACTAAACCGCACGCCGTCTGTGGGTCGTGGTGCTAGGCCGAAGGTGAGGTTGTCTTGCGACATATCCCTCGCACCCCGGCTGACCCAGGGCCATCCCTTTCGGTCTGGCCCTCCTCGGGAGGTGGGGACCACGCCGTCCCCGACTCAACCCCGGTGTGGGGAGGCGCGCATCGCCCTACGATGCGCGCCGCCGCCGTGGCCTGCTTCTGCTAGGGTGACGGGTGGCTCCACCCGTCACCCTCAGGCCCGCGCTCATGGGGGGCGGAGGTCTGTAAGCGCCCTCCGACGCCCGAGCCGCCTTCGGGCGCGAGCAGCGATGTCAGCGAGTCTTTCTCGCTCACCGCGCCGCGCCCGCTCTGCTGTCTCCTTCGCGAGCATGACCTGCTCGCAGAAAGAGGCGCTGGCCGCCCACATCCGGGAACCCCTAGCCACTCCGACGCTTTAAACTAATAGTTGAATGGAAAATCCTTACCCAGTCTTCTGATTAAATGGGTGCTAAATAGAGTGGTAAATGTCTCTTTTTTCTAATAGTCCATAATTAAAAATGTAATCCCATTATAAATTCCGTTTTATGTGCTACTCGATAGCGTAAGGCTATAAGTTTTCATCTGATATGGATCCCTCTAAAATATCGCTGCAAGTTTGCGACCATAAAGTTCTCGTGTTAATCCTGCAACGTTATGAGCCTCAATTCGAAATAGTTCAGCTAGTTATCTTTAGGCTATAAGGTCTAGTTAGAGTATATAATAGTACCATTAAATAGAGGAAATAAAAGTATTTGTACATAGCCATCTCCCAAAATCGGGAAGCTTTCCCACTGTTTCCATGCTGGCCAGACGGGTTGGTACAGGGTTTAATTTAGAGTTTTCCTTCTCTTGCAGTGATATCGTTTACGTATTTTTCCTTTTGTAGCCTCTTACGACACACTTCAGATGAGATGGGGTGGTAATAATTGTATTCTTTCTCCCTCACCACACGGATCTACGAGTATCCTGTCTATCAAAAGTGTTACTTGAGGGAAATACGTGCGAATAATATATTATCCTGAAAGCGTATTAAGCTTATTCGATCGGGATCATTTACATACTTTTGTTACCTGTAGCTTATTTTATTTCAGAGTAACAACGATGTGGTAAAACTTTAAATTGAGAACTTATCTTTTGACATCTGGTTTATTTAGGTGTTAGTTTGACTCAGAACTTAGCAACTCATTGGTGGATATCAAATAAAGTTGGAAGTCGCGTTAAATTGGATAACTTTTGTTCACTTAGTTGGAATAATAATATATAATTCGTTTATGTTTATATCTACGTGTCATTTTAAGAATTTATGAGTACATGAAGCTTAAAACAAGCTTATGTTCTTACATTAAATGCACCGTACGACCTTATATCAAGAAGATTTATTTTATGTTCATGCTCCTGAGATTTGGCTTTGAACACTCACAACACCGAAGATCACTCTGAAGTCACCGACTGTACTCCCCTCTAGTATCCCCCTGAGGAATTCAGGTTACGCTGCTAACCAATAGGAATACAAAACTACGTAAACAGTATTCCTAAACTGTGATTTTCGTAAATGTACTTTCTCAACTGCAAAACTGGTTTTATGGTTCCGTACCTACCCAAAGTCAAAAACGGAACCCTATTACTATGACTCCAATATCCGTCTGACTGTCTCTCTTAAGCCGTGATGGCTAGATAGCTGGAATTTTCACAGATAATGTATTTCTGTTGCTGTAATAACAACAAATACTTAAAACAAGATAAAATAAGTATTTAAGGAGTACATACAAAAAATCACATACAACGATTCGAGGCTACAGGGATTCCATCTTTTGTCATAATGGTTTTGTCCTAATTTAAATTGCCATAACAAATTACGCATAATTTTCTTAATCATAATAATAGTGTGCCATAATTGGTTTTTAGCATACTGTGTTATTAAGCATAAATATTGTATATCCTAATGTTTTTATTCATAACATTGATATGCATAAAGTTGTAAAGCATATTGTTTATTTGTCTTGTTCCGTGATTTGTCTAGTAGTTATTTGGTATAACGATAAACGCCTGCTAACATGGTGCTAGCAAGCTGGCAAGGATCTGGACGCAATCTGGACTTTAGGGCACCCCGACTCGGATAGGTTAGGTTAGAAGGCTAATGCGGGAGCGGAGCGTAGCGAAGCTCCCGCATTAGGCCTTCGTGGTTATTTTTTTATAAACCACCCAGAAGTAGGAGCCCTCCGTAGCGGGGCTCCGTCGACCAATTAGGTCAAAAGAACATTAGGTTAAATGAACTTTAATGTGCCTACAAGTTTGACGAGAGCAATGTATAAAATAGTGTAATATTGTTAATAAAAATTTTGTAGTGATTTTTTCGGAATAGTTATGGTTATGCGTCGTTATGCTTAAGTAAATTTATGCTTTGGGATATTATGCTTATTAAATATTATGCTTATAGTAAATAGGAGTAAAAAAATATGCTTAAAAAGTTATGGCAAATGAGTATTATGCGTAAATAATGTTATGACAAGTAACATTATGCAATGTTAAATTATGACATAAAATTTTAGGAATAAAAATAGAGATCCAGTACTTAGTACTATAGAGGACATAGAGCCAAGTAATATTATCTAATACAATTTATTACTAAAGTTGCAATCACTTTGACTAAGAAATTGAGCAGCAAATTAGTTCTCTCGCATTAAGCATTCGGAAGTATCGACATCCTATTGGTTGACATGATGATGATGGACAGACTTACAGCAGTAATTAAGAATTCATAAGTTTTAAATAAGGTGGTACGTACCTACGCAATTTACTTAAATTGCGTAGGTATTTTCTGACGCTAACTATATAAATGTATTAATGCCAAATAAGTCTATTTAAACGAATTTTGACGCCATTAATTCATGTTTTTTACTTTATCCAATATTTTGGTTATTTTTTAGTTAAGTACTGAATTTAGAGGAGCGAACAAACGATAACATAAATTTGATTAAGAAATTGATATAATATTTTGATTCAAACTGTAATTAAGATTTCAAATAGAGTATTGATAAGTCCTTTCATTTGAGGAAGTTCAGCGCTTTTCAGGATTATATCACGTGATAATGTAGTTTAACTTCAAAGAAACTTCTCAGGCACAGAACTAAGCTCCTTCCTGCAAACCCTTTTTAGACAGCATACGTAATAAGTTTCGACACGGCGAGCTCAGTTCAATAGTGAATTCCTTTTGAACATACCTAAGTATATATAACTGAATTTCTAGCTTGAATGAGCTTATGAACGATTTCGACAACGTTACATTATGTTTTAATTCACGTTGTAGTTTATTTCATTATCTAATGACACTATTGTTGATAAAAAGTAACAGCTTTACTCATAAAGAAAGATGTAAAGGTGCTTAACTTACACATTTATAGTCTTTAAAAAATGATAAATGTAAAATAATGACGACGAGGACTGAATATCATGTTTACGACCACAAAAATATTAAACAACAAAAAAAAAATTAAAAAAGGTTATCCTTCCTAAATTTGCCATACACTACAAATTTTAATGGTCTAGTATTGAAATTAAATGATCTGAGAAAATACGTAGGTATTTGTCTATGTTATAGAATAAACCTACATTTATGTTAATTCTATAAAATTTCATTTCACGTTTTTCTGGGTCTCTAATGGAGTGAATTCCATTACTGGTCGTGTTATAACAATGACCGAATAAGTGCGTTTTAGCCGAGTCAGATTTCGGCAAAAAGAGGCCATTATGAGGGTTTTAATTCTAAATATTCTTATGACGAGGGGAATGGGTTGACGTAATCAAAATTTGTACAGTACATGGGTATATCATTTGTTTTGGGTCCGGTATTTTGCAATTAGTGACACACTAATGCGGTGTGTTTAAGTAAGGACAAATGATAATCAAAGTATTTTTTCGATATATTTATCTTTTTTACACAAGCTTATCATACAAGAACATTGTATGACAGGAGTACATAATTAGATAATACACACACAATGACATACTGTTCCTTTAAACTCAATTAATTATTATAATATGAAGTAACATAAATTTTAATGTATTAGTCTTCACCAGTCGAGAATCAGTCAAGTTCAAAACCGGTTCGTCTAATATATCAGTAATTATGACAGACAGACAGGTGTCGTATTCCTGTAATCAGTTTAGGATATATATTTTTTGACATTTCCCCTACTCAAAGTAAAAAGCCGGTGTCACAAATATCTGGGTAAATTTTATAATGAATTTAACAATATATATATACTTAGAATTAAGGAGACATAATGTGTTTATTATTGCATTGTATTTTGACGAAGAAATTATTATTTGTTTTATAAATTTAACAATGTATGTAACAAATATTTTCAACAAAAAATAAATTAACTATGTATGTATGTTTAATATTATTCAATATGTCATTAATAATTAAAATTTATTTTTGCTATGCTATGCTTTACTGTTAGTTTAACAAAACTAAATTAATTTTAATATTGAATCGATTTTAACAACTCTAAGGCAGCGTTGACATCAACAAAAAATATTTTTTCTTAGTTTAACAACTGTTGCAATAAATATAAATGGGAAAGAGTCAACATCCAGGATGGAATCTTAACGCCGTGACTTATTTATCTTCAAGAACTTTAAAGATCTGAAAAATAATACGAAGTATATATGTGCACTGATATTCTAATACCTAAGGTACATAATTATTTTTCACAACATTATATGCTGGACCTCGCTTGGAATCTTTAATAGCGATTCTTTCAAAATTACTTTCTACCAAATTTTACACTACATAAAGAAAGTCCTCGAGCAAAATGTATGAGTGAGTGAGACAGATTAACAGAATCAGACAGAGGCAAATTAAAAGGATTTGTGTCTGTCGTTTGTTCCGTAACCCTATAAACTCAAGTGCTGTTATACATCGCGTCTAACAATATAGATTTGGCCATCATAAAAATACTAATAAGTATTTATAAACAAAAGACAATAATGAATGATTAATAATTTAAAACAATTGTTCAAATAAATATTAGAAAGTACAGTAACATATATTGAATGAACATCATTTATCATTACATTCATAGAGCACTAGCTGTTGCCCGCGGCTCCGCCCGCGTGGATGTCTGTTATCGCT
This sequence comes from Eilema caniola, assembly GCA_949126895.1. Taxonomy (NCBI): domain Eukaryota; kingdom Metazoa; phylum Arthropoda; class Insecta; order Lepidoptera; family Erebidae; genus Eilema; species Eilema caniola. The sequence continues at coordinate 16,713,830 of OX421477.1, forward strand.
TAGTGTTAACTCAACATAGTAGCTTTATACATGCAAAGTCTCTGCCCGATCGGTTTAAAATTGACAAAGTTTCATACAAACTTTCATCCCCTATTTACCCCCTTCGGGGTAGAATTAATCAAAATCCTTTCTTAGCGGATGCCCACGTCATAACATCTACCTGCATGCCAAATTTCAACCCGATCCGTCCAGTGGTTTGGGCTGTGCGTTGATAGATCACTGTGTCAGTCAGTCAGTCACCTTTAAGTTATATATATTTAAGATTTTGTATTTACTGTGAATCATCTGTTTTCATTACAACCGAAAATGACTGGTATCTGAACACCACAAGCCACTTGACTCTTTCTAACATACTCACTCGGTTACCATTTAGTCACAAGACGCTTCTTGTAACTACTCTGATAATGGTTTGCTTTGCTTAAACTGGATTAAATGAACGTTCAGGTTGTGGAATGAACTTCCTGCCGTGATTTTCCTAAACGACTACAGTACGGGTTCTTCAAAAAGGGCATTCAAAGGTCTCTACAGGGTCGGTAGCACGATTGTGATACCTGGTGTTGCATACGTCCATAAGCCACGTTAAAACAACTTCCCATCAGGTGGGCCGTGAGCTTATCTGCCACCTAAGTGTTATGAAAAAACTATTTATAATATTGTCGTAACTAAACCTCTGTACTGACCTTGGTAACTAGGGAATCTAGTCAGGAATCTAAGAAAGGGAAAGACGCGGGACGTAATGTTATTTTTATCTAAAGAGTTTGCATCACCGATAACAGGCAAGCTAGTGTAAGTAAATAAGTTAAAAACAAAGCAACATGATGGTTTCGTTGTTTTGTTTGTTAGATTTATATCAAGCAATTTATTTTTCTGTTCATATTTGTTGTAATAACCCCGGTCCTGGATCACGTCACCAAGTTGTAATATCCTGGTCACGCGGGACCAAATTGTAATAAACACTACCATAACCACAGTAATCCTGGTCAGCGGCAGCAAATTGTACCGTGATCCTGCGTCACAGCTCCAATTCGTAATAAAGCGGAGGTCATACCCGCAGCATTTCACCACACTAATTAAATCGTCTATATTATTAATTCTACTTCGGCCAATGATCGTATAATGGTCAGAGGAGACCCTAGATGAGCCCGTATATCCCGGATCTTATAGAGTTCTAGGAATGCTGGTATTTATATAATGAAACAATACTATACACTTACTTAATTCTACCCCCACTTACTTTAACTGATTTATGTTAAGGTACAACAATTTCTCAATGAATAAGTCTCTCACAAATAATTTTCTCACAAGCAACCTGCAACCGTACTATATCCTAACACTGCCCTTATTACTACTACTGTGGCAAACAACCCGAATAACTTTATTGATCTAACTTTTTACATTGTCGACTTCGTGTTGCAAGCCGCATATTACTAGATCCTAACACTGCCCTATTTACTACTACTGTGGCAAACAACCCGAATAACTTTATTGATCTAACCTTTTACATTGTCGACTTAGTGTTGCAAGCCGCTTATTACTAGATCCTAACACTGCCCTAATTACTACTACTGTGGCAAACAACCCGAATGACTTTATTGTTCCCCATAGGCATATACTTTGAATTTGTTAGTTTTTGTTTCCCCGTTGGCGTATACTTTGAATTTGTTAGTTTTTGTTTCCCCGTTGACACAGGCTCCACCAATCGCCGTGTGCAGTGGGATACTATCAACTTTAAATATCCCCCCTCTATCCTTTTGTAAGCACGTAGCCCCAAATGGAACTTACGCGCCTTTAGAGAGTAGGATAGCTGACTCGTATTTTCCCTCCCCCAATATCTGAATCCAGACAAATGTATACGTCTAATTAGACTTGAATTAGAAAGGGCATTGCCTATTAATTCTAATTCAAAATAAGATTATTTCTTTCACAATATTGTCAAAACATAGTATGACTAGTACAGATTCAATGAATAGGGTCATGTCGTAACGCGGTCTGATGACCAATCCATCAAATGAGATTCTGTGTCCAAAATAGGATCTTTAACATGTCAGAACTGACTCATACTTGTCACGTGCATAAACGAGATCGATATAGTGTCCCTGGTGTAGAAGACAGCCATATCTAGGGTCAATTGCCCAAATCAATTAAGGTTCGATACAAGTTCCAAATTAGGAAAGCGCTCTGCTAAGGTGAGCTAGATGTACCTCGCCAAAATGATTCCTCGGCTACGACGCTCCGAGTAATAAGTATTATTAATAGCATAGTACTTTATTCAAAGTCAATTGGTAGATCAGTCAAACAAACTTCTCATTTCGGAATAATTTCCATTACGAATTTGATTAATTATGATGTGGGTGGATTTAAAATATGTTATGCCACCAATCCAAGTTTCATTGAGACCATACTAAGTCAGTTGCTAGGCAAGTAGAACGTTAATGTACCCTCTACCGATAACATTAGCAACGCGGTCCAACGACGGCTCGCTTATAGGTCTAATCCGAATACATCGAACGCCTACTAAACTATACAACACGATAGCTCGTGTACAATTTACTCAAATCACGATTTCACCACGGCATTAACGCACGAAAAGCCTTAACTAAATCAATCACAAGTATCACCAAGGAATGATATGTTACATCACCAAGCAAAGGCCCGATTAGCTCAGAACCGTTACAATACTAGTCCTTACTAATACACTTCCTAACCTATTCCCATTGTGTGAGTACCTACTCTACCCCCAACTTAGAACTTCTGTTCAACCAAAACTAGGTGTAACGTCACCTCATTTACATTTAAACGTGTGGTGTGTCATGAGCCTATCATGCATTGATGGTATTCCATCAACACTCCTGCTCTGCTATGGGTGCAAGCTAGTTAGGCTTGACTTGGCCTATCCTCATAACTGTGTGCTTGCTCCAGTCCACGAGCCGAAGCTCGGGGATGTGAACTGAAACTCTAACGAGATAATAGTTAGTGTATATATAAATAGATATATAAGACTGAACTGCGAGCTCCGTAAGTTCTGATCCAGGCCCAATTGGACGGTTCCACTTCGACGGTACCTACCCATCACAGAACATACAGTCACCCACATTCAGGAAGCTTTTCCGATCCCGTTTCCACAGGTAAAATCGGAATGCCGCCCGCTTCAAAGGTTACCGGCCCCTAGCTATTCAGATGAATATGGAGTCGTTGCCACCGTCAGGTATCCCTCCATAACCAGGCACATCGCCATGGGTTTCCTACGGGAAAACTAGCTAAAACACCACAGTGCTACCCTCAACTACTAACATAACAAAAGATGATAAAACGACAGCAATGACTTTACGAATGCACTGCCAGACTCAACAGCACAAGACAGTAATAATACGCATACATTTACACGTACTATCCCTGCCCAATGTAAGGTGTCTTCATTTTCGTAAAGGCCCTAAGTCCTGCTCCGATCGCGACCCATCCCAATATTCGACGCGAGAACTGGCCTACCCCACGCCCTAGTCGTAACAAATCTTAATCGCGCACCCTTGTACGTATCACGCCCAACCACACACAAAATCAAGATTTACAATTAATTTCAACAATTTCAACATAATAAAGATGATAAAACGACCGTAAGGACTTTACGAATGCACTGCCAGACTCAACAGCACAAGACAGTAATAATACGCATACATTTACACGTACTATCCCTGCCCAATGTAAGGTGTCTTCATTTTCGCAAAGGCCCCAGGTCCTGCTCCGATCGCGACCCATCCCAATATTCGACGCGAGAACTGACCTACCCCACACCCCAACCACACAAACAAGATTTTCAATAAATTTCGACAATTTATAATTTTTACAGAATTATCAAACTCTCGGCGGTACATTGGAAAAACTCTAAACTGTTCGCGTTAAACAAAGATAGCTAATAATTCGTTTATTACACAACACCGGCAACAATTTCATATAATTCACAAAAGGAATTTAACACTATTTCTTTAGAACGATAGAAATATATAACTTACAAAGACAGTCCGCCGAGCCGTACCCCTTGTTAACTATCTGAATCCGATGAATAACGAATAAAAAGTGCTCCGCCTCCAGAAAACCCATCTTTTAAAGGCGAGGTCTCCTCTAAACTAACCTTGCCGTTTCTAGAACTACACATCATCCTTCATCCAATCGTGAGCTATTTCCGGCAAGCCGCCTCAGCGAATTTGCTCCTTTTATATAAAAACTCCTTAATTCATATGATTGGAATAAGAATAATCCAAGATAATGTCTAACTAATTTTCCAGTTAATTATTCGTATACTAATATTTAGAATTCGCGACTAGTGCAATATCACAGAACATGCAGCCAATAGAGATTCCTGGTTACATCAACCGCAGGATCAGTAGCAGTTGATGTTAAATCTTATTTCAATTTTTTTTACGGATAATCTTATGTTATTTCGCTACCAATAAGACAAACATGGAATTTAATTTATTTACAATAAAGGAAATGGCTCAATCGCTGCGCCATCTAACATCCCTTTTAAATACCACACCCATTTTTTTTTGAATTTTTAATTTTAGCTCCATCTACCCATCTAATTGTGAACTACTTCCACTCATCAACTGTAGTCCGTTACATTGTGATTCAACTGAATCCACAAACTAATCCAAAAAAAAATCCAGTTTGTAAATTTGTGGTGCTTTTTCTATTTGAGCGCAGTTTTCTTGGAACAATGAAACAGAATTCTGTTTCTGGCACAAATGCAATTTCCCAACTGCCAATCTCAAGACCAGCCATATAAAATCGATTTTAGTTTTTAATTTAATCTAGAAAATTCTAACATTTTATCAGAGGAAAGCAAAACTTCCTATAGTATGTATATCCATACTAATATTATAAATACGAAAGAAGCTTTGTCTGTCGGTATGTTACGTTTTCACGCCTAATAACTGAACCTAGTGTGATGAAAGTTGGTATAAGGGTAGATTAGAATTTGAGAAAGGACATGAACTATGTTTGGTCGCGATAACGAGCCGAGAACGGAACAGCTAGTTTTCATATGAAGTTGAATGAAAAGGTTTTTACTTATGACCTTTGTCGAATGTACATGATTTCCTGACTCTATAATTTACGTTATGCAACATTTTATAATTAGTGTATAATAACGATCGCCCTACTAAACACAAGTTGCGTAGATGCATAAAATCACTTACTTGAAAATACTGTTCATATTGTAAATTAATTTCTATATTACATATTTCAAAGTATTTATAGTTCCACTTTATTTCAACGTATCAATATTCGTACTTCTTCTACTAGCTTCGTATCTGATTTCTCTTTTCAAAATGATCATGTATTTTGTAAAAAATATGTTAAAATAATATTCTTTTTGCTTAAAAAGTGCGAAGAGGTGTTTTCATTTGTTCTGTAATGTCAGACATCCCCTGTTAAGCATCTTCGTTTAATCCAACGGCTTCCTATCACTTCCAATCGATCTTCAGTTCATCTAGTGAAGTTTCATGGGGGAATTCTCGAATGGTGGAAAAGCTCCAGAGATTATTGAATAATACACTTCACTCTCACACATCTATATACGTAGTACAATTAAGCGCAGTTCCATTTGACTTAATTAATTTGACAATTGATTTAATTTAATTAAAAATATTGATATTTAATTATCTGACATTCCACTCTGATATAACTGACGTTGTTTTATGTATTATTTCAATTTATAAAACAAAATTAGTTTTAAGGAAATTTAAATATTATTTGCCCCATATATTGGTCCCTCAATAAACATTTCTTAAAACGTCCCACATCAAAAAGAATGTAGTATTTAGAAATATAGTTTAAGAACCATTGTAATGTAAACCTTAGAGAATGCCGTGAGGTGCAACCGGTCAGGTTCAAAATAAAAATAAACTTTGGAAAAGTACAAGTGAAGTGTATTATTCAATATCTGTAATAGATTCTACCAAGCGCCGTCATCTGTAGCCGTATCTCCAGTATAAACAGTCCAGACAATATGTCATCGGCTCTATAGCCCTCTCCAAAACAAGACATTTCCTTTTTTTAAAGGGGTTAACAATATTATATACTCTGCAATCCATACCAATATTATAAATGCGAAAGTAACTCTGTATGTCTATCTGAATGTTACACTTTCACGCCTAAACCACTGAACCAATTTTAATGAAATTTGGTATAGGGGTAGATTAGACCTTGAGAAAGGACATAGTCTATGTTTGGTCGCGATAACCGATATCCACGCGGGCGAAGCCACGGCCTAAAGCTAGTTATTTGTAAACGTAGAGGAAGTGTACATAGTGACTTGTTTGTTAAATTTTTTAAATTGATTTTAAAAGCCATTGTAAAATTTTTATTTAGTCTGTATTATTAATTTGTAAACCTGAAGTGGGTTGTATCTCCAGATACGGCTCAAGAAGACCCTATATACTAAGATCACCTCGACGTCGACCATTGTTGTACCCTTTTTCCATTGGTTGCGAAACCGGAGGGCTCCTGCAGGTGCAGCGCCTTGGCTGTCCGAGAGCGTGGTGAAAGGCGCTCCTGGATTACACGCAGGCCGACGATAGGATCAAGGGTCACGTATTCCAATTTATTACTGCTTTTGCCTCTCCTGGTAGCCCGTCGATTGCCCCTAATGTATAGGACGTCCCCCAGCCATCTCGGGCTGGCTTCTATGCTACTGTGCTGCAGACGGAGATGATATGATTATACTCGGGATTGTAAGCTGAGACTTGTGATCTACTATAGTTTTATAAGTTTCTTACTCTGTGTATCCTGTGTAATTTCCTCGAATATATATGTGTGCAAAACTAAAAGAACATACGTGGTTTCTCTGAAGTCTCCCCTGGGGTTCCCATACGCACGCGCATTCTTTTCTCTGCTGACGAAAAGGCGCCCTGGGATATTATTGAGCTCGTGCATCTCTCCGCTGGGTCAGCTGGTGAGACCTTCTGACACGTTCAGAGGTTACAAACCAGTGTTAAATATTTTTTCAATATCGGATCATCATCATTTGAGTGTTGTTCGAGTGGCTTTTACCTCATTACGCGAGATCTGCTTACTCTTCTTCTCTTTTTGCAAATGCAAATGACGCCTGAACTCCCAAACTAGAGAGGAAAATAATATGCACCAGTTCCTTATCAACACTGATTAATACCTTGTACAGCTAATTGCTAAATCAGTAGATATACTGGCTTACACGTGTGGTTTGCCTCCGGTAAGGTATATATAAAACTGAATAAAATATGTCTCTCTCTGTATAAAATATGTTGTATGTGCAACTGAAAAGCTACAGGCAGCGCGTTTACCAGTAGGTATGGTTCCCACTTACAACTCACGCTAATATAGGTATTAGGTATTTTTGTACATGAATTTTCTATTTCCACGACTATGCTATCAATATACTTGCAAAAATTTGTAGTAGAATAGTTATTTAATAATAAAATATATTTTTCTCTGCTCCACCGTGATCAAGAAGCTTCAATCGTCGTGACGAGGCAAATAAATTGGCATTGCAACATTTCCTACTTCCTGATGAGCTTCCTTAGATTTCTTTCCTTCCTTGTCATTATGATTGACAAAGTAATTCTTATTCAAACTAACCCTCCGACACTAATATTCCGATAATTTATTTATGAGTCATTAGCATATGAAAAGAATTGGAATTTGGTTACATAAAGCACTAACCGCGTGACCGTGACCGTAACCGGCAGAGTAGAATTTGGGCCACCCCCCTCTTCCCATGTGGTGTCGCACAAGGCGACTAAGGGATAGGGCTGATTAACTTTAACATCAGACATATGTACAGCCCAGACTCAGCGTCGGATACATGGCTCGAGTCAACAACATAGTGCCCGGAATACGGCAATAGGCTCACTCCCTATTACGTGGGACCGAATAAAGATTGGTGAAATGTGGGGGGTGTTAATATACCTCCGCCTAACCCTTCGGGGATAAAGGCGTGATTATATTATGTATGTATGTTAGTCTACAATTTGGTATACCTACTTGAAACATATATTTGTTGGTGATATAGAAATGTATTAATTGCGAGCCTATAGCTGTCAAGAGGGCACTTCTCCTGACTTTGACCTGTTATTGAGAAATTGTTATCAAACGAACCCAATTATTCAATAGCCAATAGTATTAATTGGTGGGTGTCAAAATTATGTAGGTATGTATTAATAAAAACGTCAGCGACTGTGTATCCGATTCACAAAAATTTCGCAGTACCTATATCCAAATGTAGAATATCCAAAAATGAATAACACTGAAAATGTTAAATCATTTTGTTTCGAACATTTTTTTGACCAAAAAATCATCACACATTTCGAAAAGTAAATCATACCTACTTCAATTAATAAATAAATGTCCTTATAAATAAAATTCGATTCAAAATTTTTATGTTTCCCGTTCTTTCAACGTTCCAATTAAAAATATTTGCGAGAAAACCAATTAAAAAAAAAACACTGGCACTCCAGGAGTGCCGACAAAAATAAAAAGTTGGCCAGTATACCTAATGCAGATACCTGTATACCAGTTTCTCCTGTGAAGTGTCATAAGTTGCCAAAAAATCCACGAAAACTGCCCAACGCGGCTGAAAAAGTTTTTACTAATTACATACCTAAATTCCAGTTGTTGTCTATTTCAAACAAGAACATCGCTGTAACTTTCTTATTAAAATCCTGAAATTGTATGTAACGTATGCAAGCTTTCGTTGAGCTAAACACGGCCTTGTTAGTTTCACACAAAAGCCAGGTGACCCGGGTTTAGCGGACTATCTCACATTGTGTACCCGAGCTATTCTTGTGAGGTATTTTCTGTAGAACTTTATGAGCACAATGAGCAAATTAAATTCCTATTGAAACCACTTTATAAGGTAGGCACAGATAAAAGCGTGGAAGTATGAGGGCTGTAAGGTATTCTCATTTTGTATTGTTTAATGGAGGTGCGAGAAAATTATTTGGAAGAAGAATTTTGCGATTATTATAATGTGTTTAACGTGGCTCTTGAACTTTCTCTTGCTTAATTGAGTTATTACAAACAAGTCGTGATGTTTTTTATCATCGAAGACAGTAATACAATGATACGCTAGTCTGTAAGTTTTGTTTTATTGAATATAGAGTGTTAGAGAATGCCTAATGAAATAGAAAGTGAAAAAAAAACACAGTATTTGTCAAATCAAAAAGTGTAGTAGTTCCTATATACATACAATTAAGCTCAAATCAAAACAACTAATAATAAATGTAACATAGTATTTAGCCTCCAAATTACTTTTTTATTTTATCAATAAATAATACTAGTTGTACTAATCAATGTTTATGTTTAGTAATCATTTATTAAAATAGGTACCTAATATTTATTCAGAATTCTCAAAAACTTTTAACATTGAATGAAAGAAATAATTAAAAATAGTGAAGTTTGTAAAACTAAGTCATTTAGTGAAGTGTCTTTCAATTTACAATAATTAAAAATATAAATGAATTGTACTCACTTACCTTGATATTTTATTCAAATAACTATTACTTAACCAGTTTATTTTAAAATCGAAAAATGTTAATCAGTCACAAAAATAAAACAAAAGAAATATCACAACCCACAAACAAATTTAACTTTATTCATTCCAAACAAATTCACATACACGTCAGAACCACTTTTCTATATTACTAAGTTTTGAAATTCGAAACCGCACTCCAACTTAGAAGGCGACAGTTCAGTACAGCGGTCGCCGAGCGACTAACGTTGCTTGTCAACCTTCGACAATGGACGCGAACCGCCTACTGCCTACTGTAACAGTAGGCACACCACACCTACGCTACACGTACACTCCAGTTCCAACTGAAAATGAAAACTGGGTTGCCTCAAATTTGTGAGATTTTTTTAATGTGTTCTAGAATATAGTGATTGTTATGAATAAAATAAATTGAATGTATCTTCTATGAATGCGATTCGTCGAGCCACAATCGAAACATGTAGCATTAACGTACTATGAAGTTATTTTGGATGCTATCGATAGGGTTTAGGCCGTAGGCAGATAATGAACTATTAATAGGCTAAAGCGAGCAAACTGTCACGTGCTTCCTTCAAAAAAGGGTTTCATAGCACCAATAAGTACGCTTGAAATTTCGATCCGTAACTTCGAAAATACGCGTCACAGTAGGCTTACTGGTTTAAATCTGTGATTGAAACGATCTGTAAGAACATTACAGAAGATCCCTTTCGCAAGTAAAATAGAAATTATGAAAACTTTGACGCCAAGTGTTGTTTCTAACGGATTTATGGGCATCTTTGGAGACAATGGACGGCTCGCCGGAACGAAATGATCTACGACGTTCCGGAACAAAAGATTGCAATTTTAAAATAGACCCTTTTCATTTCACGTCGCGACGTAGAGTAATTCCGCTGGAGACTTTAATGACTTAAATGGGTATTGTTTTTGAACGGTTCATCTAGATGACGTCATTAGTTACTTCAGTAATTAATGACAGAGACTAAATCTCGGGTGGATGTTGAATTTACAACAAACGTTCCTAAGTAAAGCTTTTGAAACGTTTAAAAATTAGAGCTCTTGTAAATTAAGGTCATTTGTCCTTAAACACTTTTCGAGAAAGTAATTTAAGTATTGTTTTTCAGTTTGTGATTTTGTAAGAATTGGAGTTCTTTGTAATCACGTGAATTTTGTAGTTTTCGTAATCTATTTTACTGAAAACCCTGCAACCCTGAAAGTAAATTACAGTTTGACTCATAGAAATGGCAAGTTTCGTTTTCGTAAGTCACATAAACCACAAGTTTTTATGAATGAATATGTTGAGATCTTAAACAATAGAAATATTTGCGTGTAGAGTTTTTTCCAAGATTTGAAACTGATGCGTTATTCTATTGTATAACAAAATAAACTCTCAATTTTTTTTTAATCAAAGATTCAATTTGGTTGATTAAGTTTAGGCACGTATAAAGCACATAATATGAACGTCAAAATTTTACAATTAGGTATGTCAAGAAATAGTTTTTGAAAGCGATTCTTTCGCTGGTCCGGTAAAAACCAGCTAGAAACTCAGTAAACTAGATTATCCATACCAATATTTAAAATGCGAAAGTAACTCTGTCTGTCTGTCTGTCTGTCTGTATGTTACGCTTTCACGCTTAAACCACTAAACCGATTTTAATGAAATTTGGTATAGGGGTAGATTAGACCTTGAGAAAGGACATAGGCTATGTTTGGTCGCGATAACCGGCATTCATGCGGGTGGAGCCGCGGGCAAAAGCTAGTTCTTTTATAAATGTTTTTATTTAAAACAAATTTCTATTTTGCGAGTAAGCAAGAGATTAGATGACCATGTTTTTTGATCATTAAGATATTCGTCTCCTTTACAATTAATAAATAATTTTTATTTTTATTTAAATAATAAAAATTTTCACTCCAATAGTAATTGTAATTGTTTCTAGTCATTGTTTGGTTCATATTATTATATTTTATTCTAGTATTTCCACGCTTATATACCAGTTTTAGTTTCTTAACTGTTGTCAGGTTATCAACGTTTCCTAATCATTTAGAAGACAGAGTAAAATAGTAATGTAGCACTCAAATCAACTTAAACAATAGCGAGTATTTGTTTCGAGTACCCGCCAACTAGTGACAGATTTTCTTCCACAAATTTTGTAATTTCGTTATTTTGGACACGAATAAACACAAAACTTCGTCGTAACCCCCCAAAGAGTTCCATAAGTATCCCTCATCCGCCACGGTTACGGACACGTCTCCAAAACTTCTTTGTCTTTAACTAAAATAAACCTATTTTATATTACACACATTTTTAATTCCGATTCGCCTTTTAATTCTTTCCCTTTTTGCCCTTATACATTACAATACCAACTGTTTTAATAAAAAATTTACACGTACAGTCGATAAAGGAGATACGGTTGCTGAATCTCTATTTGATCTCTATTCGCCTCTCCACTGGCCTCACTATTCGCCTCTCTACTCGACTGTCTACTGCTCTCTATTCGATTCTATACATACCTCTCCACTGGCTTCTCTATTCACATGTCTACTCTTCGGGTTTCAAGCTTCAAACTACCACTGTACCAAATTTCACGAATAAAGACATTCATGGTCCTGCTCCCTCCTTCTACCCCCCTTTTCGCGATAAAAGGTAGCATATTTCCGTTCTCAAGGTCTAATTCATCCCTGTACCAAATTCCATCAGAATATCTTCAAAACTAAACTTTCATCCCCTATCACAGCCGTTCAAAAAGCTGCCTAGGCTGTTTACTAAACGGCGCCATAATAAACGGCCTGAATTATATTGTGGTCGCGTAAATAATAATTTTCTAAACATTTACTCAACTTTAGCAAAATTGTGGTGATTCGGTTGCAGAAGCTGTTAAGAAGGAAACAAGATAATAGCATGCATCTTTGCGTGCAACTTTATAATTATGAAAAAGTGCATTGTTTAAATGCTAAAAACCAAAATTACCTTCTAATATTGCCTCTAACCTCTACAGCTATGTTTAGTGGCCAGGATTCGAACCTCATTTCTCTAGATCGTAAGGCCAACTTTGTAATCCCTAAGCCACTGAAAAAGGGAACAAAATATCGATAAAAGCAATAATGTACCACAGAGTTCATGTTACCGACATGTATTGGTATTGATCCATGTATTTATTGGTCCTATAGAAGCCGTATGCACGTGAACTCATATAAATTTTGTTAAACATTGACTATATTGCATCACTGGAATATTTGTCGTGACATGAAAATTTATTCAAAAGCATAGGTATGATAAATGTATTGGGATTTTTTTTTTCATATTGGATGCGTCTATTTTACTTCGCCTCGCCTGATGTTAAACAGAAAGCAAAGTCTCAAGAGAAAGACTCGCCGTTAAAAACATGTACCATGTTATTAATGGGGCGAGTCGCGGACCGCGTGGTCCCTCCTCCCGAGAAGGGCCAGAGCGAGAGGAATGGCCCTGGGTCAGCCGGGGTGTGAGGGATATGTCTCGCGACAACCTCACCTTCGGCCTAGCACATCGAGTCCGACATAACCTCCCCCTCCGGCTCCGGAGTGGGGGAGGGGGGGGGGTATCCGTGGGGATTTCCCGCACGTGAAAAAAGAACCATGTTATTAATCACAACCTTTACAAATTTGTCTCTTACCTGAGTAAACATCCTAAGCTTCTATTCTAGCATACTTATCGCAACCACATACTTCAGCGGTTGACTAGTTCAAGTAAATCGCGGGTGAAGCTACTTAGAATTCTGGTTCGTTCCATTCGTTCGTCACGTCACAATCATTTTTATAGCACTGTGGCTCTGTATAGATGAAATTTGATTATTTATTATAAATGGTTTCCTACGAAAAAAATATCAGTAAGCAAGTACATTATTGTACATGATGATATAATGTATTAGGAAAATTGATAATAAATTTTTCGAAGGGCTTCTTATTTAAAACTATGGGTGCTGAGAAATTCTAAGTAGTGAAAATATTTACAGTATTTATTTTATCAATTTACTGGCCACTGTATGTATTTTACTACTGATATAATTTAAAAATAAATTTAATATAGACTGTGGGCTTTTAAATTAAATTTTACGTATGATAAATAAAACTTTATTTTTTTACCACAAATCTCTACACATTAAATCATATGAGGACTGCCAACAAATCATTTTCTCGTATTTTCTCTTCCATATTTCCTATTTCATAAATGTGGAACATCTGCATGAAATGTACACTTCACGAAACGAATACACTTCCTTAATTACAAGACCGTCACTGGATATGTAACATTTCGCCCTATAAATTCAAAAGAACCAGTCGTATATACTATCCAAGCCCCTACTATTTAAGAAATCAAGTTAACATTTTACTATGCTATCTTCCAAGACCTTTACATAAACCGATTTCAGTATCTAATTTAAAATTTAAACTTAAATAAGTAGAAACGTAAATTTTTGAAAATTCATGTGATTTAATTTGATTTTGAAAAATTATTGTTGGTGGTAAGTTGATTTCTTTTCAAACTGACTTGAATACGAATGAAACTGATAAGCGGATCAAGATTACATTTTGATACTCAACTACGCTTACATGGCTCACGGAAGTGGGAATGACTCTAGTATTATTTGGGAGAGGTGGGCAGAAGTGACGTACCTATTAAACTAGTAATTCTGTGAACTGTGTGGACCTCGCGAGTACCCTTTGCCATATTTGTCGGTTACCAAAAAACGACTTAAAAAAAGAAAACGATACGTATCTTCTTATTTTAAACAGTAGTGGATGTTTCAACATGAAATAATGACGATCAGTTCTTGATGTATAATTCAGCCAAAAATCATCAAGATCCGTTTACAAGTAACGTGACAGCAAATCCCATTTTCTCCCTCATTTTTCCTCCTGCTAAAAAAACCTGTCGACAAAAATTGAGTTTTAAATCAAAGAAGCGCCAAGTTTAGTAACAATAGTTAAGAAATGAGCTGTCCAGACCGGAACTGACAAACCGATACAGATACGGGCAAAAGCAAAAACTGCCAGCTTTACAAAACGAAGACTCACGTTCGCTTCGCTCACTCGGTTAATTATATTGTGGCAAAGTGCTGTGAAAACGTCAAGATATCAAAACAGAGGTCGTCCCTATTGTATCGTTTATGGGAATAACCATAGATTATTTATGCTTTGTGAAAATCTAAATACTAACTCTTACTTACTGTAGGTAACATATATATGGAAAATATTTCCCCAGGCATCGAAAAGGGGAAAATACCATTATGTATAAACAAACCATATAAAACAGTTATCTCTTCTCGTTTCTGCAACATGAATCCCAAGTGACCTATCAAAAATACACAGTAACGGGATGTGGGAATATAATTGGTTTGGCCAAAATTAACATATCAGGTTTCAGCTACAATTGTTTTAAAATAATAATAGCCCTCAATGTTAAGCTTATATTCCGTTAATTTAGATTGCCTGATACCAATCCAAAAACTATAATAAATATTTCATATTTATTGCTTTAGTCGTAGACATCTCAAGTACTTAGCTTAAATTAAAAAATAGTTTCATAAACTAACGGATATGTATATAACAGTGATCGCACTTCAAAGTCAAATGCCAATTAGGCACAATGAGCTTAAAAGAATTTCTCCACATTATTGGCATTTTCATAAATTAAAAAGACTTAGCGATCAGGCCCCTCTATACAAGTGGCAATTCGCTAACTGGCGTTTGATGGAATAGAATGACGAATGTATGGGATTTGACGTATTTGACATGCGTTAACGACTGTCATATACGACAAATCCCATATATTCGTCACTCTATTCCACCAAACGCCAGCTAGCGAATTGCAACTTCTCTAGAGGGGCTGTTCAACTTTACTTTCAACGGATAGCGCTGTGGCTGTGGCCAAATTTTGGGCCGACAAAATATAAAATTCAAGCCATTAAGTCTTGCATCTGGCCATTGACTCGAAGAAGAAGAAGAAGTTCAATTTTAACGTGTTATGCACGATTCGTTTTACACTTTATTTAATAACAGTCTTCTTACTATTGGAGAAATATATCATCAGAAGACTGTTTGTGTCATCTTACCCATTAATCGAGTAGTGTACTATAACTGTATTAGTTTACTATACTAACATCAAAATTCTCGACGCTACAGTAAACTCGTAGTAATAGTGCTGTGCTCAGACTAACCAAGCCTGTATCTATTATATTATAATGCTGTAAATTCATCCTCATTCACCACTCGCGCTATTGTTAGGGCATGAATAAAAATAACCTCAGGAATGACTGTAATTAGTTAAAATGCGCAATACTTTTCCTTGTTATACTTTTCGTGGTTTTATGTTCAAACTATTTGAAACGTTAGTTGACTACTTCATCGTCTTCTTTTAGTTTATGGCTCGATCTGATAATATATAGGTATGTAGTGATAAGATTTTTAAATTTTATCGGCCCTAGACTTTGCTACAGCTACAGCGTTTTCCATTATTCAACAAAGGTCGTTGGTCGTACTGTTATAGGTGGAGGGGCAAAGGAAGCAGTTAACTACTAATTAACGTCTTTAATTAAGAAAACGGGAATTAACGCGATCATGGTATAGGTACTTACATACCTTTGATTGCCTGACGTTTTGACCAGGTTACACCGGCCGCGGTCACAGGCTGTCAATCAAGGGTATGTAAGTACCTATACCATGATCGCGTTAATGCCCGTTCTCTTAGGTATACATCATGGAACGCGAGAGTTTTAAAAATTTGTAATTAACGTCTAGTTGAATCAATTTTGTAAGTAAATGTTGTATGTGACAACGTCTTAATTAAAAGTTTTCACATTTTACACAACCAGAAAATTCTATTTTAATAACATGATATTGCGAAACATTATAGTTAATTAATTTTTGCAATCATTATTCTTCAGGTAGAACACGACGATATTTCCGTCCAATTGAGCAGTCTGACTTTGTAGGAGGTAGGACACAACGGTAATCCCGTCCAATTGAGCAGTCCGACTGAGGAAGTACCTCCACCCTACAGAAAACCGCGGCCATAATAACCTCGTGTTGTGTTCCCGGCGGTGAGTAGGGTCGCGTCACTGGAGAGTTTTTGTGCTGTCAGTGGGAAGACCAAAGGCTGTTTTGGTCTTCCCACTGACGACACAGAAACTCTCTGCGTTTACAGGGTCGGTAGCACCAGTGTGAATCCCCTGGTGTTGTACACGTCCATAGGCCACGGTAACCAATTACCATCAGGCGGGCCGTGTGCTTATCTGCCACCTCAGTCGTATAAAAAAGATCTATTCCTTTGAGGTGTCGAGATTATAAAAACACGTTGTTAAATATATAATTTCAATCCCATATTTCGCACTTTATGATATACTGAAACAGTCAGCCCGTGACATAACTATCTAACTTTTAATGATGAGGGTTGATGGATGGAAATTATTCTCAGACATGCCTCCATGGCTGTTTAGTGTGTGGTATGAGACACTATTCATGAAGATAATGATAGTGGTATTATGAAATATCATTTGTTTTAGTTATTCTATAGCTACTCGTACTAACTACTGTCTGCAGCTGCACCTTTCTTATTATATACTAGGTAATTTTATAGTCGTTTCGGAAAAAAAGAATTTGGGCACAGTTTCGATAGCATTTTTTATGGAATATTTTCGGCTTGGTTACAAGACCTTTAAGCCATGTATTCATTTAATATTGTATCTTCATTTGTTGATGATGATGATAATGAGTTGTTGTTGATGATGATGTTGATGATGATGATCACGATGAATGATGATTGCTGCCTCAGTAAAGTGTAGGGGACTTTACTAAAAGCTCCCTAGGGAGATTTGGATCGAACACGAAAGGTCACAATTTACTGTAATATGCTACTTTCCTACACTATGCGTTGCCTAAGACGTTATGTCTTTTAGACACATCCACCATTCTTATACACAAAACTTGAATTCACACCAATTTCGGAAAATAAAATAATTCAGCAATGCGTCCATTTTCATGAAACCGCAAAAGCTCCAGATAAGCAAAAAAATATTTTTTAATAACATTTTTATAACAATCTGTAGCTAATGTTGTATGACGTCAGCCATCGGTTAAGGTTCAAAGGTCAAGTGATCCTAACGCGAGATTAACACTTTTTACCCATCCAACGAAGCTAAAGACGTTTTCACTTCAAAAATCTTTTTCACCAAATTAATACTTCCCGATGATTTTGCTATCAAATCTGTACCGAATTTATTTTTTTCCGAAATGACTATAAAATCAGGGTGTATGTTATAGGATACTATGGTTATGCCAAATCTTAACCTAAATCCATTTAGTAATGTAACCTTACTAACATATTATCCTTCGGTACATACTTCGGCTGGCCCACAAATTCATTAAGTTCCACTACGTGTTTTATAATTACTAGGTATTAAAATTAATAGGTATTATTAATATCAATTTGAAAACCATCAATGTTATTATGAAATTGTATACAGAGTCTGAGTTTCATTATATATTTATTACGTTTTCTCTAAAATTGTAGAAAAGGTTTGGTAAATGAAAAGGTCCAAGAATCTACATAATTAATAGAACAAGAAACCGTGAGCACCAACCTACGTCACGGTATAAAGGCTGAAAAATCACGTGAAAAATAGTAATAAATGCAAGAACCTACACTTTTAAACGTTTGACTACTATCAACTCCTAGTCAGTCTGGCTTTCAAAGCTAACTGATAGTACTGGTGTACAAAAATAGTTATCAAGAATGAACATTTTCCCATTCAGCCAAATGTTGCAATTGGATTGGTGCTTTAATTTCAGTCTTATGCATATACAGAATTCCAATATGTATGGAGTCCTACCAAGAACTACATGGCCAGGTCAACTTCACCTACAAGCCGGTAGACCTGCACACATAGATAACGTCGTCTACGTTTTTCAATACCATATTTTGATCAATGTATTCTTTTTTATTCTAAAACGATTTATATCTAGATATATATAAATATGTATAGGGGTCTATATATAAGCCCACGTGTTCGCTTCTTCCTACAGTCCCGGGTCCTTTAAGCGGGGCGTGAAAAAGAATCTAATGAAGCCGTCAAGCTGAGTGCCACCATTGTTATCATGTTGTTTGTTATCATGTGGTAGAAATTTGATGGCACAAATTTGTCACAAATTTCGACCGGGTGAGTACCACCGTGCACTTTTGCGAAAAATCGTCCATAGTAATCCAATCTCGGTTGGATTGCGTTCAGGGGTCAGCAAGTGCATAGCCGGGCAGGGGGGATTGAGGTCGCAGCACGAGTGGGACCGGTGGGTCTTGGCGTAGTCTAGTGGGGGGTGGCGCGGGGCGACGCGCCGAACAGGGAGACCTGTAGAAACGGTGGTACCGCTGGCCGCTCGCGGCATAGTACAGGGGCCCAACCGGGACTAACCACCCTGGGAGGCTGCCCCACCAGGTCGCGCATAATCCCGATATGGCTCGTCGTGCCGGTTGGTGACCGGATGAGGGAGCCCGGCGACCATACTCGGGGGGGGGGGGGGGGGGGTACGGGGGCCCTTCCGTTCGGCGCGTCGGCTCTCGCCATACCTCACATTCATAGATAAAACCAATATCCCACGCTTTGTCACGCTGTGCTGCGACAACAATCGCCTCTTTTTTTCACGCCTTCCCTCCTCTTCATTCTCATGGCAGCGCATAATAACAGTAGATTGGTCTACACAGCGGCAAGAAACTCTCCCTCGAGCTCGCTATTTGAGGTGGAGTCCACGAACATCTGTGGGCTCCATACAAACCTCAACGCCGTCCACCAACACCTGGAGACGGCGAAACCAGCAATGCTGTTTCTTACGGAGACACAAATACGCCGCCCTGATGACACGACCTACTTACTCTACCCCGGCTATGTCCTTGAGGAGAATTTCCGCGCAAAAGCCGGGGTGTGCGTGTTTGTTAGGGCGGATGTTTGTTGTCGCCGTTTGCGCTGCCTAGAGGACCCATCCTTTTCCACCCTTTGGGTACACATAGACCATGGCTCTACGAGTCAGATCTATGTGTGCCTCTACCGCTCCCATACAGGAGATGCCGAGACAACTCGACTCTTTGAATACCTGAGTCAGGCGGCAGATGATGCGCAGGAGCGGTTTCCGAACGCTGAACTGGTGTTTTTGGGGGATTTTAACGCCCACCACGAGATCTGGTTGGGCTCCGCCAAAACAACCCACGCGGGAAGAGCCGCCCATGCATTTGCTCTGGCGCATGGCCTGACCCAATTGGTACACGAGGTCACTAGGATACCAAAAAGGTCGGACCATGAGCCCTCTCCGCTAGACCTTCTGCTGACGAGTCGCCCGGACCAGTACAGTGTTTCGGTGAGCGCCGCTTTAGGTGAATCCGACCATTGTCTGGTCCGTTCCGAGGTGCCCATTTTAGCGCCCCCACGTCCCGTGCAGGGGAAGCGGCATCTCTGGCACTACTCGTCAGCGGACTGGGATGGACTGCGTGATTATTTTGCGTCCATCCCGTGGGTTGAACGCTGCTTTGAAGGTAAGAACCCATCTGAGGCCGCAACTGCTGTCGCCGGTGAGATCAGTCTGGGCATGGAATATTATATCCCCTACACTGATGTCGCCGGTGTCCGCAGGGCGCGCCCCTGGTTCGGGCGCGAGTGCGCGGAGGCTGTTAATCATAAACAGTCTGCGTACCGCGCTTGGATCAGGGCGCGCGCTACGTGCGATCCCAACGTGAGCCACTTCAAGGCGGCGTACAACAGAGCCACAAAGGCCTGCAAGAGGGCTTATGTCAGAGCGGATGCCTAGCGCATAGCGCGGCTTGGTCAGGAGCTAGTAGAGCATCCCACGGGCAGCCGTGGCTACTGGCGACTGGCCAAAGCCGTGCAAGCCAACTTCTGCCAGCCTTCGCTGCCCCCGCTGCGCAATCCCGATGGATCCCTGGCCCATGAGCCGCAAGAGAAAGCAAATTTGCTGGTTAATCTCTTTGCGGCCAACTCCCGAGTCGATGATTGTGGTATGGAGCCGCCGACACTGTCCGTCAGTGACCATGCAATGCCTGATATTCGTATCAGGCAACGCGATATCCGAGCAGTGTTGCAGTCACTCGATGTCCGGAAAGCCAGTGGTCCGGACGGTATTCCAGTGGTGGTTCTGCAAAAATGTCAAAAATCTCCAATGCTTGCGCGGCTGTACCGGCTGTCCTACAGCTCTGGTACAGTGCCTTCGGCTTGGAAAGAGGCGAATGTACAGCCGATCCCCAAGAAGGGGGATCGCTCAGACCCAAACAACTATCGACCCATAGCCGTCACCTCAGTGCTGTGCAAGGTGTTCGAGCACATTATTAACAAACAGCTCATGCGTCACCTTGAAGATCACTCCCTAATTAATGACCGGCAATATGGCTTCAGGCCGAAACGGTCAGCGGGTGATCTTCTGGCGTATGTTAACCATATTTGGGGTGAGGCTATGGACAAGCACGGCGAGTCATTGGCAATTAGCCTTGACATCGCCAAAGCTTTCGATAGAGTTTGGCACAAGTCGCTTCTTTCCAAGTTACCAGCCTTTGGTCTGCCTCCTAGACTGTGCGACTGGGTTACCGGCTTCTTGCAGGAGCGCCGTATTCGCGTCCTTTGTGATGGACGAGCCTCGGAGTTCTTGCAGGTAAATGCCGGCGTACCGCAGGGATCTGTCCTATCGCCAACTCTCTTTCTTCTGCATATCAATGACATGCTGTCGACCGGCAGCATTCATTGCTATGCGGATGATAGCACCCTACATGGGAGTTATCATGGACGTCCTGCGGATAAGCAGACGCATATTGCGGAAAAAAGGCAGCTTCTTGTCACTAAGCTTGACCGGATCCTGAATCACATTTCCCAATGGGGCTCTGAGAACTTGGTCGAGTTCAATGCCAAGAAGACGCAGGCATGTGCGTTTACAGCAAAGGTATCTTCTTTCCTTCCCCTTCCCACTCTTCAGAGCACGCCACTGCCACTGCGGGACAACCTCAATATCCTCGGTATGGATGTTCGCTGCAAACTGAACAACAAAAACTACATCGAGAGTATCATCAAAGCAGCCTCGCGTAAACTCGGAGTCCTGAACAGAGCGAGACGGTTTTTCACGCCGGAGCAACGGTGTCTTCTTTACAAGACACAAATTCGTTCCTGCGTGGAGTACTGCTCACATCTCTGGGATGGATCCGCAAAGTACTTATTAGATGCTCTCGATAGGTTGCAGCGACGTGCGGTCCGCATTATCGGAAATCCTGAATTCACGAGTACCCTCGAGTCTCTGCAGATGCGTAGAGATGTTGCTTCCTTGGCAGTTTTTTACCGTCTCTACCATGGTGAATGTTCTGAAGAGCTATTCCAATTAGTCCCACCCTCCCCCTTCCTGTACAGGACGACACGTGCAGGACTTAGATGTCACCCCTATATGGTGCAGAACATTCCTTCAAGAACCAAGCGGTTCGGTGACTCCTTCCTTTGTCGCACCATTAAGACCTGGAATTCCTTGCCAGCTCACGTGTTTCCCTCTTCCTACAGTCCCGGGTCCTTTAAGCGGGGCGTGAAAAAGCATCTGATGAGGCCGTCAAGCTGAGTGCCACCATTGTTAACATGGCACGTGTATATAATGGTGGCCCTCTTTCTTGAGACTTTACCTTCAGCTTACCATCAGGCGAGGTAAAGTCAAATTGACGTGTCCTATTTATAAAAAAAAATTAAAAAAAAAATGTTTTTTTTTACGTGCGAGAAATCCCCACGTACCGGAGGGGGAGGTTATGTCGGACTCGAACCGACTAAACCGCACGCCATCTGTGGGTCCTTGTGCTAGGCCATTCCTCTCGGTCTGGCCCTCCTCGGTAGGGGGGACCACGTGGTCCCCGACTCGCCCCCGGCATGGGGGCGCACATCGTCCCGCGATGCGTGCCGCCGCCGTGGCGTGCTTCTGCTAGGGTGACGAGCGGCTCCACCTGTCACCCTTAGGCCCGCGCTCATGGGGGGCGGTGGTCGGTCTGCGCCCTCCGACGCCCGACCCACCTACGAACGCGACAGCGATGTCCGCGAGTCTCTCTCGGTCATCGCGCCGCGCCCGCTCTCCTATCTCCTTCACGAGCATGACCTGCTCGCAGAAGGAGGCGCTGGCCGCCCACGCATGCGCGCAGCGGACCATTGCCGCGAGCAGGGTGTCTCCACGCGTGAGCACTCTTATCCTTAGAGCCGCCACAAGCTCCCGCTTCGGAGTCTCGAACGCCGGACACTCAGTGATGTTGTGGAATATTTATTTATTATTTATTTATTTCCTGAGGCTTTACCTTCAGCTTACCATCAGGCGCAGTGAAGTCAAATTGACGTATCATATGTATAAAAAAATCTGAAGACGGAGACAGTAAGCGTACCCCAGGGATCATGTTTACTGACTACCCCATTACACCTGCATGGTCTTTTGCATCCCTGGCAGTGAGATTATCGACACTCATGTCAGCCCTTATGACATCAGCAAGTATTTCTATCACTTCCACCGAGGCCCAGTTAATATCACCGATTCCGTCAAATCATCAATAAATGACTCAATAATTGGCAGACTCTTCAACTATTTTAATATCAATAAAGTCTTTACATAATACATATTTAACACAAAAATGAAATAAAAATAAATTTCACTCAACGTTGTTACCCTTGGCGGATCCTAGAGCCATAAAGCCGCGTACAGACGTACGAACACGAACATAGAGAACATAAGTATCAAACATGAACATTTGATTTCTACGTCTGGACGGCACACAGGTTCGCACACAACAGTCGCAAAGTCAGCGCCGCCGTTCCTAATGGTCGATTTTGAAGTAGCGGAAAGATTTTTGGTGATTACTGTGATTCACAAGATATTGTCTAAAGCGGATCCTAGATGGTGGGAAATAGTTGTGTATAAAAAATAAACGCCTGTGCCCTTCCAAGCTCTTTACGAACAGTTTTGTTACGTAACATTTATTAAAACTATTCAAATACCGTCCATACGGAGCATACAGATTAAATTGCCGCGAACATGTTTGATGAACCGAGTGTTCAATGTTCGTTAGTGGTACACACGTGCGAACAAAGTTTTTTGCGTATCTAAGAATGCAACAAATTTGTTCGTATGTGTGTACGCGGCTTAATATCCACTCAGACATTTTTATCTAATTCTCCCAACTTCAGCATTGTTCTTCATCGTCGGAATAATGAAGCTCTAAGAAAGTTTTGCTATGTTCATCATGATAATGTAGTATTATTATCAGATATTATATTTTTTCCACTAAGTTTTGATGAAAAATGGAAGCTTGTTGGTAAGTTATTACAAGATTAATATACCTTTAGCAGAAGAATTTAACTTTAAATTCTAAAAATATTATGAAGAAAGAGTTGGAACGCTAGGCATGAAGTGATACAAACCAGTTCATCCTATTTTCGGGAGATGGCGTTAGATGTACTTGTCTTGATATGAAAGCAGACTTTGAAAGATATAATACGCTTTTGGAAGACATAAGTATTGTAGAAATAAAACTGTTTATATAGTATATATATTATTTATATAGTACCAGCTGATGCCCGAGGTTCCTCCCGTGCTAATATCGGTTAGGGTATTTTTAATCTATTTTATTCCCGGTTTTATTCAACCAATGCCATCGAACATATGCCCAATTTTAAGTCTTATAGAGACCTTCCTAATAAAAAATGATATTCAAATGAAAATTCCATAGCTTCGTTTATTTAACAAAGCCCAAGTTTTAATACCAATGTAGGTGGTACCTAGGTAATTTACAAGTTTATAGTAGTTTAGATGCTCGCTTTCACATACAGTCATTCCGTGACCACACCTAGTGTAACCTTTTGAAACTTCAGACTGTTAAAACTTACGTAGTATATACCTTTATACCTAACACGACGTGTTAATTACCGTAAATAGAATTGTACAGTAATAGTAATTAGCGTAGGGGGCGGCTCGTGGCTAAGTAGTTAAGAATCAAGTAGGTTAGCACATTGCAAGGTAAAGCAATAGATATTAAGTCGGTCAGTCTTAGGACGTGTGACCATTCTTAGTCCATTGAATACTCAAAGAACACTCTCCTTACCTCGGGGAGTATATTGAGCCGTCGTCAGTCACGGTTACCATAAGAACAGCAGGTGCTTTTGCTACGGTCAATTGAAGTTCTAAACTGTTCCAAATAATCTCTGAAGTGGCTGGGTTGATGTCAACGGGATGCTCACTACGGAACGTAACCTAGGTTAATTTTTATTGGAAAAAGTTAGTAAAGCCCTGATCCAAGTCCACGCAGGCGAAGTCACGGGCACAGATAATTTTAATATAAAATATTAAAGTAAGTGTCGCCGTTGTTTGAAGCACTTTGCCTACAAACCAGTGCATACAATTTGTGCTTTATGAATTTTGAAGAACTTGAATCAAAAGTAAGAACAAAAATGGAGGTCGCCTGACGGTCGCTCTGTTTTAATCTAATAATTACTTAGTCTTTAGTAAGCTGCTCCGCAAACTTAGTCAGTAAGTTGGATTTCATAAATTTCTCATTGTACGCTTTCAAAACGACTTATTCATTTTTTCCTTAAGGAGCACCTCATTTTCTTTTTATACTCTTTAAAGATTATATATTTAAAGGTTTACCTACGACAGCAAAACTTTTTGATTTTAGTGATTTTCTGTTATTTTTCGTTATAGCCTATTTATACCCTCTTTTTCATGCATCGGAGAGGTTATGTCGGACCTGACCTTCGAGCATATAACTTAAGATATACCAAATTACATAATAAGAGCCGTCATACGTCCATTTGGATTATAAAAAGTACGTATATAATGATTGAATATAATCCTATCATTTATTATAAACCATTTGAAACTCCGAGTAGAAGTCTTAAACCCAGCCTGCACACGTTACCTACTTTACTATTTACAACGGTAAACCTCATTTTGCATGCAGCTCGGGTAATCTAAAATTAACAAAAGTAAACTCAAACAGTCAGCTCCTGAAGTATGAGTAAGCTTACAGTTAAACATTTGACGAGTAAATAATATCCATATTAAATCATCGTACAGGTGCCACGCCTTAGGCAAGTTATCAAGTTTATGGTGAGAACTGTACTTGGCAGGTTGCTTGCGCAAAATTATGTATTCTGGAAATTAATGGGGTAAATACTTGGGTTATTAGTTAGTTAGATGCTAGTCATCATCGACATTTAGACGTTATCCCGATTGCATCCGAGGCCAAGATGCCTTCCGAGCTCGGGGTCCGCCTCCACCTCGTACGATCTTCGGCGTCCATGGTAGTGAGACCATTTGCACGCATGTCACCCTGCAGGACTTTAAGTCAGGACTTTTTGGGCCTACCCCTTCTACCTAGACCCCGCGGGGGCGCCATTGCCATGCTTTTCTTCCACGTAGCCTGGCTGTTGCCGCAAGACGTAGCCTCACCAGCGAAGGTGACTCTCTTGCATTTTATCTACGATGTCACGGACATGAAGGCTGCCGCGTAAGCGAGAGAGCTCCTCACGCGATCCTTACGCGTGAATCCACCGCAGCAATTTCATCTCCGTGACACGCAGCTCCTGCTTGTGTCGCATCAACAGCGGCCACGCCTCACAGCCGTGTGAAAGGACAGGTCTAAGTATCGTCTTATAGACCTGTCCCTTCAACTTGACTGGCATTATAGGATCGCATATGACGATAGTCATTTCCCGCCTTTTGGCCCACGTGGCGACAATACGTGCCTTGACGTGGTGGTCGATGTCACCGTTAGTTAGATGCTATTGTCTACTAGAAAAGATAAAATAAAATGTTAAAATTTTGTAAATACCAAGCTAACCACACCTTTGGTGCACGTTATCCCCTCGTGTTGGGAGGGCAACTTCGAGCTGAAACCCTCGGCTCGAATACAAGCGAAAACAAAACTAAAGCATAAATTCCAGAACGATCTCCTGAATCTCGATTTAGATCAGAGGACATATAGTATTTTAGAGATGACAGTTATAATGTCATCGTGGAATTCAATTGACAACTGAACGTTGTTCTGGAATCCGGGCCTTAGATGAGTTAAGCATAACATTCACATCGGAATTATGAAAAATAGTATAACCATTGTGCCAGCACACGCTGACTGCTATTTTTTATTTAAAACTGTTCTGATACTTTATTCTATTAAGTTGAGTCTTATCGTCAAAGTACCCGTAAGACAACTACAAGATGCCCTTTATATTGGAGGCAATAAATTGCGTAGTGTAAGAAACCCTTAGAAACTCTGTAGCATGTAGTTACAATGTTCGGGATATGCCTCCGCACAAGATAAATCCTCAAGGGAAGGGTCTCATACTATGTAAGAACAAAAGCACTGAAGTTTGTTATAACAGTAAGTTACGTTGTAAATGGATTGTGCTTAACGATGTCTATCCCAATAAGACCGTTTTTATGTTTTAGAATAAATAATTTTTGATTGATATAACTACTCCAATAATTGCGTTCTATTTTTATTAAAAAAAAAAAACATTATCTACGGCTTTATAACTGCAAATTGATTGCTTTGATTTTTTTTTAATTATATTTTCCTTAGGCTCGTTGGGCAGTTTTTATGGATTTTGTATTTGATGAACTGAAATCATAGAGATCTCGTTATTGTCAGCATCCCGCACGTATCACTTTAACGTCACGACGATACAATTCACAAATTATTTGGTTTTTAATTATATACGACCAATATGACACCTCTTTGAAGTTAATACGTTTTACTTTTATACAGACTTTTTAACTTCTGTTACGCTAGTACTATTATTATCTATTCAGTGCTTCTGTCGACATTTCCGGAGTGTCACATTTTTTTATTGTATCAATATTTATTCAAATACGCATGGCGTCATTGTGTATGGTAAAATCATGGTGTAACTATTTCACTAACTTGCACATATTATTATTATGTTATTAACTATTGCTTTGTATGAATACAATTAAATAAATGTATTTAGCAACATTTTCTATTCTGTTCTAAACCTATTTATTAACCGAATAGAATAATATTTGGTTGGCCGATCAACCGATATGTGAGAGTAATAAGTACAGGTTCTCATTATCATATAGGTTTCACATATAAGAAATCACTACATAGTATAAAACAAAAGTCGCTTTCTCTGTACCTATACTACCATTCGTATGCTTAAATCTTTAAAACTACGCAACGGATTTTGATGCGGTATTTTTTAATAGATAGAGTGATTCAAGAGGAAGGTTTATATGTATAATAAATGTTTATTAATAGTAGAGGGTGCAGCGGGAACGGGATCTGACGCCACGCGGGCGGAAAATATTGGCGGTACGAAGTTCGCCGGGTCAGCTAGTATTATATAAAAAATAAGAAATTGTATGCGCGTAGGCGATTCCTAGTTTGTATTCAGCAACCTGTATTCATTCGTGTTATACAAGTATTTATGATTGTTTGTTTTGAATGTTTCGATATTTTAACTCAATTATGTACAAATAGCTAAACGGATCTGGCCTAAATTTGGCACAAGGGTTAGATTATAGTATGTAGACTGATACACATACAACTTTTGTCTTGAGAACTGGTTCCCATAGGTTTATATATACACCTATCGATACACTTACACATTTGTAGGAAGGTTGAAGTTTATGAGCAATCAAAACGCTGTCGCCTCTACTTTATAGCTGCCTTCTGCCTACTAGTACCACAGTCACTCAAATCACTTACAACTCGATTTCGTATCACATAAACATTTCCAAAATTAAGGCGTACTGAAATAAAAATAAAATTAATTTATGTAAATGTTTTTTTTAATACATTGTTCAATGGGCTGTTTACCATTGAACTGTACTTTCTCGCTGTTATTCTCAATGAAAATTGAGACTTGTAGGAAATAAAAGTTTCATGTCCGATTAGCTTATCCGTTTTATATATCACTAGCTGTTGTCCGCAGCTCCGCCCGCGCAGACATTGGTAATCGCGACCAAAAATAGCCTATGTTTGTCATTTTTCATGGTCTTATCTACCTTTAAATTTCATCTAGATTCTAATCTAAATTTCATTAATATCGGTTCAGTAGTTTAGGTAAATATGTGATTTCTCGGGTTATTAGGTAATATAATTACTATCACATGATGAAAGGACGGCTAAGATTGTCAAGTATAATTATAACGCCTTTCTGAATGTGCGGAAGCCCCTGTCTAATTCAGATCTTTTGGAAACTTGTGGCTGAAGAAAACGAAAGTTACCATCCAGGTAAATACATTACTATCACATGATGAAAGGACGGCTACGATTGTCAAGTATTATTATAACGCCTTTTTTAATATGCGGAATCCTCCTGTCTAATTTAGGTGTTATGGAAACTTGTGGCCGAAGAAAATAAAAGTGACCATCCAGGTGCAGGTGTAGATTATACAAAGTTAACACCTTTATACATATAATCTTAAACACACTTCCAATATGGGAGACATTAACTTTGTTTCTACACCTAGTAGTACATATACTTTGTATTTATACAGAGAGCTTCATTCATTTGGAATAAAGTCGAGTTCTAAGTGACTAAACTTTCAGTAGTAGAGGTACTTACCAGTCAAAATAGATAAGGCGCAAGATAGGTACTTTTATTCTTAAATAAAATTTGAACAGTTTATCTTGTATGATTTTTTTGACGCAATGAGAAAATGTCTAAAATATTTGTCGAATGTCATAAGTCTTTTTGTGCTTTTAAATGTCATTTAAAAGGAAGAACTTTTAAGTGAATTATTTCCATTGAGCAGTTACAATCAGAATCTTTGACCTTGGCATACCTGAGACAGAAAGGCTGAATACAATGCACTAATGGTAAAGTACCAACTTCTTCTTCTTTTTTTTTTTTTTTTTACGTGCGGGAAATCCCCACGGATACCCACCCCTCCGGAGCCGGAGGGGTAGGTTATGTCGGACTCGAACCGACTAAACCGCACGCCGTCTCTGGGTCGTAGTGCTAGGCCGAAGGTGAGGTTGTCATGCGACATATCCCTCGCACCCCGGCTGACCCAGGGCCATCCCTCTCGGTCTGGCCCTCCTCGGGAAGGGGGGGACCACGCGGTCCCGGACTCAACCCCGGTGTGGGGAGGCGCGCATCGTCCTACGATGCACGCCGCCGCCGTGGCCTGCTTCTGCTAGGGTGTCGGGCGGCTCCACCCGTCACCCTCAGGCCCGCGCTCATGGGGGGCGGAGGTCAGTTTGCGCCCTCCGACGCCCGAGCCGCCTTCGGGCGCGTGCAGCGATGTCAGCGAGCCTCTCTCGCTCATCGCGCCGCGCCCGCTCTGCTGTCTCCTTGGCGAGCATGACCTGCTCGCAGAAGGAGGCGCTGGCCGCCCACGCATCCGCGCAGCGGACCATCGCCGCGAGCAGGGTGGAGAGCGTGAGCACTCTCACCCCCAGGGCCACCACAAGCTCCCGCCTCGGCGTCTCAAACGCCGGGCACTCGGTGTGCGTGTGCAGCCCCGAGTCCACGCTCGCGTCGCAGTGATGGCACTCGGGCGTTGGCTCAATACCCATCAGATGCAGATACCGCCCGAAGCTACCGTGCCCGGTGATAATCTGCGTCTGACGGTACGAGAGGCTACCGTGTTGCCTCTCTAGCCACTCCCCCATGATGGGCCTTACCGCCGCAATGACGGCGTGCCCTGCGCGTGGTTGCCCAAGTCGTCGCTCCCACTCGGCCACCATGACCTGGTGGAGCCGGGATTTCTCGGCCCGAATATCCTCGGGCTCGGGATCGAATCCCCGCTCCCGCGCCTCCTTTCGGAACTTATATAGTGCCGAAAGGGCCCACGCTTCCAGGATCCACGGTGGCGATCCGGCCAGGAGACTCGCCGCTTCGAAGGATATCGTGCGGTATCCCCTGATGGCCCTGGAGGCCATCGTGCTCTGCGCCGTACGGAGCAGAGGCAGGAATCTGGCCTTGGTGTCCGCCCACACGGGGCACCCGTATAGGGCCATGGACCGCACGACACCCGCGTAGAGTCTCCTGCAGGAGGACTCTGGGCCCTTCAAGTTGGGCAACAACCGGCCCAAGGCATTCGCCGTGAGCACCAACTTGGGGCGCAGACTTCGGAAATGCTGTCCGAAGTCCCATCGACCATCAAGCACGAGCCCCAGGTATTTCAACCGGGGCTTGATGTCGATGGGAGTACCTCCCACTGTTAGGCTGGCTCCCGGGCCTGGCCTGCGCCGAGGGCCATGAAAGAACATGGCCTCGGACTTGTGCAGAGCCACCTCGAGACCCAGCCGCCGGATCCTGTCGACGACCTGAGCAACCGCGGTCGTGGCCCTCAGGGTCGCTTCGCGGTGCGTAGCCCCGCTCACCGTCACCAGCGTGTCATCTGCGTAACACGTGACGGTGGCCCCGTACGCGAAGTCACCGCGAAGCACCCAGTCGTAACCAATGTTCCACAGGAGCGGCCCCAGGACCGACCCCTGCGGAACACCGCACGATAACTTCTTCTTCTCGCTTTAAATGGCGATATTCTGTATTTTGTGCGATTTGTGAGAGTACTGGAGACTTCACGTCCTTTTTTAAGTCTACGAAAAGTTAAAACATTCTAATCCTACCATAAATTATTATGCTCTAAATTTACATTATAATGTTTTCTTCATTCCCGTCTTAAATAAACTATTTGCGTTTACACTAATGTCTTTGTTATACTCTCAGAACACAGTTATCTGTTCTGTGGTCGTACTTAACGAAACGAAATATTTATCTCTTTCTAATGACTGTAATTCCGTAACGTATATAATAAAGCCCATTTATGTAAACCCATTTTATTTTCCTATCCTCAATAGTCCTCTCCTGACAATATTCAGAATTATTTTGCAAGTTCAAGTAGTACTAATATTTAAAAATGCAGTCCTTTTATCTATAATAGTATGTCAGTTAAGGTATGATTTTTATCTGGAATGTCGAGAGTAGTGTTTCTTATTTGGATAAAACCCTAGGTTACAGTCAGGCAGGGTATAGTCTAAGAGTAAACAAACATAAAAGGAATATTGAGATAACTTCACTTATTTTCGATAATTATTAATAACAAAAATGTGTTCCTAAATATCATTATCACTTGAAATCGAATCTCTTTGAGAGTGAATTAATCAGGTTACCTCCAAATATCGAAAAGCTTTCTGAATTTTCATAACTAATCAGGAGCGTCCATTTCATTAATAACCTTCGTAGCTTAATCCACTAATCTTTAGGCTCAGTAACTTCATGCCGATAGGATTAGGGCTTTGATAATAAGCGGCACATATCAAAACTTTGTCCATTTATCGACTTTGCGACCTAAACTAACAGTAGTGTCATTCAGTTCAGATAATGGGTAAGTATATCAAATTCGGCTTGATTAAAATTTATATTATATCATCCCTCTTCTGATCATTTCAGAGACACAAGCCACATTATTATTTTAAAACGGTTTTTGATAATACTAACTTTCAAACACGGTTTTTGGTAACCTGTTCTTATTTCGTGTGCCATGGCCATGGAGCCTGATAGTAGGGTAAGTAGAATCAAGAAGCAGTGGTATAAAGAAAGAGAAGAAAGTAGTCTAAAGAAAAACTAGTTGGTTACTACACGGTACTTTCCAACTTTCCCTCAGGAGACGACAGAAAATATTCATTCCACAATTGTTGTTAGCTGACACCCATTTTTATGCGTGGAGTTACCTGGCCAGTTTTCACGAATTGCTATCAACTACTTAGTAGTCTCCAGCGATTGGTTCAAATACTTCAGGACGCGCAAGGAATAGAAATATACGAATTATTTTCTGCTCAAGGGAATAACTTCGACTGCAATTTTTTCCTACTTCAGGGTATAAGAGTTTGGTATTAGGCCAAATTCGTCTTGTTCAATTATATCTGACTCTATTTCAATATAGAATTCAATGTAACTTATATAAAAATTAAATTTTAAAGAAATAACAACATGAACATCGGGGATGGTGCTAAACTACACAAAAACATTCAAAACAAAAACGGGTAATTTTGTTGTTTGTTTGTAAACGAAAGTAATTCTATAGTAAAAACAGGAAGATAAGAAAATTCTACTTTCACTATTTTCCTAGTAACTAAACGGTTCCATGTTATTTCCAACACATGTTGGTGGTAACGAAGGCAATCGCAACCCAAAAGGTCAGCGAATAAATTACAAGTTTCCCGTCTTCCTTGTTTTTTCATTCAGAAGGGGAACAAAATAAATTAACTAGAAGTTTCGCCCCTTATTAAACGTAAACATGCGGGCTGTGTTTATTTGTTGATGTTAATGAGTTGCATTTCAATAAATATCTTTTAAGTAGTCTTGAGTTGAATAATATAGATGCTTGGTTCGAAGCCTCCGTGCCGTGCCCCTTGGGTAACGGACACGACAGAGCGTCTTTCCTAAGGTAAGAGAGGTGTAGTTGAGAAAAGGTATAACATAATACAACTTAAGTTTATACATAAGCCATAATCTTGAGTTAATCAAACAAATGTTCACGGTTAATCAAACACATACTACGGTTTAAGGAATGTGGTCTTTACCATTTATTTCAATTACTATAGATAATTATAGTCAAAGGCTCTAAATACACTGTGGAACTATTTTGAGTAGCGAGAATATTACGATGGCGACGTCTGATTGTATTCAAACAGCAGGAGACGAATTGGAAATAGAATGCAATATCTTTTGTAGCCACATAATGAATGCCCTTTCGTTGTACATTTTTGAGACATAAAAGGCTGCCAATAATAACTAGTAAATAGTGATATTAAAATTATTTAAAGTTGTAATAATGCACAGAACTAAAGTATTGAAATGAGGTTTCATCATCAAGTTAGCGATGGTAGCTGTTTTGGACTCCAATTGTTTCGACCACTTGTATTACCTGAAACAAAAAACAAGCCGTATTATTATATTGTCATGTAAAACCCGGTTTTTATGGTTCAAAACCATAAAATAGGTATATTTTACTTTAGTCTCAAAAAGAATATGTAGGCAGATCTATTTTATTGTAAGCCCTAACAGGTTTCATCTAGACCGAGAAAGTAAACTTCTTAAAATAACATCCATGTTATAATATATATATTCCGAACGAATATTATACTTCTAACCAACCATACAAAGTTCAATAAAACTGCGATAGATGTTTCAAAATTCGACGTTTCTACGTCGTAGGTGACCCGAGCGTATTATATCGTTAAGCTGGATATCACAGAAGGCACTCAAATGGCCAATCCGACTGTGAATGAAGCCTTTATACGATATAAGAATAAATAGGAAGTTGCCATTTCGTATTCACTTTGCCGATTTAACAATCCTGAGATATTGGTTGCAAAGGATGATCATTTCAGCCGAAAGACGTCCACTGCTGGACAAAGGCCTCCCCCAAGGATTTCCACAATGACCGGTCCTGCGTCTTCCGCATCCATGCCCTTCCCGCGACCTTCACCAGGTCGTCGGTCCACCGTGTGGGAGGCCTGCCTACACTGTGTCTTCCGGCGCGTGGTCGCCACTCGAGAACTCTCTTGCCCCAACGGCCATCTGTTCTACGAGCTATGTGCCCCGCCCACTGCCACTTAAGTTTGGCGATTCTGTGTGCTATGTCGGTTACTTTAGTTCTCCTGCGGATCTCCTCATTTCTGATTCGATCACGCAGGGAAACTCCGAGCATAGCACGCTCCATCGCCCTTTGGGTGACCTTGAGCCTTCTTATGAGGCCCATAGTAAGGATGATATAGTTTTTATTTTATTTTTGAGCTATTGTTCAAAAGGTCTACCTGTAATCATTACCTCTATAATTTTCTTTTTATTTATTTACTGAAGTTTATCATGAGATGTGTAGTTTAACATGAGATGATTTAATTCTCATGTAAATAACATTTTTTTACATTACATTCCATATCTACAAAGACCTTGAATTGATAACATACTACGATAAGATAGTAATACATGAAGATCTCCATACCATTCATTCATTCATATCGCGAATTGAAGTTTTGGCACGCTATATTTTAATTTATGTGAAAAAAAGAAAACTTGTCAACAGGGTGGGCTATATCGCATTTGCTTTGGCTTTACCGTAATCCTAACTTAGGTAGGTGCGTTATTTTCTTTCTTAATCAATAATATTATGCTTACGGCTTCAGTATTTATGAAATTTTTATAATCATCATGACTCTCTACGGTTCGCTTATTGTTTTTAATTGATATCTCACTTTTTTTGGGAGCGCGTGCTATTTTCTAATCTTGAGAGGAAAACCTTCATCAGGCCCTCGTCCGATGGTGCGATTGGCTCAAGGATGTTAGTAGGACCCTCAACAGCCTCCACACGATGGTTTACAATATTAAATAAAAATAACCAATACTTTCGTGACGTTGTATTTCTGAGTTCACTTAACACACAACAAATTCTGTTCAGTTACCTTTCAATAGCACTTGCATTAGAGTCAACAAAATAGCATTAAGGCGGCTCAAGTAAAAGCGACGACAAGTCTTCGAAGCAAAAGTGTACTTGTTTGTAAATTTAACGTTATTTTTTCAATACCGTAAATGACTCTTTTGTTAAAACTTTCTATAGATTATTGTTCACAGTAAATGTTGTGTACTGTACCTATTTTAAAATTTAAACATCTATCAATTCCCTACATAATTTTGGTTTTACATCGATAGTAGAATTTAAATGTAACATTTACATTTTATTTTAATGAACTATTGAATATTTAATTTGATTTTACAGAAACAAAGTTTAGATATTGTTAAAGATACAGAATGGTTTTATTTCAAAGTAATGTTCATCATCAAACGCCCGTGCCTATGGCCACGTTCTACGATCGCATCGATGTCCACAAGCAGACAAATTACCTCATGGGTAGGTACTTTCTCAATGAATTTTCCATATTAAGGTTATTTTATCACAAATATAAAAAACTAGACTGCAATATTTGTTTAATAGTTTACGTGTGATTAAGTAATAAATATCCAAATATTTATAAACAATTTCACAAACTTTCACATTTACAATACTAGTAGGATATAAATTTTCTCATCATGAGCTCAATGAGAATTCATTTCACCAAATATATTCGCTATTTACCGTATGAATTACTGCAAATTTATCTTCCAATTTTGTACAAAATAATAGAATTTGTGGGATATAATTATGTGCACACCACACTGCATCAAACGCTAGCGGTATTTATGTTTGGTAAACAGTATTGGCTTTCATTCGTTCATGTTTATATTGAACGGGTCAATGTACATACAGTGTTTGTATTTAGACCCAGGGATCGAACCCAACTAAACTCTCATCAGTCTGACTTTCTAAAGCCAGGATCAACATATAGAGATGCCAATTCCAGCGATACATATTAATACTGTGAATGAAATTATGGAAGCGTCTATCGCAACGGAAATATTAGTGCCAAATATGTCACAAGTTCTCTTTATGTAAAATGTTAAGAAAGCACAAACTTCTTCTACAGCCAGACATAATTTCTTTTTTTTTCCTTTTTTGTGCTGACATTTTATTTGTTGTGTCCATGAATCTTTCATTTCTGCGTAAATTCATTTTACTTTTCTTAAGATTCTTTATTCTCTAAAATTATTGAACAACTAAATGAATGAACTGAATTGAATAATATTTCTATTCGTTTATATAGAAGTTTAGTGTACTTTGCTTAACAGTCAATAAATACTCAGAAATAAAACTATTAATATTACAGCCTTTTAATTATTTCAACTCATTCCCATAACGATCAAATTTCTGCTAGTGTTTCGCTCGATTTAAATCTTTCTCGAAACAGCTCTGTGAGGTGACAATGAAGGAGGCAAAGAAGCAGCAGAAAAAGAAGGTTTCACTGCTAGATACTTGCTCGCGACAATAACATGTGTGTGCTGCAAACTTCTTCTACTTCTGTCGAATCGAAACAACTTCTACTCACAAATTCAGCCTCTTTTTAATTAGACTTAACTCTTAATTACAGCAGTATAGCTAAAAAGATAAATAAATTTGCAGCACGTAGCATCTTAAGACATTTCCGTATAAAAAGCCTTTTGTCAGCTGATAAATGGTTGAGGGTGATAGGTAGTTGAATAGCAAATGCCAATGCTTTGTGCAAGAAAAGACCCTATGGTCAAGTGGAGCGATGAACGCCTATAGGTGATTAATTATTTTCATTCATGTCAAAGAACATAATAGTGACGTCATACATAGCTAATGAGATTATTACGTGTATCACAGTATTTTTTGGTAATTCACATAAGATTCTCCAATTTTTTTTGTTTTATAAAAAAATTGATGAACAGGTATTCACCGAGATCTAAATAAAATATAGTTCTCGGTAAATACCTAGTACATTAGTTACAGGTTTAGCAATAGCTTCGGTATCCGGTGCACATAGCTTCCGCTCACGTACAGTATACTTGTGGTCAATACCGCAATGCGTAATTGTGTCCTATTTGCAGGTACCAATTATGGCCTGTATTGTAAGGGTATATTTTAGAAAAACACTTTAGAATGTAATAGCGATTTAATAATGAGGAATCTTACTCAGAATTAAAGAATTAAGAGGCAGAGGTTTAATTATTAAAAGGGTATTGTAACGATTATTTCATGATTACAACAAATCATTAACTTATGCATTGGAGGCTTTCACCTCCGAGCCTGGACTCCTAGAGCGATTGTTCATTATTTTATTAAAGGTATAAAAGCTAAAATTGCCGGGCTACATGACATTGACTGTATAAGTCTAAAATAATAATGTTCACGACAGACCCCTACACAGAACTTTAAACCAATTAAAACAGTGTTCAGTGCGCGTAAATTTGTGACAACCCGTAAAGTGATTAGTGCGTAGACCAATTGAAATCTGAACTAAAATATTGTTAAAATAGTGTAAACAGAACAGTACCAGTGACAATATACCCTTATTTTATAATAAGGGTGTGTTCTGTGTTAAACTGTACTTTCTGATCTTAGTGGTCATATGCATGAGACAGTCATGTCCACTTTTGTAGTAGAATTAAGTATAATAATAAGGGCAGTAGGCATAAAATAATGTTAAATGTAGAGATTTTCGAAAAAATACTATTTGTATGTAAAATTTTAACTTCTGAAGCTATATAAATTCATAAGAAAGTTATGTACATATACAATAGTAGCAAATGGCTGTCAGTTAACAGTTAGTCTGTAATACTGAAGTATGCACTGGATGCGGACTTCCTTAAATCGGTCGATCTAGAAGTCCATAGGAGAGTACTATGTTCAGCAGATGACTATGTGTGGCTGATATGTTGATTATGATAGAAGTAAATAGTTTTTATATAATAGTCAATGAAAGTCATACGATAGATGCTAGCCACCGTCATCTACCCAAGTTCGACCGGAGTCGGAAGGCGTAAGATGTCGTGCGGTGTTCCGCAGGAATCGGTCCTGGGGCCGCTGCTGTGGTTACGATTGGGTGTTTCGCGGCAACTTCGCGTACGGTGCCAGCGTCACGTGTTGCGCGGATGACACGCTGAAGACGGTGAGTGGAACTACGAACCGCGAGGCGACCCTGAGGGCCACGACCGCAGTTGCTCAAATCGTGGAACGGATCCGGCGGCTGGGTCTCGAGGGGACTCTGCACAAGTCCGAGGCCATGTTCTTTCATGGCCCTCGGCGCAGGCCGAGCCCGTAGCCAGCCTTACAGTAGGAGGCACTCCTATCAACATCAAGCTCCGCTTGAAATACCTGGGGCTCGTGCTAGACGGTCGATGGGACTTCGGAGAGCACTTCCGAAGTCTGCGCCCCAAGTTGTTGACCATGGCGAATGCCTTGGGTCGGCTATTGCCCAACTGGAGGGGCTCAGAGGACTCCTGCAGGAGACTTTACGCGGGTATCACACGACACCCGCGTCCATGGCCCTATACGGGTGCCCCGTATGGGCAGGCACCCTGGAGGCCAGATTCCTACCTCTGCTTCGTACAGCGCATAGGACGATGGCCGCCAGGGCCCCCAGGGGTACCGCACGATATCCTTCGAAGCGTCGAGTCTCCTGGCCGGATCGCCACCGTGCATCCTGGAAGCGAGTACTCTTTCAGCACTGTATCGGTTTCGAAGGGAAGTGCGGGAGCGGCGATTCGATCCGAACATATTCGGGCCGGGTAATCCCGGCTCCACCGGGACATGGTGGCCAAATGGGAGCGACGTCGCGAGCAACCACGCGCAGGGCACACCGTGATTGCGGCGGTAAGACCCATTATCACGGTAGCTTCTCGTACCGTCAGACGCAGATCATTACTGGACATGGTAGCTTCGGGCGGTATCTGCATCTGATGGCCATAGACCCTACACCTGAGTGCCATCACTAATAGCGTGGACTCTGGGCTGCACCCGCTCACCGACTGTCCGGCTTGGGAGGCGCCGAGGCGGGAGCTTGTGGCGGCCCTGGGGGTGAGAGTGCTCACGCTCTCTACCCTGCTCGCAGCGATAGTCCGCTGCGCGGATTCGTGGGCGGCCAGCGCCTCCTTCTGCGAGCAGGTCATGCTCGTGAAGGAAACAGCAGAGCGGGCGCGGTGCAATGAGCGAGACTGACTCGCAGACATCGCTACCCGCGTTCGTAGGTGGCTCGGGCGTCGGAGGGCGCAGAACAACCTCCGCCCCCAATGAGCGCAGGCCTGAGGGTGACGTGCGGAGCCGCCCGTCACCCTAGCAGAAGCAGGCTACAGTGGCCTCCGGCTCCGGAGAGGGGGTACCCGTGGGGATTTCCAGCACGTAAAAAAAATGCCAGCCACTAACAATTTGAATTATAATCGATTATAACTAATTAAACAGTAATAAAACATAGAATTGTTACATACCATTGGATGGGTAACCATACTGCACGATAACAATTTCATCAAAATATCTGCTAATTAAAATAGTAGTGCAAAATAAAGTTCATATTTCTCGATTTTAAGTGGTCCTCGTCAGAAACTGAGGGTAACCTTCTTTCGGATATTAGAATTTCGCAACCAAAAAGTGTACTTTCAGCCGTTATTTAGCCTCATTTAATTCTACAAAACAAACAGCTTGCTACCGGGTAACCGGTTGAAATATCCAACTTTTATTTAAATTTCTGTGCTAGGTGGTCCACCTACCTCACGGCTTATTACTCTGAGTAATTAATATACTGTAATTAATTTCCGTTTTAACAAAGAAAAAACCCAATTCTAGTACTATATTTCTCTGTTTTATTATTGCTGTTTTGTAGCGTAGAGAAAAACAAGATGCTATTTAACATTGCTACCATTTAGGGGATTACTAGTTACCTTAGTAACTTGATTCAATACTCCTATTAAAAAGACTTTATTTCGGTATATGATTAGTATGTTACTGGACTGCAATCAACCAAATCTTTTTAGGGTATTACTTTTAAGTTCACTTTTTTTTATACAACTGAGGTGGCAGAAAGCACACGGCCCACCTGATGGAAAGTAGTTACCGTGGCCTATAGACGTGTGCGTGGGGTGTGGGAGTCACCCTGTAAACACAGAGAGTTTCTGTGCCGTCAGTGTAGAAGGCAAAGCAGAACAAGCCTTTGGTATTCTCACTGAGCCCAAAAACTCTCCAGTGAGCTCTGGCTTAGTCGACTTTTGGGATTTTAACTATCTATTTTTCTAACTTTAATAGCTATTGTTAGATATGGTTGTTGACCACCCCGGCTTTTCGTGATACCATCAATGGTCAATTAATGATAAAAGGGCATAACTTGTTACTTTAATCAACCAGTGCGAATTCACAGTTCTTATGCGTGTATCGCTTGTTCTATGGCCCCACAAAAACGATATGATAAACGTACAGTATAATTATATTTAAGAAATTTTGACTAAAGATTTCTAACGTAATAAATGTCAAGTAACTTTTGTAAGTCAAAATTTAGAAGCAGAGAACAAATTCCTCATACAATTAATGACAGCAACTTTTCAACTTTTGTAGGGCAAAGGGTGCTGAATACTCAGCGCTTTTCAAGAAGGTATGTCTTAAATTATATAAGTACTGCCCACTGGAATACCTTCAGGACCAAATTGGTGTTCCGAACTGGGGTAACGCAGTTATAGTTTCTCTCTCCCTTTCTCTGCTCTTGCCCGAGTTTCAAAATACATTTTCGCGATACTGACATAGTTGATTTGTATTACCGGCAATGATATCGTATTCACTGTATGAGAAGCTTTATACTTGAATAAATAGAACCACCAAACTTAATAAAACTTTATTAATTAACAAAATCTGTCAGTTTTATTATCCTATTGTCGTTCCTACTATGATATCATTACAAAAGGGTTATTCCCCTCGATCTAGTTATAACATTGTAAGTATGCTACGCGCGTAGCCGCTACGAAACAAACATGGATAGCAGTCGTAGGCATTATCGTAGCTGAGGCGAGAATATTGGCATATGTTAGCTTTAATATATTTTTTCAACACACTTGCTCATAATTAAACTGGCTCTAATTTCACCGCAATAAGGCACATAATGACACCTATAATCAAACTGTGGCTTTTTTATTGTTATAATTCACAAATGAGCTAAAGATTCTTCAAGAAAAAAATGGTTCTGAAGCATTTACTAAATAAAATGTTTTGATAAAAAATGGGTCATGTTCCATCGTACAAGTAAATTAATTTAGTTATTATTTGCCCATTTCATACAACTTCGTATTTAAATAGAAAATTTTTACTTGTACGTATTTAATAAACAAAAGTTTCAATAAATTAACCTTAATACCCTGAAAACTTTAATGTCCGCGACAAATTAAAAAAAGCAACCTATTTTAGTCTAGGGCCGATCGAGATATCAAAACAAATAAATTTTTCCCCCGATTGCGAAAAAATAATCACAACACGTTTTCGCTTTTGAAATTATAGTTATGTATTAATTAAAATGTCTACAAGTACTAGTTATGAAGAAAATTATGTATGTTGTACAACGTCCGATATATGATGTGATTGATGTTAAGTCCTAAACGCTATTGAAACTTTGCTACCTGAAAACTGCTGGGGTAAATATATATTTTAGTGTTATTTTATTCACAAGAGTGTTGAAAAACATAATACGATACACGTGAGTATTGATGATTACCGAGCTCGGCTCTCTTATGATCCTCACCTAACGGCTCGCGTCTCAATGGCACCTAAGCGGTGATCACCAACTTTACACACTTGTACTATAGTGTACTATTACTTTGTATCGATGTTTAGAAGAAAAAAGCGTAGTGTCTAAATGATAACAAAACGTCGATGTGGCTTCAGAAGTCTTTATCTTTTTTTATACCACTTAGGTGGCAGACAAGCATACGGCCCACCTGATGGAAATTGGTTATTGTGGTCTAACACCCGGGGCGCCACACTCGCGCTGTCGACCCTGTTAGAACAGAGAGTTTCTGTGCCATCAGTGTAGAAGATAAAACAGCACAAGCCTTAGGTCTTCCCACTGACAGCACGAAAACTCTCCAGTGAGCTCTGGCTACCCTGCTCACCACCGGGAACACAACACGAGGTTATTATGGCCACGGTATTCTGTAGGGCGGAGGTACTTACCCAGTCGGACTGCTTAATTGGACTGAAATACCGTCGTGTCCTACCTCCTACAACCTACCTGTCTATCAACGGTAAATAATTCGTTGATTCACCATTATGTTTCAATTACTTCGATCCTTGAGTAACTAAGACTCACGTTGCGGTTTTAATCAACAGCTGTAATGTCGACCTGCGCAGTATAGAGGCAGTGATCCAATACTAAGTCAAACTTCACTCAGTTACGAGACACATGTTTATATATGTCGTGGCCTCATCGTAGATTTGCTCACTTCATGAAATACTCGAGAATTTCATGAAATGGTCGCATTTCATGATGTGGGCAAATTAATTTGACCAGATCATTAAATCGTCAACATTTCACGATTTTTCCATCCACATTTGGCCGGATCGTATAAATAGGGGTCGATCGTGTAAATTGGTGTAAAATACAAATCACATTTATTTTTAACTGTAACATTTTCAATTTTAGCACCCCGACTCAGATTACCCCGACTTGGATAGGTTAGGTTAGAAGGCTAATGCGGGAGCGGAGCGTAGCGAAGCTCCCGCATTAGGCCTTCGTGGTTATTTGTTTATAAACCACCCAGAATTAGGAGCGCATGACAAACTTTGGTGACACTTCGAAGTACAAAGTGTTTTGTTCGGATTTTTTACATTTTGCTCAGTTTTTGCGTGACTTGCATAGTACTCGAGAACCTTTTCGTCGTAAACTCTTTTTTTATCACTTTCTTCGCCATTTACCAACGAATTCTTCACTTTTTCACTGCGAGAAACAACATTTTCGACAGCGCCATCTTTACACATAAACAAAGCGCTTGCAGCGCCTCTACCGGTAATTAATGTAACTACTTTACGATATGATCAAATAATCTTGACCATTTCATGAAGAAGCCGCGCGTTTAGTTGCCCATATCGAGAAACGATTTCTTATCATTGATCTGCCCAAACCACATCATGATGTGGCCAATAGACAGTGAAACATTTCATGAAATGTAACCATTTCATGAAATTCTCGAACATTTCTTGAAGTGAGCAAATCAACGATGTGGCCACGACATATACATTTATATAGGTATACTAGGTAAATCGGCATTAGCCTGTGTGTTTGTATAAATGGGTTTTTACAAAATAAATCATATTCAGGTAGATATGTTCGCCAAGACCAGCCAAGGGAAGCGCAAGGGCACTACCTATCTTTTCTCGAAACGCTTCGTCGTTTTTTTGAGCTCTCATAACTTTGCTTTGGATGATGCTAAATAGTTAAAATTTTCAAGATAGAAAGCCATCGGTACAATCATTAAACATACAAAGTTTGAATGTCATAGCTTTTGTACTTTAGATTTTATTAATGTCTCAAAACCCTTAATTTCGTCACTGACTTATCACTCACTAATCATCAAAATTTTTAGGCTACTTCCTGATTCCTAGAAAGCTGAAATTTGGTATGTAAGCTAATATTATTACAAAGACAACAAAAAAATTAAAAAACCTGACCTAACCTGTCCACTGGGAATAGGAGGTGGAAGCACAGATTACCTACTACGGTGGAAGTTTGTATATGAGACTTGCACTACATTTTGTGCTACATAAGTCAAAATTCATTAAAATATTTCTTATAACAAATAAAAATGTGTATGTCATAATTTTTAAACAAATTATAAAAATAAATGAAATCCCACCAAAAACATTTTCATGTAAAAATGTTGCCAATGCGAGTTTACGTAGCTTACCCTATGAAAAAGTTATCAGATCTCATATAAAGCCAAGCTCTAAAGACTACACGCTCTAAACCTAAGGTGTAGTGTAGAGCTTGTAGGGTTAGAGCGTGCAGTCTTTAGAGCTTGGCTTTATTGACTGTATTGGCAACATAACTCTTCAGGCTTTCACGGCGGGCGTTGCACTCTCAACCCAACTCCCAAGCCGCCGACGAGGCAAGGTCTCCGAACTCGTCGTCCCCCGGACATGCGCCACTGAAAATGTCGACTGCAGTGATCGACGAAACGTCTGGAACGCAAGTTTCATATGGACCACGGCCAAACAGCCCGGAAGCAGTATATTCTACAAGTATTGGCAACATTTTTACACGAAAACGTTTTTGGTGGGATTATGCATATTCTCGAACCCATATCACAAATTAGGTTTAAGCTAGTTTATTTTGGCTTTAGGTGCGGCGTTATTTAGCTTGTCACAAGTCGTTCCCTAATTAATTAAATAAATAAACAGACTTACCAGACAAAGGGCAAAACCTTCTAAACATAATTGTTCTATGAATTTTAATGGGGTCAAAGCAATCGAATGATTATTTGCGTAAATGAATAGGAGGTGAGTACGATAGTAGTCACGAGTAGTTTATTACAAAGAGATAAAACTAAAATAATACTAATTGAGTTAAACCTAAGCATCAGTCTATGTAGGTATAGTGAGGTTAATCTTACACCAATTATTATTAGGTGTCAGTGAGTATGTGTCAAATAAAAATATAAAAGCAGCGAGTCTGGCGTGAAGGAACCTTGTAAAGCGCTCGTGCTCAAGTGTGCTCACTTTACGATAAACAATCAGTGGATTAAGCTACCTAGGCGTGGTTGGCTGGAAGTTCATATGGCAGTTACTCCCAATACAGCCGACGAAACCAAGCCAAACCAGATTTAAGCGGAACTCGGTCGGAGCCCACAAGGTCT
Organism: Eilema caniola; assembly: GCA_949126895.1. Classification (NCBI taxonomy): domain Eukaryota; kingdom Metazoa; phylum Arthropoda; class Insecta; order Lepidoptera; family Erebidae; genus Eilema; species Eilema caniola. Next base: position 16,758,632 of record OX421477.1, read on the forward strand.
GCTAGAAAGGCCTCAGATGCTACCGGAGCTCACGTAAGGATAATGATGAAAGATGAAGCTGACTAAGGCTCTCATAATTTTTTTGCAATACATGAGTTTGAGTTTGAACAATCATTAATACGATAAAAAGATATGCCCAAATTCAAATTCATTTATTGCTTGTAACATGGTCTGATTGGTCAAGTGTACAGTGCGGGTGTAATGAACATAGTGTTATGAATATATTACATCACGAAAAAGCGCCCATATGTAGGTACCATAAACCCGTACAAATTACAATAAACCTACCATTAATTTCTGATCTACTCCAACCGAGCCATTAGTATTCCAACTATCCTTGTAACCAGACACATGGCTCAATGTACAACAGCCGCTACGTGTCGTAAAGCTTTTAATCTGCTCTTGTAATGGTCCTAATGAAACAAGATGACTAGCGTTGATTATGACATCAGTTGGGAGGAGCACGGGTCAGAATTTATGAGTGACGTCGCACAATTTTAGGTTTTAGTAAAAGCCTTACTGCAAGGTTATTTTGAATAGTGGGATTCATAGTTGTTTTATTTTATATATAAGACACGTCAATTTGACTTCCCTTCGCCTGAATGTAAGCTGAAGGCAAAGTCTCAGGAAAGAGGATCACTATTACATACACGTACCATGTTAACAAAGGTGGCACCCATCTTGATAATCACCTGGCCGAAATTTGTGTCATCAAATTACTACCACCATATACAAAGGCCTATTTTACAAGCATTAATAATTATAAAAGAGGGGATGGTGTTATACAATGTAATAAAGGTATTTACTGGATAAATAGTAACTTTAGCTTAAAGTTTAATGAATTTTAATCGTGAGGTTGCAGGTTCGAGCCTTGTCTAGCATATAACGACATGCGACTGCCATCTGACCTACACAACCCAAAGGCGATATCGAAGCATTGCAGCTAGACCAGTTGTTAAACTATTGAGAGATCTAACTGCCTGTAACGACGACCGTAGATGTTCATATGGCAACTGGGACCGACGGGGCGGCCTAACGTGCTCTCCGAAGCACGTCCAGAGCAATGCATACAAACATTTGCACGGAACGGACATCGAAAATGCGCCTCCTGCGTAACGGCCGCGTTCACCACTGTTACGCCACAGAGGCTGTCAGTATCTTTTTTTACTACTTTTTTTATTATTACTACATTATACACATTATCACACTCAGCAGCACTCGTTATTAACGCAACAATACATAAACAGATGCTTCTCGTGCAGAGCTTATCTCCTACTTTTATGCTATTTAAACCATATATACAATTTCTAAGTTACTACTCATCTCTCACGTGTGAACGAAGAGATAAGGCAAATTAATATGTAATACAATATTATAGATACCTCAAGGATTTAGTGGCTGTGGGTTGGCTTAGAGGGTCTAAACAGATCATAACACAGTAGGCACTTAATAAGGAGCACATTGTGGTAAATTGAGGCGATGGAGTATGAAATATTATTACTATTGCTCGGTTACGATAATCCTTATCTATTGAGATAATTTGCTCGCAACCCTCCTCACATTAAGCGGATCAATTAAATTTTGTGAACGTGTTTGTTTTATTTCGTTAATGTTTTGTTTAGATTTGATTAATTACAATTAGCGATTTAACCAGATTATTATGATATCAAAGCATGAATTTCATGAATAACTGCAAATTTAACAATATTATTCATAAAATTGGCGCTAGTAGTACAAAATAATGCAATGAAATACATGCAATTCCGTTTTAAATTCCTCAAGTAACCGTGTTATTATATTTCCGTTTATAAACAAAACATTTATTTTACTTCAGCTTTAGGGCACTTTCCCATTGTATCGTTACCGGTAATTTTATCGTTGGACGACTATCGTGTTTAGCGGTTCCCATTGTAGCGACTGTTGGACGTCATTGTGTCCTCAAAAGTTTAAGTAACTTTTTCCAATTGTATTAATGTTAATTGAATCGTCCCGTCATTTTAAGGATTCAAGGCAATCAATTTGAGTCGAGGAGACGATACTTCTATGGACCCCGATACAACATAGTTGGGACGATTTATTATCGTCTTTTAACTGTCATACTAGCTGTTTTCATTTTCTTTAACATTCTGTCGACAGTTCTGTTAGTCATGCTGTCCTATATGAATATTCCTGATTCAAAAGTACAACGATTTTACAGGCACAAATTTGTGGTGGTGTCCTTATGTATATTTTTTTATGAAAAGCCTCAGCTGTTTCTCCCCGTAACAAAGCGGAGTTTTTATTGTAATTTCTTTATTCTGGCGTTCCGTCTTATTGTAAATTCAGATACTGGTTGCTCTGATGGAAATCTCTAATCTCCAATTCTAAATCTGATTTAAAACCATACGGCATTTAAACCATAGCTTATACCGTTTATTTTGAAGCAGCTTATGTACAGTCAACAAAATCGATAGTGTCCCAACTTTACATACAACTTTATATGAAAAAGTGCAAACGTATCTCCTTTGTCGACTGTACATTGAGACTCGAAGATGACATACTTTTTCTCACAGGTTTTACCAAATATCTTGCGAATTTGGTATGTAAAAACATTGCACAAAAACACCTGGAAATAATTGGTTTTATACGATCATGAATGTTCAGTGCAGGCAGTACCCCTTAATATTCTTTTAGTTTATGATTAGTACATGGGTACGGGGTTAACAAACTTGTTTTTATCTTTTAGACAGGATCTTTTATTTTTAAAATGATTTTTGAATCACCCCGGCTGGCCCTCCTCGGGAAGGGGGGGACCACGCGATCCCCGACTCAACCCCGGTGTGGGGAGGCGCACATCGTCCTACGATGCGCGCCACCGCCGTGGCCTGCTTCTGCTAGGGTAACGGGCGGCTCCACCTGTCACCCTCAGGCCCACGCTCATGGGGGGCGGAGGTCAGGTTGCGCCCTCCGACGCCCGAGCCGCCTTCGGGCGCGTCACACCTAGACAGTCCGGTACAAATGCCAAACTATAACGCACTCAGCGAGGTGTAATTGCGGTGACGTTAGTGTTAGGTAAATAGATACCTACCTGAAAGTGGCCACTTGGCTATTCCCAAAACACGCACAAATATGGCTAACATTATGTCAAATGTATGTATGGTATTTGTAACATAGATGTTAGAATAATTACTCACTCCAATGATTTTCTGATTGAGTAAATATTCAAAGGCTTTTAGTTATAGCATAATGGATAACGATGACGTAAGCACTTATTTATAATTAACGTACTTATGTATGTAATCCTATACATTAATACTGTATGAATCTCGAATTTAAAACTCATGATCTATCTAATTTATTAGATATAGCTGTCCCATATAAACCATTTTCAATAATTAAAAAATCAGATTATGAAACCAAGCGTGAAAAATATTCGGTATACCTACCTACTTTATGTAAAACTACCATATTCTAAACTGGGTACCCGGGTCACCTTTGCTGACGTTACAATATAACTTTTGTCCACCTTATCAACTGTTTTCTCTTACTCGTATTCTATTCAAACAACACCCTTTCCTACGATTCTCAAAATAATGATCAATTAAAAGTTTTCGCAAACGTTTTCACAACTTGCACGCTCGACTGATTTCGATTAACATTTTAATTACTCATAGCTCTTGTGTGAAGTTTATAATGTACTGTTTGTTTATTAATACGTTTCTACCATTGCAATAAAATTGTAGCTTTAAATTTTTCAAACGTGATGACCCTCTTTTCTTATGAGGTATTTTATTGTAATTTTGTATTTTTTAAGAATAAATTGTAATGTTGATATTGAATTTTTTTACTTATAATGTAAATAAAATTAGAGTTGTATTTCCTCGTGAAATCATTAAATAATTTAATAGACTATTTATACCGCAGATTGATGGCACTTGGTGCTCCCGGATTAAGCCTTCGTGGTTATTTTTTTTGTAACCATGCAGAAATAAATCTTTTCTGTTTAATAAAATGGCTGGGCAAGTAGTTGAACGTCATCGATTGAAGCTATTTGCCTAGCCGTTAAATTAAATGGCTGAACACCATTCAGGCCGTTAATTGAATGGCGCCGTTTAGTTAACTGCCTAGGCAGTTAGTTGAACGGCTAATTTAGCTAGTTGGCGGCGACATGTACATATTGATAACACACTTGTACTTTTCCACGATATTGTCACGGCATGCTTAAAGGTTCAAAAATGCCGTAAGGCGAAACCGGTCAAATAAATATTGTGGAAAAGTAGAAATGTGTTATAAGTATTATATATGTAACTAAATAGACGCCACCTCCCTCTACTGCTTCAATTAATTGTTAATTGGCCCATTATCTTATAACAGTATGTTTTATTCGAGAAATATGGTGTGACAAATATTTCATTAAGACAATCAAGTTTTAATAAAACTGTTAAGTTAAATTTCAATCATAAACATTAAATTTTGATAAAAGGCAAAAGACAATCAAACCGTGTAGTTCTGCGTCAATTACATCATGAATCAATGAGTTATTCCATTTTATATCAATTCAATTTTACAAATTCGATCTTGAAAAAAAAGTGTATCAAGAAAGCACCGTCTTAGCATTCGCCAGACAGATCAATGAGTGATGTCACACTACTGTGAAGTGAAATGTCAAACATGATCGATGGTTTCAAACTCAACCAGTCTCGTCTGGTTCCTCAACATCAGCATGGCTACATACACTTATGTTCACGTCGAAGGCATCACCATCTTCGTAGCACTTTCCCAGTAGCGTCCAAAGCACTCTCTTTGGAGCCCGGAATCGGCCAATTTTTTTAATTAATATGTCACGTTTTTCGGAAATGGCTAACATCTGACATCCCAACCCCGGGAGAAAAGTCTGCGCCAGAATCTTTCCAAGTGCATTTACGGGCAGGTGAAGTTGGATGTTAGTAGGACCTTGTACGAGAGAGAGACTTCTTACGAGTACGTATACAACATTATCATTATTTCACGATGAATATAAACATGTAACTAAAGTTAACACTTTGGTTTCAAAGAGTTGAGATACACTGGTTTACCGTACTACTCATTCGTAGGAACGTGATTTCTCGTCATAAGAATCAGCACATTCAAGGAATATTTTTGTTGGGTGAATTCATTTTCCGTGTTATTTCTGAGAGCTGCGGTACGTAATGAGGTAACGAAGTTGTGTTTGTAAAGCGAATGTGTTCGTATTTACACTGGGATGTAGTTTAATTAAGTTGTATCTTTTTACTATATATTTTCTATTTACTACAGAATATTCATTTCAATTAATTCTTGTCAGTTTTCACCTTACCTTTACCTTTTTGGGGAAACATCGAAGGCTTTTTAAAATAATACTACTAAGTAAACGTATCGTACTTTTTTTAAGGATACCAGATTTGATTAAGCGCACCAAAAATGTGACAAATGATGCTCATGAGGTCTACTGTTCACAGAACTTCGAGTTTTAGGTATGTGTTGTGAAAACGGGATCACTACTAAACGCATGTGATATTACAAGTCTTTGGAGAATTGGCCGAGTCAAGTAAACAAAGATCTTTCAAAATGCTATTTAGAAAAGTTTCTTAGAAGTTCAGCTTGATTGCGCCAGGTTGCGTTGGAGTCACATGGCATCACAACAATATTATCGAACAATGATCCCAATTTTATTGTACAATGTTCGATATGAAGGGGAATATATAGTTAAATTTATAAACGAAACTTATAACGCTTCCATTCTGAAATTATCCTTTAATTTAATTTACTCCCTTCAGAGGAACTAACATAATCCGTTTAACACATATTTCGCATCGCAATTTACATAACACTGAATAAAATAAATACAGGAAATATTAATTTTAGGAACACTCTGCAGCATATAGATGAAGCAATCGGCTTAATTTCATAACTTATGCACGTTAAACTACCTATAGGTATTAAAGCCCTTTGAAATTTAAATCCCTTTGATTTTCTAACATTTCAGCTTGTAGGGATCATTATACTAACTATGTAGATATCATTTTACATTAACAAACTTTAGATTACTTAAGTGTATGAACCGTTTTAATAGCAAAAAGTTTTGATGCTACGCGTATGTTACCTTGAATGTTTCATTGAATGTTAAATGAATATAGTGGTATGGATATTGGAAGAAATATATCTATACCTATCATCAAAATGTTAATTTGATTTCTATATGCTTCAAATTTTGGCACGATATACAACTGCTTTAGAAATGGTTACCAGCTATTTTCGCGTTGGTAGAGGGTGCTGCTATCGGGTTGTAGGATATTGTTTACGAATGAATTCCAGGGACAAGTAGGATCAAAAATTTTTTCTCTAGTATTGGATTACGACTCTTCTGATTTCTACTTAGCAATCATAGCCACAGACTAAGATGGTGGTTCTCATATCTTAAAATGTATATTTACTCAAAGTATCTGAACTTTGTGTAATTGTTACAGTTAATATTCAAAAGTTTCTCAATTAATTCTAAAAAGGCTATTTTCCGTTCAAAGTTCATTGTGTACACAGATTATAACAAGTTCATTTCGTTCAGTTAATATAAATTAATAGCTGTCTCGTGTATTTTCAGAGCAACGTAAGGGTCTTTGATGAGAGAATGTTGTCGCACAGGCAATTTTACGGCTCATTATAAACCAATATCACAGTGAGTTGTAAAATATAGATAAGACACTAATAACCTTCTTTTCTTATCAGTTTCAACATGAGCTTACCAATTTCAGAGACTGAAGATTATTCAAAATTGAAAATGCAACAATATTATTAAATAAACAGTCTTACACTGCCATTTATAATAAGCTATATATTTATAATTTGCTATTTATAATATCCTTCGAAGCGGCGAGTCTCCTGGCCGGATCGCCACCGTGGATCCTGGAAGCGAGGACCCTTTCGGCACTATAAGTTCCGAAAGGAGGTGCGGGAGCGGGGATTCGATCCCGAGCTCTAGGATATTCGGGCCGAGACATCCCGGCTTCACCAGGACATGGTGGCCGAGTGGGAGCGACGACTTGGGCAACCAGGCGCAGGGCACGCCGTGATTGCAGCGGTAAGACCCATCATGGCGGAGTGGCTGAAGAGGCCGCACGGTAGCCTCTCGTACCGTCAGACGCAGATCATCACCGGACACGGTAGCTTCGGGCGGTATCTGCATCTGATGGGCATAGAGCCAACGCCCGAGTGCCATCACTGCGACGCGAGCGTGGACTCGGGGCTGCATACGCTCACCGAGTGCCCGGCGTTTGAGACACCGAGGCGGGAGCTTGTGGCGGCCCTGGGGGTGAGAGTGCTCACGCTCTCCACCCTGCTCGCGGCGATGGTCCGCTGCGCGGATGCGTGGGCGGCCAGCGCCTCCTTCTGCGAGCAGATCATGCTCGCGAAAGAGACAGCATAGCGCTCGAAGGCGGCTAGGGGGTTGGAGGGCGCAGACCAACCTTCGCCCCCTCATGAGCGCGGGCCTGAGGGTTACGGGTGGAGCCGCCCGTCACCCTAGCAGAAGCAGGCCACGGCGGTATTGTGTCGGGGATGGCCCCGGGTCAGCCGGGGTGCGAGGGATATGTCGCATGACAACCTCACCTTCGGCCTAGCACTACGACCCAGAGACGGCGTGCGGTTAAGTCGGTTCGAGTCCGAGATAACCTCTCCCTCCGGCTCCGGAGGGGTGGGTATCCGTGGGAATTTCCCGCACGTAAAAAAAAGCTATTTATAATAATGCCAATTTTATATGGATGGATAGTCGTCTCAATCTCGATCTGGATGATGATATGAAAGATTCCTATGGGAACTGGGACCGTATTTAATGCAGGTAGAACGATGGGATTGAAAATAAATTGAAACAAAAAAGCTTTTCATAAATAGTTAGTGATAAAATTCTGCGTAAAATTATGTTTTAGATCCCTCTCTTCTTCGCTCCATCATATTTCATGACAATACCGGAGGCGGATCTTTGGCATGATACATTGGCTACATAAATTGCTTCTATCTGTGTGTGACTACGAAACATTACACAAGTCTTCTGAAAATCCCCTTTATATTTTCAACATTTTACCGCGAGAATTGCTTCGAATGAAAATTTGAATGAAAATTGCATCACTGCAACGTGGAAGGTGTTTAACCGTTTGAAAATTTAAATGAATCTGGGTTATGAATTCATTTTATTTGTTAAATATCAGATTTTTAACTTGCTGAGAAAATATGTTTACTTGCTTTTTTATATTTCAATTCTCTCGCGAGGAGTGCCTTCACGTCGTATGCTGGACCCGGAATTGAATCCTTTATTGAACACCTAATAAATAGCAGTCGTATTTTCTACTGGAACGCTACTAAAGTCATAAAATTCCTCTCAATTCCTCATTATCGCCCATAGTAGATAACGGTATATTTTCTGGTATTGTGAGATGGATTATTCTATTAGTGCTTTCCGAATTCGTAAAACTAGATTCATTCTTGCAAAAGAAAACATCGATTAGATATGCATACCGAACACCGACGACTAACAGGGTTCCTTCACTTTCAATCCTAGAGTTTTGTGGAAATATGTAACGTATTCAATTCTCAATTCATTGAACACTGTTTCCGTCTAACAATTCCGAGTTCACTAAGCCAAGCATAAAAAGTATTATATCAGGGCGATCAAAATAAGGACAACTATTCAAATATTGCGTATTGTATTTTATAATATATGAATGTCGTACGGTATTACTTGCAAAAATGACAATTTCACCGGCATTAATTTCCTCTGAACCCAATTACATTTCTTAACTATCAAACCTTATGATTTGCTGTTTCTATAACTCAATATTTTCACAAAAGCTAATTCTTCGCATGGAAAATTACCCTTTCTTTGATTCCCTTCAGTTATCATTTCACAAAAGACTTGTTCAACTCACAGTTATAATTCAATTGAGACGAAATCAATTTCGAATGAAAAATGTGTCAATCCTTGAATGAAGGCATCTTATTACCACAGTTCGGTGAAGCTAAAAAGCTGTTAAAGATTCAGATTCGATTATGATTTTACCTTTCTTTTGTATTGGAGTTAGTGATCATAGAAATGAGATTTGAGAAAGATACTTGCATTTAAATTCATAGGCGAATTATAAACTGTGCCATCAATTAACTTAATATAAATGAAGAACTGCAAACTGTACTAATTTTATACCTGTTTTTATTTGTATGAAATGAATTTATGTAAACATATTACCTTTTTCGATTCAAAGCTACATTTTAAATTTTGAAATATGAAATTCTCTGATTTTCTTTTCTCTCCTATTCCATTTTAAAGACATTCTCAGTTCACAGTTAAGTAGCAAGTAGAAAAATATTTATTCAAAGTCCTCTTTACACAGCGGCCGACAGACACGTACTAAGTTGACTGATAAAAAGGATGGCTAGAAATTAAGAAGACTGTTCAAGAATAAGTAGACCCATTTAAACTATTTTGCCAACATCAGTGGTGTTTGTACATTTTCTTATCTCTTTTTGATGTTTACATCTTATTCAGAGGAATGAAATTTCAAAAATAACTGTACATTTTATGTGAGTAGGTACAAATATTACTAAATAAAAATTTCATACATTTGAAGGCACATGGGGTTTACTTCGGGTCTGGGGCCTCTTAGTAGCCCATTGTAAGCTTGCACTTAGTCTGCGTGGATTTTACGGGCGAGGAGATAGGACAACCTAATACACGAATCACCACGTTTTAATTACATCAATCACTGACTACACATTTTACAGACACACTCGCGATCTATAACCAAGTATATTCAACCGAACTAGGAGCGTTCTGCTAGACACGTAGTGCTCGGTCGAGGTTCACAGCGATACTGCTCACGATTCGCCGCGCGCCCCACCAAAGTCAATGATCTGTCAAACTCAAATTGACCGAATGAACGAATGACGTCACACTCGACCATAGAGCACTAGCGTCTTGCATTACGCCAGAGTGAATTTCATTCACCCTAATCACACAATAATTATAACGCGCCGTCACGGCCAGACTGACATGTCGCTCGTCCTCGTGCGACCAATGCCAGAGATCCGTCTGTGAACAAATGTACGAGGCTTTAATTCTTCTCGCACTGACACGCTCGTCCATCACTGACTTCCATCGCCGCACAGGCCTAACATCTCTCGTTGGTGTTCTTCGGCCACAACGAGCAGAACCGGGCAGCCACTCATTGGTGCCCCTACGACTATGAACTAGTCGGACCGGGCGACCACTCATTGGTGCCCCTGCGACCATAAACCGGTCGGAACCTGGGTGACCACTCATTGGTGCCCCTGCGACCATAAACCAGTCGGAACCCGGGCGACCACTCATTGGTGCCCCTGCGACCATAAACCGGTCGGAACCCGGGCGACCACTCATTGGTGCCCCCGCGACCATAAACCGGTCGGAACCCGGGCGACCACTCATTGGTGCCCCTGCGACCATAAACCGGTCGGAACCCGGGCGACCACTCATTGGTGCCCCTGCGACCATAAACCGGCCGGACCCCGGGCGACCACTCATTGGTGCCCCTCCGACCATAAACAAGTCGGACTCCGGGCAACCACTCATTGGTGCCCCTACGACTGCAAACCAGTCGGGCCGGGCAACCACTCCTTGGTGCCCCTACAACCACCTACACTGTCCTCCAAAGCTAGCAACATTACATAGTTCGAACATCGACCCTCGTGGAGCCAGTCCAAACATGAATGTGAGTCTAGACCTACGTACAACCACTCGGTGCCCCTACAAACACCTACACTATCCTGCAAGGCTAGCAACAATACATAGTTCGAACATCGACCCTCGAGGAGCCAGTCCGAACATGAAAGTGAGTCTGGACCTACCTACTTACAATATGCATCAAGATCTGTGGAGGGTGGACTAGTAGTAATGATGTGAGAATTAATCGCTGAGAATGTGTCGTTGTCGTGAATTCTTCCTTCGTTCTGATTATAGACCGCCGTCTCGGCCAGCTCGTTGTCAATTTCTACTACAGTGGTATGACTAATCTCTCGAGATCGGATTGAAGCATTGGGGTTCGAAGCTAGGAGATGAAATGTACTGAAGTCTGCCCAAACACGATGTGTCCCAGCTCTATCCGCCATATTGGAAGCGAGTAGCGTCTACATCCTAGCCCAAGCCGCGGCCAGGCTTTATTTGAATAGGTTTCCAAAGGTAGTAGTAGCAAGTAAAGCAAGACTGGAAACCAATAAACCAACACTGACTATACTCCATTTAGTGCTCTATCCGCATACGCTCGAAACCGATTAATTAGAACAAACTTATGGTTCAGAATTAGTTAGGAGCCAATTTTGTTACACTTCGCTTTCCTGTACCAAACTACCATACGCGCTTCGTTTCAAAAGAATATTAGCAACCAAAATCATCGAAATTACTAATATTCCCTCTAACCCCTCCAACCAAGCCAAACTGCCCGTGCCAGGAGTGGGCTCACGTCGGCTGTGCAACGGCCAGGACTCGAACCAGGGACCCCTCGATCGCAAGACCGACCCCCCAACCACCAAGCCACCGACGCTTCTCTCGCAGAGGCTCTCGTAACCGCTCCATTACCCTGTCTATTAACGAGGGCACGAATCACGACTACGCTTCCCCGGACCATTGGCGGAGTCGCACGGATTGCACATCTACGCTGTTACTTTACATCACTCAATCATTAATATGGAGCGAAATAATACGCATGGAGGAGCACACCGCCCTCCCACATAGAACGGTTTCATTACCACCCTGGCCATCATCCGTGTGTTGATCCATCGAAGTCACCATTAGATCAACACGATCGGCTGTGGAGCGAACATATCTATCACACTTACGGGGAAGCTGTCATTTTCATCTAGCTCATTGATTGCCTATTAAACAGAGTAGCCCTATGACACCGATACTACCCTGTAAAGTAAGAGAAGTCACCCAAGCATGCGTCTGTTTGAAGTAGTAATCCTCAACCTGGATGTCTCTGCCAATGCTTGTCAGTATCTGGAACTTTAGGTCTTCTCCTGTTCTAATCATATAACATAGATAACCCATATCCATGTAGTATTTCGAAATGGCGCACATTGGGAGAGGCCCACGTCGAGCAGTTGACCATGGTGGCCTAGTTGGTTGATTGATTGATCGATGTAGAATTTCGTCTATGTGACCACGTACGACGAGAAATCGTTACTTGAGATAACAATGAAACATTACTTGCTAATAGAACATCTTTCCCTAAATCTTAGGTACGCGAGGGTATTGAAATCAAAGACGTCCTAATTTCACCAAATGAGACATCTCAAAGCAAAGGCACAAAGCTTGTGACGACTCCATCACTCATACCCGAGAACACAGTACTAAAGCACTTTATTTTCACTCCTTATACACCACTTACTGATGTGACGGATTACAGCCCCCTTCATCTGATTATAGTCTGTACGTCAACTTCTGACATCTGAGCAATGATTCGTACTTAGACCCAATTTAGACTGAAATTTCGTAACAGTTTGAAATTTACGTGTTAACGCTTCAGAACGCATCCCGAGCGGCATACCATCTTGTATCCGCTTCCGGAATGAGTCCGCCATACTGCTCTTACATGTCAGCCACACAAGTCACAAGCACTAGCTAGTTACCTTAAGATTATTGTAAAATATTGCAAACACTGTCCCAACCTTAGAATAAAAGACAGTTAACTAAAGAATCTTGTCTAACTAAAAAAACCCAAACAACACGAAATCCTCAACATTACGCACCTCACCTTGTGCCCGTGATTGCAGTGAGTCGGGTTCAGTTTTCCTACCACCAGAAACCTTCTACAGTTAATAACCTAGTGTCAATTTGTTAGCACTCAGATAACGCGGAATCAGCTGGTAGCCATTCTGGTGGTGGTGGACCCGTAATTACACACTTTACTCCACTTCATCATAATGGAGGGTATATGACAAATAAGTAGCAGCAACCGCCGCTCCTAGCAATCAACTCCAACTCATTCTATCGTCAATCTCCGAACCCTTTTCTCGACCTAGTCGGTCTCGGCTCTCCAGTACAAACGCGGCGCGACTGGATCTCTAAACACCCCGAAGCGAAGCGACCGCCATCCGATCCCCACAACCAAGCGGCACACCGTTGTTCCGCAGCTACACCAGTCGGACCCCTGTGGGCTCTAATCACCCGTAGCGGCCGCCACAGACGCTCGCATGACAACCGGGATATATGACGCAACAGGCCCTCCGTAGCACGTAGACCAGACCAATGCCAGCAGACCCATACGAGCACACAAACACCCGCACCGACCGGGGACCGAAACCGAGGCCTCGCGTAGCAGCCGCATCGACCACCGCTATGCCACAGAGGCTTTCACCAGAATGTAGATCATATAATCGCCCAGTAAAGACGAGAGACTACTCGGGGCAGTTTATCGGCCTCAATCTGCCAATTTGGCGACGAGAACTATTCCTTTAGTCGACCCGAAATATTTGGTTACCAAACTGTTGGTTCGTGTATTCTTGCTAAGAATCCGCCACGCCTTTTCTACCTAGGTACACAATAGTGTGACCTCAAAGTGAAGTACACCACGGTGAGTCTACCCACTACCCACTTGAGAAATATTTCACGAACAAAACCCGTCAGAGCCGATACTGCATGGCTCCTTCGTTACTCAGCATCATAGAAAATTAGACTGACAATCCAGCACGCGATTATTAACAGAGTTCAACCTTCGTCATAGGAAGCTATATCTTACACTGTACAGCTACATTCACCTATCTGTCCACCAACAATTAAACACAGTTCGAGCACTCCGAGGGACCTATACATCTCAAGACAAGACACACCGGGTCAGTACCTGCTACCGAAAAGATATGGAAACCAAAAAAGCAAACGCAAAAACCAACACGTAATACATCGTGATATAATCGAAATCGTCCTTCGTTAGTTTTTTCTGCAAACTACTCACTTTTACGTAAATTATGTCACTTAAATAAAAAGATTAAATCGAGAACTGGTTCCTTTTGTCTAACTACCCTCCCACTCAATGGAAGACGATTTAACACGAGCCTTTGCACTATGGTGACATGGCATCTGCGTACTGACAATAAAGAACTCACTGATGTTAATATAGGGTAGTTCGTTAAAAATTATCGTTCTCACTTCTTGTACGTACTGATTGCGTCGCCGCATTCCAAGCTAATCTAAGCAATCACAGTAACCTTTTGCAGCGTACCCTACTCAATTCGAATAAGTCTTCTCACCGTATTAACAGCTACAGATAGTATAGAAATTAGCATAGTTAGATATTAGGGATATTTCGAAACTTTCTCGTGTAATGACAATATGACTTAGCCACTATATAATTAGGTGCAAACTCCGATACCTCATAAACCTCTGCTCACGGATTGCCAGAACTGCTATCGTCTCTTCTGGCACTACATGGAATAGTAGAAATAGGACGAGACTTTTTATTCAAACACGAATTTGTACCCACGAGTAATACCTTTACAACAATATCTTTACCTGGAGGGTGGAATGCGATATTCCGCTACCAGGAAATTATTTGGCTATACCACTTGTTTTTAAAAATAAGCAAGCACACACTGTCTACGAAATAAAAAGGAACGGGCTCACCGGGTCTTGTAATCGGGATGCAGCCGACAATCAGGACAGTCACAGTTTCACGTTATTTCATGTAAACCCGACTAGCGAGTCTTTTGGTTGCCACTGCTATTCTCCTCAGCTTGTTGCCCTGGTATCCCACTTCTGATGAAGGCACATGGGGTTTACTTCGGGTCTGGGGCCTCTTAGTAGCCCATTGTAAGCTTGCACTTAGTCTGCGTGGATTTTACGGGCGAGGAGATAGGACAACCTAATACACGAATCACCACGTTTTAATTACATCAATCACTGACTACACATTTTACAGACACACTCGCGATCTATAACCAAGTATATTCAACCGAACTAGGAGCGTTCTGCTAGACACGTAGTGCTCGGTCGAGGTTCACAGCGATACTGCTCACGATTCGCCGCGCGCCCCACCAAAGTCAATGATCTGTCAAACTCAAATTGACCGAATGAACGAATGACGTCACACTCGACCATAGAGCACTAGCGTCTTGCATTACGCCAGAGTGAATTTCATTCACCCTAATCACACAATAATTATAACGCGCCGTCACATTTATCTAATTTTATAACAGATTTTGCTTTTTCGGAAATGACTGTAGTGCTGTGTGCTAGAGGAAAACCTGCACCTTGTCTCATCTATCAATCAGTTGATATATGGGTTGGCAGTTAAAGTTTTCTTGGTCCTCAAATTTCTTGGTGAGACCTAATACTCAAAACGAACTGTGTAATTTATTTTTTATCATCATCATGTATGGGTTTATCTCGGCTGCATCCGAAGCCCACCCCTCGGAATTCAGGGTCTGCATTTTGCAGTCTAACTACGAAGCGGTGGAATTTCCATATTTTTCATGAAGCGTCCGTCAGTGCCATCTCACTTCTACAGCCTATTTTTCAATTTTTTTAGGACTTCAATTACCTACCCATAAAGACCAGTGTATAGGGTAAGACAACCGTGACCGACTTTTTAAGAATAGTCTCCCATCCTAATTCAATGCTTTATATTCATTGTTATAAAGTTGGAGCTTCGTGTAATACCTATACAATTCACAATACTCTCATAGTATACATCAGAATTTTATTTAAGTGTAGCACTACCGTTGCCATGGATTATAAAAGTCGATAAAAATATGCTTTAGTGTAATTCACAGTCACGTACAAGCCGCCTTAAAAGCACCATTACCGCTTCTCACACTGATGCCCACCCATTATGTGCCGAGCTTTTTATTTTAACTTAACTATATCTGAATAATAACTAAAAATATGTACGCTCGTTTAACCTTTTTCAGTAAGATTTAATAGTAAGAATCTTACACTTAGTTCGCGATTGAAATTTGTAATGATTTATGACGTGTTGAGTACCTACGTGCGTATTTACTTATTATATGAAGGTACTAGGTGGAGAAAAGTACACAGGCATACTAATTTTGCGAAATACAAAGTATACCTTTTTTTTACATGTGGGAAATCCCCACGGATACCCACCCCTCCGGAGCTGGAAGGGGAGGTTATGTCGGACTCGAACCGACTAAACCGCACGCCGTCTCTGGGTCGTAGTGCTAGGCCGAAGGTGAGGTTGTCATGCGACATATCCCTCGCACCCCGGCTGACCCAGGGCCATCCCTCTCGGTCTCGCCCTCCTCGGGAATACAAAGTATACCTAAGAGATAAATAAAAATGCTTAATTTAGATCCAAAGAAAGCTCAAGTTAACTAGTTACTAATATGGTCTTTAGAATGCGGAGGAATGTACAAAACTACGAACATGATTTTGAATCCTACTTATATTATAAACGCGAAACTTTGTAAGTATGGATGGATGGATGTTCGTTACTTTTTCACGTAAAACCAGTGCAAGAATTTTAATGAAACCTTACAATAATAAAGCTTATACTTAAGAATTAAATATAGGCTACAATTTATAACGATAACCGATATTATAGCGATAACCGACATCTACGCGGATGAAGCCGCGGGCAAAAGCTAGTACATACATAATTATACGTAGAAACACCTAGATCAATTGAAATATAATATAATAATCAATATTCATCCATAAAAATATTTTCACTGACTGGGTTCGAACCAGTGAACTCTGACGTAGCAATCAAACGCGCTACCACTACGCGTATACAAATGTTATTAAAAAAATATCGTCATTGTACCTTAAGGTAGGTACTTCTAAAAGAAACTTAAGGATTTCGTGAAATGTACATAAGGATTCTCGCTGACTGAGTATCCAGATTTAACATGGCGTAAGGAAAGTAGGCAGTACTTTATTGGAACAGTCCTTCAAAAGGGTCGAGTACGTTCTTGGTGATCATCTGACATCTCAGAACAAACGAATTAACATCATGTTCCTCAAGAATCGATATTCTAGTGCATAGTGAGCGAATTTGTGATGGCTTCATCGCACCCTGATTGGTCAACTCGAATGATTTAACAGATTTCAATAAAATAATCAAAAATATTATTTAATGTCATTTCATTAGGCGTTTTTGGTATATCATCAATAAAGTTGTCATATTATACGATTACACATCGAGAAATCTGACACACCTAACTATACTTTGTGTGGACGGTATTCCCGCCCAAATGAGCAGTCCGACTGGGGAAGTACCTCCGCCCTACAGAATACCTCCTGTTCCCGTTATGGTTGTGTTGTGTGAGTAGGGTAGCCAGACTTCACTGGAGAGATTATGAGCTGTCAATGGGAAGACCAAAGGCTATTCCTGCTTTTTCTTTTACACTGACAGTACTCTCTGTGTTTACAGGGTCGGCAGCACGAGTGTGACTCACCTGGTGTTGCGCACGTCCATAGGCCACGGTAACCACTTATCATCAGGTGGACCGGATGCTTGTCTGCCACCTCAGTTGTATAAAAAAAAAAACACTTTTTTTAACTATTTATTCTGTGATATTATGAAATGAATGTACGCATATTCGAAGGGAAAGAGTGAAACTTGTGGGATACGAGATACAAAGAAACTTGACATGTTCCATCAGAATTAAAAGCATCTTTTTTTTTTTACGTTTTTTTTTTTTTTTTTTTTTTTTTATATAGGACACGTCAATTTGACTTCACCTCGCCTGATGGTAAGCTGAAGGCAAAGTCTCAGAAAAGAGGGTCACCATTACAAACACGTACCATGTTAACAATGGTGGCACTCAGCTTGACGGCCTCATCAGATGCTTTTTCACGCCCCGCTTAAAGGACCCGGGACTGTAGGAAGAAGGAAACACGTGAGCTGGCAAGGAGTTCCAGGTCTTAATGGTGCGACAAAGAAAGGAGTCACCAAACCGCTTGGTTCTTGAGGGAATATTCTGCACCGTATACGGGTGACATCTAAGCCCTGCTCGTGTTGTCCTATGTAGGAAAGGAGAGGGCGGGACCAGTTGGAAGAGCTCATCAGAACATTCACCATGGTAGAGACGGTAAAATACTGCCAAGGATGCAACATCTCTACGCATCTGCAAAGGCTCAAGGGTGCTTGTGACCTCGGGATTCCCAATAATGCGGACCGCACGTCGCTGCAACCTGTCGAGAGCATCTAATAAGTACTTTGCGGAGCCATCCCAGAGATGCGAGCAGTATTCCACGCAGGACCGAATTTGGGTCTTGTATAGAAGACACCGCTGCTCCGGCGTGAAAAACCGTCTCACTCTGTTCAAGACTCCGAGTTTACGCGAGGCTGTTTTGATGATACTCTCGATGTAGTTTTTGTTATTAAGTTTGCAGCGAACATCCATACCGAGGATAGTCAGGTTGTCCTGCAGTGGCAGTGGAGTGCTCTGAAGAGTGGGAAGGGGAAGGAAAGAAGATACCTTTGCTGTGAACGCACATGCCTGTGTCTTCTTGGCATTGAACTCGACCAGGTTCTCAGAGCCCCATTGGGAAATGTTGTTCAGGATCCGGTCAAGCTCAGTGACAAGAAGCTGCCTTTTATCTGCGATATCCGACTGCTTATCCGCAGGACGTCCATGATAACTCCCGTGCAAAGTGCTATCATCTGCATAGCAATGAATGCTGCCGGTAGACAGCATGTCATTGATATGCAGAAGAAAGAGAGTAGGGGACAGGACGGACCCCTGCGGCACACCAGCATTTACCTGCAAGAACTCCGAGGCGCGTCCATCACAAAGGACGCGAATACGGCGATCCTGCAAGAAGCTAGCAACCCAGTTGCATAGTCTAGGGGGCAGACCGAAGGCTGGTAGCTTGGAAAGAAGCGATTTGTGCCAGACTCTATCGAAAGCTTTGGCGATGTCAAGACCAATTGCCAGTGACTCGCCGTGCTTGTCCATAGCCTCACCCCAAAGATGGGTAACATACGCCAGAAGATCACCCGTTGACCGTTTCGGCCTGAAGCCATATTGCCGGTCATTAATTAGGGAGTGATCTTCAAGGTGACGCATGAGCTGTTTGTTAATTATGTGCTCGAACACCTTGCACAGCACTGAGGTGATGGCTATGGGTCGATAGTTAGTCGGGTCTGAGCGATCCCCTTTCTTGGGGATCGGCTGTACATTCGCCTCCTTCCAAGCCGAAGGCACTGTACCCGAGCTGTAGGACAGCTGGTACAGCCGCGCAAGCATTGGAGACAACTCCGCTGCACATTTTTGTAGAACCACTGCCGGAATACCGTCCGGACCACTGGCTTTCCGTACATCGAGTGACTGCAGCACTGCACGGACATCGCGTTGCCTGATACGAATATCAGGCATTGCATGGTCACTGATCGGTAGTGTCGGTGGCTGCATGCCACAATCATCGATTCGGGAGTTGGCCGCAAAGAGATTAGCCAGCAAATTTGCTTTCTCTTGCGACTCATGGGCCAGGGATCCATCGGGGTTGCGCAGCGGCGGCAGCGAAGGCTGGCAGAAGTTGGCTTGCACGGCTTTGGCCAGTCGCCAGTAGCCACGGCTGCCCGTGGGATGCGCTACTAGTTCCTGACCAAGCCGCGCTATGCGCTGGGCATCCGCTCTGACATAAGCCCTCTTGCAGACCTTTGTGGCTCTATTGTACGCCGCCTTGAAATGGCCCACGTCAGGATCGCACGTAGCGCGCGCCCTCACCCAAGCGCGGTACGCGGACTGTTTATGATTAACAGCCTCCGCGCACTCGCGCCCGAACCAGGGGCGGGCTCTGCGGGCACCGGCGACATCAGTGTAGGGGATATAATATTCCATGCCCAGACTGATCTCACCGGCGACAGCAGTTGCGCCCTCAGATGGGTTCTTGCCTTCAAAGCAGCGTTCAACCCACGGGATGGATGCAAAATAGTCACGCAATCCATCCCAGTCTGCTGACGAGTAGTGCCAGAGACGCCGTTTCCCCTGTACGGGTCGTGGTGGCGCTTTAATGGGCACCTTGGAACGGACCAGACTATGGTCGGATCCGCCTAAAGCGGCACTCACCGAAACACTGTACTGGTCCGGGCGACTCGTCAGCAGAAGGTCCAGCAGAGAGGGCTCATGGTCCGACCTTTTTGGTATTCTAGTAAATTCGTGTACCAGTTGGGTCAGGCCATGCGCCAGAGCAAATGCATGGGCGGCTCTTCCCGCATGGGTTGTTTTAGAGGAACCCAACCAGATCTCATGGTGGGCGTTAAAATCCCCCAAAAACACCAGCTCAGCGTTCGGAAACCGCTCCTGCGCATCATCTGCCGCCTGACTCAGGTATTCGAAGAGTCGAGTTGTCTCGGCATCTCCTGTATGGGAGCGGTAGAGGCACACATAGATCTGACTCGTAGAACCATGGTCTATGTGTACCCAAAGGGTGGAGAAGGATGGGTCCTCTAGGCAGCGCAAACGGCGACAACAAACATCCGCCCTAACAAACACGCACACCCCGGCTTTTGCACGGAAATTCTCCTCGAGGACATAGCCGGGGTAGAGCAAGTAGGTCGTGTCGTCAGGGCAGCGTATTTGTGTCTCCGTAAGAAATAGCAGTGCTGGTTTTGCCGTCTCCAGGTGTTGGTGGACGGCGTTGAGGTTTGTATGGAGCCCACAGATGTTCGTGGACTCCACCTCAAATAGCGAGCCCGTGGGAGAATGTCTTGCCGCTGTGTAGCCCAGTATTCTATTTTGCGCTGCCATAAGGAGGAGGTAAGGGAAGGCGTGAAAAAGGGGGACTATCGTCGCAGCACCGCGTGACAAATCGCGGGTGATTGGTTTTGTCTATGAATGTGAGGAACGGCGAGAGCCGACACGCCGAACGGAAGGGCCCCCGTACCCCCCCGAGTATGGTCGCCGGGCTCCCTCCGGTCACCAACCGGCACGACGAGCCATATCGGGATTATGCGCGACCTGGTGGGGCAGCCTCCCAGGGTGGTTAGTCCCGGTTGGGCCCCTGTACTATGCCGCGGGCGGCCAGCGGCACCACCGTTTCTACAGGTCTCCCTGTTCGGCGCGTCGCCCCGCGCCACCCCCCACTAGACTACGCCAATACCCACCGGTCCCGCTAGTGCTGCGACCACAATCCCCCCTGCCCGGCTATGCACTTGCTGACCCCTGAACGCAATCCAACCGAGATTGGATTACTATGGAGGGTTTTTCGCATAGTGCACGGTGGTACCAACCCGGTCGAAATTTGTGACAGATTTGTGTCATCAAATTTCTACCACCCACTTATCGTGCGTGAAATCCCCACGGATACCCACCCCCTCCGGAGCCGGAGGGGGAGGTTATGTCGGACTCGAACCGACTAAACCGCACGCCGTCTCTGGGTCGTAGTGCTAGGCCGAAGGTGAGGTTGTCATGCGACATATCCCTCGCACCCCAGCTGACCCAGGGCCATCCCTCTCGGTCTGGCCCTCCTCGGGAAGGGGGGGACCACGCGGGCCCCGACTCAACCCCGGTGTGGGGAGGCGCTGGCCGCCCACGCATCCGCGCAGCGGACCATCGCCGCGAGCAGGGTGGAGAGCGTGAGCACTCTCACCCCCAGGGCCGCCACAAGCTTCCGCCTCGGCGTCTCAAACGCCGGGCACTCGGTGAGCGTGTGCAGCCCCGAGTCCACGCTCGCGTCGCAGTGATGGCACTCGGGCGTTGGCTCTATACCCATCGGATGCAGATACCGCCCGAAGCTACCGTGCCCGGTGATAATCTGCGTCTGACGGTACGAGAGGCTACCGTGTTGCCTCTCTAGCCACTCCCCCATGATGGGCCTTACCGCCGCAATCACGGCGTGCCCTGCGCGTGGTTGCCCAAGTCGTCGCTCCCACTCGGCCACCATGACCTGGTGGAGCCGGGACTTCTCGGCCCGAATATCTTCGGGCTCGGGATCGAATCCCCGCTCCCGCGCCTCCTTTCGGAACTGATATAGTGCCGAAAGGGCCCTCGCTTCCAGGATTCACGGTGGCGATCCGGCCAGGAGACTCGCCGCTTCGAATGATAGAATTAAAAGCATCTAAATCTATCTTGAAAATAACGATTACTACATAATACCGTAAGGATAAACATTGGGTAAAACTTTGAGGCCCAGCTTCTAAGAAATATCGACATGGGGGCTAGAACCGCGTGGAGGAGAGTGAGGTAAAGGGTCCTCCAAAAAATGGGAGCATTTTAATGACTCTCGAGTGGAAGAGGACCTTCAATGAATGGAACGGTTACAGCAATGAGTGCCGTTAAATATTTTCAAGTTGCAAAACGATTTTAAATGAGTTTTCTTGAAACATAAGGTAGTTGTTTAGATGTCGAAATGAGTTATATTTAATTTATGTACGTTTTATTTACGTATCATTCCACTTTATTCCTTTTAAAAAAATTATTCCTTATATTTAAAATACACATAACTAAAAATATAAAAAATAGGACCCCAAGGGCATCGGATGTAGGTACCAAACTTCTCTTAGCTTATTAATAATCTAAGATTACTTTAATGCTATAATGCCTTGTTTACTTGCAATGTTTAGAATAATTAACTTCAAGCACTGTTAATTTTATTATTTACTACGTTTCAGCCCGGGGCTCGGCCCCAGTGGATGACGGTTTTCGCGTTTTAGGCCATAACTCCGGGTCTACTCAACCGATTGCGATCAAAAAAACGTTTAAAAAATTCTATGTTAGTCTTGCTACCGAAAAAAAAACACACCAAAATCCGTTCAGTCGTTTTTTTCACGAACAAACCGACAAGAATTAAAAACAATGTGTTTTGTATTTCGTTAACATAGCCCCATTTTTTTATATCTGTCTAATGCATATAAATGTAGATATAAAGATAGATAGGTGAATACTATTTAGGGGGTTGAATTCATAATGTGCTGTTCGTACCGCCATACCGAATAATTATAACAAATAATTCTTGGGATAATCGTCTACTTGAATACAAAGTATAATACTTTAAAGTTTAAGGATATTATTATGACGTTGGAAACAGACGAAGCTCGTTTGCATCTTAAATTTTAGGAAATATGAAAACTACCTTGTGTCTTTATTATAATTTTCAACTCTGACAGCTTCTAATTAAATTCAATGTGGGCTTTAAAACAAGATAACTTTTCCGGGACCTACCGATTGTTTTCATTAGTCACAGCTGTTGATCCTTATATACCTACTTACAGGTAGCTGTGGGATTGTAGGTAGGATAAGTCCTTAATATAATACAATTGTAATATTCTACGACACAGCTCTATCTAGACCTAAAGTGCGTACAGCTTAAATAGATTGGGGAGTAAGGGGGGAGAAAGGCTATAACATCCTTGCCGCCCCCAACTGTCAACCTCTCCTGCAAGCGGCGCTCCCTGCTAGATAACGGACGAGGCTCTGGCGACCGAGCAAAGGCGGTATAACCTTACGCCCAGCGGGGCAACCGGCTGGAAGAGGGAGCAGCGACATTGGGGACCAAATACCCCCAAAAATATCTGGTGCAGAAGGCAACGGGAAACCACTGCACTATTTTCCCAAGAAAACCACAATGAAAAGTTTCACCTACGAAGAATGCGTTGTTATGCGATCCGACTGACCCTCGGCGCCATCGCGATTCCGGGTCGCATGGTGTGAAGTATGTTACCGGCCACTCCACTGCGGACCACCAAACGGGGAGTGGAAGCAATGTCACTGGTCAAGGTACAGGATCACAAAAAACCCCCATTACGAAAACACATGGGGACTTGGAAAGTAAGAGGGTTGCTGGAAGTTGGAAAAGTGGATATAGTTGAACGGGAGATGGCGAAAAACAAAATAGATATACTGGGGATTGGTGAGACGCATCGTAAAGGAAATGGTCATTTTGTTACAGACAATGACAACGTCATGTACTTCTCAGGCGGAGATAACAGCAAAAATGGAGTTGCTTTCATAATACCTAAAACACTACGGAACAACGTCAAAGGATATCAGACTCCTAATGACAGAATGATCGCAATAAAACTGGATGCTAGCCCTGTACCCATCAACATCATACAGGTATATGCGCCCACCTCTTTATCTAGTGAGGAAGTCTCGGATGAGTTTTATGCCAATTTGGATACGCTGCTATACACTATACCATCCAAAGAAATTACGGTTGTGCAGGGAGATTGGAACGCCAAAGTGGGTGATACCAAGGGAAGCTCACTGAAGGGCACGCTGGTTGGTAAATGGGGCCTCGGTAAACAGAATGACAGGGGTGAAAAATTTCTTCAATACTGTATTGAAAATCAGCTCTCTATAGTGAACACCTGGTTTGAACAGCATCCGAGAAGACTGTACACATGGACATCGCCATCAGGTCATAGAAAACAGATTGACTACATCACGATCAGGTCCAGATGGCGGTCATCAGTCATTAACGCCAAGACGCTTCCTGGTGCCAAGCTACTCATTGCTGACTTCAGATTGCGTTTGAAGAAAATCCGTCCAAAAACTCCGAAGACTGTCACACTAAATGGTCCGGCTTTAATCCACTTCCACAGCACAATGGTCTCAAAGATCAAGTCCATGAAATGTGAACCATTTGACTCTAGCGAAGCAGACTGGAGTAACCTGAAAAGGGAGATTCTGCTAACGGCAAAAGAGAGTACGGAACTTCACAAAACTGTCAATAAAAAAGAAGAATGGATAAGCCGACAGTCGTGGGATCTCATCGAAGAGAGACGAGAGCTAAAAAGCGCTGGTTTAAGCTCTCCCGGCGATCGCAAACGCTACAACCTATTACACAAGGAGGTGCAAAAATCTACACGGAGGGACCGAGACATGTTCATCAACGGATTGTGCGATGAGATTGAAGGACATGCTGGCAAATGCCAGGCGAAGGATCTTTTTATGAAAATCAAACAGCTAACCGGGACCTTCAAACCGAAAATTTAGATAGTGGATGACAGTAAAGGGAACACTTTAACAGAACTAGAACATGTTCTAGAAAGATGGAGAAGTTACTGTTATGAACTGTATCGGGATGAAAAGGGACAAAAAACGGAACGAAGATGGGATGAACACCCGGAAGAGCCCGCCATTTTGCTTTCTGAATTGCAAGATGCCATTCAGAAGCTTAAACACAAAGTGGTTGGCCCTGATGGAGTGTCGGCTGTAATGCTTCAACACCTAGGCGCAGACGGTACTAAGTTCATACACCAGATATGCAACAAGATCTGGAAAACTGGCCAATGGCCAGAAGACTGGACCGAATCTGCCGTCGTACCACTTCACAAAAAGGGATCCACTAGAAAATGTGAAAACTATCGCACGCTGTCACTGATGTCTCACGCTAGTAAAATCATGCTCCGTATCACGAACACCAGGCTATCAGCATTTACAGACCACCAGATACCTAATGAACAATCAGGCTTCGTCGCTGGAAAAGGAACTAGGGAACAAATATTGAACGTACGCGTACTCATTGAGAAATGCAGAGAGTTCAACAAACCATTGGTCTTGTGCTTCATTGACTACGCCAAAGCATTCGACTGCGTACAGTGGAGTACCATGTTTAATGTACTTGTGGAAATGGGAGTCCCCTTACACCTTATTTTCCTGATACAAATTGGAAGACCATCAGTCGAAATCCTTTCACACTGAACGAGGCGTGCGCCAAGGCTGCATTCTCTCACCCAAATTGTTCAACCTGTACGGCGAATACATAATGAGAAAAGCGCTTGAGGACTGGGACGGAGGTGTATCAGTAGGTGGCTTACGCATCACTAACCTCAGATATGCTGATGACACGACTATAGTTGCATCGAGTGAAGTAGAGATGGCAACTCTGCTGAAGAAAATAGAAGCTGAAAGCGCCAAACTCGGTCTTAAGATCAACCATTCGAAAACCAAGATCATGGTGGTAGACCGAGCGCAACTTCTACCACAAACCGATGCACTCAACGGCTACGAAAAAGTCAGTCAATTTGTGTACCTGGGGTCTATGATCACAAATGAGGGCAACTGTACAGATGAAATACGCCGAAGGGCCGGGATGGCCAAAAGCGCTATGGCGAGTCTGGACAAAATCTGGAAGAACCGTGGTATTCGCCGGAAAACCAAAATGCGACTCGTTCGTGTCTTGGTATTTTCTATTTTCCTGTACGGCGCAGAAACCTGGTGATGCAAGAGCAACGATAGCAAAAAGATCGATGCTTTTGAAATATGGTGTTGGAGAAGGTTACTCAGAATTCCGTAGACCGCTATGAGAACCAACGAGTCCATACTGCAGGAGCTTAACATCACGACGAGGCTCTCAGCAATCTGCCACCAAAAGGCCCTTCGCTTCTTCGGACATATCATGCGGTCTCCTAAGCATAGTCTGGAGAAGCACATCATAGTGGGTCAGATGGAGGGAAGACGAGCCAGAGGCAGAGCACCCTCAAGATAGATAGATGCCATTAAGAAAACTGTGGGGCCGGACATCCAGACGGCAGTCCACAGCTGTAACAACCGCAGCGAATGGAGAGCTCGCTGTTGTGGTCGCGATCCTCAGCATTGAGGGACCGAGGAAGAAGAATGGAATTTATTAAAAATTCATGACTAATACAAATTAGAGATATTGCTTTTAATCTCTCCGTATTCTTTTAAAATAATTTCGAGCTGGGAATGATCCCTTGGTCGGAGAGAACGGAAAAAAAATCTGTGATTTTATTCAATTTTCGTAGGCACGGGTCAGTTACCTTTACAATCCGTTTAATGTAAACCCTCAAGCCTAAACCAATTGTTTCGTCGATGGAATTTTCCGGTATTTTGCTTATTTTATAACGTTTCCCTTAGAAATTTCTAAAAACATCTCTGATAATGGCTGTGCTTGATTTTCCTGATCTGTCCTAAAATATTTATTTATTCATTAATATTGTACTTATTTAGTAAGTATAATTTCATTGTTTGGCAAATCTCAAGTTTTTACTGTCCTTTGATCGAATCTCTGATTAATTTTTAAGTAAATAATAATTCTTATTCCATATTTCATATTAAACAAGATTATCAAATGTCACGCACATACAAGCGCGAGGTTTCGGTCTCATAGAAGCGAGCCTTTATTCTATTCAAAAGCCATCTGCTATTGACAGGCGGGCAAAACGAGTCTGCAAATTTTAGGACAGTAACTTTTTCTCCTCGTTATTTATCGCCTGACCAGGATAATTTATTGTTTGAATATTTGCAATCGAAATGTTGGCAGAGATTTATTATGATTGGATGCTAATCTTAGAGATACATATCTAAGTTCATATAAAAAGTCCTATAAAATTATAGTATTGCGCATACGAGGCTCGTGAATAATAAAAATTGTGGACTGAAACTTTGATCGTAATTTCTACTCTGAACTGCTACTAAGAAATTCTACGCATGAGTAAATCTTCGATTCTCAGGAGAATCAAAGCCGGAAATGGACAAGATGACATTTAAATATATTATCAATCAATCAATTAGCACACTGAAGTCCACTGCTGAACATAGGCCTCTCCCAATGTGCATAATTAATTCCCTAGTCCAAAGGTAGTGAAGTAAGAGTGTATGTATGTATGTCCCAGCCAACTAGCTTAATCAGCCGTTCAATAATATGCCTTGGCTGTTTACTGAACGCATCCGTTCAATTAGCGCTTATATGTGAGTATATGTATGTATATATGTATGTATGTAATTTTCTGTCTTATTTCGGGGTGGTGCCCTATCTTACGAATGGCAAAAGCATTAGCCAGCCAGATTATTAAATGTTATAAACAACGTTACGGCTGAATATCATTCAGGCCGTTCATTGAATGGCGCCGTTTAGTAAACAGCCTAGGCAGTTAATTGAACGGCTGATTAATATTTTGTTTCTAAAATTCTAATTCTATTAATGAAAAAGTTAATCTTCTCAACAATCAAAGCATAACTACCACAAACGTGAAAGATAATTCAGAAATAGAACGCTAAAGTTCTTTGAGACTAAAACTTTGTTATGAAGCAGAAGATACGCTTTTAGTACCATTTGAACATAAAAGAAAAAATACCAGTCGATAATCGGTAAGAAAATTGAAAGTACCGAGGTTCAAAATACCAGAGTAATACGAAGGTAAAATACCAGAGAGTAAATCAATCGGATCAAAGAATTCTTGTGAAAAAACCACTACAATTAGTAAAGGTTGCTAAAAATATACAAAAAAATATCACAGGTATAAAGAAAACTAACAGAATTAAGAATTCTCTTTTATAACAGGCCTAAGGAAAATGTCTTTTGAAGTCATATTCACAAATTCTGGCTTAACGACATTTCTTATGTAATTTAATTTTGGCTACATTATGAAGGAGTCAGTGCTTTTAAGATTTATTTGGCTCGTGCGAATATAATTTAATTTCACGTAACGAGTGAGCCTAAAGTTACAAAGGGGATGTAACGAAGTTGTATGTGTTACATCTTTGTATTTTTGCGTTAATGTAATATAACATGTTATTTATTTTTCTATAATTCAAAGATTTTATTACATTATTTTAATATTATATTCAAATATACATAATCAGTTTATTAAAATGTGTTTTTTTTTGTTAAATATTCAAACCGATTTAAATTTGAAAAAGTAGAATTGGTCTAGGCGAGGGTCGAATTCGCGATCTTTACCTTACAGGGGCAAACCAGGGCCCTTCGTAGCAGATCATTGAGGGCATGATGACGAGTGAACCTACCTGCGGCACGACGATATTTCAGTGCGTGATTGCCGTCAGTCTCCACCACGGAACTGCAGGTGCACTTATGGGGTTCACACACCTTGCAGCCTAAGGGAAGAGCCACCGCCACACACAAAGAATCATCATTCAATAAAGTGCCCAAGTGAGGTGATGGCAATGTCTGCAGCCATGCTCCAGCCTCCGGCTTTGTCACAGCGAGCAGTCTCGCCCGATCCAACCCTGTCGTAGATGCCGGTTATGGGCCAGCCTAACTCTCCCCTCATCCCAAGACATCTGGATATGAGGAGCGGCCGAGATCCTCGCACCATTATTGAGCGTCGACCAGTTCTCCCATACCTCGGACGCTATTAGACCCGAAGCTGTCAGAGTGAACTATATCTGCGACAAGACCCTCAACCCCATGCATCCACGAAAGAAAAGCTGGTATGCCAATGTTCTGTGCGTGCCATATTCCTAGGCCTCCGTATCTGATTGGCCGAGTCCTACTGGGGCTCAGTGAAGGATACGTTGAGGACAGACTCCACGAGAGACTTCCATTCATCTTCAAAGGTAGAGATTTCCGCCGATCACATCCAAGTAGAGGTTGTTCTCAACAGATATGTGAGTTTTGGCAGTGCGAAGCACATGCGCTACAAAGTCCAAGCTACGCTAGTTAAATCATTTTTGGTCAAATCTACGATTTTACTTAATGTACATGAAGTCTGACCAAGACTATTCTAGTGAAAAAAACCACGTTGAAATCTATTCAGTTGTTTTTTTGCGTCCATCGTTAAAGAACAAAGAAAGTACAATCGATTTTCACGGGTAGTAAACGAAAAGACCTCTGGGTTCAGTTCGGAAAAAATACTATTACTAAATTCCAACTCACGAATTTTTACCCACAAGGTAAAAATTCGTGAGTTGGCAACGGAAATAACCGAAATTAATTATAAGAAATGGATTCTAAATAGTTTCAATGCAGAGACACAATTAGCTTACAATTATTTAATACTTTACTTTAGTAGTAATATCGAACAATTGCAATCATTCAGTTGCATTAGTTCATTTGTAAAAAAACAACTACTTTCTTTTAGCAACAGTTCGGTTATTTCATAATTAAAATAGTAAACTAATAAGCAAAGTAGTAATAACAAAGCAACAGATGCAGGATATAACTAATGCTTTTACGTGTACTGCAAAATAGTTTCTCGTTAAAACCGTATATCTATGTGAAAATTATGTTCAGCGTTCGTAATACGGTACCAGTTATAGGTCAACTGGGGCAAAAGATAAAGTAGGAGTGTGATGCCATTAACCTACATTGCTTAGTCGTCTTTCACCGCATCCTCAAGACATTCAGTTGCTAAGCTGATGTCACAAGTTATTTGTGCAACCTTTACAATGATTTTAATGATGCCTTGCGCAACCTATTACCTATTCATAATATACAGTTCGTTTAGTTTACACCAGGCCCAGTGTAAAGTTCTTTAGTTTGAAAAGATTTGTCAAATTTACAGTTTCAACTCAAAATAATTTATCAGAATGATCAACTACAATTTTACTGTTAAGCTAAAATCGTATCAAACTATAAATTAGAAAAAAAATTACATATTTTTTGTCATGATATAATTTTATTGTTGTAAGAGTTGTAAAGAATAAAACGCAATGTTATGGGTTAAGTTTCGAAACAGCCGATTTTAATTAGCCCGTTAAACGATTGCTAGGTTGCACTTACCATTAACACTAGACAATTGGTTGTCTCATAGAAACCCTATAAGAACTGAACGGATCGCGATCTTCCAAAGACTTGTTAGGTTTTTTCACACTGATCTGTTTATGACCATCATTATTTACCTACAACAGTATAAAAATTCGATTTCGCCACTCTTATTAAAGAACTTTCCATAATGTACATACATACATACATAAAATCACGCCTGTTTCCCATTTGGGTAGGCAGAGATCACGGATCTCCATTCGCCACGATCCTGACATACTACTCTCGCTTTATTCACTCTTATTACATTCTTCATGCATGCTCGTCGGTTTAGGGTACTCCTGACCTGCCCCTTTTCTAAAACTGCCCCGATTTGATCCAGGTATGTGCGCCTAGGTTCCGACGTTACCATCCACACTCGCCTCATACACCTGTTTCGTTAGTCTTCTTTCATTCATTCTCTCAACATGACCGAACCATCTTAACATTCCTCTCCATTCCATTTCCACAATGTTTTAGATTTTTATTTTAATGATTCGAAAGTGAAACAATTAAACACATTTCATTCCACAAATCGTGAACAATCTATTAATCTGGGGTCTAATGAAGTTTATATAGCCTTGTTAGAAATGTCGATAGCGGGTGCCTTTGTGTTGACCTACAGTACTCTAGTCGGTCATTTCAGGTCATTCGAGATGTTCCATTTACTGCCATTTTATACGAGTTTCAACAACATTCTTATCTAAAAACTTGTTTGTGCCAAAGTTAAACGGCTTATAAATTTGCACTTAGTTCTGACTGCTTGAATATATATTTTTTAATGTCTAAGTTCTATATATTTTACAGGGACTTTCCAGAACCAGACAGGTCATACATATAGCTACGCGTAACAATTATGACTTGTTTCGGCTATGACTAATATATACTCTTTTCCACATGCCCGTATTCAACTTTCTTATCTTTTAAGTCCATCGTGAATTAGATTAAAAGTATTGAGAGACATTAGTCCTCCGAAGAATATTTCAGAACGTTTGAGCCGGGGTGCGAGGGATATGTCACGATCACGAGACAACCTCACCTTCGGCCTAGCACATCGACCCACAGACGGCGTGCGGTTTAGTCGGTTCGAGTCCGACATAACCTCCCCCTTCGCATCCGAAGGGGGGGTGTATCCGTGGAGATTTCCCGCACGTAAAAAAAAAACTATCCGCACCATATGTAATTAACAGTTGTTCAATAGAGCCGCTGGTATCAGTTGCTTACATTTCAATGATTTGTTTCTGGTGAAGGAAAATTACTTGGAAATTATGTTATTGAGGCCAAACATTTCTTGAATACTCTCGGAAAGGTTAAAGATGTCTAGATGTCTCAAACAATGATAAATGTATTAGAATTGTAAACGAGTCTTGCCTCTTTAATATTTATTTTCTCTGGTCTATATCTCGGGAGAGGTAGACAGAGGTGTATACACATTTCGTTTAAAGCTGTGTGAGAATGCGGGTATACATAGAGCTGTGAAACAATGTATGCTAAGATATTATAGGTGGAAAATATGTACTGGAAAATATGGAGTAGACATTAAAACTTAAAAAAAAGAAATATTATAAACTAATTGAAGCATCAATGGTCATATTGGATATACCAAATTTGGTCGTAGGTTCCAGGGTTTAAATTGTTGAGGTTTTGTAAAGAATTTGATATTCCAGACGAACTGTATTTTAACACAAGTAAAACGACGGATAGTAAATCAATATATTTTATTCAACTAAGCCCCAAGCCATAAAAATCAGCTAGTCGTGACAAGACAACTGAAGCGAAAGACTTATTGTAGCAATTGCTCGAGGCCTCGGATTTACGATCTGTAAAGTTGCTCGAATACTTGCAAACACGTTACTACCCTAAGGACCGGTGTTTCCCTTGTTAGTCTGACTTTAGTGAGTAAGTGCCCTTTATTGCAGTTCCGTTGTAGTCAGAAATCTAATTAACAGAAAACTTTTGAAAGCTTTTGAAAACTTTGCAAGGACTTCTCGTTTATCGCACCTGCAAGGCGGGTTCCGTATTTTCGTTTTAGGATCCCGTTCCTCAAATGTTGGTACAGGGTGAACATGGCGAATGCTACGTCCCTGGTATTGCAGACGTCTTTAGGCCACGGAAACCACTGTCTATCAGATGGGCTATGTGGTTATCCGCTGACTATATGGTAAAAGAAAATATTTCACGCATTCGATAACGTTTACCGAACTATATAACATATATTTCTGTCGTGCCCAATATATTTGTTTCAGTAATGAGTTATAGCAACCCGGGGATTTCCGAAGTGTATGTTATTTTCTTATACAGTTAACAGTTGACCTCACACGTTACTAGTTGTCACCGCCAATTCCCAGGTTGACTATAAACCTGTAGTTTATTGTTAGGTAGACACGTAGCTTTCATTTATGTGTCTGCAGGATATTCAACTTCATAGCACCTGTATGATTGATGGTAATAAGATTACTTAGGTATGTTACTACGAAGGTGGGTATTACCGTGGCTTTATTGGATACTGTAGTCATTTTGTTGCTAGACTAAGGACACGAGATCAAACCTGCAATGTCTCTAAGTCTCTTGTTAGTTAAAAATAATTAGATGTCACCTTAGAAAATATCGAAGAAGAATACACTTCTTATCCCATTGTGGTAATTTCTAAAAAATAATCTTTGGATTTAACCATATATAGTCCTACTTTATGTTCTCAATACCAAGAATAATAAAATCCAAGTAGAGTAGTTTTATACTATACTTGACAGCCTTCGTGGCGTAGCGGTAGTGAAAGCGGCCGCTGCGCAGGAGGCGCGGGTTCGATCCCCACTCAGTGCAAATATTGGTATGCATGAAAATGGGTATTTACATTGGTCTGGTCGTGCCTCGGAGAGCACGTTAAGCCGTCGGTCCTGGTTGTCATACAAACATCTATGGCAGTCGTTACGGGTAGTTGGAGCCCTCAAAAATCCAACAACTGGTCTAGCTGCAATGCTTCGATATCGCCTTTGGGTTGTGAAGGTCAGATGGCAATCGCTTCACGGAAAATATCGAAGTTTAGCCAAATCCGCAGTTAGACTGGTAAAAAGCGGACTCCAGACTCCAAGTTGAAAAGCTTCGGATGTGACTATGATTAACGCTAGGATGAAGAAGAGTAGTTTTATACTTAATTTAAAAGTTCTACACCAGTAATATGTTATATAAACATTTTCCAACAAGTAACCAACAAATGGAGTATAGTTGTATCTTTCAGTATCTCGTAGTTCTTTATGTTTTAGTGTTGTGTAAATATCATTAGTACTTGCTCTTCATTCTGTGATAGTAAAAATAGCATGCTTGATGAGCATAATCCACGTTACCTTGTTTATAGACAACAGACTCGTATTTGAAAGTGATATAAAGAGCCCTTAGGTACATTCACGTACAAAATGCTAATGAAAAGAGTTTCATTATTCATTGCCTATAATTAGAAACTCGAAAACGCCCACTTGTGTTTGGGCTTTACGTAATTAGTCGTTTTTCATTTTGTACCAACCACCCGCTTGCACTCGTAAATTACTATTCTCTTTGAAAATTAAAAAATAATAGACTATTTTAAAATACTATGAACTGTACTTTTAAAATTTCCGAAATGTATAAATTGGAGTGCTTGTTTCTTAATACTTTATTTGGATACAATGGAGTACAAAAATGCTTGGTTTTAGTAGTATTTTAGAAGTCGTAAAGTTTCAAGTAGGTAATTTCTTATTTTAGTTTTCTACATAAAGTTGGTTTACTTTTGACTGCTGAAACCTAATAGATTGCGTTGAAACTAAAAATTATTCAGAGTAAATTATAGCAAAAACGGCTTACCTATTGTAGATACGAGTGTAATAGAAAAACTTATGAGGTTTTGAGGATGCTTTCTTAGTAAGCAAAACTATAAATAGTTGCACGCACCAAGCATGCGCTAAATTTCAATTTATTGTTTAAAACCAATTTAAAGATAGTAACATTGTTAAGAACCTCGGCGATTTGAACTAACAGCTTCAAAAAAAACGATGGCTGGGATAGATTGTATGCCGAAAGCAGAGGATCGAAAGCAATGACGCACAGTGGGACAGACCTACGTCCACCAGTAGACTACTGATTGATTAATTGACTGATTA
This sequence comes from Eilema caniola, assembly GCA_949126895.1. Classification (NCBI taxonomy): domain Eukaryota; kingdom Metazoa; phylum Arthropoda; class Insecta; order Lepidoptera; family Erebidae; genus Eilema; species Eilema caniola. Next base: position 16,793,189 of record OX421477.1, read on the forward strand.
AATGTAAAATTGTCAATACAAAAATATTACTCATTGAAGGTAAAGTGAGACTTTCATTTATTATTATTACAGTTATGGGCAGCCATAAGGACTGACACATGGTTAACTATTTTAATAGAAAGTTCATTCGCACAAGGTCACTTATAAAAACCTCCATTAGTAGTAAATCCATCTGTGCACGCTCCCGGCCCAACACTCAACGCCAGACTTTTATCAGAACAGAAACGGCGGGTGCGCTGAGTAAGGCCGGGAACTGCTGGGATTGCAGAGTCGTCACGGGCTGAAGCCTGAAGACACCTTCGGCGGGGTACCTCGTTCGGTGTGGGCGAGCTGAGTGTGGGGTTCTTGTTGCTTGAAATAAACACTTTTTGACAAAAATGTTGCAGAGTTTTATTCCGACTTGTTATTGTTACAAATTCTGTCCGACTACTGAGGTGTTGTGCCAACATGGCACCTGTTTTTATATGGTTCGATTGACCTTGAAATATAGGCACGCGTCTGTTTCTGACTACTTTAATCTGATTTGTCAGTTGCGTTTAACTAACTCGTTTAGTGCCTATGCGGCCTAATGAAAAATCCTGACGTGCCTTTATTTCCTTATATACTACTGCTATGTACATAGTTTTTATATTTCTACATTCTTATGCTAATGGGATTCAATATTAATAAGATTCATATAAGAAATCAATGATAAAATTCTTACGACTAAATGTAAACAATGGCAGTTTGCTTAAGACTATTTACATTAGTGCCCTATTTGTCTGTTAAAAATGTCTTTATTTATCACAAATACCTTATATACTAACTTATATACTATTTACCTATTCTATTACACTGTTATTTATCATATAAACACAAACACAAATTGTCTTTTGTTCTAGTCACTGCACTTTCGTGTCTTTGTTCTGCACATTCTCCCCCCGTGGGACGAAGTCGCACTCTTTCGGTGCAGAACTCGCAGCTAGCAGCACTATCAGCTTCCTCACCGGTCGTCGCAGCACTCCTCCCTTGGTCTGAAGGTCGACGGTCCGCGTCACGCCGTCAGGTCCGGGGTAGGTGGTGATGACTCGCCCACGCAGCCACATGTTGCGGGGCGCGTTGGGATCCACCAGCAAGACCAGGTCATTCTGGCCTATTGTGGGTCCACGTCCATCTGGCACACGACGATTCTGAAGCTCCGGCAGGTACTCACGGAGCCACCTGGCCCAGAAGAGGTCGGCCAGGCGTTGAGCTGCTCGCCAGCTGGACTTCGAGGCGCCATCCTTTTCGTCGAAGGCGCCCGGCTGCTGCACACCTCCAGGTCCTCCCAGCAAGAAGTGGTTGGGAGTTAGTGCTTCGGGGTCCTCCGGGTTCACCGACACGTGTGTCAGTGGGCGACTGTTCACGGTGTACTCTACCTCTGCCAGTAGAGTAGTTAAGGTTTCTTCGGAGGGCCGTCGTTCGTGCAGTGTGGCGGCCAACGCTGTCTTTACTGACCGCACCATACGTTCCCAGGCCCCACCCATGAAGGGGGCACCAGGAGGAATAAAGCGCCACGATATTTTCTTCTTGGCTGCTTCCTGTTCTGTAGCTCGGTCTATGGATCTTCGAAGCTCGCGATCTGCGCCTTTGAGATTGGTCCCGTTGTCAGACCAGATCTCTTCGGGACATCCTCTTCTTGCCATCATCCGACGTAGAGCGGAGATGGCTGAGTCGGTACTGAGTGAGTGCGCCATTTCTAAGTGTATGGCGCGCGTCGTGAGGCAGGTGAAGATGGCGACGTACCTCTTCTGATTGGTACGTCCAACTGTAACCGTTAATGGTCCGAAGTAGTCGATACCTGTGTGTGTGAAGGGTCGCTTATGATGAGCTAAGCGACACTCCGGCAGATCACCCGTCCTCGGGTACGGCGGCACTTGGGTTCGAATACGGCAATGTAAACATCGCCGTAGCAGCGAGCGGGTTACTGGGCGTAGGCGAACGACCCAGTAGTGTTGTCTGCATTCGTTGATCGTTGCTTCGACTCCCGAATGATGCAATCTTCTATGCACGGACTCGATCCACAGCTTGACGGTTGGGTGATCGCCATCTATAATCATTGGCGATTTAAATTCTTCAGACACGTCTCGGGTGGCTTGAATACGACTTCTGACCCGTAGAATACTGTTGACTGTGATGACGCTCAGCTGGTGTAGACGACTATCTTTTTGTACGGCTCTCCCCTGCTGTAAATCCTGTATTTCGGCGGCGAATGATTCCTGTTGCGCGGCTCGCATGAGTAGATGTTCGGCGGCGCGCAGAAGCTCGGCGGAGATCGGCAAGTACGGGTCAGCGACCGACGTACTCAGCTGTGTGGGAGGTGACTTACTGTTTTTATTTCCGTTTGTTCTACGCCAGTCTGGGTCTGCTGTCTTGTTCTTAAGAGTCCGACGATAATTGACGTTTTCTGTCTTCTTTTTGCACAGCTGTATGAACTGAAGGACTCTGGCTGTAGTGTAGCGCAGTCTATCCCAGCTAGAGAAGCGGGAGACCACCGGCAGGGCTTCTGAAAGTTTATCTGTTATCTTACTGTTGATTTGATGTACCTTCTCTTCCGAGTCTTCTGTATTTTCTATCTTTGAAGTGTCTTGCGGCCATGACTCTTCTGGTAGGTATAGGAACTCAGGACCTCTATACCAACGGTGCTGCGTGCTGAAGTCGGTAGGTACATCTCGGGTGGCGTCGTCGGCGACGTTGAGCTTCGTCGGGACCCAGCGCCACTCGCTTACTGTTGAGCTGTCTTCTATAGCCGCTAAACGATGCGCTACATACGGCTTGTATGAGCGGGAACCAGTCTTGATCCAAGTGAGTACTGTACGGCTATCTGTCCAGAAGGTCTTGGAGTTGGGCTTACGTTCGTGTTCTTCTATTACTGTTTCGGCGAGTCTTGTACCCATTACTGCGGCTTGTAATTCGAGACGAGGTATTGAAGTGAGCTTCAGTGGCGCCACCTTTGCTTTGGCAACGACGAGTGACAGGTTCACTTCCCCGTTCGAGTCTTCTGTTCGCCAGTACAACACAGCTGAGTAGGCCGATTCACTGGCGTCTGTAAATACGTGCAACTGGAGGGACTTACAATCACTGTAGCTCAGATATCTTCTCGGGATAGAGATGGTGGCTAGGTTCTTCAGATGCTCTATCCAGTCCTTCCATTTCACGGCTATGTCCTCGTCGACCTCTTCATCCCACCCGGTGCCACGCCTCCATATGTCTTGCAACAGCTGTTTGGCTCGAATGGTGACCGGCGATGCGAACCCCAGCGGATCGAACAGCGACATGACGATCCGAAGTGCTTCTCGCTTGGTAGGCGTCTTCTTGTCACATAGTGGCGTTGGAATGCGTGCGAGGTTGAGATTGAAGGTGAGTTCATCGGTACCCGGCTTCCAGATTAGACCCAGTACTCGCTCGGTCTGTTCTTCTGTCTTGTATAGTTCTGTAGCTGTATCTTCTTGATTCACGCCGAGAGCATCTAATAACTGCGGTGAGTTCGATTTCCATTGCTTCAACTCGAACTTGGCTTCTCAGTGAATCATTCGGACGTCAGAGGCGATCTTAACGGCGTCTTCTAACGTCTGAAAACTGTCTAAGTAGTCGTCGACGTAATGTTTCTTTACTATAGCTGAGACGGCTTCGGGGTGAGTGGATCTGTACTGTTCGGCGTTCAAATTCTTGACGTAGATTGCAGTCGACGGCGAACTCGCTGCCCCGAAGATAAGCGACGTCATTCGGTACTCTGTTGGTGGTTCGTTGTCTCGGCGATTACCACGCCATAGATATCGAAGCGCGTCTCTGTCATCTTCTCTGATTTTTACCTGTAGAAACATTTCCCCGATGTCCGCTGTAACTGCAACTACATGCTGTCTGAAGCGCATCACCACCCCCGGTAATGATTGGAGTAGGTCTGGGCCCCGCAGCAATGTATCATTGAGCGATATACCTCTCGTCTTGGCAGCGGCATCGTGGACGACTCTGATTTTACCCGGCTTCATAGGGTTAAAAACAGCAAAATGCGGCAGGTACCAAGTCTTGTTCTTGGTTTTCGTAGATGGCGCCAGCTCTGCATACCCCTTGGATAATAATGCGTCCATCTGCTCTGTATATTTCTGATTGAAGTCGGGATCTCTGTCTAATTTCTTCTCAATGTTGTGTAGTCGTCTCAGAGTGGCTTCGTAGTTGTCTGGTAATGACACTTGTTGTTTCCATAGCAACGCTGTCTCGTATCTTCCGTCGGCTGTGTGGACTGTATTTTGCTGTAGAATACAAGAAGCTTGCTCGTCTGGATCGGATTTCGGCTTTCTCGGGTTGAGGAGTAGGTTGTCCACCTCGAAGTGCTGCTTGACCATTTTCTCAAGATCGTTGTCTGCGTTCTGTTCTTCAAACATATGAGAGATGTACTCGTGGCGACGTCCTGAAGCTCTCGCGTCACTCCCATGCAGCACCCAACCGAGCGGCGTTTGTGAAGCCACCGGTTGGTCTTGTTGACCTATTCTGGTGTTAAAGACGCGCAGCAGATGCCAGTTGTCTTGACCGATGAGAATCTTCGGGTTCGACTCCTCTTCATACGTAAGTTGACTTACCAAGTCTTCGAGGTGGCTACATCCTCTCAGCTGTCTGTAGGTGACACGTTGAGACGAAACTACCAAATTTTTCACTGTTCTAGCTTGAACTTCTGAATTCTGTTCTGTATTGATCCCTTTGATCTTCAGTGTGACACGACGAGACTGTTGATATCCTGTTTTCGAATTGTTAATTGTCTGCACACGAAGAGGGTCTGTAGGTCCCGACGCGCCGATTTCGTCGGCCACGGCGTCGTCGAGCAAAGTCACTGTTGAACCGTCGTCTAATAATGCGAACGTATTCACTGTACCTGTTGGTCCTGATAGTTGAACCGGCAGAATCTTCAGAAAGGTTTGTTTCCTGGCTGCTGTCCACGCCGAGTTGATAGCCTCAGTCGTGTTATTACTGTTATCTTCAGTGGGTTTTCTTCTGTAGTGTAGCAATGTATTGTGAGTCTTGCTACAGTTGTCTATTCCGCACCGCCGCTCTGTACACGTATGATTTTTATCACGATATTTCAAACACCTGAAGCACAGCCTTTTTTCTTTAGCGATGTCCCATCTCGTATCGAGGTCCGCTTTTTTGAATTTCTCACACTTAAAAGCCGGATGCTGCTGTTCACTGCATATGAGACATTTCTTACTTGTTTGTGGCTCAGTTGCGTTGTTGACACGCTGAGGGCGCCTCTGTTGCACGCTGTGATGTTGCACTACGAAGTTTTCAGGTTGGGCGTATGGCCCACACAGATCGGCTTCTCTTCTGATGAATTTTTCGTACTTCACGAGGTCTGGCATCTCTCTTGGCTGTGTAGCGGCGAAATCGTAGTAACGGTACCGCAAAACTGGTGTTAATTTTTCTACTAATGATCTTGAAATTTCCGGGTTGTATAGATAATGCACACAGTTGAGAGTCTTCAATATTGCTACGTCGTTGGTGATCTTCGTAGAGTAGATGCAGATGTCTCTTGGTGTTTCTGTTAACTTCGGTAGGTTTCGTAGTGCTTCTAACTCAGACGACGCGATGGCTTCCGGTCGCCCAAATCTTGACTCTAATGTTTTCATAACATCAGATGGCTGTGAACTGGTCATGAGAAGGCTTTCGACTGCTTCCTTGGCCTTCCCACGGAGATTTCTTCGTAGTCTGTTCAAGTTTTCTATGGCGGTGTAACTGTCTTCGGTTTCTGCATAAGCGGCTTTGAATGGTAGCCACTCCTGATGAGCCCCACTGAAGTTTGGAAGCTCTATGAGCTTCGGTCGCTGCGCTGCTCTCACCGCCTGTGTAATAGCTACGGCCAGATCGGTGATATTCTGCTGTGTCTGCTGTTGCTGCTGCTGAACCGGTGGCGCTGTCGGCTGCGTCGCACTCGGCTCTTCTGTATGCGGCGTGTTTTCAATAGCGAGGACGGCGGGCTGGGGTGGCTCTTGACGGCTGAACCATTCCCCAACCTTTTCCTCTGCTGCTGCTGATACTTGTTCTGGATCATCCTGATCTTCCAGGTCTTCTTCTTCGCTGTCTTCTAAAGCGGCTAGCTTGGCGGCGGCTAGTTCGATGCGCAGACGGAGTAGCTCTTCTTTCGCCTTCGCGATCTTGACGGACTTCGCTTTAGAGTATGCTGAAGCACCCCCTCCCCCCCTCTTGCTGGTGGCTGGACGAGGTGCTGGTATCTTTAACTGCCGTAGGACTTCGGGACACGGCGGTGGCTCCGAAGCTGACGGTGCCTCTCTTGTGGTCACCGTTTCTGTACTGATGTCTGTCGGGGTTCTGTCTGAGGCGGACGTTTCTGTTGCGGTCTCCGCTGCCCCCCCAGGTCCAGCTGCCCCCACGACGGACGCTGCTTTCTTCTGCTCTGACCTCGTAGTCGGCATCTTCAGATTCTCGATTGCACACGAAACGGACTATACTCGCGCACTGCACTCGATTTTACTACGCGCACTGTTCGGACGTACCGCCCACACTATACTCACCCGCACAAACGGAGTGACCCTTTGGTGTCCGTGACGCTCCTTAATCCGGCTCGACAGGACCAGAAAATGTGCACGCTCCCGGCCCAACACTCAACGCCAGACTTTTATCAGAACAGAAACGGCGGGTGCGCTGAGTAAGGCCGGGAACTGCTGGGATTGCAGAGTCGTCACGGGCTGAAGCCTGAAGACACCTTCGGCGGGGTACCTCGTTCGGTGTGGGCGAGCTGAGTGTGGGGTTCTTGTTGCTTGAAATAAACACTTTTTGACAAAAATGTTGCAGAGTTTTATTCCGACTTGTTATTGTTACAAATTCTGTCCGACTACTGAGGTGTTGTGCCAACATGGCACCTGTTTTTATATGGTTCGATTGACCTTGAAATATAGGCACGCGTCTGTTTCTGACTACTTTAATCTGATTTGTCAGTTGCGTTTAACTAACTCGTTTAGTGCCTATGCGGCCTAATGAAAAATCCTGACGTGCCTTTATTTCCTTATATACTACTGCTATGTACATAGTTTTTATATTTCTACATTCTTATGCTAATGGGATTCAATATTAATAAGATTCATATAAGAAATCAATGATAAAATTCTTACGACTAAATGTAAACAATGGCAGTTTGCTTAAGACTATTTACATTAGTGCCCTATTTGTCTGTTAAAAATGTCTTTATTTATCACAAATACCTTATATACTAACTTATATACTATTTACCTATTCTATTACACTGTTATTTATCATATAAACACAAACACAAATTGTCTTTTGTTCTAGTCACTGCACTTTCGTGTCTTTGTTCTGCACACCATCTATACTTCTCACAAAGAAAAGCTGGTATTACGAGACACCGCATAGCAATCTTCTTCGCCAGTCAGCCATAAATTGTCTCCAGATATGATATACTTTGATCTAAAGCCCTTGGCGTAAGAATACAAAGCAAAAAGACAAAAAAGGCAAAAATGGTCAGGAGAATACCCAGCGTCTAAGAGAGTGTGCAGTCAAGAATTAACTTCTACATTCTATACTTTCATTTAATTATATTATGGTTCAAAATAAAATCGTTAAAATACCTATGTTGACAAGAGGTTTCTAAATTTCAATGAATGTTGATTAATAAAATAAATTATTAAAAATAAAAAAACCCGAATGATTAGGAAAAGATCGACACAAGCTTCATAGCAGGCGGTACCCATTAATTTTTATCTGGTTTAAGATTTGCAAATGGGTACCGCCTGCTATGAAGCTTGTTTCGATCTTTTCAGAATCGGTCGGGTTTTTTTATTTTTAATAAGTGCCTAAAAACCAACATAATAGCTTTTGTTTATATTTTATGTAACTAAGAACACTTGGGCAATAAATACCTTCCATTTGAGATATGAATCATTGAAATCCGTACGGTAGTTCACAAGATATGAGGTAACGAAGGATCTCACAAACATACAAGATACGTGAGTCGGATAAAAATAATTAAATGAAGATTCTATATACGTGCAAAAGATTTTATTTTATATGAATGACATTAAATACTACAGCATTATTCCCTGAAGAACTTTGACAACCTTACCTATAACGATGTATGTATTTACAAAAAAAAATGCTTTTATGTTTTTGCGAATTCTTGAAACCGTGACAATCTTGGGTTAAGCTAATAGCGTCGTGCTATCAAATATTTAAACTTTACTAAAACAGCTCCCATATAGCTGAATTAAACTTCATCGTTAATATCTTCTGTCACTAATTGGACATGTCCATATTAACAGCTTTCCCTTCTCGGAGCACCATTAAGTTCCTATCCTTTATATCTACCTCAAGTAATACAGCGCTTATCCCCAATTTTCGTTGGGTGCTCTCCGGATACCAGTAACTAACCTTCATGAGATAAAACGAAATGTCAAAGTAGAGTCACCGTGTCAGCGATGTTGACTACAAAGTTTCAAAACGGTCTGGTATTAAGAGCAAAACAAACTGTTTTATTGATTATAAATTGTATTATTATCTGAACTAAAGGTGTGTATCAAATATCAGTCAACAGAAAGGAGGCAAATCAAGGCCTTAAGATTATTTTGAGTAACTTATTCGTCAAGATCGTTTTGATGCTGACTGTACCGACATTATTTGAAACTGTAGATTGTATGAGGATTGGTTGGTAATCACAGTGACATAGATTTCGTGTGAATTTGTAACGTAATCAACGAATTGCACGGTTCACAGACTTCTTAGTGACGGTTTTACGTTTATAACTGCTTATAAAACACACATTGATCAATGCCAATTAATTGGTAAACCCGAACGATATCCTTAACACATTACTGAAAAGCAATTTTCTTATTAACTATTATTATTGTCACTTAGCCATTTAACTGTCGATATCGTTTTACAAACGAGCTTGGTGACAACTGAAAAGTCTCATTATCATCTGCCTACCCTTGCACCTGTTATTCAGGATCGCCGCATGTCTTTGCATTCAAAACTTGCATTTTCTCCTTAAGTCCACTCTCCTATTTTATCCTTTCCGTATGATGGATTATCTTTTTAATTACCTATACAGTATGTTTCTCAGATTTAAATAAATAAGTGGTGACTCTCAAACACTTTAATACTAATATTTTAAAACATTTAGTTAAATACATTTAAAGCCAACCTGCCGCTTCAACATTTAACGCATACCTAATAAAATTCCAATTACAGTATAACACATTTTTAATGATACACAATGTTTAATGCAACACACGTTGAGCCAGTTATAAGTTATTCAAAAAATTATAACATTATAAATGTACCATACTGTACTCCGCACGCCGAATGATGATCCCTATGACGTTTCAACTGACAGTTGTATTAGTTATGCGAAACAATTTCGATAAAATACTGTTTTTTCAGGCAAATGTCATGTCATTCAGCCAGGTCATTCAACATAATAAGCAATATTTATTTATTTTGAAAAAAGACTACGCGCATTGATGGACATAAAACACTAGATAAAAAAGTAACAGCCTTATTATATTTTATTTTACTATACTTTAATTTTTATTCAAATTGCATAATTTAAAGAATTTAAAATTCTTTTTGAATTGAATTTTAAAGAATTCATAATTAGCTGGCAATTATGGATTACATGGAAAAGTATTTAAAAGGAGGCCATAGACCTACCGTATTTTTTTAATTCAGTCATGTCATGTCTTGTCAGTCTGTTTTGTCTTCTTGTCACACCGCATCACATCGCGTCATACGAGTGCTCTAACGCCTTGTATGCGCCACGTCTTTCTTTGTTAGCTGAGTTTGGTTTCTGTTTTCGCTGTTTTGTGTTATTTGTTGATTTTCTGTTACCTGTTTGTTGATTTTCGGTTTTGCAAAATGCCGAAAAGACAGCGGTAAACTGTTCTCAACAGTGAAGTTCGCGAGTTTGTAGTTCGTTTGCGAGACTATTTTGCTCGTGAACAACAAAATGGCGGACCCTTATTACCGCTTGATAATGTTCGTGATCGTGTAGCCGATGCTCTAGGAATCGGAAAGGCTACTGTTTCTGAAAAATAAAATGATGGTTTTAAATAAAAATAAAATGATAAAAGTAAAAATAAATAAAAACAAATAACAAATAAAATGATGGTTTTATTGGAAGAAGCTTGCGCTCAAGTGACAGCTGACGATTGGCGAAAAGTGGTCGAAAGAACGAAGAAAAATTGCTTACAAGACTGGGATCGAGATGTACAATACGACAATATCCTTGACCAACCGTTAATAATAAACGTCACGGATAGCTGCAGTTCAGACTCAGATTTTGAAGATCCGATTGACCCTGTATCAGATTCAGATTGATATAAATAAAATACAAACTCAAAGCATTTGTTTTATATTTCCAACAAATTATCGATATTTTGTTTATCGATGTGTCCCTTCTTAGTCGATAACAGCTTGACGACGTAACTTTTGCAGCACGTACCATGTACATTTGCATTGAGTGTTTTTCTATTATTTCCGAACATTACGTAATAATTTCTTAATATTCATTTTTATAATTTACAATTGTACACAATTATGATTTTTTCGTCTTTTTAATGGACCTCTAAAGGATTTGATGTGATAGGACGTCAGTACAATGTTAAGCGCTAACGAACTGTCATAGGGATCATCATTCAGCGTGCGGATTATAACACAAAATGTATTCTGTGGCATAGTTGTGGTACCTATATCGTCACCCAATTTCCTTTTTTCTGCTTTTCGTATTATTACTCTAAAATTATTGTGCGTACAGATTACATTAACATAAAATATTTCTGAAATCAATTCTGGTAGGTATTGCTCGGCGTTATTTTCTGCAATCGCACTGAGAATTCCATTATACCCTTGTTTCCCAATTAAATAGATAAAATAAAATATATTTTAGTGTCTAAAACCGCAGATGTGAGGAAAGAAAGTATATGTTTATTTAGGATCCTAACCCACGGTTCGGACTGCGTGGCAGTACAACGGCCCACCTTTCAACTTAACGAGTATTCATTCCTACCTAAGTTTATATTATACTACCGATACAAAAAAAATCATCTTTCCTAAAATAACGTAAGTCTCTCACTGGAACTGGAATCTCACTCTAAGATGAATTTTATTCAGATTTTTAATATCCATAATAGACTACGCGTTTCCACAGTTCCGTGCAATAGAGGACAGTGTTAAATAGGTCAACTGGGCAGTCAAAGGACGTTTCACAGCTGGCAATAATGCGATTGCCTTCCGGTGAAATAACCAATGCTCGGGGATCTTGTTATGTCGAAAGGTGTTTACTATTTGTTTACGTAAACAAGTTTAACCACCTGGGGCCAGATTCAATACAATTAATTAATTTATAATACAATTATCTATTATTTGAAACAAGTGAATTTATATCACACGAAAACCTACGATACCACATTTAAAATCTCTATCAATAAAATTTGAATTTAAATTTGTTTCGTTTGAAATTTTGGTCCCGCTCCCGCAACTTATGAGAACCTATTTCGAGGATTAAACAGTAGTCTATGTGTTATTCTCGACCATAATCTATCCATGTACCAAATATCAACCAGACATTAAAACATCTTCACAAACATTCACATTTATAATATTATAGTAGAATAGGAAGTGGAAAGGTTTAATACCGTTTTGATTAATGAAACTGTTAATTTATTCCAACCGTCCGTGCTCTAAATATTAACAAGATTTAACCTCTCATTGTATTGCAATTCCTCTGTACACTCCGGGATTTGCTGGAAAAGAACTCAACTTTGAGTTAAGCTCGCCTTTATACATTACATATTGTATACATATCAATTATAGGAACAATAAAGGAGAAAATAAGCAACCATGTTAATTCTGAAAACTAAAGAATCAATGAAAAACAAAAAAGACAAACCTTTGTCCCCCTTACTCACCTCGTGTCGTACATCGGGGACTTTTGGTACGTTTATTTGGATACCTTAGGGAATAGCTTGTAACGATTTTCAAAACTACACGAATTATTTTATTTGGTCTGTTCGTCAATTTTTACGTAATATTTTCCATATTAAGCATCTGATGTGACCGTCAAACTGAGTGCCACCATTGTTAACATGGTACGTGTATGTAATAGTGACCCTCTTTCCTGAGACTTTGCTTTCAGCTATCAGGCGAGGTGAAGTCAAATTGTCGTGTCCAATATAAAAAAAAATACTAAAAGTTAAAAATTAATTTTGCAAGAACGCAGGTTCAAAAAAACATATTTAAAAATCAACACAAGAAACGAAGACATTTGCCTTTTAATCCAACTACTACGCCTCGGTTGTGTTCCGCTACGAAATATAATTAGGAGTCTCGTCCCTCGACACGTGCTTGTCGCTAGACATCTAGCGGATTTCACGTGAACTATCAAGTCCCGATAGAGCAAAAGTACCTACTTTCCGTGCGCACATCAAAGATTTTTAGAAGTTGCTACGGATAAACGGTAATGTTTTATTTATGTAGGTAGTCGTGTACATTAATATCCTCTATTTTGTGAATTAGAGCATACATTATATATTTTTGTACATGATGAATCTGTTCCGAAATGTATGTTGAAGTACCTAGGTTTTTTTTTAAATCGGTGTCATTTTTGAAGTGGAAACTTCCTTAGCGGCGTTGTTGGGTAAAAAGTATTAAACTTACGTCAGGATCGCTTGACCTTTGAACCGTAACCGACGACTGACGTCATACAACATTAGCAAAAGATTGTTATTTTGTCAAGTTTGTTATGAAGCTTTGTAGCTTCGCCGTAAGCGTTTCGACTGTAAGTCTTTATGGTTTCATATAGTACCGGGTTCGAACTCGGGCTTCTGACACTTTTTGTGATTATTTTTTCTTTTTGGAATTTATTACTTTTTGTGATTATTTTTTCTTTTTGTAATTTATTACTTTTTCTGATTATTTTTTCTTTTTGTAATTCATTAATTTCTTCTGACAGACAATTAGTGATAGGTTCTATGATTGGGGCTATATTATAGCAATTAGTGATAGGTTCTATGATTGGGGCTATATTATAGGTATGGTATAGTATGGTATGTTCTTTTTCTCTGTATATAACGAAGAAAGAAAGAAAGAATAAGTTTTCGCTTCTGCCGGCACTCCCGGAGTGCAACCCTTCTTTTTTTATTCAGAATGTTTAAGCACCTAATGTTTATTTAATGTATTCACGTCTATAATTTTACTACAGCCGGGAGTTTGGAGTATTCTTTTTGTAATAAATCGACAAAAAAACGGCAAAGAAGACTGATTGGTATTTCGAGATGTACAATTAACGAAGGGTGCAGAAAAATGTTATAAACAAAACAAATGAACTTTTAACGATGCCATATTAGACTTACAAGAGTCAATCTGAATATCTTGGTACAGTAAAAGTTAAATTTATTTAAAACAATCTGAAGTTTTATTGCTCGTCACATGAAACTTTCACGGAGGCTTCACAAAAGTACTAAACAAACACATAATATGTAAGGTAAGGCTACAAAAGTTACGTACTCTGGGATTTCGGTTACATACGAAACAACATTTGTGTTGGCACTATAATAAAAGTAATACTATGTTCAGTTTTTATACCACAGCGTCTGGGATTTGATGCTCATTCGGACGGTGGACAGTGTTATATTTTGTTGGATTATCCCTTTATTAAAACAAAGAATGCGTATCCCTTTATTGAAATTAAATAATTTACAATTTCTACTTCTTCTTCATTCTAGCGTTAATCCCAGTCGCTTACAAAGCTTTCATCTCAAAGTCTGGGGCCCGCTTTTTCCAGACTGATTGTGGACTTGACTGATCTTTGAAATTTTCCGTGACGCGAACACAATCTGACCTGCACAACCCATTGGCGATATCGGAGTGCTACGGTTACACCAGTTGTTGAACTTTTTAGGTCCCCATCTACCCTTAACGACTGCCATAGCCGTCAGTTTTGTTTAAGCCAACAGTTTTGGTTAAGCCAACAGTTTTGGTTGTCAAGACAACCAAAACTGACGGCTTAACGTGCTCTCCGAGACATGGAAACATGTACTATTATTACTATTGATTAATTATTGACCCTACTTCCTTCTCTCCTCTCCCCTCACATAGAGGCTTTCTGAGGTTTGCTGGAAGAAAACTCAACATTGAATTTAGATCACCTTTTGTATAAAAATATTATATTTGTATGAGTGTGTTAACTAAAAGAGTGAAAACTCTTTCTACACATTTACACCGCCAAAAGAAAAGTCATCTTATAACATCGCCGAGTAACTTTTTACATTAAGCATATTATATTTTCCCTTTCAACTAATTTTACGTAAAATACCATAAAACTCTTTTCGTGAACTTTTACCTGTAACTTTGTAATGTCTTTATATTCTTAAAGCTATAAAAGTTAAACTCTTTCAATTTGTAAACATGAAAATTTCATGGCATATTATTTAAATACGCATACTGTTTTTCAAAATACACATAAATGTTTACCTCACTAAAAATTAACGGCTAAAGCCAATTCAAGAAAAAGTATCACCTTAATACGCTTTGGACCCTAGTTCTACCATTATCTGACAAGTAAAAGTTACAGTCTTTATTGAAATTTACAATGCTCAGATATTATTAATAATGTGAGGATAAATGTATTATGTTTGTTAAAAAGTATTTTAACAAGAGTTAAGGATTCATTTCGAAATGAAATCAAGATGCTAAACCATTTTTAATTTTGATCTTTGTGACTGCATAGTGATTTGTAAACATTGCATTAACACTCAGAAAACATTTATGGCACGTATTTAGGGTTAGTCCAGGCTATACAGGAAAAATAAGACTATAGCCCATCTGCCATATGTCTGAGTTTAACAATAAATTATTCGACAATAATTTTACTATCATTTACAACATTGGTTCTGAGATGGCCAACTATTTCAGATATTTAGCCAGTATTTAAAAATTCTAATAGGATGGTTTGTTGCCAAAACAAATCTTAATTTTTTTCTGATCGCCGAAAAACATCTGTATAAAATAAATGTTAAATTCTAGATAACATATCTGATAATGCTTCATGAAACAAGAGGCGACACCCTCATAAATAACTATTAAATTAAAGGAAAAAAATAGCTTAACAGAGAGTTTCAAAAGGTACCCAAAACCGATAAGTTAACTTGTACTCAAAGCTAATATCTTAAAATGTCCAAGTGTTACACTAATAGAGTGGCCTTAAGTGACACAAATTCTAGGGATTTCGCCTATGTGTAATGCTTATCGAGTCATAAATTTGTAAAAGGGAGACAATTCTAAAGAAATTTATTGCAAACACATGTGGCGTTTTGCAGGACAACACAAACACAAAATATGCATTAGCGTGGGAACCTTCGAAAATCACAACATGACGCTAATATAAACCAATTAGGAACAGTTTACTGGCTTGATCTTTTCTCATTGGCAGAAAGCAGCGCAGGAGGCGGACCCAGCAGAGGTTGGCTGCGCTTGCGAGTGAGGGACAGACGGGGACAAGGATCTTAACCGCTAGAGATCTCGCACGTCTTTGCTCGCTGGAGAAAACTGATAGAAGTTTTGACTAGCTAATGCTAGCCCTGAATTCAAATCTTAGTGTTATCCTGTAGAAATAAGTCTAACTAGTAAAAGTAAAATTAGATTAATTTGTATAAGTTAGGCGGGAGTGATAAAGTTGAAGCTGAGAATTGACGGGTAATGTATAAACCTATTGTAATTATTTCTGTGCCTCATACCTTTGTACAGCGTTACATAAATAACTGTCATTTGTAACGAAACATAAATAAACAAACTATTTGACAATGGGTGTAATATCTGATAAGGAATATGAATTATAGAAATAGCAATTTCCTATATCTCAATTATAATAATTATCATAATTATTGTTGTGCTGATAATGAAAAGATGTTGTTGAATGACAGAGACGAGAATGGTAGAAATACCATTAGAACCCATACAATTCGCCTAATTAAATGTATTGAATTATTCAGCACTTACGATTCATGAAAGATACAATAGACTATGACGAACGGTGAACAGAGTTATGAGGAGATGTGTATATAATGTGTATAAACTGTCTTAAATCATGTCTGTGTGAGATGAGATGTATAAATATCCAAAGATCATACTAAAATCCAGCCCAATAACGAATCTTCTTGAAATAATGTGCTTGGTAACAAATAATATGATTAATTGAGTACATAATCATATTATTCTAGTTCGAGTCGCTATTAAATTTCAAATCCAACATATATGTATACATACACATGTAAATATATCATTATGTTCTGAGCCAATAGCCAGACATAAAAACTTAATACAGTTCAATCATCAAATGAATAACATCTCACCGAACACACAATAAACGTGTAATTTACTGTGAATGTTTCCTTTATTATAAATAGATCTAAGTCTTGTGTAAATAATTATGCTAGAAATAAGTAATACGGCATATAAGGGTTTTTTATTTGGGCCTACGTTTTCCCTTATATACAAGCCTAGGAACTGAAGGTCCGGTTAGATGTGACACTAATCGGTCACATCTAATCTAAATAATCAACTTAGATTCGCCACTGATAATGATACAATTTGGTTATGAAATAAATAATTCTTAATTTTCTATTTCTGTAATTTCAATGGTCTACTATTAAGTCCCTTCCCATTTGGTTAAGGTAAAATGGAGTTTTAGAGAATGTTAATTATTCAGTTCTTAAGGTAACGCAGAACGCGAATTACACTATAAATAAAGTACATAAGTACAATTTTCATCCACAAAACTCCATGGTACAAACCCAGGCTATTTTACGAATTTATACACGAAACTAAGAAAGTTTGAAAAGCCAAACTTCTATCTGATCTTAACTGAATGAAGCCATTTCTATCTAGAGAAGTCAAGTAATAGCTCAAGCTATACTCAGACACTAACCTCTAACAGTCACAGAGTATTAAAATTTATATCAAGCGTACATTGCATATCTAATTGAACTTTGAATCAATGGCCTCAAATTGAATACAAGGCACGAGAATATTGGAGAATCGAGCTTAGTAAGTATTGATTTACTATATAATAGATTTGGAGATCCTGATCTTACCGCAGAATCTGGACACTAAATTTATTTAGTCTGGTTATTGATTTACAAGACAGTGGTTATTTCAATGCTTATCGTCAAAGGATGGTACATTTTATATGAATTCAAATTTTGCATTAGTATGGAAACTTAACTCCACTATGGGTGCAGACCGAGTGAAGCTCCCTTGTGCGGATCCTAATGGACATCTACACGATAGAGGATCTTCATTGTGTATCCGTCGCAATAGTTGATCTTGAGATCGACCTGAATTAAACCGCAATTCTGGGTCAGAATTGAACTGTGCAAAGGTTGTCGGCGGCTAGCTAGCAAATCTGGGCATCAAATACACACATTCCTCTCTTATCGAATCAACTCCGACCTCTATTCGGCCGAATAGAACCCTAACTGATATATAAATATAATATAAAAACTATACCATGGTATTGGGGCAGGCAGCTATGTGCGCCATATAATTATCCATGTCCTCGGACGTGTTGATTTGACCGCTTCTCAGCGATGAAAAGGAGTTGAATTCGAGCCCCATAATTCCATGCGTGGAAGCCTTGAGCCAGGCCGTAGGAAAATCCTGTAAATGCCAGAGTGATTTGGGCAGCAAAGATGGTCTTACCATTGACTCAATTAACAGTCATATACGCGCGTCGGAAGCACTTACTCGACCTAATTTGCCTCAGCACATTACTAATTCGAGACAAACTATCCCTGAGGTTGTAACGACCTCTTTCTTCAAATAATTAGAGGTCCATTAAAAGTAAGCTGAAGTGAATATATGACTTGTTATTTTGGGAACATCCATCACTACATTGCACACACGCATAATCAGACGCGATTGAATTAAGTAAATTTGCCACAAAGACCATCATTAAACTCATAAGCACTGAAGTTATCCTGTAATGAAGTGACTGAGCTCTTATACATAGGTTCAAATATATAGACGATCACATAACTGGGCTTGAACCACCACAGTTCTCCATAAATATTTTATTATGAATCTAGGTGATACACACAAAATGATATCAGCTTCGAGTGATATCGGATAATCGATATGTATTACAATAAAACGGAACGCGTTTATTTACTGTGGGGCAACGACTCCTTCTTTATAAGGCACAGGTTCGGCCCTACATGGAGTACTGCTGTCCGCTTTTGCCGCAGCGTAAGCATACCAGCTTGACCCCTTCAACTCGGTGCAAAGACGTGCGTTGAGGCTTGTTGACGGTCCCATACTCGTGAGCGATGTGGAACCGCTCATCCTCATCCTCAGGAGGGACTTCCCCTCGCTGTGTGTTCTACTGTCTGTAAAATGATTTGTGCTCAGATGAATTGTTCGACATGATACCCACTGCTACAATTTATCCGCTCGTCATTTGCAGGGAGTATTTCCTCACACATTGCGACCGTAAACGATGCACTCTGTACGATATGCAAGAAACTTCATCCCACGCACGCTCAGGCTGTGAACGAACTCCTTTCTTCGGTTTTAACAAGCGACTGCAATATGGGTATCTTCAAGAAGGGTATTCTAAGGTTTCTACATGGTCGGCAGCACGAGTTAAGTAAAGCCCCTGGTGTTGCATACGTCCATAGGCCACTGTAACCACTTTCCATCGGGTGGGCCGTGTGCTTGTCTTCCACCTAAGTGGTATAAAAAATACCGGACTATTAAACAGTTATGCGTTAAATACATAAATTATAAATTTACAGTAGATTTTCCATCTATTAAATGAATCCATGAACCACACCAGTGTCTGTAAGGTAATATCACAAAATTACTAGGTATCTATATAATATCATGATAAGTAACTTTATCATAAATAAAGTTACTGGTTTGTGTGTATAATTATGAAATATTCTCAGTAATATTACTACTCAACTCCACCAAGGCCCAAACTAAACATACACATCGAGCAACGCAAATAAACATAGCTATATATTTTCATGCATTAAAATATTGAGTAAGAATCGAATCTACGACCTCTGATCATAGCAGTCACGACCGCTACGCTACAGAGGTCGTCTTGTGTAAACAAGTACTCGTAAATAGAAATAATAAATTCCCTTTATGTTAACCAAAATCGATTATGAATACAAATGTATTGTATTCTTAATAGATTAGGTTTTGGAAATTACGACAGCCATTTTCAATATAAATAGTTAACTTGTTGTTGTTACCCGCAAGAAATGCTGTACCCATTCCTGCTACCAGGAATAAATTAGCCTATAATATAATGTTTTATTCTACTACAATCTATCCTTGTACCACATTTTAGACAGATCCAATGAGCTGTTTAATCGTGATTGACTAACAAAAATCTAAACCAAACAAACAAACTTTCAGATTCTTAATATAAGCAAGATATTTCTTCTAAACCTACATCAGCCCCTGTAGACAAGTGGCAATTCGCTAGCTAGATATGCGCGATATGCTTTGATATGCGTTAACGACTGTCATATACGTCAAATCCCATATATTCGTCATTCTATTCCATCAAACGCCGGTTAGCGAATTGTCACGTGTCTAGAGGGGCTGGGTCAGAAGTCCCAAGCGCTGTCCCGATTTCCCAAATCAGCAACGAGATGCACGAAGAATTCATGGATTGCTAAGAGTATCAGTTTATCTCTTAGGTGGCAAACAAGCACGCGGCTTATGGACGTGTGCTACCCCAGGGGATCACACTCACGCTGCCGAACCTATAAGAGCCTTCGAATGCCCTTCTTGAATTATTTACGCTTAGTAGTTCACTTTTCAATTAAATGCTAGGTATCTATATTTTACTGAGTCTTGAAACATCACATTTTTCAGCATCCAACATTTTCTTGTACAGAATTTATCGCGAAGAAAACTGCTGCAAAAAGTTTTATGGCACAAGTGAGTTTTATGAGTTCCAAGTGTTGACGTCATCGCACACTGAATTTATTGTTGTAGGGAAAAGAGCGCAGATATGTCTTTTTAAGGTGCTGTAGTCCAATAACGAAGATGCGTATTCATGAGTATGTTTCTAGAGGCCTTAAATTCCATTCACTTCACATGTTTTACAGTGGTTCGTGACATTTACTGTTATGACTTCTAACATGGTGAACAACAATTTTTCAAGTTATACCTGTGATAAAGAATTATATAATCTCATACGCCCATATTTTTAAGAAATATATTTTCTATGATACGCTACTACATTTTACGACGACGATTATAGGTACAATATCAACATCATTTTACCTTATTCCTGTTGTGTCAGAAGCTATCAACTCGGAGGCAAGGGTCCATTTACCTTGTTTCCTGCTTTTGGTTTGGGTTATTTGACTTTTTATGGAAACGACTGCCGTCCATTTGCATCCGTGTTATCTATTGGATACCTACTCTGTATTATCTAAAAAAAATACATGTTATAAACTAAAATAGTATTACATTTGATTTGTTTACTTTAGCTAATGTGTCGTTTAATTTTTCACTGAAAAGGCATTTAAAATTTAATTCCACAGCAACTAACTACCCCAAAACCTATTTTTGTGTGAAAATATTACCACAAACACAGTTCAGCCCATCTTAAAGCCACAAAAACCAGAACATCACTGAGCACAGCATAAAATAAAATACGCAGTTAAAATTGTTATCACATTTTTTACGTTTTGCCCGTACACAGTTGAAGCGGCCAAATTGTTTGTGAGTTAACCCTTTTTCTGCGTTTCATATAACATGTAGAGTACGAAAAATATTCCTTCTGGCTGGATATTTTTCATTGCAATAAAACTGATTTTAGCGGGTTATATCATGATCCGTTGAATTGATTCCGTCAAAAAAGTTTCATATTAAAGCGTAGTTCACGTAAACTTATGACAGTACCGGGGCTGTATATCTTTGGAATAAACTTAACCTAACGATATGAATAATTCCTTGTACGCTTCTAGAGTACGTAACTTTTATTGCTGCTATCATCTTCATGTCAGGTTCTCTTCATAAATTTTAAAAAAGTATCACAAAATTGACGATCTTTTGCACACATCGCTCGTAAAACAGAATTTCTTTTAACTATAGTAGACCCACAAGCATGTTTTTTTTTAAGTTAAGCAGATTAAAATTGTCTTAAAGGCAAATAAGTTTGTAATCAAAATCCACACAAAACCAAATAATCGCAACGTACAAGTCGCATTATTGTCAATTTAAAAAAGCTTCTATATTTTCGAAACATTTTGGTTATATCGTCATTATAAGTTATTTTAAGAAGAATTCACGTCTCTATAGAATAAATGTTAAACAAACGTGCCAATGAAACAGCTATTAAGCCATATAATCCGAAATAGAACTATCTACCTTTTGCCGACCAATAACAGCATTCAATAGATTCTTGATTTCAAAGATACAATAGTCAATACTATCTATTCTGGAACAATAATAAAATACATCATATTCATAATTGACTTATTTTATGATTATTCGAGGAAAATTCTATTATGTCCAATTTGAATATTATCTTGAGCGACCGATGCTGTTGAACTCATCAACAGACTATACTAACAAAGGAGACAAGGGACGGTGGACCCTACCGTTACTTCACAATAGATTCACTCATCTCTCGCACCATAGGAGCCTTGTGAAAGCTGCCTCTTTCCTCAAACACTACATGGCTAACGTGTAAAAGAGACAAAAGGTTTATTTACGAACAAAAGATTCCAGTTGACCGCTCTTAGTACTGTAACCCCATCCGATATTTGGCGTATAGCCCATCTGCGGAAAACCTTCCAGGCAAAGATAGTAAAACATAAAATTCTATACTTATTATAAAATTGGTGATTTGCCTTTCACACTTTTTTCTTCAGAATATGAAAGGAGGCGAAATGTTTTTCTTTAACCAGTTTTGTAGGATATGATTGCACTTAGTTTTTAGTAAATCAGATTTCCCAAAGTAGATAGATAGATAGAAAATTCTTTATTGTACACCAACAGATTTACAATAGGACAAGTAGGTTCTCGCTGGAAGCGATTACTTCCAAGCAATTTCTTTCTTTCTTTAAACAAAAAGAAGGGAGGGAGAGAAGTACAAGTAGATATACGGCTTGGCTCCTCCTCCTACTAATATTACAAACACGAAAATTTGTGAGTATGGATGAATGGATGGATGTATGATTGGATATTTGTTACCCTTTCAGGTAAAAACTTCTGAATAAATTAAAAAAAACTTTATAATAATATAGCTTATGTATCAGAATAACACATAGGCTATATATCATCATGCTACTAATCAAGGCAGCGGAGCAGTGATCATTAATGTCAACAAATCCGGCTAATATATACAGAGAAGTGACAGTGTAGTTATTTCTGTTGCTAAGTCACGGCGTTGTGCATCGCGCAAGCACGCGGACTTAGCGGTTGGCGTTCGAGCAGGTCGCTACCAATTATTTGAATACAAATACTTACGCGTTCAAAGGGCTGATACTTGGTACAGGGATGAATCAAGCTAAGGAACATACATCGGCTCCCTGATATCGCGAAAGAAGGGATGAAGGGGGGGGAGAATAGGGGATGAAAGTTTGTAATTTCTTAAGATATCCTGATGAAATTTGCTACAGAGGTGAATTAGACCTTGGGAACACTACACGATAAACGACATCAACTATAACACATAAATATATTATGTATTACTTACATAATATATTTACATAGCACATACTAATAAGAAGAGAAAAGCGTAAGTGAGTGATCATCTATTGTAGTGTACAAGATGATGCAGAGAAGAGAAGAAGATGAGAAGATTAAAGTATTTATTTATTTTTTAATTTTTACAATACTTTTATTAGGGGTTAAAGTATGAAATTGCCGATTTGTACTGACAAATTGAAATTCGTTCTTTTTTTTTATTTATCGTATTTATTTAATCAAAATAATTACCATTATTATCTATACATTGCTGCCATCTAGTAGGAAGGTCATTTATGCCTTTGCGATAGAACTCTGGTGATCTAGATTCGACAAACTGTGTGAAAGCATTTTGTACTGCCTCCTGAGAAGAAAACTTTTTATCACATAGAAAATTGTCCAAATCACGAAAAAAATGGTAGTCTGTTGGAGCAAGGCCTGGCGAATACGGAGGGTGACGGATAGTTTCTAATTGCAGTTCCTGTAGAGTTAAAACGGTTTCTCGTGCTGTATGAGGTCTCGCGTTATCATGGAGCAATAATGGTGAAGATCGATTCATGAGTCGGGGCTGTTTCACTGCTAGTTTTGCTATCATTGTTCGGAGTTCGGCACAGTAGACATCTGCCGTTATTGCTTGACCAGATCGTAGAAAGCTATAGTGAATAACACCATGCTGAGACCACTAAACAGTTACCATTACCTTTTTATTGGTAAGCTTTGCTTTAGGACACTGTTGTGGCGTTTCACCTGGGGTCAGCCATTGCATTTTTCGCTTACGGTTATCGTAAAGAATCCACTTTTCATCACATGTCACAATTCGATCCAATATTCCTTCATTTCTGTATCGATTCAACAAGGCAACACAAGTTTCAACACGCATTTCTTTCTGCAGATCAGTCAAATCATGAGGTACTCATTTTTCACATTTTTTTATTTTATTGATTTGACGTTAATGAGTCAATATTGTTGGTAAGGTAACGTTAAACCATGCAGCTAATTCCGGGGTAGTTTGGCTCGGATCGGCTTCCACCATGTCTTTCAATTCATTGTTATTCACCTGTGTGGGCGGCCTTCCTTGTGGTTCGTTCTTCAAATCAAAGTTTCCATCATGAAAGCGTTTAAACCAAAATCGCACAGTGCGTTCATTAGCAGTCCCCTCTCCAAACGCAACATTGATATTGCGAGCTGTTTCTGCCGCGTTAGTTCCGCGTCGGAACTCGTATTTAAAAATCACTCGAATTTTCGAAGTATCCATCTTTCTTGTGTAAGCTGAATAAAAAAAAACAACTGAAAGTCGATAATCGAATGTTGCACATTTTTAAATGAAGAACTACATAGGTACCATGTGGAAAAATTTTCACTCAAAAATCTCAAACCATGAAGGTTCTATGTCAATTCGAAGTACCTATTACAATGAAACGGCAATTTCATACTTTAACCCCTATTATTTTTAAAACATCAAGATACCGTCGATGTCTAACAATATCAAATATCAACACTATTCGAAATGTAATAAATCCTGCACGATGATTGCAAATAGACCAATATAATTCTATTCCATTTATGTTCAGTGTTGTAAGCCTACACAATTAACCTAGCTTACAACACTCAACCCGTAACATCCATTGTCCCAAAAACATCTGCCAGCCAAAAGCGACAGACGTTTATTTATATCGTTACAATATTCCATAATATTGCTGATACTTTTATGCTACGTTTAAGATATTATACAGGTGAAATATTTTTGTTATAATACGTAATTTAATCATAACAAAGTCATATTGCGATCCGAGCTCATTCTTTGTATTATTATGATGCTAGAGGGCACTCTAACATGTATTCCTAGAAAGAATCTAAAAAGTTTAATTTATATGAAGGATAAAAATTCTTATTCCCCTATTCCAGAACGATACCCAATCCTGAATCCCTATTTTTAACCGTTTTCAAAAAGGAGATTATTTCGAAGATTATTTTTGAAGTGAAAACTTCTTTAGCGGAGTTGAATGGGTAAAAAGTGTTAAACTCGCGTCAGAATCACGTCTTAAACTCGCGTCAGAATCACGTGACCTAACTCGCGACAGGATCACGTAACCTTTGACCCGTAACCGACGACTTTGTAGGACGACATGACGTCATACAGCATTCCTAGCTACAGAGAGTTTATATTGCTAGGTACGCTAAGAAGTTTCGTAGCTTAGCGGTTAGCGCTTCGACTGTAAGTCCTTATGGTTTCAGATAGTACCGGGTTCGAACCTGGGCTTCTGACAGTTTTAGTGATTATTTTTTCTTTTTGTAATTCATTAATTTCTTCTGACAGAAAATTAGCAGAAAATTAGTGATAGGTTCTATGATTGGCGCTATATTATAGGTAAGGTATGGTATGGTATGTTCTTTTTATCTTTTTCTCCGTATATAACGAAGAAAGAAAGAAAAAGTTTTCACTTCTGCCGGCACTCCCGGAGTGCAACCCGTCTTTTTTTATCATTGAGAGATTCTACAGATTGTCAATAGCAATCTGTCCTCAGTACTAATCATAAATCGCGATAGATTGGCCAAAGGCCATAGATTGTTATCAATATTTTGGCTATAGCTCATTTTACAAAGTTCATAGCTCTCTCTCTCTCTCTCTCCCTCTCTCTCTCTCTCTCTCTCTCTCTCTCTCTCTCTCTCTATCTCTCTCTCTTTTTCACACTCGTAGACGTCCACTGCTGAACATAAGTCTCCCCCAATGATCTCCACAACATCCGGCCCGCAATCTTAACCAGATCGTCGGTCCATCTTGAGGGAGGCCTGCCTACTCCGCGTTTAGTGGTTCTTGGTCACCATTCGAGAACTTTCACCCTCCAGTGTCCGTCGGTGACTTTGGTTCTTCTGCGGATCTCCTCATTCCTGATTCGATCACGCAGTTTAACTCCAAGCATAGCTCTCTCCATTGCCCTCTGAGTGGCTCTGAGCTTTCTGATGAGTGAAGTCTCTACTCCATAAGTCATCACTGGCAACACACATTAATTCATAAACCTTCGTCTTAAGGTTCTGCAGTATTTGGGACGAGAATATGTGTCGTAACTTTCCGAACGCTGCCCATCCGAGTTGGATTCGTCGATTGACCTCTTTCTCGAAGTTGGACCTACCTAACTAGATTTTTTGTCCAAAGTATACGTATTCGTCGACAACTTCGAGAACAGAGCCTCTGACTGTGACGGAAGTGGGAACTACAAGGGCATTCGACATTATCTTCGTCTTATCCTTGTTCAGTTTGAGTCCCACTTTAGCGGACTCTCTGCTGAGGTCTATGAGCATCGTGCTTAGGTCTTCTATGGTCTCAGCTATGCTCACGATATCATCGGCAAACCGAAGGTGGTTCATGTACTCGCCATTGATGTTGATCCCTCGTCTGCCCAGTCTGCGGTGAACTTTTTCGTGGAGATAATATCCACGCTGCAGGTGTATCGGATTTGAGCTCTGGTCCTGGAGCTTGAAGGACATAGTGGCTTTTTCGTGCAATGACTTCAGTATCTCGATGTATCGATAATCAATTTGGCACCGCTGCAAAGACCTCAGCACCGCCCAGATTTCGATCGAATCGAAGGCCTTCTCATAATCCACAAACGCCAAGCATAGTGGCTGGTTATACTCTTCGGTTTTCTGTATAACCTGCCGCAGCGTGTGCAGCGAGCATGGTACTATAGCCTTCGGAAACCGGCTTGTTCGGGAGGTTGGAAGTCACCAAACCTGCTTGCGAGACGGTTCGTGATGACCCTCGAAAGCAACTTATACACGTGGCTCAGAAGCGTGATGGGTCTGTAATTCTTCAAAAGGGTTTCATCGCCTTTCTTGAAGAACAGAGCTACCACACCTCTGCTACGCTTGCGGCGTTTTACCCTCGAAAATAATGGCATTGAAGAGCTGCTGTAGCGCTCTTAGTAAAGGTTTATCGCCTGCTTCCAGCAGGATTCCGGTGATGCCGTCGTCTCCCGGTGCCTTGTTGTTTTTTGGCTGTTTGAGGGCCATCCTAATCTCGTAGAGGCTGACGTCCGAGATATCTTCAGTGTAGTGTCGGGTCAGTTTGGCTCTTGGTTCTCTAGCCATACTGCAAACTGGTTGTTGGGTTGATGAATATACCTGTCCGTAGAACTTTTCGATCTCTTGCAAAAGCTCAGATTTCGAGACAACGATTCCGCCATCATCCGTCCTCAACCTCGTCAACTGACTTTGCCCAATAGACAGATCTTTTGCGAAAACTTTGGTGTCTTTTTTCTGCTCTATCACCTTCTCAACACAGTCTGTGTTAAATTGGCGGACGTCGCGTCTAAGAGATTTCTTAATCTGTCTATTGAGTAGCCTGCAGTTAGAAGCACCATCAGGAGACTACAGAATCAGATTCCGTCTCTGTTCCATGAGCTTTGCGGTCTGGTCCGCGATTTTTTTAGTTCTCTTTGCACGGCAGGTCATAAAATACTTGGACCCAACCGTGTGTACAGTTTCCACAACCTTGTTGCAGTATTCGTCCACGTCAACGCATTCACCTAGGCTTTCGAATCGATTTTGGAGTTCGAGTTGAAAGGGCTCGGGGTTTTGGAAGTATATAGGTGCTGGCCGGAGCGTAGACCTCACCAGTCGCGATCGTTTGGCTTTTGTATTGATATTCAAAGTGCCTCTTACAATAAGGTGATCACTGGACTAAACCGCGTGGATCACAGGGACATCATTGAATATAGCCCTCGTCGTCGTCATGATGAAGACGATCTCGTTTTTTGTAGCACCGTTAGGACTAATCCAGGTCCATTTGCAATGTTGCGGCTTTTTGAAGAAAGAGTTTATAATGTAGAGTCCCTCCCTCTCCATAAAATCCGCAAGCATTTGACCATGGTGATTTCGTCTACCCGTTCCGAAATCCCCCACTCTCAACTCAGAATCTCCTTGTTGGCCTAGTTTCGCGTTCCCATGACAACTGTGAACCGAGTCTTTGAGCTATGTATCGCTTTAGCGATATCCTCATACATAGACTCCACCTCTTCGTCGGGGTGCGTCGAAGTCGGTGCGTAAACCTGGATAACCTTCAGCGCATAACGTTTGTTTATTCTGAGTATAGTAAGTTCATAGCATAACTTTAAATACTAACAATCGTCTACAGTAAGTGTCATCACTTCCTAAATAAATAAAACCTAAATTCTAGATATTGGCATTTAATCTAGGTCAAACCGATATTTCAGAATTTGCAGACGAGTTGATATTTGGGCAGTTCTGAGCTCCCAAACTGGGGCCTTATTTATATACTTGGATGTTGCTTGCCTCTCAAAGTTTCTTAAAGACTGCAATAAACTATGCTTCAATTTTGAAATTCATGTCTTGAATTTATTGCTGAATTTGTCAATATTGGGTACTATAATTTTATTAGAACTGTTTTTAAAGTATTAAAAATGTATATTCTTATGAGATTATTGCTAAATCTTGTTGCTATTTCTGTCCCATCTCCAGGTTTTCGCTTACATGGATTTAATGGAGCAAACGTCATACGACAACCAATGCTGTCCATTTGTACCGCAGAACGTGTGCCGGGTAGTAAGCAAGGTTGATTTGGACTCAGAATACGCTCGAGAGGTCCCGGGTTCAAATCCTGGCCATTGCACTACGAACGTTACCCACTCCTAACAAGCAATTTAATTTTGCTGGTGGGGTTAACGGGAATTTTAGCAATTTCGTTTACTAATATTATTTTTAATAAAAAAATATCAATCAGTCTCAGTATAAAAATATAGTGGTCACTATTGCAATAGTCTCCATAATAACTGAAGTACAAAGTCATTACTCAATTTTCAATCGTGTTGCCCTGCCAATATTATAACTATATATCTGGCCACCATCCGGAAAGTAGGTCGTTCGTAGTTACACGGAGCGCGTTTGAAAAAAGCCACTTATTCGGTTACAAGAGGGCACAACGCCAATCTTTCCTACCGATTGACAGACATATAGCACTGATTACTGGCTAGTACTGCATTTTTTTTATTCCACTTAGCTGGCAGACAAGCACACGGCCCACCGGATGGAAAGTGGTTACCGTGGCCAAAGGACGTGTGCCACACCAAGGGCCTCACGCTCGCGCTGCCGACCCTTTTATTCAAGTATTTTAGGTACAGTCAACAAAGGTATATGCACCTACAAATACAACTTTATAATATGAAAGAGTGCAACTCTACCTCCTTTGTCGACTGTACCATACATTCATTATTCACGTCTGTAAATCCCCCAAGGAGTAGACAGAGGTCTATTAACGCCCATATTTTGCCAACTATGATTTTCTGTTCAACGTAATAAGGTTTGAGCCTATTGTCAGCAAACGAGAAGTTTTTTATATGCTATAATATGTTTACTGTTAGATAAAGAACGCCCGATAACTATGTCGCCTTCTATAACACCTACGAGAAGAGTGGGAATGGATTTTTAGGCACCAGTTCGGGATAAACTCCCAAAAATTTTTACTTACAAACCTACATAAAAGCAAGACTCATTTAGGTTTAGTACTCTTTCAGTTTATTACAAATTAACAAACTTTCGGTACTTTAAGTTATCACACTTTAAGATATGAAACGACTTATCATTTGTTCGCCCTGTCACCATAACTGATGGAAAGTGTCCTAATTGGCTCATTTCTACGACTAAACTATTTATTTTTAATGAAATTTTGAAGCCAATGCTAACTATTTAAATCGATTTGGATATTAAAAAGTGAACACTTCCGATAGATCGGTAGATGGCTCGCACCGTCACCCCAAGAAGGTTGTATAGAAGAATTTCGAATGCTCAAGGCGCGGCTCGGTGACTCAGTTATCAGAGCATAACCCCTGTGAGGGACTGGTTGCTAATCTAACGATCTAAATCCATTAAAATTTATCTTAACATACAAAATTTTCACTAGATCAATTTTCTTACGCTTTATGTTGATATGTCATTCAATTGTTTAGTTCCCATTAACATTCGTGTCACAGGTTTAGTCCTGGTTACATTAAAAGATTGTTCTTTGGAATGTTATGAATTTTAGTTAATCAACGCCGGTTGATTAACTAAAATTAATTGTTTGGATAGGGTCGTGAAGATCTTGTTGGGACCATTATACACACACATTTTTGCACTAGCATTCCAATTCAGCGAGCGAATCCAGTGCCGGAATGCTACTGCAATAATGTGAAACATCACTAGAATGTGCCCATTCCAGTGAGTGTTTCCAGTATACATTGGATTCTTTAAGCGCGTTTAAAAAACTGGAATAATATGAACACTACAATCCAGTCCAGCGCTGGGCTGGAACAGTATGACCCGGACATTAGTTTATCTTTATTTCCATTAAAATATACAGTTGCCAAGTCTAAATATGAATTGGTAATAAAAAATTAATAGGCTTATTAAAAAAAAAGGAATGTTGTGTATATAGAATTGCGGCGCATCAAAGCTTCTTAGTGTGTCATACGCTTGACACGCTTTCAAACATAAAAAGAGCAATATTAGGGAGAGATTTTTGTAAAGACTTCTTTTTCAAACGAGAAACATTTCACAGGCACTCCTCAAAGCTGCTTGTCAAATAATCTACCTTATTTCCTATTCTATTTGCTGGTATTGACAGGCAATATTTGTATAACTTGAATAGGGGATAAAATCAAATAACATCAGGTAACAGTGGAAGTACAAGTCAGATATAAATATGAATTTAATCACGGTTATTTTTGAAGTGAAAATTTCTTTAGATGGGTAAACTTGCGTCAGAATTACTTGACCTTTGAACCGTAACCGACGATTGACGTCATACAACATTACAACAGCTACAGATTATTTAGTTTGTTATGTGCGTTAAGAAGCTTCTTAGCCTAGCGGTAAGCGCTTCGACTGTAAGACCTTATGGTTTCAGATAGTACCGGGTTCGAACTTGGGCTTCTGACACTTTTTGTGATTATTTTTTCTTTTGTAATTTATTACTTTTTGTGTATATTTTTTCTTTTTGTAATTCATTAATTCCTTCTGACAGAAAATCAGTCATAGG
Source organism: Eilema caniola (assembly GCA_949126895.1). NCBI lineage: Eukaryota > Metazoa > Arthropoda > Insecta > Lepidoptera > Erebidae > Eilema > Eilema caniola. The sequence goes on from OX421477.1 coordinate 16,823,976, forward strand.
TTCTAAGATTGGCGCTATATTATACGTATGGTATGATATGGTGCGTTCTTTTTATGTTTTTCTCTGTATATAATGAAGAAAGAAAGAAAGAAAAGTTTTCACTTCTGCCGGCACTCCCGGAGTGCAACCCGTCTTTTTTTGCATTAGGACCGTTTTGACTGCACTGTGTAGTGCAAATAATAGTAGCCGTTATTTCAGAAGCTGTATCTAGAATAGTATTTATTCAATATTACAGCTTTCACTAGCCCCATCGTGGTTAAGTGCCAAAATTATCTTCAAATTATAATTTCAATTCGCTTCGTTTTTTCGAAAAATTGATTCGAGAAATTCCTCGAAAAAGAAAACGAAAATGTAATTGGCAACGAAGGGCCACTTACTTATGTGCGAACAAAAGAAAGGAACGGCTATTTCTCGAAATTGCGTCGCCACGGTGTTTCAGTTTACTTTTATTATTCGTCAACAAGAACGTAATTATTTTTCATGTTCTTGAAAATTGGCAACTGTGCAAACAAAGCAGATTGAGGCAACAATTCCGTGAAAGAAAAGCACGGGGCTTGGAGAAAAAAAAAATCGAGGAAGTCTAATAAAAATCCCTTATTTAATTATAGTCTGGTTTTACCGGCAGAGATTAGAAAGTCAAAACTAAATAGCTATTCATATATCGATATTTGATATCAATATTTATTGATTGATACCTGCCAACTATGTATAACATTTTAGTTGATAAAATCTTATTCGCATATTGGTAACAAACTTATTTTCCTAAAAATACGTGATGAACTTGGTCATAATATTTGAACAACATATCAAATATATAATTATGAAAACTATCATCAGCGGATAAAATAATTGAAATACATAATTTGTAACAAATTTTATCTGCCTTTTGTGAACCTAAAGACATGATTACATAGAATGGTTGGTATGGTCAAACAAAATAAATCTCGATAAAATCCATTCACAATAATTATATTTCGATACGAAATATTCATGTAAAGCTCCAACAGTACCACTTAATTTTCGTACATAATATTTTGCTAACTATGAAATATATCACAAGATAAATTCGATTTTACGACAAATTGCGCCGGCAAATTACACCATGCACAGTTATTAATTACCACTGATCAGTGAGCCGTAGTACACAGATACAATACAGCTACGACAACGTAGCGGCTACGTGCTACGCTATTATAAATGCAGGTGAAATTATACCTGTTTTGCAGATGACTCGTGTCTGGAATATTTTATTCGTATTTGAATTTGTGTGTTTCTCATTCGTAAACTGATTCTCAATTAGGGCTGGTAAAATATGATAATAATAGGGCTTCCTTTATTATTATAATATTTTTGGTATTTGGTATAAGTAGAGTATTTGTGTCAATATGTAGTTATTCAATTTTCTTTATTATCATTTCAGGATACTTCCTAATACTAAGGAACAGTGTTGTTTACCTCTGTTTGTCTTATATATGCTATCCTTGCGTATATCGGTGATTTTATTACCTGCAACAATTAAAAAAGTGTATTAGTACACGAAATCATACTATCATCTATTCAGTGGCAAAGTATTCATTGTTACAAAAACCCCTTTATGACTAGGATAAATTCATAACTCCCATTTTTACTTCTCATTAACTTCTTCATATATTCAACTAGCTGACCCGGCGAACTTCGTACCGCCAATATTTTTCCACCCGCGTGGCGTCAGATCCCGTTCCCGCTACTCCCTCTACTATATTAAACATGTTTCATACATATAAACCTTCCTCTTGAATCACTCTATTTATTGAAAAAGCCGCATCAAAATCCGTTGCGTAGTTTTGAAGATTTAAGCATACAAAGGGATATAGGGACAGAGAAAGCAACTTTGTTTTATACTATGTAGTGATAATCAGGTTCATGAAAAATTTTACCCCAATAACTGTGGTACATAATTACCGAAATATTTAAGCTCCCATACTAAAAAAAACAACCTTTATTTTCATAAAATGTTTACTGTCGTTATCAAATTAGAAAATCTAGACTTTAAAAACCTTGAGGCTTTTAAATAGCGGGCATAAAATATTCTGGTGGAGCACACTTCGGCATGCTAATTATTTCAATAAAGGCCTCTTGGGAATTAACAGATTCACTTTCATGTTAAATATTCGTCCCAAAAAGACAGCTTGGATGTCAACTGTGAAAATTGAGCACATTAAAATGTTTGCCAGGCTTCACTCTGTATAAAACGTAGGTAAAGTGTTCTGTCTGAATGTTTATGATCTTTTTAAAGGAACAGATGTTAGCCTGAATTCAGCGTTTTGAAATGTAGTAATTACTAAAAATTGGAATAAAGCACTTTCAATTTTTTTTTTATGTAAGTAAATTTTGGTGATTCCAATGAATAACCAGCTAATTACATGCCACTACAACAATGCAGCGCAGCACACCCGCGCTACTTTGAAGCACATCCCTATACACAAACACACACACGAACACATACACGAACACGCGCGTGCGCGGACACACACACGCACATACGGACACACGCACGAACGAACGCACGCACACACGCACACACGCAAGTACGAATTGTATACTTAGAGCGTTTTCACACTCATCCGATATCCGATATCGGTGTCGGACACCGATAGCCGACATCCGATAGACGACACCTTGTGCTGTTTTCACATTTATCCGATAAAATCAGCCCGATACGGCCATTTGCTCGAAAGCACAGACTAGTTAGGGATGCTTGGAGTAAAAAAAAAGAAGAAAAAACGTACAAGCCATTTTCGACCTTATTGACATGATCAGCGTCATCAATTAAAGCGAAAAAACATGTAACTCAGAAAATCTCCTTTAGGTCGAAAATTGCTTGCAGTCGCTGTTTTAGTCTCTTTGTGTTCCAATATCGGGCCAAAACAGTTGTGTTGGCTCCGATAACCGATATCGGGCTGGACAATGTGAAAGAAAGATACATATCTCAAACATTTGACTTCCTCCGATATCGGATGTCGGATATCGGATATCGGATATCGGATGAGTGTGAAAACGCTCTTTGAGCTTACGTCCAATATCTAATAGGCTGGGGTATAAATATCTGAGACAAATGAAAACCGAATTTTGTGTTCTATCAATTTTGTGAAGACACTCATGAGATAATTCAGCCATCAGTCAGCCGCACCCAATACGTATTTAATTCTGGATTGATGACAATTGCTTCGTGTTAGTCGCAATACCTATCTCATAATTTTGGGTCGGCATGTCGTAAAATACAATTTATTTGTCACCAATCTGTTCTTGAAGCTATTTGTGTCAAAGTGAAAGATTAAAGCAATATACCCGGATATTAACTTGAGGTTCATAGTTCCAACTCACTTGACATACATACATACATATACATATTTTTTTATACAATAAGTGTATAGACTATCCTTATTTTTTAACTCAACTTGAATGTAGAACTTATACACAGATTTTGGTAAAATCTTATAGGAAGAAAAAAAACATTGATTTCGCAATATTTCACTTATCGGTTTTATGATAAAAAAATGAAATATACTTTGAGGCATCAAATAATACAGACAATAACAATTTTCCTTGGAAGAAGTGAAATATTAGTATGAAAAAGGGTGAGCAATGCAATAGAATTGTTATAACTTTTTTGTTTTATTCATATTTTGTACATAAACACTCCTATGTTATATATTATACAGAAAACGGTCGTGACCCAAGAGGGAAGGTATCGAACGGAAAACTATTGCCGTTAATCTTGTACAGTCAGCTTCAAAACCATATATGTGGGTAACTTTCATCGAAAAATGTTTAAAAGACTCCTTATATTTGGTATAATATTATTGTCCTTAAAGAATTTTTTGGAAATCTCAGAATGCAGTCTTGTTTCTTTTTAAAAATAAGATAATGTTTTCTCGAGTATTTAGAGTACTTGTATACGGTTGAAAAATTCCACCCTGTATAGTAAACTAATAAATACATACTGAGTTCAATTACTTAGGTTTCCAAACACTATGTCGCTCACAATATTATAAAGGTGCCAATCATTGGAGAGTGATTGGACCCATATGTAAGTAATTGGTTGCCGAAGTACCTAGCTTTACAATAGCGTGATGAGCTTTTAACCAAAGTAATCGCACTATTATTAAGAAAATGAAACAGAATAATTCGCTTAACAGAATAACATTCCCAACTGCCTTTTCACAGTGATGATCATCCTTGCCTTAGTACTGAACGCATCCTTGGAATCCGAAGTCCATTTAAATTTTACGGTCATGGAGATCCTTCAGGATGAAGAGGACTTGTGGAATTGGCGCTGCTTATCGGCAAGGCGTCGCTGGCCGAGAACGACAATATCATACTCGAGGTGGCCAAGCAGCTAAAGGACAATTTCCTGCCGCTCTAACCACCTGAATATGATATTGCTTGCTTTTGGACTATATTGAAATCGACTACCATCTGACTTCCCAGCCTGAGTTGTGGTTAGTGGCCAATCACCAATAAAGTTGCCCTTATAGGCCTCCATCCTGATGTAACGACTACTGATATTCGGGACTGATTTTCAACGTGCCCTCCAAAGCACGGAAGAACTCTTATGATATACTACTAAGCGGTCACCCATCTAAATGACAACCGCACCTAGGCAGTTTTCGATCGTTTACCGAACAGTGAACCCACGTGGCCACAAGCTCTTCGGAAATCTACAATTTTTATCCTTTCAATTTACCTTATATTTTTAACACGCGCCCACCATGCTCAGTAAATATTATGCCTACAAAACGAATCACAAATATCCCCATGTCCAATGCCGTAAGAGTTAATAAAGTTATTTCGAACACCTATAAAATTGGACTGTCCTTAATAACATATCGGCCGTGTCCGGATAAAACGATCGCCATTATAAGAGAAACCATGTACATAATCATTATATAGGGATGACCCTCTGCTGGAAAAACAGCTATCGAGGAGATATTTGACACACTCCATAGATAATGATAAGGTAATGTTGTGAATGCATAATTATCATTAACATACTCAGTTTACTTTTTTTATTATTATTAATGTAAAAGTTCGTGAACGTGCATGTATACTCAATCGCGCTCAAACGATGGAATGGCTGAAATTGGTACACAGATAAATTATTATAGTCTGGAATAACACACAGGCTTTAAATCCCTGAAATATATTTCCATGGGTTGCGGGCAGCGGATTTATCGCATTCTTCTTTGAATCATATTATGCATGTGCGATGAAATTACACAATTATGTATATAGATTTTATATTATCAAATGGCAGAAAAAGGGGTGAGCTCCTTATCGTATTTACAAAATAGTATTTCTAACACAGCGGTACGGCGTGCGATAGTGACAGCCGAATCGTATTTACATTTGAAATATGGGGAAAAGTTCAAGGCTGGGAATTATGAAAGGTGGGTGTAGAAGAGCGTACCCTGAGCTTTAAAATGCAAGCTTAAGAATATTGTGACGCTATGTCTGTACATATTATGTTTCAGTAAAATGTGCAAGTGTTGCATTTTTAACCTCACATGGGAATATTGTTTTTTTTTTTATAATGACAAAAGCCTAAATATTTTTGTTGATATATAAATGATCTAAGACCTAACGGTTCCTCGCTAACTTAACACTCTGTGACTGAGTTTACTTACCGACAAGGACTTCGTACATTTTTGGAAGCGTCTAAAAATATGCCCGTTAGACAGGAATGTTTTTATTACGTTAGAACAGAAATACAGTAAGTACTGTAGTAGTATATTATATTGTATGGTTGCTAAAATTACTATATCATGATACTATCAATTAATGTTGTGAACGCACAAAACTGTATGAACAAATACCTCCCAACTTAAAAGTAAAAAATACAGATACAATCTGTTTCTTCGTCCCTGGGGTGTGAAGTTAATGACGTCATTATGTCTGGTCGACTGACCACCCCAGACGCCGCGTGTACGATCACTCGACCATTCTGGTTCGTGACGTAATATGCTTTTAAAAAACTTGATATATTGTTCTTCAAAAGTTTAATGACGCAAGAAAAGTGTTTTAATTAAGGAAACGAGGAAAGTTCGTAGACACTCGTAGATGTGCTACGTGACGTTCTACGAGTGCTTGCGCTACGCTTCCTAATACTTAGAGGTGATATTTCTGAGGAAAGGATAGCACGTTCATAAAAAACATCTGTGAGTGTCTGCAACTTTATAAACATTAAGTGTAAATTTCTAGCGTAACTCACATATTGCCATTTCGAAATTCCTTGAATTTGTATTTTTTCATATTTTCTCTATAGTGGCAATAAATCTTCAAAATGTTTTTTTTTATGGAATATAGTATTTTCAGACAGTGAATGTAAAGTTCTAGAAGTAATTCAAGTGAGATTTTTCAAAATAAGTAAATATTTTATTCCTTAAAATTCTTCATATCTACATGACATTTTCATATGCACACTTCTAACTACAGCTACCTTTAATAACAAAACAAAATGAACAGGATCCATAGTTAAGACAACCTGTAGTTAAATATGTAACCATTGGTCATAATAGTTCACCACGGCTCCATCGACGGGTCGCAAGCAAGACCCAGAAGGTTAGAAGAGCAAGTAACTGTTGGTTGGTGTGCAGCTGTTTATGTTCTAGTGATTATTTTTATTGTATACGCCCACTACAAGAAATCACGCAGTTTTACCCGTCAAACTCTTATTGCAATGCCTAACACGGTTGAAGAAATAAAAGTAATGGTCAATTTTCTTTTCACAAAATAGCAATTCCTAATGTCGTTGATGCAATAGACTACACGCGTATAAAAAGAAATCGAGGCCAAACCACAATGCAAATCCGCATCGTGCAAATCTTAAGATTAGGAATATAGTCGCAAGATAGCCGGGCTCTGTTAAAAAACACTATAAATTTTCAATGAACGTGCAGTCGAAAGATTCAAAAGCCCTGACGACAAACAAAACTAGCATTTGAGTGTTTGACAAACGAATATGAAGTGTAGCGACACAGAAAAAATACTTCCTAATGGAACATCGGGTATCTCAGTGTTTATTACAATGGCAACAGTTAAATATTAGTCAATATAACTATTAGTAAAATTATGTTTAATAAACGAAATTTTGGTTTAACAATTGGTTAGTACTTGAACCATGGTCAACATAACTAGTGGTCAAAGTGATTTTTACTTTGGATTAGAAAAACCGGCCCTAAGTCAATACATTATTCTCTTCGTATTGTTAACAAAACATTCAAATACAATACCTCATAAAGCACCTGGTCGTAGGTATTCCTTGTCTTATTAGTACAGCATTATTTTTTTAAACCACTGCCGGGGCGGAAGGGACTATACCACGCCGGAGATACTGAATGGGCCTATAATTTATTTTCCCTTTACTTACGCCTATAACAGCGAACGAGATGATTTAGTTTTTTGGGTACTTACATTTCCACAAGACTTGAAATAGTTTAGGAACAACGTTTCACCTGTGTAGTTATTGCCTAACTGCATTTAAGCTGTATATATCTATTTCTATAACTCCTAAATGCCAGATCTCATTTTTATGAGAAGCATTATGTTATAAGACTCAATATTTTTAAATGGCGCAGAACACCTAAGTACAAACTACAAAAAAAAAAATTTCATTTTATGCCAAAATGCGTGTTTTTAACTGCCAAATAAATGAGTGCTATGTTTTTATATTTTCATCATCATTTTTAAATTAGGCTTTTATAGCTTAAAAGATGGAAATTAAGCATAAAACAAAAAAAAATCTTGCTCTTTCTTCAGGTGAAATTTTTACTTTTTGTTATATAATTATAAAAATGGTAAAAATTCAATTCTTTATGAAAAATAAATAAATACAATACAGGGGCGTCTAGAAACCACTAGAGCGCGTACAGGGGTATGGACCGTGAACATGAGTCTGTTCAACGCACCTGTGATACGGACACAGCGCTCACAATATTTCAACTATCATAGTAGAATAACTTTCGAAAGCGAAAAAATATTTTGTACAGAAAAATTATTCATATCATCAGTTCATTCATACAATATCACAATTACTACTTGACTACTAACACAGAAAGCAATCCAAATAGCAGCATACTGGAAAACAGAATTAGAGAGTAGAAGTGCCTGTCTGTACAGTACTGTACTGTATTATCTCCATCTATGTATCTCTATATTTGTTCGTGTGTGTACATAAATAAATAAAAATGCCGTTGACTAGACAGAGGAAGGAGACATAACGTCAAAAACGCATGAGACCTATTGGAGATGAAAGAAAATATGATCAAAACAACGGGAAAAATAAATTAAACCCACTATGAAGTACAGGGGTGAAGTGGCATGCATTTTAGGGGTGATAAATGGTGTTCCATGATTTGGAGCGAAACTATATCTCCTATCGAAAAAAGTAAAATAAAAGAGTTGTAGGAAATAACAAGATCTACATCATTTCTCTAAACCATTTTTCACAGTACCTTATAGTTTTCGAGCAAAATTGGAAAAAGGGGTATTTTAGTTTCTCCACAAATCAACTCAATATGGCTATTGTTAAAAAAACTGCACAAATTGTTCATACATCAAGTTTCAACATTAGATTAAATTGGTATTAGTAACAAAAAGGGCAGTGGAAAACCACTAAAACAATAAAAAGTGGATAAAATTAACAAGAGTTATAAATCTGCATTAATATTCCGAAGACGAATTATTGGTTTGTTTGTAATGAGAACTCAAAAACTACTGAACCGATTCAAAAAATTCTTTCACCATTATAATGCTTCATTATCTCTGAGTAACAAAGGTTACTTTTACTTCTGATATTTCCACGGAACTGGAACTTCTGCGGGTGAATCCACGAGGTGATACTATACTGTACTGTAATTATGTAAAACACTATGTTTCTTGCATAGAACATGATTTAATTTTTTTTTTCAAGAACGTGCGATGTGGCAAATTAAATCTCGGAAAGCGGATCCCAGACCCAATGGTGGAGGCTTCGGATGCAACTCGGCTATGAGTAAAGAAATTTCTTGTTTCAAGTTGGTTTATCCTCTCAGGTTAACATAACAAAGTGTGGCTGGTCCGAATATCATGGAACTTTTCAATTGTGTTAGTGAGCGAATAAAGAATGTCGTATAGATAAGTTTCTAAGAAAACTATGTACGTATTGTGCTTGTTTTTAATGTGCGACCGCAATGCAGCGATTGCTCTCTGTATCACATCGAAGTTGTTTAGGAACAACTCAAAATGAACAGAATTTTGGTTATTAGAAAAAGTAATCACATTCTCTCATTAAAACTTGTTATACTACGGTGAATTTTTTTTTAATATATAGAACACGTCAATTCGACTTCAACTCGCCTGATGGTAAGCTGAAGGCAAAGTTTCATGAAAGAGGGTCACCATTACATACGCGTACCATATTAACAATGGCCGCACTTAGCTTGACGGCCTCATTAGATGCTTTTTCACGCCCCGCTTAAAGGGGGGTCCTGAAGGAAAACACAATTACATAACAACTGCCAAGAGTTAATGCTATGGAGGCACGGTCAACGACTTGTAATATATAATGTTGTAACAGCTATACTTTAACCTGCAGCTACGTAACGGACGAGGCTATGGATGGCCAGATGGCAGGCACTCATAGCCGACATACCAATCAAAAATAATAGGCAGACCTCAGACTTTAACATGTAGACTTCGAATGCAACTGCCAAATTGCTAAGAGCTGTCAAAACGGCGAAGGGTTTCTGTAACACGATTCCTGCCGCCTATGTGTGATGATGTTTTGTACACCGACTTCCCTTTTGAAAATTAGCAGTGATCCCTCGCCACTGTTATACACTACTAAGTTATAAGCTACTAATTGTAAGCACCATCCTTGAAAAGTAAAGAATTATATCGAAATCACACACAAAGCCTCCGTGGCGTGGCGGTAGTGAACGCGGCCGCTACGCAGGAGGCGCGGGTTCGATCCCCGCTTAGTGCAAATATTTGTATGCATGAATATGTATATTTGCATTGGTCTGGGTGTTTCTATGTATAATATGAATGTATATACAAGAAAAAAAAACGTATCTAAGTATGTTTATCCGCATTCTAGATTCCATAACACAAGCTAGTTAAGCTATGCTTAGCAGACTTTAACATGTAGACTTCGAATGCAACTGCCAAATTGCTAAGAGCTGTCAAAACGGCGAAGGGTTTCTGTAACACGATTCCTGCCGCCTATGTGTGATGATGTTTTGTACACCGACTTCCCTTTTGAAAATTAGCAGTGATCCCTCGCCACTGTTATACACTACTAAGTTATAAGCTACTAGTTGTAAGCACCATCCTTGAAAAGTAAAGAATTATATCGAAATCACACACAAAGCCTCCGTGGCGTGGCGGTAGTGAACGCGGCCGCTACGCAGGAGGCGCGGGTTCGATCCCCGCTTAGTGCAAATATTTGTATGCATGAATATGTATATTTGCATTGGTCTGGGTGTTTCTATGTATAATATGAATGTATATACAAGAAAAAAAAAATATCTAAGTATGTTTATCCGCATTCTAGATTCCATAACACAAGCTAGTTAAGCTATGCTTATCATGGGTCTAGATTGCGTTGTGTGAAATGTTGTGGAATATTTAAAATAAAAAAATTAAACCACATTCAATCTTTGCATAAACACCTAGCGGAGGAAATAGCACAGTATAAAAGAGTAAGTTATCTTCACACAAAGGTACCATTCACTGCTGGCATATGTATGCATGTACGCATGTGAGTGTGCACAAAATCAGCGCAGTAGCTTCCATGTAGGCGCTACTGTCATTATCTACTTCGAGATGTAGGTAGACAACTGAAGAGGAATCTGATAAAGACGATTGCGCCATAGCTCGCGTTGCAGTGTTCACCGCATTAACAATACATGTAGGTTTCATAAACTTTATATTGATTGCTAGTGGAGTTAATGTTGATAATAAGTGGTAGAATATAATTAATTTTTCTAACGATGGTTATATATTTAGTAGTTTGTTTGTGTTAGTAAAATTTTGTTAGTTATAACAAAATTGTCACTGTGTGTGGAAGCTGCTGTCAATATCTGCTTCGCGGGGTATATATATGTAGTTGAAGCTGTATTACTAAATCGAAGTTATCTATTAAGATGTAAATTATTTTTTCAGATCGCTAATGTAAAGACAAGTGTGTTCAAACAAAATCTCTTCAGCTTTATTATACGAAAATGCTGACGCGGATATTATATAAAACTAATGTACGAGTTCTGGCTCGTACAGTACAGATTTTTACATATACAAATAACTGTGAAAAAACTTTTGATTAACGATGCAAAATCAGTAAATCCTTAGAATGTGATTTCGCTGAATGTATGCGACTGCGATGTCACCACATATATAAAACAGATTCTAAGTTATTGTCTCCCTGCTACACAATTTAGGGAGGCTTTTAAATAAAATAGCATGCACAAGTGTAAATAGCCCATTTATTTTTTTATCTCCCTTTGCGGTTGTTCCTTAAGACCGTAAGATATATTGCAGTAGGGACGTTACTTTGTTACGGTACTTTTAGCTTAGCAACCGACTGGGGAAATCAAGACGGTTTTGGCCAATACCTACTTAATGAAAGTTGAAACTTTATGAAACTTCTTAAGTGGTCCACTTTCGTGTTTTTAATATCAAGCTATATACGTTATGCAAGAATAATGGGTTTTGTGAATAATACTTGTAATCACCGTTATTTACGAAAAGCTGTTGTCTGAAGTTCTGCCCTCGTAGACTTCAGGTTCCGTTCCCGGAACCTATGAAAACAGACTCCAGGAATGGAAGTAACCTATAGGTATGCTATTTCTGACCTGTTATTTTTGTTGGTAAAAGTGGGGTGTTAATATATCTGTGCCTACCCTTCGAGGATTTACAGGCGTGAGTATAAAATTATTGCAGATTTTGTGTTTGAAATTGAAATCGAACAATTGAATTCAAAGGCCCGCCAAACCGACAAGAAAACGCGGCAGAATTTCCAAATATATTGTGCAATCATCGCATATTGTTTGCGTAATGCCGAGATATATCATATCGGTATTCTTTTCATCGCGGATTTGAAATCGATTCAATACTTACAAAAGGAAAATGATTCCCTCAGATGATTCGCGATACAGCCTACCAACGAATACTTTTGCCATATTATTATCTTTATTATTTTATTCCATCTTTTTTTGTATTTGATTGGTAGATTTCGCGAGATTGCTCCCAGCTTCCGTCGTAAAAACGATGGGATATGTGAAAGGCTGCGGAGATAAACAGTGTTGTTTGTTATATTTGTTGTATTCTAAATAGATTCTTTACGTTTTTTGCTTTTTTGGAAGCTTATTAACTTAAGTGACGAGCTATTTCTTTTCCTTGTATTATCACATATGACCGGTAGGATGGCCATATACATATTTGTCATTTCTGCGTGGAAAAGTGAAATATGTAGTCTATCTCTTCCAATTTACTTCTGAAACTATTATCTTTTGTGATTCTGAACATTTTCGATGCGGGGTATGTTGTTAGTTATGGTTTTGATGTTCATGTTTAATGACTCAAAGAAGGAAAATTATGTTTCTTGAACAAAATACATTGCTTAAAATGTCGCAGTTTAAAATAAATTTCAAATAAGCACCGTTGTATTAAACCATACTACCTTATCGATACACACATGAATGGATAGATAACTAGATGAAAATGGCCATTAGCTAAAATAGACTTTTGTAGTATAGATTTCAAACTTATAACAATTAATGGAGAAGACTCAGTGTTAGTTTTTGTTCTTCGGTGTTGACGTACAATACTGAAGAACATAAAGTAACAATTTTAACAAGTTTCCAACTTTTAATGATGGCCAAGATTAAACAAAGCACTTGTAAAAAAAGTCTTGCTTGAAAAACGTCGAAGTGAACGGACGAACGCGTCCAACAATTCTTTTGTTCGGCTCAAGAATAAGAAAAGTTCGCGAAGCTGACTCCGCCTGTAGTAAGAACGGCTGATGATGACGTCATTAAACCTGGCTAATGTTTTGAATAAACAATGATTTCACAAAACTCTATACGGCACTATGACGGCAACTCCAAAGTATGAATAAGGTACGCAACAGCGAACGATACTGCAATGATGAAAATGATTACTAAGTAATTCTTCAGTCTATATGATGTATAATATGCGTATCAAATGAAAACTATTTTATGAAGTACTAGCTGATCCGGCGAACTTGGTACCGCCAACATTTTTCCGCCTGAGTGGCGTCAGATCCCATTCCCGCTGCATCCTCTACTATATTAAACATGTACATACATATAAACCTTTCTCTTGAATCTCTCTATGTATTAAAAAAATACTGCATCGAAATCCATTGCGTAGTTTTAAGGATTTAAGCATACAAAGGGATATAGGGACAGAGAAAGCGACTTTGTTTTATACTATGTAGTGAAGGTGCACTGGTAAAAAGTCAGCAGGCAACAACTTCCAAAAGTATAAAGATACTTTAAAAATTACATTTAAATTTCATGAAAAAATAAAACAGTTACACAGACTACATGACACTCGTGTATATATGCGACAATTTTGACAAAGCCTTTGTTCTACCCTGAGCACAAACAGTATTTTTTCACATCACAGAAACAACGAGCTCAAGTATAGGCACAAAGAATGAAGAAATATCAAATCGAATCATCACGGAAGCGTATGCCGGAATATAACAACGTTTCACAAATAATTTCCTGTGGTAATTGAGCGACGCTTTACGTTCCTACTAATTTATACGTTCATTCTAATCGGGAACGGTTTACTAGAATGTCTGTAGCTGTTGTCGCAACTCCAAACAATAAACTATCTATACCAGTAGGGGGTCGTTACACCGAACTATATTATCCACTATTAAACATACCTCAACATAAAAAGGCCAATTCAAAATGCACGCCAAATAATGTAAAACAAAGATGATGACCATAAAAAAAAGACAGAGCACCTAAGTTTCAAATTCTTGACTGAGATTGAAATGTTAAACTTCAGGGTATAATTAGGAGAAAAACGACCCTTCGGTTTAGTAAAAGAAATGTTCAAAAACCGGTAAATTGAGATGTGCTTACATCAGACCATAATGTACTTTTTTGTTTGAGTCATTCCATTTTATTTGCTTAACTCTGTAGTTAAAAATGCGTGTAAATAAAAATACGTATGTCAAAACTGGTTTTTTGTTTATAAATAAAATGTAAAATAAAATTATGTCCATTAAAGTTTATTACGTATTGTGTCTATTAAAAACTTTGAAAGTAGCATCATATCTAGCGTCAATACTAAAATGTACATCGATATCAATGTTGATGATCTTTTGAATGCAAGGGTATCATAAAGAAACTCAAAATCAAAAGAATACAGTGAAGAAGATATTTGTCAAAAATATTCAAACTTTACTATAATGCCAGTACTAAGGGGTTATCCATTAATCACGTAAAACTTGAAAGGGGGGGAGGGGTTTGACAAAAATCACGAAATATTAGGTATAGGGGGGCAGGGAAAGTGTATTACGTGTATTTATTTTTTCGTCAAAAAGTCTAGTCTAGGCTGCTTAGACATTTATATCATGGTCTTTAATTTCAGAATAAAATAAGATTATACTTTACAATACCCGTATTTAAAGATAGTATTCTAAAAAAAAATAGGTTCTTTGTAGGTAGTAAAAATACACGTGATGGGGGGGGGGGGGAATAGTTTAAAGCCTCATCACGTATCACTAAAACATTTTTTAAACCCCCGGGGTAAGATGTTTTAAAGTAAAAAAGATCACGTGATTAATGGACGGCCCCTAATATACAGTAAATCCTTTCTTAGCACACAATATGAACAACACGAAATGACAAAAATAGGAGATGCAGGTTACTCTCTAGAAAAGCCATTCCCAACAAAACCCTAACTTACCATTAACCAAAACAACAAAATCCGTACTAAGGCTATCACACCACATACTAATACAAGGCGTCTAGACAACAAAGTACAGAGACCTTAGAGAGAAACAAAGGTCGAAGCTCAAATATAGACTACATAAAATTATTACAGAAAAACAAGTTTTTCATTTAATAATCTGTACGAAAACGAAAATAATAATTATCATACCTTCTGACTCCATCTTCAGAGTTTATTAAGACAAAATATATGAGCCCAATGTCTATAAGTTTATGTTATTTTAATTTACTACTACTACTCCATCATCAGACCAGCTCCATTGTAACATGCATAATGCATTGTCATCCTAACTAACTGTGTATGCTTGATTTCATCAAAATCTGCTGAGGATATCAGCCTCAAAATTGAGTTGCAAGATTTGCCCCGAGCAAATTACATACAGAGCAAGTTAATAAAAAGCATGTAAGAACTAAACTTTGAATATTAATGCCGTACATACTCTTGTTTGGGCAACTCAATTAAATTGTAAAATTACCGTTCGGTGTGACAAGCAGTCGGAGGGGGCCCCTATAATCAAATTACAATTCTCGCGTCATCACGCTATCGTAGGCGACAAATTAGTTCCCCAATATAATGTTTGCAAACTTGGCCATGTTCCTAATTAGTAGGGACCGTAAAATTATGTTAAAATTGACACAATTTACCGAACCATTTTCTTTGTGTTCACACCCATACAATTAAATTTCACCGTCAAATATTAAACATCAGTGCAAATTGTTGTTGAAATTTCTTACTTCTTTGTTTTGTAAACATGAGGCTTGAAATTCTTAATTAAGCTAAGAAATAAGGCGTGTGTAGTTCAAATAAATGGTACTCTTACGGAAAAGTAATGTTTAGTAGAGGGTGAAAATTAATCACACTGGCAGCTTCGTACTAGAAACGCGGATTACATTAACGTATTTGTTTGTTAGCTACGACTGAAATAAATTTATACTTTCCTGTAGTTAATAGTACATTATGGTACAAGTGTGTAAGTTGGTGATTACAGCTGAGACCCGAGCCGTTACGTTAGGGTCTTAACAGGGCCGAGGACGATAATTATCAAATTACCTGCTGGCCAAATGCCCCATGTACTCAATGATAAGATGGGAAAACATGGGGACTGACACCTTAGAAGAACAAGACCTCGAGGATCTGAAGGTGGAACAGATCGTAAGATTCTGCAATGAGACAGGTAGGTTCGACGGAACGCCGTGATTGCCGGACACTTCTTAGCCTCCAAATATGAGGAATAGGGGAATTGGGTGAAATGGCCCCCCATAAAAGGGCAGATCACCCGTCCGGTCTACGGTCTCCCCCGCTGGAAGTCTCGCAAGAACCTAGATCGTCTAATTAAACTCCTAATCGTCTTCTGATTGCCTTCATTTTGATACCTCACATGATAAATTTCAGTGAACTTTTTTTTCCGCATTCATTTTGGCGTCAAACACCTAACATAAAGCTTTTGTTCATATTTTATGTACCCAAGAACACTTAGGCAATACATACCTTTCATGTGAGACATGAATCATTGAAATCCGTAAGGTGGATCAAAAGATATGAGGTAATAAAAAAATATTACAAACATACATACAAACATACAAGATACGTGCGAAAAACATAACCCTTCTTGGCAGTTAGGTAAAAATGCATGGCCATCCGTATCTTTTTACTAACAATAAAAAATTGTTTTAAATAAAAACACATTAAAAAAAACGATTATCTTGTTCACTGAGTTTCTTGCTGGTAGAAATCTTCGCAGTAGAACCAACTTACCGAACCAGCGAAAGAATAATTTTCAATTGATTTATTTAAATATTTGAATCAAAATTATATTTCAAATATCAAATGAATATAATTTTAAATATTTCATGACATAAATGTAAAATTTTAACGTTGACATGTGTTCTTTATGTGCCTAAACTGAATAAATGAAATTAATTGTTCAATTCTTTGAGTGAAAGTTTTGTTTATTAAAAACATTATCCAATTAAATACGAAGTTGCATAAAAAGAGCAATGTAATAATAAGTATATTAATTAATTTGTACTATTGAACACGACCTTTTTTTGTATCTATACTTATTTTTTAGGAAAAAAGATAGTAAAACTATAGAAATTGCGGTGAAATTAGAGCCAGTTTATGAGCAAATATGTTGAAAAATAAATGATTTAAATGAAAAATAATAATAACAGTCAAAGACTGGCAAAAGTTATGTCATTCACCCAATCAATAATAGGAATTTCACATTTTGACTACTAGCTTTTGCTCGCGGCTCCGCCCGCCTGGTTGTCGGGTATCGCTACCAAACGTATCCTATGTCCTTTCTCAAGATCTAATCTACCTCTATAACAAATTTCATCAAAATCGGTTTAGTGATTGGGCGTAATGGCGTAACCAAGGGAAATAGGGATTCATTTTTAAATATATAGATTTAAATGAACTTTCATATTAGTCGAAGAAAAATTAATTAGAAAGTGGATGATTTGAAGTCCACCAGGACTAACACTAGGATGAAGAAGATTAAATCAATAATAAACTAAAAAAAATATATAAACAATGGTAAACAACCGTTTAAGGAGATACCACATTTTTTTTTATTTCAGCAAGCAGGTTTTCATTTTAATACTTTTATTAAATTATCTTTTACTAATAACCTATTTCAACAATTCGTCAACGAAATCTTAAACTGTAAACAATATTAACAACCGCAATCGTAATGCTCAGTTGACTCCAGAAAACAGATAGAAGTTAAATTAACGGAAACGAAGTTGTTTTGGTCGGCTTGGCATCGTTATTTTCGTATTTGGCGCCTTTTGGTCTGTGATGTCAATTGAATTGTCAGCCATCTTTTTGTTAACTGTTTCGGTAGAGGAAGTTAAAATTTTACTCTACTTTGTTGCTTGTGTTTATATTTGTATTTTTCCTTATATATTTGCCTTTTATGAATGGCTGTATTCTGTAATCATGGTTGCAGAATGAAAAACATCATTAAAATATATAAATCATCATCATAACGTACTTAAAGGAGGTTGCAATCATTTTTAATATTCTTAGACATTTTTTTTTATCAAATAATAAAACGCATATTCATAAATTATACTAAACATTCAAGCGATGTGTGAAGATGGTAACGCAATTCATAATAATTGACCCGATAGAAATTAGCGTCAAATATGGCTCTAAAATGCTCTAAATAGCTATTACAAACACGTTTCATATTAAGACGCCGTTATCAAATAATGTACATAGTTTATATAAAAAATTGGGCATAGTAATATCTAGATTATAATTAAGTTACATTTTATCACGGAGAAATATATCTGGGGGCATGGCAGTGCCCTCGCCAAGACGAGCCAAGTGAAGCGCAAGAGCACTACCTACCTTTTCTCGAAACGTTTCTTCGTTTTTTTTTTGAACTACCATAACTTTGCTTTGGATAATGCTAAATAGTTAAAATTTTCAAGATAGAATGCCATTGGTACAATCATAAAACATACAAAGTTTGAATATCGTAGCTATTATACTTTAGATTTTATTAATATCTCAAAACTTTTAATTTCGTCACTGACTCATTACTCACTAATCATCAAAATTGTTAAGGTACTTCCTGAAGTGCTAGAAAGCTGAAATTTGGTATGTAAGCTAATATTCCTACAAAGACAACAAAAAATTAAAAAACCTAACCTAATCTATCCCCTGGGAATAGGAGGTGGAAGCACAGATGCTCTGTGCACAACTTGTCTACAAGCTCTACACTACACCTTAGGTTTAGAGCGTGCAGTCTTTAGAGCTTGGCTTTATACGAGATCTGATAACTTTTTCCCAGGGTAAGCTACGTAAACTCGTCTTGGCAACATTTTTACATGAAAATGTTTTTGGTGGGATTTTATTTTCAAGAAACATATTATATTCCCAAAATCGTTGCATTTAAGCTCTCGTTGTCGATAGTCGGTACCCTAATATCTACTCGTTGCATACCCGGCCTTAATTTCCTTTGAAATATTGCGAGAATACCTACTGTTTTATATACCAGAAGCTATATAGCTGAAATATATAAGTTTTGCGATATTATTGTCGCAGCCACGTATGATGCCGTTTTCCTTATTAGTTATATTCGCTTTTATTAACAGGTTCATTACATGCTATAATTACGTACAAACATATGCGAGTAAAAATATTAATATTGGAAGGTTTTGTTTTCTCTATAGTACATTCCATACAGCCCTAACTACACAATGTATCTAAAATAATCTCAAAACGCTTTGACTATCCAAAGTCGTATTACAATATTTACGTGCGACAATATTGCGAAATGTGGTATTTAACCAAACTTAATATTTCGTTTCATATATATTTACTTGTTTTGTGATACTAGACAAGTAACTTTGCTGCCTTGAATATTGCTATTTTGTGTTAAAGTACGAAGAATAATTATATTATGTATAATAACAGGCAAAAAAATTACAAAGCCTTACAAAATGTCTGGACCAAAAAACAGTCATAATTATTAATGATGTTTTTTTTACATTTGACTATTATACTATAATTTTAGGCATACTAATTCAATAAACAATATATTTTATCCTTTTGGCAAAAATATAAACGTATTTTATCTAAAACATTACTGAATAAAATATGCTTGTCTGCTACAAAAGACATACAACGAATGAGCAATGTCATCGACTTTACTTTTAACCATAAAATGTAATTTTGGATAAGTGCACTTAAGAACGACTATATCAAAATATTTCACTAACATCCAAGCACAAGAACGAGTAAAGCAATAGAAAACGATCGTATAAATTACACACTTTCACAACCAAAATGTCTAGAAACTTTCTGAAGTAGATACTTGAAAGAGCGTTCCTATTTTTGGCACAAAATATTCCATCTTGCAAATTCGCAACTACAGCGCTGCAAAGACATTACGTTGAAATTCTAAATTTAGCTGTCCGAAACAAACAAGAAAACAGTTGAAAACATTTGCAGAAATTAATTAATCAAGCGAAACGGTCGCTGGAAATTGCTTGTAACCTTCTAGAAACGTATTTCCGGATGCTTATAAATGGAAATGCATATCATACAGTACACTAGAAATATACTTAAACTCTTAAACTCGTTATGTTGCTGGCTCTTTCACTTCGTGTTTGTTAAATATTTATGATTGTTCAAATTCTAGATTCTATAATATACATAGAATTCAAATAGTTTTCAAATACCTACTACAGATGTTTTCTCATGTGGCCAAAGTAATAATTATATTCATCGAACTGTATCCCTAGCACGAAAAATGATTGTATTCGTATTGTAATCGTATTGAGAGAACGGAGCATTGTGATTGGCCGCCTGCCTACTGTGAACCTACATGTGAGTGAAGCCTGCCAATCGCAATGTTTCGTTCTCTCAAAACGTTTACGAGATACAATAACGATAGTTTTTCGTGCTAGGGATACTGCACTCATGTCGTTTAATTTACAATGCGGTCTAAATAGTGACACTAAGTTCAAAAAGCGCTCATACAGTCCCTCAAAATTTTAAAAATTGCATATTAATAAAATAGACCCAATATTAAAATATAAGTTTAAATTCAGATGGACGTGACGGCGACTAAAAATAGAAAACCTTTTTGAACCGCGTGTGTGTAAGAGCCTACGAAAGCCTTCTGGTCATGGCATTGAACTTTTACTGAGAATAGAATGCACCCTCCTATACCTTTCACAAGTATTTTTAGAGTGGGTACAGCTTATAGAACTTTTAAACTAGGTGAGCTACTTCTGTCATATACCACGTAGATGCTAGACCTTCATAAAGTATGGGTTTAGAAAATGTAAGGGGCTTTCTCTGCTACCCATATCTTGCTGCAAACAAGACGTTATGACATGTGACAGATTATTAATATGGGTGATAAAGGTAGGCGTTAATACACCTCTGTTTGCTGTCCAGTACTGGGATATACCGGCGCGTGGCGTGAATAAACGTAAGTATGAACAGAATGACCATTCTTGAAGGATAGCGTCCAAATACAACAACATAAAGAAAAATCGATATTCAGAACGTACTTAAGAGAAGAATCCAGCGATTTTAAGAAGTATAAACCACAGAATCTCCCATAAAACTATGGCGCGCAATATAAAAGTTAACGGCTTGAAGTTATATCATATCATATTATGGATAGGTAACGAGTAAATATAAAATCAAGTAGCCGGGAAGGTCAATGTGACCCTTCATTATTATGGGACCACCGAGGAAAGTTGGTCGCGAACGTGACTTTCTTGAAGAGGGGCGTAAACTAGTTTTGGGACCTGAAGAGAATTATTGAGCATTGAAAAGTAAGTGTTCAGAGTCATGTAGGCCCTTTTATTTTGTTATATAGATATAGACCGATCGAGACCTATATTAAGGTTAGATTTATGTATCATACATAGAAAAATACTGCCAGTCTCTTAAGAACTTTACTAGAAGGTGATGATCCAGTGAAAAAAATACGGAGTGAAAGGCTTTTTTGGCTAGTCTTACTAATATTATAAACGTGAAAGTATGAATAGATGGATGTTTGTTACTCTTTCACGTAAATACTACCGATTGGATTTTAATGAAACTTAACAATAATATAGCTTATGCATCAGAATAACACATAGGCTATAAAATTTATGACGATAACCGAGATCCACGCGGGTGGAGCCGCGGACAAAAGGTAGTATAATTATATACAGAGATGTCACATAGGTATGAATTGGCACAATCGATATTGCCACAATTTATCAAAAGACGTGTCAGCACCGGTGTCGCGAGTTCAATGGTTCTTTTTCATCTCAAAAAATGTTCTACGAAAGATGCCCAACGCGCCTAAAGAATTTTTCACATCAATAAATGTAAATAGACTGAAGCATACTTGGTCACAATACGAAACAGCTGTATTGGGATATCACGTCTCAGAACATATTTTGGTAAAATCTTACCATAATGTCTCTTCACGGTACCTGTTTGAGCGTTATCGAGGTGCTTTAGATACGCTACGCTTGTTACTGTTGTTGGCTTCATAGAGATACCGAGAAAATACTGACTATAAGGGGAAGCCAACTATTAATAGTATATAAATTATTGATAACATTTGGTATAAAAGTGCCTGTTCCTAGGCTGACGTGATGTAACAGTTTTATTCAATTTCATTTTAAGTTCAAAACTCACCATTCAAGCTTAGTTTTATAATCCAATCTGTATTTAGAACTTATCTCAAATCGAGATTCATGACTGAATATACTTTAAAACACGGACCTTAGAAAGAGAAGGAAAATTATTGTAGGACGAAACAAGGATTTTCGTTTAAAATAAGGTTAGTAACACTACCACCAGTGTCACCACTATATCTCTACTAAAATCACAGATTTGGGCGTATAGATTGTAATACTATGATAATTATGAGTGTGAAAGTAAATCTAGCTGTTGTCTGTCTGTAAGTATGTTGTGCTTTCACGATTAAACAATTGAACCGATTTAGTACAGGGGTAAATTAGATCTTTGGAAAGATTTATGTATGGTCACGATAATGCGGGTGGAGCTGCGGGCAATTGCCAGTTTCTTATAAGCTTTTCTAAAAACACCTCGGCCCATAGATATGCACAACACAAAAGAATCTTTTACCTTTGTTAGAGGCGTCGACGTTAGTTCCCTTCAACTTTTGTATTGACATTTGCCGACCGTGTTTACTTTTGCCGCACCGTAGGTTCCAATTAAACTCGATTGAGTTGAATCCCAGTCCGGTGCCAATTATGGCCGTGACTGTCACTTGAATCAGAGCTTAAATATTCCAGACAAATTAGTTAAGTTTTCAAAGTAGTTTGTATTAAGCGCTCTTAAATCCGAAAGGAATTTCCCTTCAGGGCTTGAATGACATTTCGGTATACAAAATTTATAATGTAGGAGAGTAATCAACTAGGCATCCTTTGTCAGACCTAATACTAATGCTCAATGTAGATACCTGTCTATGTAGAAACAATAGTCTAGTTTGGGTGAAGTGGTCAAAAATTAATGTTTAAAAATAATTGAATTATCATTCATTATTTCTGATAGGTAAGAATATTGTGTTAGCTTGTATCGAACAAGCCTCAACATACTGACATATATGTAATATCTACTCCAGGCATACGTTCAACATAAATACTCTTTTATGAAATATAAGGCACTTTTTATACCAAATATTGAATCTGTGGTCATTATCTATGGTTTGTTTTTGCCGCCAGAAAAAATTAAACACAGCCGCCGGCTTTTGTTTTTTTTTTTAACGTTGTGTAAATCTAATATTATATAATAATGAACATAAGGGGATTGATAATATATAATAATTAATCGTCGTGAGCATGTAAGTTTCGATTGTTATTCGTAATATGTTCTAGATAGACTAGGAAAGGAAAGGAATAAAAGCATTAATTTGTTATATGATGAAAGGCTTCTTATTGATTAAACCCTATTCTGAGGTGTGGATAATAGTTGGTAGACTGACTAGACTGTCGCTTAAAAGACAAATATAGAAGGAGAAATTTGAATTAGTACGGGCGAAGTCTGGTAGCTTAGTGGTCAAAGCATTGCCCCTGTAAGGCAAAGGTCACGGGTTCAAACCTCGCCTAGACCAATTCCAACTTTTCCTATTATAATCAATTATTGTATTTGGCATGCAAAATGCTTAAAAATTTCATTCAAATTGATATACGTAACATTTATCTTCATGACTTTAAAATGCTAAAACGATGCTAACTGTAAAATTTAAGAAGTTCATCATTGCGTACGTTTAAATAAAGCTAAAAGCTTTAAACTACTAATAAAATTATGTGTATTGAAAATATCAGAATAATGTTATGTATACTTTTACATCTGAATTATAAAATAATAGAAAATTTTGTAAACTTAGACTCAATTTTCATTCCTAAAAGCATATAGCAGCAAAATATTAGAAAGGTATCTAGAAAGCAAATTTCTAATTTTCTAAACGTTAAAGAATACAAAGCCAAATAAATAATAAATCTATTCGTACCACTATACGGTATGCAATTCCTTGGACGCGCCACCGATTGCTAACGTTCCCAGAGGACGGAGAGTATTGCCACGATGAATGGAAATATTAATTCTTTGTGAATCAAAAAGCCTAGTATTTTGGCCTCGAGAAATTTCGACCTGTCTCTGCTCTACTTCCCTTGAATTATTATTCGCAAATATAAATCAAATTGTACAACAAGAGATTTCCATAAACTACCGAAGATTACCATAAACTAGCTGGTACCTGCGGCTTCTTCTTCTTCTACATTAGCGTTAATCCCAGTCGCATCCGAAGCTATCAACTTGGAGTCTGGGCCCCGCTTTTAACCGTTCAACTGCGGATTTGACTTAACTTCGACATTTTTCATGTACAGACTGCGTTCGACCTCCACAACCCAAAGGCGATTGATATCGCATTGCAGTTAGACCAGTTGTTAGACTTTTGAGGGCTTCAACTACCCGTAACGACAGCCATAGGTGTGCGTATGGCAACCGGGACCGACGGCTTAACATGCTCTCCGAGGCACGGCCGGACCAATGCAAAAACTCATATTTGCACTGAGCGAGGATCGAACCCGCGCCTCTTGCGGAGCGGCCGCGTGCACTTCTGCTACGCCACGGAGGCCGTCAGCCCCGTGGCTTCAACTGAACGTAATTTAGATTCCGTTCCCGCCAACATATTTTGTTCCATATTCTACATGTTGCCATATTCTTATATGATATTCAATTTTACATAATTAGCATGTGTGTGTGTGTCTGTTTGTCCGTCTTTCACGGTTAAACCACTGAAGTGAATGATTGGAATGATTTGGTATAGGGGTAGATTAGAACTTGAGAAAGGGCATAGGCTATTTGGCCGCAATAACCGACATCCACGCGGGTGGAGCCGCGTGCAAAAGCTAGTAATATATATGAAATACCTATAAATATGTCAAAAAGTAGAGTTATTATCACCCTTAATTCTTTTTCTTTTCGTGTGGTTAGTGGCCAACCTGTGACTGTGTTGCTCAGGTCGCCCATATAGGCCTCCGTCTTGACCTAACGACTGTTGACAGCCGGGCCCGATTTTTAACGTGCCCTCCGAAGCACGGAAGCGCTCAGATGTAACACCACTAAACGGTCACCCATCCCAATGGTAACCTTCACTTAGGTAACTTAACTCACTGATCGTTTACCAAACAGTGAGTGCACCTGGCCACGAAGGCTTATGATATAATCATGAAAGATAAACATTTTTTTTTTTAATAAAATAAGGTTTTTATTTCAGTCATTAAAGATTCTTATGTTTTTCTTTATACTTAGAGATTCTTGCACCGATGTCAGCGCCAATGCGGCGCCAACTTGCGTTCAATAAAGGGATGAATGCATTACTAATAAAGAAGCAAACGAGAATATGAAATGCTCTGATTATTTTTTTTATAACTCTCACTGGTGGAAATAATAGTAATTAGGATGAGCTAATAACATATCCTTAGACTACATAGATTTATACTGAAAAGATATAATACTGAGAAATACCGTTATTTCTAACAAAATTCGTCGCAAAAAAACGGCGTGCAAAACGTTTTGTGTTAACGTGCTAATTTCAGTATTGTTTTGCTAATGTGTGCATGTCATGGCAAGTATGTACACTAGATAAAATCCCACCTTCACATACAACTTTATATGTAAAGAAAGTATCGATTTTGTAGACTGTACAATGTACATGTCACCTTATACCGAAGTAGTAGTCATTTTTAATGACTACTAAAATGACACTTGCTGCGTCTAGGTATAGAGTTTGTATTTAGTCTAAAAATGTATCTGTTGATAGTGCAGCATTGTGTCTGTGACTCAAATTAGAGTCATTGGTTCGAATCTCACTTCACCACTCCCACTAGGGATTACTACTACTACTTTACTAGGGATATATGAAAGGTAATGAATTCCTAATCACTTCCGCACGAAAAAACGATCTTATGCGAAGACGTGTCTTATTATGGGTTTACATAAAATACCTAAAATCAGCCAGTTTCAAAGTTTTAATCCAGATAAATCAATAACTGACACAGGTGCTTCAAACTACATGGGCGGGTTTACGGGTATCAAACTCTGCTAATGTTGAACACGTCACTGAACAGATTCTAAGATCCTTGTGTTACTAGATATGTATATTATTGAAACTTTGACTTGAAACAAGATAATTTATTGAATTAGACTTGGCAAAAAATACGTACAATTGGGCTGCAGAAGTCCGTGCTTAGCTTAAGATCTATAATTCTTTTAGAAACTAAGTCAAATTTAACAGAATGAAATTTGTGTACAAAATTTTACTTTAGGTAGCAAAATTAAGAAGCACCTATTACACACCGTTGAAAGAGAAAGAAAGAAATGCATTTATTTACAGTTAATACATTGGTGTTTACCAGTGTATTATCAACTAGATAGCGTGTTGCGTCACTTCATTCAATTTTGAATTCAAATTGTATACGGTCTTCTGCAGCCCACTGAACAGAATGATATATTTACCTCTTTACTTCGCTATTTTTAGAAAAGTCAACTAAACCAAACATAAGCACGAAAGAATTCATGATTGTCGATGTTACTCTTCTAGCAATTCCTTGAAAAGTGTCGGCATATATTATAAAAACAGTGTAATCTCAGCCTTTACAGATTTATCAGGTATTCCTTGATCTCCCTTATCATATTTTGCAGTTTTACCTACATTCTAGAAAGTAATATAACTAGGATTGATATATTATAATATACCTTCTGAATTTGGCTGGCAGAATACAGACCTACGAGCTACACCATATTTAGTTACACCAGAGCTAACTTGGTTATAACTAGGTAATAGGGTGTCAAGTGAACCTAATTGGTGGGCTTGCGAGAAACTAGTATCTAGTAATATAAACTAGGTTTGTATGCTTGTGGTTCCGGTTGTATTCTGTTATTGTATTGGACTATGTAACAGCTTTGTGGGTTTCCTATAATGTTTCAGTTTGACATCAAAAGACTCGTCACGAGCTAAATTTATCGTGTTCATAAATAGGTATGGTAAAGTAAGCGGGTGCTTTTCCTCTCTCTCTCTCTCTCTCTCTCTCTCTCTCTCTATCTCTCTCTCTCACTCTCTCTCCCTCTCTCTCTCTCTCTCTCTCTCTCTCGCTTTATCTGTCTTAGTATTAATTAGTACATCAATGCGACATTTTGCTTTTTTAGTAAAAGTGATAGGTCTGTACGATATTAAATATTCTTAGTTTAATAACGCATCATCTGAGCGCCAATTCGTTTTGGTATTTTCGGTAGAATACAAAGCTTATATGCACTCTGTAGCCTGAGATCCTCATATTTATTTCTTCCTTCCATAAGTTAATGTGGTTGACTTTGACCGAAGCAACTGCCGTCTAACTATCTAACCATGGGCCACATCCGTCAATCACCATTTATGACGTTGACTTGGGCCCTGAAGGTTTTAGTGGGTTCCAATTATACGCCCCCTTACTTCAAAATATATGACTATAAAAGCAATAAATTATGTACTCCTTTAGAAAAATGACACACATCCGTCAATCACCATTTATGACGTTGACTTGGGCCCTGAAGGTTTTAGTGGGTTCCAATTATACGCCCCCTTACTTCAAAATATATGACTATAAAAGCAATAAATTATGTACTCCTTTAGAAAAATGACACTTTTAATACTATATACACGGATACACGGATATAGGCAATTAAGGCTCAATATTCTAGAATGCCACTCAGCTGAACCTCTATTTATATTTTTTCCTCAGATAAATTATAATTCAGCGAGTGACATACTAGAATATGGGTCACATTAATAACTAACCTAAATAATCATCACAAATTATGTACAATTTCATCACAAATTATGTCAAGTTTCATAATACAAATATTATGAAAAGCAACGCTTTCCTCATACTCAACCAGTCAGTTCCACCATACCATATCTACGTCAACTGTCTGAAACTTGCCATACCATACTCTTATATATGGGGCGTTGTAAAGTGTCCGAATATATCCGACCGTCGGATATCAAACGTATTTCAGTGAAACCTGTCAATCCTTCTGTCCCTTTTAATTTTCCCTATTCCTGGTTCAATCGAGATAAGAAAATATTTTTCCTCTCGTTCATTTTATATATTGAGGAAAAGTCGACTTAAATTGTTGACTTGGCGGAGTTTAACGTGACGGTACACTTATATAGGAGATAAAAACGGACTAAGTATACAGGGGATAAAACTTAAGGGTAGATAAGTAAGTAGATACTTATATAGTGTTTCTTGTAAGAGAGTCAAAATAATGTTAGATAGGCTACAGTTGCTAACCAAGTGTTATGTTGTAAGAAAATGTTTTCACAGTAAAGCATTTTGAATGAAATTCTAGGTGTGCCCGTCAACGGTTTATTATACAGTAAAAAGAGGAAGCTCTTAAAGTAGGATAGAAGCAGATAGCGGTTTATGTTCCCTGCTCACCTCGGACGAAAAAAAGCGTGAAAGTATGTAGGCATGTATGGTTTATCTAGTTAGTAGTTGTAGTTTATCTATATAATAAAAGCTGAATGCCGTTCGAAATTCAAGCTCAGAACCTATTAATCGAAACTGAAATACTTGTAACCATTGATATATATGTCGAAGCGACAGCTCAGAAGGGTCAGATCGACCTCACAAAAGGTTCTATGTCTGATTCTGCTATTATTTTTTTCATGGCAAATCCACTGTGGTATCACAGACACTGTAACTAATGCCATTTAAGTTTAGACATTACGATTATACTGTTAAAGTCTAAAATTAAATATATATTATATATTGTAAAGTGAATGATAAATGTTATAAACTCTTTCTCTTTTCATTTTAGACTTTAATAACCTGCTATAAAGTCTAAAATTTAATGATATTTTATGCAATGTCAGCGGTATGACAGTGGTTTTGCTGTGTCATGAAATGAGCACAATCGGATACCAGATGTGAGGGTATTTTGAAAATCAATGCGGGTTATAGTCCGGTATAAAAAACTTAGTTATCACACTAACTTTGTCAAAAGAAAATACAAAAGATACTTAAATATTTCAAGATTAAAACTAGACTTAAAGTATATCACAAAGCGATAGAATTCAGTGAGGCTAGTGTCTTGAACTGACCACTTTGCGCCGCGTCCCGTTACAAACTGAGCCTCTTTCGGCTCCAGCTACAACTAAACACTCTCATTTATAATAACCAATGTCGCCACATACAAAATTACTAAATTCAAACAATTATTACTTGGCATACATAACACTCGGATAGTATGCTCTCCATCACACATATGTATATGTAACATCTCAAAACTTATATGTAATAAACCGGAGGACTTTAATGAAAGGTTTAATGATAGCAGAAGAAGCTCATAAAATATGTGAGGATATAAGCAAGTAGTAGGCTATTAAATCTGGCCAAAGAGGAGTAAGTTAATTGTTTTGTACCTCTGCCAACCCAGCATATACATGTGTATGTGAATTAAAACAGTATTGACAGTAACGATAAAAGTCACATGTTGAAAATTTTAAATGTATTAAGTTGATATTTTCGTAAAAACAAAAGCTCATTTTGTATCTACAACCCCGGGACGAAATATGGATCCACGCTTCATGTTGGGTATGCATAATTATATGATCCCTATCATTTGTGATACATTCGACATACGGAAAGAACAGGCTGTGTTTAATCACTTTTTTCTACTAATGAAGCGGATAGCTGCAACTGTCTTAATTACTAGTGCTACTTATCAGAAAACGTTGTGGTATCGTAGAAAATATGGTGATCAAAATCACCGACTGTCAAATAAGGAGTAGGGAAGGCTTTCTTAAGTGTTTTCTAATCGCTTATTCTATCAAATCTACATGACCGAGGAGATTCTCAATTCTTCAGATTGATTTTTCATGTATGTTCAGCGATAACTGTCCAATTTATCAGTTTGGTTAAGATTCCACAGTGGAATAATAAGCACTTTGTAATGGGTAATAAAATTTCATAAACTATCCAATGCCATTACTTAAATCGCTACTTAAACTCGACTTCATCTTGAAAGATAAATTAGAACTTCTAAACCATTTTTATTCCGAGAACGAAAAATAGACCCTATTTTTTGTCTTTTCACTCCACTAGATTAATACCAGCTACAAAATTTCTACCTTTTTTAATATGTAACAGCAGCCGTAGCCATTTTTACCGCAACCCTCACATTCTCTAAAGAATTCGCTCACAGAATATATTCAGTGACTTTTTATACTACTCTACACGCATGAAGCACGTCAAGCCTAATGCAAGTCAAGCGAGTTCATTTACACGGAAAAATCTTTAATCACGGCGCTCCTACCGTACTTTAACAAATGGCCGACCGCGTGGCTAATGGGGTTCGAACATCGGCGCATAGTGACGACGCAGGATACATATAGGAACCCGTCGATAAATGTGACTTAAAATTCTCGAAACTATATATTATGCTTATGTCGGTATAATATTTTGTAGATTTTTTTTACTAATAAAGTGGCAAATACGAATACAGTTACGGTTACGTAATGTTACTCGCGCCTGTAGAAGCTATTGGACAAGTAAATGCAAGAGGAAAAGAAGGAAGGCTACTCTAAAAATCTGTATAAGAGTTAGTTCGTTCATAATATATCTATTAGGTATATTGCAATCACAAATTAATTCAACGTTCCATTTTCTTTGTCGGTTTTTATTAATGTATGTGTAACTACCCGCATGCACTGCAATATAAAATTTCAAATCAAAGTTGGTTCAATTTGACTCCAAGATTTGTAATGCAAATGAATACATGTGAAGCTTATAAATATATCTGACTTCCACGTCTGGGAAACTAAATAAAGTTTAACACATAAGTTTTTAATCCATACTAATATTATAAATGCGAAAGTAACTGTCTATCTGTCTGTATGTCACATTTTCACGCCTAAACTACTGAACCGATCGTGACGAAATTTAGTTCAGAGATGGATTAGAGCTTGAGAACGAACATAGGCTACCTTTTATCGCGAGAAAGAATCGCACAAAAAGGGGGGGCAAATTGCGGATAAATAGTATGAATTCCTTTATTTTATTCTATTTTTTCCCTGGATGGGCAAGTATAGAGGCCAATGGAGAGGTGAGTATAGAGGAGAGTACAGAGTTGGAGTAGAGAGGGGAGTAGAGAAGCAAGTAGAGAGTTGAGTATACATTCATGTATAGAGGCGAGTAGAGAGTCGAATTTACAGGCGAGTAGACAGTCGAATATGGAGGTGAGTAGAAAGTCGAGAACAGAGGCGAGTAAATAATCGAGGACAAAGTTGATTTGAGAGGTGAGTTTCGGCTTTGGAGTTTCTTATTAGCGTCGGCTCAACACTAAGCGATAACCGACATCCATGCGGGCGGAGCCGCGGGCAACAGCTAATTCTAAACATAAACGGCAAATCAAAAAAAATCTCAAGATTCGTGACGTCTACTACAAGAACTGAGTTGTGACAAATGGTTTGTCTAAAAGATTTATATCCATTGAGTGTAAGGGACAGAAAACTGCCTATTGTAGCAATTCTTGAAAATCTTCATTCTGTAATAAATGTAGAAAAAAGAATTAAAGATCCCAAATAATGATGTGCATTGAGCGTACTGAGTGTACTGACCCACTAAATAAGGACAAGATTTGAATATGAGTCAATTTATGGTGTCAACTTAATTTTTAAGGGCAATCTGTATCATTCAGAAGGAATAAAGAGTCATTGTTTAAATTTAGTAGTAGGTATTTGATAAATATTTGATAGCGCACATTATGTAGTACAGAATTTTTAAAATTTAATGTAATTTTTTCAAAAATTATTCGTCTTTTTCAAATACATTAATCGGAAGTGAAGAAAAATGGACCGTGAATAAAGAATCGCTCAGGTACCTAACATATGAATCAAAACAAGCGTCATTTGATCCAGGCTTATCCCAAACATAACTACTTAAACTTCCGGCTTTCAGCGGGATTCAATTCAATACCGGTATAATATCCGTTAAATATTAGAAAAGGTTACGAACAAATAAAGGAATTATTTTGTTACATTTAGTAAACGATACGGTAACCAACCAATCAACTCGATGTGTGCACGAATATAAATATACTTACAAATAATGTATAGCTATAATAAAGTAACAGTGTGTCTGTTATACTAAACCGCTAGACCGATTTTGATGAAATTTGGTGATATAGAGCTTGGATATGGACTTATGCTGACATGTCGGTTATCGTGTCCTTCTTTACTGCTTCAAAAGCTATTTTCTTATTTAATTTATAAATTGCTAATGTTTCGCTTTAAAAATTTCATTTAATATTACTTTGTAAATATTAGAGAGCAAATAACATAAACGAAAGACTATAATTACAAAAATTACGCTAATTTTAAACTCTTTTAATAAAACGAAACAGCAGGAAATGTTTTACGGTTGAAAATATTCTCTTATTAAAAAGGCATGAGCTCGGCTTTAAAGGAAAAATGTCATGCTTATTTCTGTAAAGTGGATTATACGTTTTACTGAATTTGTGTATACGCTTTTCGTAATGTTCGTGGGTGTTGATTATTTTGTGTTGTCAAATTATTTTTCAGATTATATACAAAACACAAACAACATGGTCATAAGAAGAGAGAAGATGAATAAGGGAGACAAAAACAGAAGATACTTGTTGTGATGGCCTACGGCATATGGTATGGCATAGCGGTAAGGTATTCTACAGCTAATGTTGCAAGTTTAATTGCCGATCATTGCATTGTTCTAAGTATTTCATGTATCTGCTTACAAAAAGAGATGTATCTACCCTCTAGAACCTATATTGCAAGCTATTTATGCTATGCTTCAAAGTAGGCGCAGGACAACTAGCTCTATGTAGTTCCAATATTTGATATCTCGTTACTGCGCAGGCAATGTAGAAAACCACAAATGTTCAGACCTAACAACAAAATACTAAAAGTAGTAAATTATATCACTTCTACATTGTAATTGT
The DNA here is from genome assembly GCA_949126895.1 of Eilema caniola. NCBI lineage: Eukaryota > Metazoa > Arthropoda > Insecta > Lepidoptera > Erebidae > Eilema > Eilema caniola. The sequence continues at coordinate 16,857,012 of OX421477.1, forward strand.
TACGATCATAACATTTCGCATCTCAGTCTCAATAACAACCATTTGTCCCCGTCCTTCACACAAGTCGGTTATTTTAATAAGTTCTGTGATAGAATGTACCTTTGAGCCTCGTTATAATATTATACATTGTACGCTGGCTAAGAACTTTAAATGCGTAGTATTGCATTCACGATACAGGTTCAACAGTTTGTTTTTCATTTTTTTAAAGCCATTTTACACTAACGTAATCTCCATCTTTCTGTCATAATTGATTTGGGTTGGTGCGACAGCCTGCCATTTCCTTCCATACTTTTCTGTTAGACGTTATTTCAGAATTACAGTGATATTATATAAAACATGACTTCTTCTTAGGCACACCAATGCACTGCTAAATTTTATAAAAACCCTACTAGTAACGTTGACCACATTCTTCAACGAAACAACATCGGTTGTATAAGTGATCGGTTACTTGTGATTGGGAGTATAACATTTTTCCCATTCTCTAAATATAAATTAATAAGGTTAATCATTCCATTAATGTATCCTTTTTGGGCCAGGCCCGCCTTTGGATAACGCTTTTCATAGATTTAGTTGTTCAGACACGTTTACAACACCACATATCTTCCTCAGAACGACAACAGCGATTATCGATAATCGCTTACCATTAAGCTCTTTTTCGCGAGAAATAAGACAGTAAATCAATAATTTAAGGTTTTTAATTAACTCTCAAATTAAATAAATAAGGTCTAAATAAAAGCTAAACTCAACATTCTTGAATTAATGACGTAATAAATACGCATTCTAGAAAAATGAGAGAACAAACTGCGCTACCCAATACTTCGTTAATCTAAAGGAAGGACTAAAGGTAAGCTTGTAAGCTTCTAATTTCGATACAAAAACGTAGCGTTTTCTACCTCTAGCTCGAAAGAATTTGGACGTAGTTTTATCTTCAAACAAAGATTTTGAAGACAAAATAAATCAGACTGTAATAGAAATTTGTCATTCCATATTTTTATCATAGTCAGTTGCTGTTGCTTTATTATTTATTACCCATCAAGACTTACATTCCTCCAAGGGAGGAGTTTGGGGCACAGCCAAGAACTTCAAGGTGCTATCCTCGCTTACACACTGGTGCAACTGATAACTGACTTTGTGAGGTGCGATAGCAGTCGGTGAAATAAATCCATAGGAGAGGGAAATCCAGGATCCAAAATGCAACCGAAATAGCAACTCAGATGATGATGATGGTAATGAAACTTTTAAATGTAAGATCCCGTAAATTGGCAATTCAAAAGTAGGTTTAATTACAAATTCGAACAACAACTGTATTTATACTTAACAAATCTAGGCATAATTATAATGAAACAATAATAGATTGATGACAGGAGTAACCTTGATCAGAGTTTTATGCTTAAACCAAATGACGTGTTCATATAACTGTAATGGGGTACATAAATTAGAATATAACAGTATCTAGAAAAGCCAAAATTAGACAATTATAATTATAGTTTTATTCGCTAATATGTTCAAAATAGACATGTGCCCGAACCGCGATGACATGTGAACAAGACTAACGATCTTTCACCTCGCAGAAAGATATTTGTCGTCTTTGTTAAACATCATCACATCCACGGGATTGATTGATTGATATTTCAACACCACGATTGATTAGTTCAATCACCGAAGCATAAACCACTGAGAATATCAGTTGTTTTAAATGCCACTTTACCACAATATTCTAAAACACATCATTCGGTCCATTTGATATATTGGCGACACAACCCAGACTCGATGTCGACCTAGAACGGCAATAACCTTGCTGTCGGATACATCAAGTTGGACCGCTGCCAAGTAGGCATTTACTTGTATATAACTTATATTTTGAAACACTCAGATGGTTGACTTTTAGATTTCATTGGACTCGTGCAATACTTCATATTTATTACAGATCGAAATACATACTATAAAGATACGACGATGCTGTTTTTGTCAAAAATGCGCCTCTCATGACATTTTTAAGTTTAAAATAGCCTCTTTTTATGCTCCATGCTTGGCTGCCCCCCTGAGCCCAAACTATGCGACAGAGCCACGCAAGATTTTCACTACCGTAGAAGGTCCCCTTTTCATGACAAGTGACAATCAGGATTAGAATTCTCTCATCACCTTGACGTGCAGAAGTCCAATCACATCAACATATAATACACTATACTTGATGTGACTTTGCATCTGCGTGGACTTAGTCCGAGAGATTTCATTGTTTCATCTCTAGTAATTTTGTTACACCAATCATAAATAATTTGCAAGTTTGACCTCACTCATATTAACGCTTTCAACCCGGATCATCTGTATATCAACTAGAACCTTTTGACTATGTACAAAGACGAACTTTAAGGATTATCGACGATCCCACTTTTGAAAGCAGTATCGATTCTAAGCTATCCCTAGTACAGACTTTACCTTTGATATTTAGTTTATGTTATAAGGAATTTCTTCCTATCTTTTTTAAACCACTAAAGCATGAGCACCTTTATTACAAAGAGCGATTGATTCTACTATTCGACGTGGGGGTCTCCCGCGATATGGGCAGCTGACAATTGATTACCTTCAAGGCATTGGCTTACCTATATTTTGGCCAATTTTGAGCCGGGAGGAAATGACGGAACTTGGTCAGATCACCAGCTGAGGCATTTGCAGCTGACAAGTTGTGTCCTTGAAGGCATTGGCTTAACTGTATTTTGGCCAATTTTGAGCCGGGAGAAAATGACTGAATTAGGTCACGTTGAGGCGTGTGAGGCGTTTTCCACCGCGGTATGGGCAGCTGACAATTTATTTCCTTCAAGATACTGGCTTAACTATATTTTAGTCAATTTTGAGCCGGGAGGAAATGACTGACGATTTTAATTTTTCATACAACTTTTGGTCTCCAGCTGACGCCGTGTGAGGACTCTGGCGGGGGATGCGGTTGCCCGGGGCGAAGTGATGTTGGCGGTGTCCTTGGACATCTCCAACGCCTTCAACACCTTGCCCTGGAGTTGCATCAGGGAGGCACTCGTGTACCACGATGTGCCTCTCTACCTCCGCCGCATAGTCGGGGCGTATCTGACGGAGAGAGCCGTCATCTACCCAAGTTCGACGGGAGTCGGTAGGCGTGAGATGTCGTGCGGTGTTCCGCAGGGGTCGGTCCTGGGGCCGCTCCTGTGGAACATCGGTTACGACTGGGTGCTTCGCGGTGACTTCGCGTACGGTGCCACCATCACGTATTATGCGGACGACACGCTGGTGACGGTGAGCGGGGCTACGCACCGCGAAGCGACCCTGAGGGCCACGACCGCGGTTGCTCAGGTCGTCGACAGGATCCGGCGGCTGGGTCTCGAGGTGGCTCTGCACAAGTCCGAGGCCATGTTCTTTCATGGCCCTCGGCGCAGGCCAGGCCCGGGAGCCAGCCTAACAGTGGGAGGAACTCCCATCGACATCAAGCCCCGGTTGAAATACCTGGGGCTCGTGCTTGATGGTCGATGGGACTTCGGACAGCATTTCCGAAGTCTGCGCCCCAAGTTGGTGCTCACGATATCCTTCGAAGCGGCGAGTCTCCTGGCCGGATCGCCACCGTGGATCCTGGAAGCGAGGGCCCTTTCGGCACTATATAAGTTCCGAAAGGAGGCGCGGGAGCGGGGATTCGATCCCGAGCCCGAGGATATTCGGGCCGAGAAATCCCGGCTCCACCAGGTCATGGTGGCCGAGTGGAAGCGACGACTTGGGCAACCACGCGCAGGGCACGCCGTCATTGCGGCGGTAAGGCCCATCATGGGGGAGTGGCTAGAGAAGCCACACGGTAGCCTCTCGTACCGTCAGACGCAGATTATCACCGGGCACGGTAGCTTCGGGCGGTATCTGCATCTGATGGGTATAGAGCCAACGCCCGAGTGCCATCACTGCGATGCGAGCGTGGACTCGGGGCTGCACACGCTCACCGAGTGCCCGGCGTTTGAGACGCCGAGGCGGGAGCTTGTGGCGGCCCTGGGGGTGAGAGTGCTCACGCTCTCCACCCTGCTCGCGGCGATGGTCCGCTGCGCGGATGCGTGGGCGGCCAGCGCCTCTTTCTGCGAGCAGGTCATGCTCGCGAAGGAGACAGCAGAGCGGGCGCGGCGCGATGAGCGAGAAAGGCTCGCTGATATCGCTGCACGCGCCCGAAGGTGGCTCGGGCGTCGGAGGGCGCAAACTGACCTCCGCCCCCCATGAGCGCGGGCCTGAGGGTGACGGGTGGAGCCGCCCGTCACCCTAGCAGAAGCAGGCCACGGCGGCGGCGCGCATCGTAAGACGATGCGCGCCTCCCCACACCGGGGTTGAGTCGGGGACCGCGTGGTCCCCCCCCCCTTCCCGAGGAGGGCCAGACCGAGAGGGATGGCCCTGGGTCAGCCGGGGTGCGAGGGTTATGTCGCATGACAACCTCACCTTCGGCCTAGCTCTACGACCCAGAGACGGCGTGCGGCTTAGTCGGTTCGAGTCCGACATAACCTCCCCCTCCGGCTCCGGAGGGGTGGGTATCCGTGGGGATTTCCCGCACGTAAAAAAAAAAAAAGGTCTGACGCGTATTCCACCGCGGTATGGGCAGCTGACATTTTCTTTCCTACAAGGTACTGGCTTAGCTTAGCTTAGAAATGACTGAATTTTGTCACGTGACCATATGATGCATTTTCCGCCGCGGCATGGGCAGCTGACAATTGATTTCCTTCAAAGTATTGGATTATCTGTATTTTAGTCAATTTTGGGCCCGGAGGAAATGACTAAATTCTGTCACGTGACTAGCTGACACATTTTCCACCGCGGCATGAGTAGCTGACAATTCTTGTCCTTCAAGGCATTGGCTTTACTGTATTTTGCAATTTTGAACCGGCAGAAAATGACTGAATTTTGGCCACGTCACCGGCTGAGGCGTTTTTCACCGCGGTATGCGCAGCTGACAATTTATTTCCTTCAAGGTATTGGCTCAACTATATTTTTGCCAATTTTGAGCCGGGAGTAAATGACGATTTTAATTTTTCATACAATTTTTTGAACTTTTGGTCAACAGCTGACGCGTATTCCACCACGATATGGCCAGCTGACATTTTTTTTCCTTCAAGGTATTGGCTTAACTGTATTTTAGCCAATTTGAGCCGGGAGGAAATGACTGACGATTTTATTTTTTTTACAACTTTAGGTCACCAGCTGACAGGTTTTCCACCGCGATATGAGCAGTTGACAATTGTTTTTCCTTCAAGACATTAGCTTAACTGTAATTTAGCCAATTTTCAGCCGTGAGGAAATGACTGTTTTTTTTTCTTTTTTTTACATGTTTGAGCGGTCACCGCTGCTTACCCCACCAACAAAGTGCCAGGCTGACAACCACGAAAATCCATGATTTAACTTCCTTAACCACTGTACGAAGTATCTCCCGGGAGGCGATTGGTAATGAGAATCTGTCACTGGCTTGCGGTCTATGAGTAGAGTATTCATATTTATATACACAATCACGCCGGTCGATGGTATCCAGTCAAGCATAATTTAAAAAAATCAAGACATTGTCATTTAATCAAATTTTGTGTCCCTTTCTTACTTGTAAAGCCATCCCTTTCACACAATGGCAGGATGATAAGGGATGGGTATATGAGTAAGAAAAAGATACAAAATGTGTCAATTGACAATGTCTTTTGTATTTTTTTATAGTTGACAGTTACATTTTTTGAAATTATACTTGACTGGATACCATTTACCGGCGTGATTGTGTATATGAATATGAATACTCTACTAACATACATAATTCTGGAAGACTGATTGTTAAGATAGTTGGGCCACTCTGGATACTTACAACTATTTGAGTACTCTAATGACCAACATAAAATTGGGATTTTGGTATTTGAATTATTTTGAGTACTTTTGTTAGCGACATTTTAATGATGCTGACTTTACAATATCCAGGAAAATGCATGTGTGAAAAGTAAAATACGATTATTATTTGTTTTTCTGCAGTATGACCATTGTTTTTAAGTTATAAAGTGATTCAAATTTTTATGTGTTAAATGAGAAATTTCACAAAACTGAAAGTCGCAGACACTCTTCACCATATAGGCCAAAACTCCTAAAGAATACAACCTTTAACTTTAACCTACAACCTTTAAAAATGTTTTAGCATAATGCAATGTGTTCTAAACACGGAACAGTAAAAACGGTGGAAGTGGGCGTGGCACGTGTGTCATTCATAAGCGGAGATTTGCAAGACCTTACAATTTCAACCTTCAGTCGTATCTGTCATCACGTGTATTTGACAGTTTGCACAGTGTGTTATTTAATACTATTTAATAGAAATATGCCTTACTGGGCCATTTTGCAGTGCACAGATGATAGTAGGAGCATAAATATTCGAAATGGAGTTGTTTTATACCATCAATAAGTCAGGATATAGCAGAATTTATAACGAATATTATTGAAATGCAAAGAAATAAAATCAAAACAAAATCAACCTTACCACATATCAATAAAGCTTGTTTTTGATTATACATAATAGACATGTCATTCTTATTTATTCTAGAACTTTCTTCGCTATTCATTTAGTGATGTAGTCAAACTTTATCGATATCTAATTTTTTGAAAACATTTATAAACGTTTGTCAAATGACTTTATTGTTTTTTTTTCAATATCACGAAACATTTGGAACATTCCTCATACCCATTCAAAGGATACGGGCGTGATGTTATGATGTGTAGTGGCATGGACATAGCAATAATATGCGTTTGCAGCAATTACTGCTGATTTCCTGGTATTTATTGAAGAGTTTCGTGGTCTCTCTCTGAAACCCTTTATCGGACCTTTACAAAAATTAAATGGGATCATTTCGGAATAGTCTTCTTTCGAACAAAGAAGGAATTTTGCAAATTCGTCTACACATGACGAAGCTATGCGCGTACAAACATGCAAAAATATAAACTTCCGTATTGAACAACTCCAGCTGGATATTTTCTAGTTTGTGGACGCGGCGCAACATGCATACGCGATCAGCAAATAGATTTTGGTGCTCTACGTTTTTCTCATTTTATGCTAATTAAATTAATTCTTTCAAAGTAGTGTATGAAACTGTTTGTAATATGGTCTTAAAACACCCGTCTCATATTGTAAAATACTCGCACTCGTATTTTAAGTATCCTTAGACCACTTTCACATTTTCTGTTAATGGGTACCTCACGCCGATAGCAGTCACTCAGATACAATACAAAGTTATCACTAATGCCAATCAATAAGGTATGTTTTCGTTCTGCAGTGTGCACAATTTAGACTAATTTGGTGTTAAAGATATACGACCAATCAAAACAATTGTTTAATAGTAGTGCAACGTATTATTATCTGGTTTATGTGTGAGTTTGGCGACATTGGTTCCGCTATTGAATCTGTCCTATCACACTTATAATAGTTTTTTCTGTTCTGTGGTTCTAAATGTTTATCTCAGTGGTTCTAAATATTTTCAAATTCAGAAAAAGTAACTTTGTGTGTGTGCGTGAACCACTGTCGTCTGTAGAAACGCGGGTTGTCAGACTCCTTTCGCTTGGATTCACATTTTATCTCACCATGATTACATCGTCACTCTGCCGTTTTATGTCGCCACAATGCCGGGCCGCAGCCGATGCGATTAAATGGAAACATGGGAAAAAGGTTTTATACCGATGCTACTATATCTATATATATTTATTGGACACGCTGTCTACATTTAAGTATGACTGTGTCGACATCGCAAAAGTTTGATAAATGGAATAATTCGATTAAGAAAAGTGAAATGCTCACAAGAGAGTTGGACCCAAGATCCTATCACTCATTTTCTGACAGCCTCCGTGGCGTAGCGGTAGTGAACGCGGCCGCTACGCAGGAGGCGCGGGTTCGATCCCCGCTCAGTGCAAATATTTGTATGCATGAATCTGTATATTTGCATTGGTCTGGGTGTTTCTATTTATAATATGTATGTATTTACAAAAAAAAACGTATCTAAGTATGTTTATCCGCATTCTAGATTCCATAACACAAGCTAGTTAAGCTATGCTTACCATGGGTCTAGATAGCGTTGTGTGAAATGTTGTGGAATATTTATTTTTTTATTAAGACCAGTCCCTTACAATTGGAATGCTCTGACCACTGAGCTACTGAGCCACGTATTGAGCATTGCAATATACCTAGTTCGTACGACTATCATTAGATAGCTCCCACCATCGCCCCAAGATGATTATATAAGAGTATTTGGAATGCTCAAGACATGCCTTACTCAGGGATAACGTAGCAGTGTAATACTGAAATATGTTTTGAAATCATAACAGTATATGAAATCATAAGGTGACAGGTAAAAGTACAAGCCCACAACGTACCTCAGTACGTTGTTGCATTGTATGCAATCAAGCATAAAATTTAAAGAACAACTTTCCTTCGCATATTCACGCTGCCGTCCAAACAGAGATGTGCCGGACCATTTAGCGATAAGCGAGGTCAAAGCTAAGCTACCAAACTATGTCCACTTCTAACTAAGCTAAGTGTTGTAATGGAGCGATTAATATGTAGAATGAAGATGCACTTGCTATCTGTGTCGTTTGAACTCGTCTCGTGTGGGATCAAACACTTGAGTACTCGTCCTATTTACTCTAAAGGGAATAAATGGACGCTGGCCATCTCATCACAGGCTAATCTTTGAACTCCCGATTACAATGAACTCACGATTGATGAATAAACGTAGGTACTATCAGTAGTATCCTTTCTATTTTCTGCATACTATCACATAAAAGGGTTGTGTCCTATTTTTTTATAATCGTAAACTAAACCTACATTTTACAATACTATAATGAACTGTTAAAGTGAAATATTCTTATGACAAATAGTTTTAAAGATATTTTATTCTGAAAATTCAATTTGTCGAGCCGCCCTAAAAAGCTCCATACAAAATCGAAGCACATTGTGACGTAAAAGCGTACCGGCGCGTAGTTCAAATGTATGGAGTGCAAAAGAATATCGCATTTATCTCAGCCCATGTTGCGTTTACAGATGTACCATGCATAATAAGATTGATTTGAAATTTAATAAGTAATCTAATAAGTTAATAAATTTTACCTTATTTCGATTGTTTATATTTTGACTTATTTTGGGAATTAAAAATAATGTGAAAAGTTATAATTTCAGTTTATTTATGCAATTTACTGTGCAATTTGTTGAAAATAAAAACCACGACATAAAGATCATCATATGATCTGTTGACTCCGGACACTACACTATTATAAATACAGCCAATAATGGCTAATTATTGGTTACTTCGTCATTCTCTAAGTCTTTTCCCAACTCAGGTGGGGTCGGTTTTCTAGTCTAAGTAAGATTCATAAGAACTCCGATATTTTCTGTGAAGCGACTACCGACTGCCCTTCATAACCAATTGGCGATATTGAGTTATTGTAGATAGACAAGTAAATTTTTTTATTAGGACTCTAACTACCCGTAACGACTGCCATAGATGTTAGTATGGTGACCGGGACCGACGGCTTAACGTGCTCTTCGAGGCACGACCAGTCCTATATATTATATATACCCGTATTCGTGCACACAAATATTTGCATTGAGCGGGGATTAAACCCATACTACCTATATTGACTACTGCCACGCCTTAGAAGCAAGATAGTTTCTCACCATTTTTGCATGATAGACTGACTAATCATAAGCCTTTCACCCATCATTGAGTTGAGTTTTTTTTTTTTTTATGCCACTTAGGTGGTAGACAAGCACACGGCCCACCTGATGGGAAGTGGTTACCGTGGCCTATGAACGTTTGCAACACCAGGGGCATCACAATCGTGCTACCGACCCTGTAGATACCTTCTAATACCCTTCTTGAAGAACCCCATATTGTAGTCGCTTGGGAAAACCACGGCAGGAAGTTCATTCCACAACCTGAGCGTGCGTGGGATGAAGTTCCTTTCAAAACGCACGGTGCGCACCATTTCCGGTCGCAGTGTGTGAGGATGAATTCCCTGCCTATGGCGAGTGGTGCGATGATAGAATGCAGCGGTGGGCATCATGTAAAACTATTCATCTGAGCACAAACCATTGTATAGGCGGTAGAACACACACAGCGAGGCAAAGTCCCTTCTGAGGCTGAGAGGTTCCACATCACCTGTGAGTATGGGATTGTCGACGAGCCTCAACGCCCGTCTTTGCAATGAGTCGAAGGGGCCAAGCTGGTATGCAGGCGCTCCGGCAAAAAGGTGACAGCAGTACTCCATGTGGGGCCGAATTTGTGCCTTATAAAGCAGAAGTCGTTGCCCCGCAGTGAAGAACTGCTTCGCCCTGTTGAGCACTCCAAGTTTCTTTGAGGCCAGCTTGACCTTGTCCTCCAAATGGTTGCGGAACTGAACGTCACTTGAGATGTCGACACCTAGGATCCCAATACTCGAAGAGATGGAAAGTGGTGTGCCCAGGAATTGCGGCGCTACAATAAATGGGGTTTTCTTAGCGGTGAATACACATACTTGTGTCTTAGTGGGGTTAAATTGGACTAGGTTAAGTCGACCCCAATCGGATACTCCCGAGAGAGTAGTCTCGATTTCAGACACAAGTTGTTCGCGTCTCTTCTCCACCTCGAATTGAGGGATATTTGCACGACCCGTGTAACACGTATCCCCGGTACTGTCGTCCGCATAACAATGAATAGATCCATCAGACAGCATGTCATTGATATGCAGCAGAAACAGCGTCGGGGACAACACGGAGCCTTGTGGGACACCAGCGTTTATGTCCATGCGGTCCGAGCAGCTGCCATCAACGACGGCTTGGATACTTCTGTTGGACAAAAAGCTGGCAATCCATTCGCAAAGTCCCTCGGGAAGTCCGTAGCGTGGCAACTTCGAAAGAAGACCTCTGTGCCAGACCCGGTCAAAGGCCTTTGCTATATCGAGGCGAAAGCCATACTGTCGGTCGCTCAGTAGGTCGTTTTTCTCAAGGTATCCCAGGAGCTGTGCATTAATCACACGCTCCATTACCTTCGAGAGAAGGGAGGTTATAGCAATAGGCCTGTAATTGGACGGGTCTGTCCTGTCGCCTTTCTTAGGCACAGGATGCACGAATGCAGTCTTCCACGAGGCTGGGACTTGTCTCGCGGAGTAAGAGAGCGCGAAAAGCCGTGTAAGTACTGGGCACAATTCGGGGGCACAGTGCCTGAGCACCATCGCCGGTATACTATCCGGCCCACTCGACTTCCGAACATCCAGGGACTTGAGTTCCCGCCGGACCACCCGTTGTGTGATTTTAATTTCAGACATGAAAGTACCACAGTCGGGGATAATAGGTGACTCGGCATTCCCGTCGTTCATCGTCGAGTTTGACGCAAAGAGATTACCCAAAAGATCGGCTTTCTCCTTAGCGCCATGAGCTAGGCTACCGTCGGGTTTTTGCAGCGGCGGAAGGCAGGAATGGCAGAAGTTTCCCTCGGCAGCTTTGGCGAGCGACCAAAATGCTCGACTACCGGATGGGTAACGAGTAAGCCGCTCGCCAATTCCACCGATGAACTCAAACTTCGCCCTGGCAGTAGCTTTTTTACTGGACCTCGAGGCGGCATTCAATTTCCGCTTCACTTCAGCAATGTTAGGATCCTTGTTGGCAAGTGCCGTGGTCCAAGCCTTATATGCAGATTGCTTGCGGTCTCTAGCTTCTCTGCAAGGCCTATTAAACCACGGCCGTTTGCTCGCTCCTGTTGCGATCCAACGGTTGGGAATATAGCATTCCATGCCCGATATAGTTGAGTATAATATATATATAGTTGAGTATAATGGAAAACTATATCACTATCTAGTAGAAAGAAAGAAAGAAAGTTAAGCCCAAGAAGGGAAGCCCTGAACTCTGAACCTTCATTCCCTCTTGCAGGTGGTAAAGCGAAAGTAATTCTCATGATAATGACAACTGCCGTTAAGTGTAGCTGGAGGTGATGGAACTATTTTCTTGGTATTACTACAGTTAAAGTTACACAACACGTGAACCTACAATATCTTCATTACAATTCTCTCTTCACACGAGATACGAACGAGGCGAGCACTGTGATTTCCAACTAGATGGTATATGGTGATATTATGACCAAAGGTTATGACGTCATAACGATAGGAATAGCCTTGACCAGTCTCTTGATTGGCCCCACTCGTTTGCCTACATACGAGTATCTCGCTCAACGCACTTACGAACAATAAAACCCTCTGCTCTGATTCGCAATATGCCGGTTTTCATCGATTTTGGCATAGCAATAGTCGTGATAATAACTTTAGGATAAAATCTCATTATAACCTGACCTGATTAGACAGTTTCGGTTCAAGGAATAAATAAATTGGAAATTCAGTTAAATGCGAATGGAGCACGCGTAATATATTTTCGGTATTACAAAAAATTCAGAAGTAATCAGCTTTTTTATATTTTATGCTCAATTAGTCATTGTGCTCGGTTAGGTTATCTATAGAGCTTTTCTCCATATCTTTCTCATACAATGTAATACCAGCAGAACTTATTGCAATTTTAGAAAGGTCTCATTTTCAGTAAGCTTTCAAATCAATATTTTATAACTACAGTTGCTGAATGCAAACTTATCGCCTTCAGATGTGGTTTTATTTTACAAGCTTAGAATTGAAAAAGTGAAAAATTATATTTAAATATAAATGCTAATGATCAAATTTCATTCGTGCTTTAATTTGTTGCTTCAACAGAGACTAAAGAGTTAAATTTTAAATGTAGTGCATCATAATTATGAAATTACTTAAAGAACGATGACCACTTTCCATACATCCATTAACCCCTCATTGACTTTTTTATAATTCTATCGTATAACAGAACTGGTATTATTGATGAATAGATAGTACATCTTTAAAACTACAAAATCAATATGGTTTAAATCGTTGGACAAAAAATGTGTAGTATTATATTTTATCTGTGCTTTTACTAAAGCCATGATTCGGCAGCCGACCGCATAACGCATACGACTTTCTTTCTAAGTTTGTTTGTTAGATATAAAAATAATATGCTATTTTATGAGTAAATTAACGAGGCAATACAGGTAAATTGCTTATTTTGATTAGACAGGTCAAAGTGGGCATCGTTCTTACTGATGCAGAAATTCGGACGTTTAATCTAATCTTAGATAATTAGTTAAAACAGACGTGATGTAGTCATTACATTCCTGCCCTTTATTGTGACAGGATTTAGTTCGTGTATTATATTCTCAATATGTATACAACGGAAAAATATTGTATGTTTACTTTTCATTTAAAATGTGCGCAGGCCCCAATCTGATCGGTAAATGAAATGAAAACAGAAGTGAGCAATCAAGTGTTCGCATTTCGTTGAGTTTGTTACGACTGAGAGCACTCCGTGCTGCTTTTTAAGTGTTTCTGGACCTCTGACGCGTCTTTTTATAGTGATGGATTTATTTGCAAAATTTACATTACAAAATATTTTATTGTGATTCTCATTCTCATTCTTCGGGGCAAATCTTGCAACTCAATTTTGAAGCCGATATTCTCAACCGATTTTGATGAAATTTTGCATACATGTTTAGTTTGAATGACAATGCATTAATATACCAGGGAGCTGGTGGTGGCCATAGGAGCTCCTAAATTATTGTTTTGTCTTAATAAACTCTCAGGGATTACATGATATTCAAGGTCTGAAGATGGAGTACGAAGTTCCTTCTAATTAAGTAGTCCGACTGGAGTGTTACCTTTTTTCCCTAACTCGTCCCCTATATTCGACGCGACACGCACCGGCGGTGAGTAGCGTGCCCAGAGCTCACTAGAGAGTTTTTGTACTGTCAGTGGGAAGAGCAAAGGCTTGTCCTGCATTACCTTCTACACTGACGGCAAACTCTCTGTTCTAATAGGGTCGGCAGCAAAAGTGTGACTCCCTTGGTGTTGCACACGTCCATAGGCCAAGGTAACCACTTTCCATCAGTTGGGCCATGTGCTACCTAAGTTGTATAAAAAAAGGTGCCCAAAGGAACTCCTAAACTAAACAAGATGAATCAATCTAGTTTGGTCTTATTTCTTCTGTCTCATCAAGTTGAATAATACTCTCCCAAAAAGCGAATGGTTTTTAAAGATTCTACATATTATAGCCCGACAAAATTTAGTAGGTCACGTACAAAGTACCTCTGTGATGACACACACTCCAGATTTACGGTCGTGACTTGCAAATTTCGTCGGGCAATTTCACCGAGCATATGTCTCAAAGGAATTGGTATCCAAAGCTTATTAGCTTTAAAGTACGCTGAAAAGATTTTAAAATGGAAAGTAGTTGAAAATTGCTTTTTTAAAAACTTTTTGAAGCTTTCTTCAGCGTTTTGCATTAGAGAGAGAGACTACATATTAATTTTTTAGTTAAAAGCGTTTAGATTGTAGAACTTTCTCCCAGCTACGAATTTCCTTGGCAACTACAACATGGGGTTCTTCATGGATGTTTTATAGGGTCGGCCGCATGAGTGTGACACCCCTGGTGTTGCGCCCATAAGCCACGGTTACCTATTCCCATCAGGTGGGCCGTGTGCTCGTCTGCCACCTAAGAGGTATAAAAAAGTAATCTTCGCTATAAAAAATCATACAACTCTATTGGAGTGGCAAAGCAAGTGTAAGCTATGTGTTGACAAAGTTTTATTGCGATCCGGTGAATGGTACAAGCAGTAAAACACCTACGACCAAACAAACATAGATTTTTATATATTTTGATTTGAACTAAATAAAATACCTAACATCTAAAATAAATAAAGAAAGCCAAAATAAAATTCTGTAACGAAATTTTCCTTATTCACATTCGTCTGTGATAGTCTCATATTCCAACGACAAGTAACTCAATCAGTATCCAGTATTAGCACCCGAATCAGTATTCACCCCAGGGCAATATAAAAAACGTAAAAAGGCAGCAAATAAAACCTTCCCAAGATAAGAGATAGCGAAACAAAATAACAGTTCGTTCAAGTTTCGGTCTATATTTTTACACAGGCTTAGAAACTGGTTGGCAGTCATATGGGATGAAGGTTTTATAACCAACTATAGCTATCAGTTGCCTGCGTCTTCGCCCGAGTAAAGTTTTAATCTCAATGGGTTTTTTCCCCATCTCGAAAAATAATATTTCTCTTCATAGAAAAGCAAGAGACAAATAAGAAAAAAAAACAGTACAAAATTAAAAATCCTGCATAGAAGAGGAACTGTCGAACATCAACATTCGGCTTTGGTTACCCTTTTATTTCCCGTATATAGAAAAAAGTTTCTTTATGTGTGTTATGGAAATAGTTTCGTATCTAACTGTATATATTTTGAAAAAATTGACTTTTGCGATTATGTCATTATGCGATTTAGTCATGATGCGAGGTGGAAATTACGAGGTGCGGATTTTTTACCACATAGGTTTTTGCATTGTAGGCATTTAAGGATGTTTTGTACATACATACATACATATAATCATGCCTTTATCCCCGGAGGGTTAGGCAGAGGTGAATAAACATCTACATTTCACCAATCTGTATTCGGTCCCACGTAATAGGGGGCGAGCCTATTGCCGTATTCCGGGCACTATGGTTGACTCGAGCCTGGGCTGTACATATTTCTAATGTTAAAGTTAATCAGCCCTATCCCTTAGTCGCCTTGTACGACACCACATAGGAAGAGAAGGAGTGCCCAAAATTCTACTCTGCCGGGAATCACGTGACGTTTTATAACTATACGAAACGTACATTTAAAAGTAACCAGGAATGAGAAAGGATGGAACAATTCGTATTTGCGTTTGTTTATTGCTCTGTAGTTATTCTAGGTTCGTAATTAAGTGAATTTACTGCCGATTCGACGAATTCATACGTTGTTAATTAAAAGATTATGTATCTTTATGACTTCTTGAAGTGAAAACTTCTTTAGCGGCGTTGGATGGGTGTAAAATGTTAAGGAAGCGTCAGAATTAGTTGACTTTTGAACCGTAACCGACGACTGACGTCATACAAGATTAGGTACAGACTATCTATTTTGCAAGTTACGATAGATAGCGTCGTAGCTTAAAAGGTAAGCACTTCGACTGTAAGTCCTTATAGTTTCAGATAGTATCGGGTTCAAACCACCTGGCCTTCAGGGATTTTTTGTGATTGTTTTTTCTTATTATAATTTATTACTTTTGGTGATTATTTTTTCTTTTTGTAATTTATTACTTTTTATGATTATTTTTTCTTTCTGTAATTTATTATTTTTTGTGATTATTTTTTCTTTTCATAATTTATTAATTTCTTCTGACAGAAAATTAGCAGAAAATAAGTGATAGGTTCTATGATTAGCGCTATATTATAGGTATGGTATGGTATGTTCTTTTTTATCTTTTTCTATGTATATAACGAAGAAAGAAAAAAAGAAAATGTTTTCACTTCTGCCGGCACTCCCAGAGTGCAACCCGTCTTTTTTCTTTAACTTGCATTATCTTGACTCGTTTTCGGCAATACTCTATGTATTTTTCGGATAGTATATTCCAAATTATTGAAATTGACATCGTACTTGTTTTTTGCTGTAGGTATGGCAAAAAAGTTTGCAACTTGGCAGCAGACCTTGGCCCCTTCGGATTAGCCATATTGTATATGTAGAATATGTTCTGTAGTTTAAAACTGAAATTCTAATAAACTGAATTTACCAAAAGGCCGATTTCCATTTGAACGGAGACCGTCAGCCTGTTAGAGCTGAGACACTTTTAGGCACCACGTCATCAGCACTCAAGCTGAGATACTTCAGGTAATCGGGCTCAAACCGACTAAAACTGGATGGTACTTCTAACGTCAACCATACGCAACTGTAATATCAACTCAGAGAGAGAGACGATATTCTTAGCAATCCACTTGGACTTGCGACCCAAGTGTAGGTTTAGAAGGGGCCCCTTTTGTTGATGTACATCAACACTCACCTTCACTACCCAAGTTCCCCTCCCTGCCTAACCAAATTTGATACGAACCTACTAGTGCCGCTTTAGACATTCGTCCTAGTAATGAGCTTATTGTAGCTCTCGATAGGCCTAGATCTTTAAGTAGGTTATAGAGAGATTTACCTGGTATACCTCTCGCTCCCACTTCTACTGCATACAAATTAACCACGTAACCGTTTTTGATTAATTCGTTTGTGAGATCATAGTATTTATTTTTCTTAAGTGTGTGGTCCTTCGGTATATTTGTGTCCCACGGTACAGTAAGTTCCACAAGGACCACATATTTAGTCGTTTTCGAGTAGAGAAATATGTCCGGTCTAGATGACGAAACCCCAACATCCGCCGGAATTTTATAGTGTTTTTCATACGTGTCGATTAGGAGAGTCCAATCTGGGGCAGTATCTAAGATTGAATAAGGTTTGTTCCTGGATTTTATGGATGAACCTTCAGACACAAAGCTGATATGACGTCTATTAGTAGTCAATCCTTTTTGGGCTCTAGCTACTGCCAGACTCATTGCTTCGCGTATGATGAAAAGCACCTTATCGTGGCGTCGTGAGTATTGGCCTCTGTCGAGAAGCACCCTACATCCTACTAATATGTGCCTAGCCGTCCCTATTGCCTCACCACACGTATAACATTGTTTTTCTGTGGCCTTCCCCCACCTTACCAGATTACTCTGGTCTGGAAGGGTCATCTGAAAGGCGTTAAGATAGAATTTTAACAGGGCCGGCGACCACTCATAGATCAAGGTGCGCCACTTTAAAGCCATCGGTATGCAGAACTCTCCCATTGTCAACCATTCGTTTTGGATTTCCAAATTCATCGCGTGCAGTCGATATTTATCATTTTCGTCTTGCTTCAGAAAGGACCTAAGTATATCCTGGTCCCTTTTTGGCTTTGTTCGACTGGGCTCCTATCATAAATCGTTTATGGAATATAAGTCTAGATTCAAGCTCGGACGCGTTATTATCTTTCGGGAGTGTCATCTTGGGATTTACCTAAGATGTGGGCTTTGGTAACTCTAAGGTGTTTATAAAGTTCCGATGGTTTCTTTAATTTCATCCCAAAATTATTCTGATCCCTAAATAAAGCAGAGGGATCAGCAGAGTGCGCTAGTCCAAGCCACGATTTTAGTGATTTTATGACAGTTGCATCTATTTTCGCGAGTAAGGTTTTGCCGAAATCGTATACCAGAAAAGGCCAAGTCAGACGTGATGTTAGGTAGTTGTCATATATCCAAGCTTTTTTGATATTATTCAGTTGTAGCTGATCTATCTTATTTAGGTCGTTTATAAACATATTGACAACTTCATCTAAGGATGGTGTGCGTCCTTGATGGTCTATCTTTCTCCCAAGAAATTTAAATGGGACCGATTCAGCGACTATGGAAACTGGTTTATCCCCTATGAAGAGTCCCGGGTCGTAGGAGGTAAATTTGGTGTCCCGTCTACCCAGACACAGACAGTGACACTTACTGGGCTTCGTTCTCAGTCCATTTGTCCACGAACAGAACTCATCGATTTCCTTTAATAGTTCCTGACATTGATTTGGATTACGCGTCAGTATTGCGAGGTCGTCAGCAAAAGCTAAGATGGACTCAGTGTATTTGTTATTTACTTTAAACCGATAACCCCATTTCTTTTCGTGACGTATTAATTTGGTGATTAAGATAATAATTACTATGTTAAATGCTATTGGTGACAGGCAGCATCCCTGAAACAGCCCAAATTTGTGTATTACGAAATGTACTGACGAATCTTTTTGCACAAAATGCTTCGTTTAATGTCCTATTTATCCGCGTCTTATGACGACAACTTACAAAAAAGACCTCAAATTAATAATTAAAGGTTAAAATATGTAATTTTGTGGTGCCAAGGCACAACTAACGGTGGTGTAAGGTGAGAGTATTACAGACTAAAGTAAGCATAAGTTTAATTGAGTACCTACATAGCTCACAGGACATTTCTGAAACCACATTACAAGTAGTACAGTACAAGTTAACAAGAAACCACAAACTCACAATATACTCGAGGAGTTGACTCTCAGTTGGTTGAATAGATATTGTGAGACTGAAGGTTCGTTTGATATATAACGTAATATAGTTTACTGTCAAATAATAAAAAACAAAACACAACATTATGCTGTTTATGTCAACACATAAGTTGCAGAAAAATAGAGCGTAGTTTCGCAGACTAAATTTTGATGTTACGTCTACGCGCTCTGAATACATTGAATTTTTATTGGGCTGCTAGAAGTATTTCTCTTCATATTATTACGTGGAAGCAATTGTTTTTTCTCATTTTAACATACTGGGTTATTGTAGCACTATATATACCGGGTGTTTTTTTTTTTTTTTTTTTTTTTTTTTACGTGCGGGAAATCCCCACGGATACCCACCCCTCCGGAGCCGGAGGGGTAGGTTATGTCGGACTCGAACCGACTAAACCGCACGCCGTCTGTGGGTCGATGTGCTAGGCCGGAGGTGAGGTTGTCTTTTGACATATCCCTCGCACCCCGGCTGACCCAGGGCCATTCCTCTCGGTCTGGCCCTCCTCGGGAGGGGGGACCACGCGGTCCCCGACTCGCCCCCGGTATGGGGGGGGCGCGCATCGTCCTACGATGCGCGCCGCCGCCGTGGCCTGCTTCTGCTAGGGTGACGAGCGGCTCCACTCGTCACCCTCAGGCCCGCGCTCATGGGGGGCGGAGGTCGGTTTGCGCCCTCCGACGCCCGAGCCGCCTTCGAACGCGGCGAGCGATGTCCGCGAGTCTTTCTCGCTCGCTGCGCCGCGCCCGCTCTGCTGTCTCCTTCACGAGCATGACCTGCTCGCAGAAGGAGGCGCTGGCCGCCCACGCATCCGCGCAGCGGACCATCGCCGCGAGCAGGGTGGAGAGCGTGAGCACTCTCACCCCCAGGGCCGTCACAAGCTCCCGCCTCGGCGCTTCAAACGCCGGACACTCGGTGAGCGTGTGCAGCCCCGAGTCCACGCTCGCGTCGCAGTGATGGCACTCGGGCGTTGGCTCTATGCCCATCAGATGCAGGTACCGCCCGAAGTTACCGTGTCCGGTAATGACCTGCGTCTGACGGTACGAGAGGCCACCGTGTGGCCTCTCTAGCCACTCCCCCATGATGGGTCTTACCGCCGCAATCACGGCGTGATATACCGGGTGTAAGGGGAACGCTCCCAAAGCCGTGGTAGAACCCGTGGTAGTACTCCCGGTATACTACATATTGGCATATATTTTTTTCGTTTTCGTAAAAAAACTTTTTTTAATTTTTTTCATATCTATTTGTTTTTCTAGCATTATTTATTCTCCATCGTATAAGGAAAGCTCAATGAAATGACAATTTCATAAAAATCATCGCTACAAAAAGCACGCGCTTGCCGCCATTTGTTTTTTTCTGTAGTGATGATTTTTTTTTATGAAATTGTCGTTTCATTGAGCTTTCCTTATACGATGGAGAATAAATAATGCTAAAAAAAACTAAAAAAGAATTAAAATTAAAAAAAACAGAATTGCCAAATCGAAAAAATGCCAATATATAGTATACCCGGAGTACTACCACGGACCTTCGGCTTCGGGAGCGTTCCCCTTGCACCCGGTATAAACATTTTTTTTTAACCATGGCATAAAAGTTCTATTAAATGACTTTGACATTGTCCGAATGGCACCTAGTCTAACCCACGACAGGCAACTATTAACAAAGCTATAGTTGCTGTCGAAATGGGTGATAAGTAGTTAGGTAGAAATTCCTTTGACTCAGGTCTTACATATACATACAGTAACCACCTTCTACAAGTCCAAAAACTTTTCTGAAAATAAGTAATAATTAAATATTTAAAATAAGATCATTTAGTTTTCATGATTCTGTAACGTTACTTAAGATAGAATTAAAATGGTTTTCATTAAACTAAAACCTTCGTTCTATTTAAACAACTATTACAGTTGGTTAGTCCATTACTTAAGGAATATTTTATGAAAATATAAAAACTTTTTAGTATATCCAAACTAATTAAGAATTATCTAGAGAATTGAATAAGTAAATTTAGAATTTAGTACACTACTAGTAAATAATGAACACGATGCATTAGTCAGTAATTCGGTATGTATTTATTTATGATCCTTTATTTTAATCAAGCCCTTAGCTTCCCAAAAGTTTACAAGTCTTCTGGAATATTTACTTTTTACTTGAAAAGCCAACCTTCTAATTTATTTAAGTCCAGTCTATTGAATTTACGTTTCGTTAAGTTAATTTGAAATGCCTATATTTAAACTAAAGTCGTCTAACTCTTAACTTCTATCAAGATAACATAGGTTCACGCCTAAACCACTGAACCGATTTTGATGAAATTTGGTATAGTGGTAGATTAGACCTTGAGAAAGGACATAGGCTATGTTTGGTCGCGATAACCGATATCCACGCGGGCGGAGCCGCGGGCAACAGCTAGTATTAGATAAAACAAAGTAGAAAAAAGGATAACAACTAAAAAAATAACGATTCACATAAAATTTTGATAAAAAAACTTTTTGTTCTTTATTTCCAAATCTAAGTAAGATTCTCTTAAACATCAAACGTATCTTTATCTAGCAAAGCTCCTCTCACAAAGGATTTTAAGATTATTATCGAAAAACAATATTTCTCTTGTTTTAGCACTACTGGCCGAAAAAATATAAGTATCTTAACTCTGAGTGTTACTTCGAAAGGGCGCCTTTTGACTGGCTGAGGGTCGATTCAGATCAGCCGGGAAAATGCCCCTTGATAACTTACACTCTTATACATACATAATACATATAATCACGTCTTTATCCTCGGCGGGTTAGGCAGCGGTGAATTAACACCCACATTTCACCAAAACTGACGTGTGACAGTGATACTATTCTATGATTCTAGTACGTAATCTGTCTACCTACATATCCTATATGTGTGTAATACCTTCGTCAAAAAATATCACAGTTAGCACGTAACTTTACGCAAAATCTCCCATTTCCCAAGGGGATTATCAACCTTAAAATAAACCACTGCAAAAAATATGTCTCTAATATGCCATTACTTTGCCTCAATAGGGCTGGGCTACGATAGATCACTACCTAAAGGTTCCATTTCGGGGGAGATTTGATATAATATCGAATCTTCCAATTTATTTTTCCCATCTATTGCGAAAACGCGGTGTACCCTAACGGGCGACGTTTGGTGTGACGACAGGAATATTATGGTCTAGTGGCATTTTCTAAGGAATTCTGACACGCGACGGTGAAAGCATTCTTTCTGAACGATTTTCATGGACAACGTTCTGAAATATGTGAATTATTTTGTACGCGGTGGATTTTATGAAAGCTGACAGATTAGATATGTGATAGACTCAGGTAACATCAATTTTATTAATGAGTTCTAAGATGAATCATTATAAAATATTTTGAAAAGCAAATTGAAATATGTGGGAATACGGATCTAATTAAATTTATCAGAGATTGTTATCTTACACATCAATATTTTGTGCTATTTCGTAGTCATAAATGTAAAATCATTTACCAACGCGAACATAGCTCAAAACCTATTGAGTTATCTTACACAAAAGCTAAATCACTCAAACCCAAATTTTAATAGTGAAGTTTTCTATCATGTCGTGGACTGAAGAAGTTTGTATAAGTATTTTCTGTGATGCTCGTAAAACAACAACCATAGAATTCTCACACAAATGACTTTGGAGAATCGCAATATTACTGTCACAACAAAACAGTAATTTTACTTAGTACAAAATATGAACATTTATGACGTCACCATTACATAAGCTCCACTTGGGTGCCACAGTGGCATAATTCTGACGTATCGCTTGGAAACAACCATTATAACCGTGATACATTTCTCAAAGCTTTCTGCTGCGTACAGTTAATATCCCGCTTTTTAGAAGACATTTTTGGGGACATGTTTTACACTGAAGTGTTATGGATGTGCATATAATGTCTTTTACATTATATGTCTAGGCGAAAAACACGTGTATGGTGATTTATTGATTTATTTGTACGGGTGCAAATTATGCCCAGGCCGTTTGATCAACATCCTGAGCGTCCAATCAGCTAGTTCTTCTTCATCCTAGCGTCAATCCCAGTCGCATCCAAAACTTGGCGTCTGGGTTCCGCTTTACCAGTGTAATTGCAGATTTGGCTGAACTTTGATATTTTCCGTGAAGCGACTGATATCTGACCTCCACAGCCCAAAGGCGATATCGAAGAAGTTAGACCAGTTGTTGGATTTTTTGATGGCTCCAACTACCTGTAACGACTACCATAGCATTCGTATGGCAACCGGGACCGACGGATTAATTTACTCTCCGAGACACGACCAGACCAATGCCAATACCCAGATTCAAACATACATATATTTGCATTGAGCGGGGATCGAAGCCGTGCCTCCTGCGTAGCGGCCGCGTTCACTGCCGCTACGCCACGGAGGCTCTTCTCTCTTAGCGTCCAATCAACAACGTATCGCCCTCAGTGTTATAGTGTCAGCAATTAGCATATACCTACTGAGTCTTGTGGATGCATTTATCAATATGACCGGTGACCTCAGAGATGTGTTCATCTCATAACAATAGTAATTTCTTTTTATCTCACTCTGGCGACAATAACGGTAAACACAGCCTTGCAAAATACATTTTATTATACTCCCACGCAAAATCCACGTAGGTTCAATTAAGATAAGTGGTTAGGACAATTGCTGGTATCCTAATTTTGGTGCTAAGACTTAAGTTATCATGTTGTAGTTCGAGATTTACTAGAGCAGATTGAATTTAAACTTTCAATAGTATTAAAATAAAGCTTTTATTGACTTAACACTAAAAGCTTTTAGTGTTAAGTCAATAATACGACAATAGAACAATTCAGGTGCCTCGTGTTACATTATGTTAAAAGCTATTTGCTATTCAGTTCTGAAATGGGATACTAATCTCACCTAATGATACCGCATTGTAGTTACATGGCTGTTGTACAGTACCTTGTTTACCATGTGCCTACCATTTAATATGTACAGTCGACAAAAGAGTTACGGTTGCACTTTTTCATATAAGTTGTATGTGAATGTGTACCCATATCTCCTTTTTGAATTAATTATATTTTAAGCATTTGCATGCTAAATTTTCAAACCCAGCCAAGACCGATTCAATTTTTCCTATTTAAATCGTCGTACTTACTTATATTGAGAAGATGATGGGAGACGAGTATGTCGCTTTCCCTATAGCATTAATTGGATAACAACTGACTTTGAGTTCTTTACCGTTTCGTGTTTAGTGGTAAAAGGTCGTAAATAAATTACATTCACTGTACTAAAAGTATTTCTAACTAGACAAGAAACCATCGGCCCTGAAGCGGTTTTTACTTCCTAAACTAATCCGAGAGATGAGCGAAGAAACTAGGGTAATTAGGTACCGGGAATAATGTTAGTTATCACAAATTGAGAATTTTTGTAAGACATAAGTTGAGTGTCTGATCAAAATGTTACTACTCGCAGAAAATTAGTTTAATAATAAATCTCTTGAAACATGGCTTCCTGGACTAACAGTCGATGCCAATAAAATTGAGTTAATTTATTCGATTACGACTGTTGATAATGTTATCTCAAAGTCCCGGGACTTTGGTCGTAAGTTGCCTCGTGTGCCGGAACCATTAAAAGTTCGGGAATTCCCAAACCCTAACAGAAACCTATTGACCAAAATATGAGCCACTTTTAACTCTACACAACAAACTAGCTATGCAAATAAAAAGAAAATGCGACCTTATTCTGTTACTCAAAGAGCACATCAAGGGGCTTATTAACCTAGCAGACCATGTATGAAATTGGACTTGAGCTTGTTCAACATAAACCTTGGTAAAAATACCCACTCTCTGTAACCAAAGTGACATAGTCCCCTAAAATTATGGTATAGTTGAATTGTTAAACGGATGGTCATGGATGGTTAGAATTGTAACAATTTTATGTCACATTACATTTCTGTTTTACAGCATTTACCAAAGGAGATAACGATATAATGATCACATGACAACATTATTGAATAAGAAGTACTCTTCCAGTCTAATGAAAATTTTCGTAATTCGCTACCAAGCCACCTTTATGTGAAAGATTTCGTCAATTACAGACAAAATCTCATACTGATTTCGGTAAATTCAAACAATTCAATTGACGGTGGTAATTGAATTGTTTCGGGATGTTACTTCATTAATCAATTTCCTGTTTTTTTACCATAATGACACTCAGATAAGTAAATCTGTTGATTCCGATATATTTGATTTATTCAGAATTTCTTCATTATTACAGACTAGCTGTTGCCCGCGATTTCGCCTGCGTGGAATTTTGGTCTCGATTCTGCAACCCGTGGGAACTTATTCCCGGGATATAAAAGTAGCCTAGGTGTTATTCCAAGTAATCTATCCCTGTACTAAATTTTCACCAGATCTGTTCAGCCGTTAGAGCGTGATCGAGTAACAAATATCTGAACAACTTCACAATCTTTCACATCTTCTATACATTAAAATTAAATTGGTGTGTCTGTTTGTAATATTGAAATAACCGTATTTTACTACATGTATATGAATATAATAAGGTACATAAACCAAAATAACATTTCTTACAATTTTTTTTGTCTATCTGTCTGTCTGTTTGTTCCGGCTTTTCTCTGAAATGGCTGGACCGATTTTGACGGGCCTTTTATTAGCAAGTGACTGATGTAATAAAGAGTAACTTAGGTTACTTTTATTTTAGAAAAATCGCGTTGACTCAACACTAAGCGATAACAATATATATATAACTAATAACAGCTAGTTTATAATATTAGTGGGCTTTATAAGCGTTCACATTATTACAGATCGTCTGGTTAAACAACAGGCTGACCTCAATACTAGAGAGAATACAATTAGGTTAAGAAGATTGATGTGCGAAGCACTATATCAACTGGGGAAGGTTATCGTATACATATTATACATATATACATATATATCTACAGTCGCACACCGCGCCTGGTGGTATACCTACTCTCGCAAAATTGTCTTTCCAATTTAAGTTACATATTACTTTTCTACGCAGCAATCTAGATATGGCTAAGGACGTTCAATCGTTTGATAAGAAGAATATTTCCAATACAAATGTACTGATTATTCATTTCACCCTACATATTCGTAACCGTCAAGACACCCACGTAAAACCATGCTTAAGTCCCACATAAACGCTTTCTAAACCCTCTAAGGGTAATAACTTGTCGTAAATGTGATAAGGTATATACAATGTCCCATAGAGAGTGTTAGTTTCGTCGTAGTAACTATTTATTCGTTTCGTTCCATTTTTAAAAGACAAATTACGAACGTGCTTACGTTATGGGAACTGTACAAACTTATTATTTAGCTCAACTTTCTGTGATACACGTTACTATACCCACTAGAATCCTCGATAATTTTGTTCATCATTCTCCTTATGATTTATTAATTTGCCACGTTTTACCGCTTCGCATTAATCGAATCAACATTACTTAACAGCTATAATATTCAGAGCATTGTATGAGATACATTAAACACAATACATAATTCCAATAATAAGTAATCTCCATGTACCCGAATGTGAATATCTGATGAGAGTGTGTTTACCTATAAAGGCGTCAAACATAAACCCTACTACAATATTCATGGGGTCGCACATCTATTTAGAACTAACAATTCAGTTATCGCTTGTTATAATGATTAACAGAACAGGATCTAAGTGCACAAACATGTTTAAACTTTTAGGCAAATAAATTGGTAGTATCGTATTGTGAGGTTTTGGGGATTGATAGGGTCTAGAGAGCTGAACTCATACTTTGCGTACTCACATAGTTGATTTTTTAGTAAATGTAGAACCTGTGTAAGTTTCAATGACAGTAGAGTAAGCACGTGCAGTAGGTTAATTCAAGAGCAGATGGCGGACTTTTATCACTGTCTACACGTTTTAAAATGCACAAAGATCTCCCTTTGTGCAAGCAGACAGTTAAAATTAAACAGCGTTGTTTGTGAACTAAACCTAACAAAGAAAATGTAGACTACAGCTTACGCAGCTTACGTAGCTTGGAAAACCAAAGTTATTATCACGCGCACGTTGCCAATCCTTATAACAACCTGGAGAGATATTAAGGGATTTTTCACTCTGGGGCGCATTTGCGCAGAGAAAATAGGATGATAGGGAATGCCTTTCGAAATGAAGCTGTTTGAAATTAACTAATGAATTGAAAATTTGCAAACGGAAATATGGATAAAAAATATGGACAGTGACTTTCCTCTAATTTCATACCTCTAGTAGTCGAGTGTGAAAACTTTCTCCTCTGCAAGGTTTTTTCATCTTTTCATGGTACCAGTAATGAGGTAGGGTATTACGTGATTACTGTATGAATTTGGAAGTGTGGAGCGGGACAGTACCTGCATCCAATATAGAAAAACAAGAGATTAAACTAACCTTTGTTTAGTCTTGTGTTTCTGACAGACAGAATATGTGCTAAAATTGCTTTGCGAGAGTAGTGTGATCGGTGAAATATGAGGGTAACTCTGATAATGTAAGCAGTTATAAAAACGATAATGGCTCCTCATAATACGTGCTCCTTCGCAGGCTCTTTTGAAATAGATGAACGAAAGTATTATCACCGAGTTACTCATTGTTCAGAAATTTATTTCTAAAAATAGTGGGCAATGTCTTTGAATGAAATTTTAAGGCATTTTGCATGCTAAATAATCAAATCAATTAAAATAGAAAAAGTTTGAATCGGTCTAGGCGGGGTTTGAATCGCTTTGACCACTAAACTACAAGTCTGGTAGCTTAGTGTTCAAAGTATTGCCCCTGTAAGGCAAGAGTTCAAACCCCGCCTACACCGATTTAAATTTTTCCTATTTTAATCGATTTGAATAGTAGCCAATTGGTAAATAAATTAGCATTCCTATGTAAGCATTAGGTAAGTAATGCTTACATAGGAAGGGAGGTAATAATGTTTTGTATATAAGTATGTAACAATCCTATGGAATGCAGTAAAATGACTAGACATTTTGCGATATTAAAGGATTGATTTTACAAAAGCCATTCTTCTCAGTCATCCGCAGTTAAGCAATAATGTTTTAAAGCGTAGCCTTTATTGCACCATGCGCGCTTGGCTGTCGGTCGGACTGTAAAAGTTATGTGCCCGGTCGAGCCGTTCCCTCCCGGCACAAATGAACTGGCTTGAACAGGGTAGTGCTACTATATTACTCACTATCGACCTTTAAATTGCACTTTGCTATATTTCGTAAGCTTAGTAAGAACGGCTAGGATTTAATACCTATTAGGAACCTTATAAGTAAGTATCAGCTGGATGACAACGCATTTATTTTTTTACGCTATCGAGTGGTATAATGATAGAGTCAGGATAGTAGAACGTAGACCGGAGGAACAAGACTAATAGAAGCCTCATATCACTCATATGTCTCTAAAAAAATGATAAAGTTGGAAAGGATATTACGTTCAAAGACATAGGCTCGTATTCCAGAACAACAATAAACCCTCACAATCACATTAGAACTGTCATCTAGAATGCAATCTGTCCTCATATCTAGTTATAAATCGAACCACAGGACTGAGTATCATTCTGGAAAAGGCACCTTAGTAGTAAGTATTAATATTAGCTGCGTGTGTAGTACCTTAACAGCTACACAGTACACATACAAACATACATACAAGGAAATAAAATCAAGTATATGGATGCTTTCGTCGCATTCGATTTCAGTGCAGTTTTTTGTGGTTCACATTCGCACGTAAATAGATATTCGCGTTACTCCCGCGGGTGTCGTGAACTGTCCTACTATACCGGGTGTAAGGGGAACGCTCCCGAAGCCGAAGGCCCCTGGTAAAAAAAAACAGATGGCCCGAAGCCCTTGCTTCTTTTGACACTACTACAGTAGTAGTAGTAGCTACATATATATGTAGATCCCACGTTCCATTGTGGAAAGTTATTTATGTAGATACTGAAATACTGAACATGTATGAACGTCAGCCCTTAAGTGGTAAGCGTAGTGAACGGGTTCCGTGAGAGTTATTCATAATGGTTACTGAACACAAACGAGTGATGGTATCGTCCGGCTGTGACAGCTCTTTATGAAAGGCCTGTTCTGCCTCGTTAGCTGTCGTTCTACAGGAAGAAACGTAGATCAGAAATGAATATGAATTGTTTAAGTATGTGAATGAACTAGTTAGGCATATTAATATAACTACATCTCACCTAATGTTAATCTAAAAGGGAAGTCTCAGGAATATGGGTGAAGAAAAACCACTGAAGAAGTTATTATTTGGTGTGTAAGTACAGCAAATAATAACATCTGTCGCAAGTGGGCCAAATTGTGCGTTCACATCAGCAGTGTCGGTAGCTTAGTAGTTAAGGAGTCGGTCTTACAATTGAGAGACCTTTCTTTCGAATCCTGGCCATTACACTACCGACGTGAACCCACTCCTAGCACAAGCAATGTAGCTTAGTTGGAGGGGTTAGAGGGAATATTAGTAATTACGAGAATTTCGGATGCTAATATTCTTTAAAAAAAAAGTGTGTTTATTTCTTCGGAAAAACCAACAGAAAATTTTATTTATCTCTATGTTATGGTATATAACACCGACTGACATAAGTGATTTTAAAACGAAGTGTAGTGAAACTGAAAATACCCAGCAGTGTACATCGATATACTATTATCTAGAATATACAGCTTGCAGCAGCAATTACTTTTTAAAGAGCAAAGAGAATAAATGAAACTATCGAGAAAATTAAATAGCTTCGCCAACGGAAAAGGAATCGATTCGTAGCAGAAATGGCCAAAGAAGCAATCACATCTTATTGCCAGTGGTAAAATATTCTGCATAAAAGAATCTGGCTCTGAAATAATCAGACATTTAACTACTTGAAGTTTTAGGATTTTTTTTATTCATAGTCTTTCGAATTATTGTTAGAATAATGAAAGTATCCGTAGAAGATAATATCATAGTGTAAAGTGTAGCACCAAACTTAATATAAATGTCCGTTAGACTGTGGTAATAGTATAACTGATCATTATTTTGTTCGATATCTTTTAAATAAGTGGATCCATAAGTAGTCAGAATATTAAGATTCTGTGTTTTTAAAACTTCTTTAGCGGGTTGGATGGGTAAAAAGTGTTAAACTCGCGTCAAGATCATTTGACCATTGAACCGTGACCGACGACTGACGTCATACAACATTAGCTACAGATTGTTTATTTTGTTAGAAACACTAAGAAGCTTCGTAGCTTAGCGGTAAGCGCTAGACTGTAAGTCCTTATGGGTTCAGATAGTACCCGGGTTTGAACCTGGGCTTCTGACACTTTTTGTGATTATTTTTTCTTTTTGTAATTCATTAATTTCTTCTGACAGAAAATTAGTGATAGGTTCTATGATTGGCGCTATATTATAGGTATGGTATGGTTTGGTATGGTATGTTTTTTTATCTTTTTCTCTGTATATAACGAAGAAAGAAGAAAAGAAAAAGTTTTCACTTCTGCCGGCACTCGACCTGGAGTGCAACCCGTCTTTTTTTTATAATTTTGACTATAACCCCAAATATTAGATCCATTACTATACGTTGTCATCTCGTCACAAAACAGACTAAAACGGTCAAATCGTCTGAATGTGTGACCCACATAAAAATATATAGATATGTGGATGTGAGGATAAATTGATTGTTGATGCGTGTTATCAGCCCACCGCCGCCGCACAGCTCGTGTTTGTCAAAGTAAACAGACCTTTACTCGCACAATCGAATCCTTTAACCCTCCTTAAGCTATCAACAATAACCATACGGACTTTTCTAAAGTAAAAAGGCAAGAAGGGCATTAGAAGGTGACTCCCTGGTGTTAAACACGTCCTTTGGTTACGATAAGCACTTTCATCAGGCCGTGTGTTTGTCTGCCACCTAAGTGTTATAAAAAAGTAAAAGAAAAATAACCAACCAAACCCTGTCTCCATCTCATGATGAATAGATCAGGAAAATATTTAACTGCAGCTCTGAAAATGAATATTTTCCAATGTCGTGTAAAAATATGTTGGAAAAATTCGAAAAATTAAATAAACTTACCTATAGACAATCAAAAATTGTGATTGGCAACTGTAGGGTGTGTTAAAATGTATGTGACCACTCATACGAACAAATAAGGCTCACATTCGTTCAGCAAACTCACCAATGCGCTAAAACTCATCTTAGTACCTGAAAAATTTTAGTAGAGTTTTAACTGCCTTAAGTATTATATTCATCTGTATTACCACATCAGGATGAGTACCCAACATCAGGTGACAGTCGACTCTATCCAAGATTATTCTGCTTTCCTTTCGATTACCTTAGTTATTTTTAGTTATTTTACTGGCCATTGAAAACCTAGAAATCCAACAGTCAGGTTTGTTTCCTGATACGGCAAAATGGATACCTGATGGATACCTTAGTTACAAAAAACCTGAAACCAAGAATATTACTTACTCGTAGTTTTTTCAACTCATCACGCTGACAAAGTTTATTTTGACAAAAAGGTTGCGGATCTATCCTCAAATCCTGAAATAAACCTATGTATATGGAATACAAAAAAGACAAGTGGATGCGAATCCCCAAGAATCCCTTGGGATACCCTTGGAATAATTTCTGTAGTGGATGAGTTAAAGGTTGCAATACCGCAGAGAGCTATGTAACTTTATTCATAATGGATTCTGTTTAAGTTACAAAATAGAATATTCTTGTTTAGTTGATAAATCGCTTTTGTCTACACTACCGTGTGCTCCTAATGAGAAGCATTTAGGAGAAGCAGATGTACACAATAAAGTGACCTACATTGTGAGGTTAATCTTTGTACAAGTTCCATCAAGCATTACAAAAGGAAGAAAAATTTGTAAATTCAGTAATATTTAATGGTAATTATTTGTGTTCTACCCGCTTCGTTGGTGTACAGTAAACAATTCGTAATAACTCGAAAGCCAATAATTGAATAGGGATTACCGTTATTCAGAGTATTTGCTTGTCAAATATTAGATTAAATAAATATTCCACAACTTTTCACACAACGCTATCTAGATCCACAGTAAGCATAGCTAACTAGCTTGTGTTATGGAATCTAGAATGCGGATAAACATACTTAGATACTTTTTTTTTGTAAATACATACATATTATACATAGAAACAGCCAGACCAATGCAAATACCCATATTCATGCATACAAATATTTGCACTGAGCGGGGATCGAACCCGCGCCTCCTGCGTAGCGGCCGCGTTCACTACCGCCACGCCACGGAGGCTAGTCAATATAGCTATTTATTTATTTATTTAAATATTAGATTAATTACAAAGTAAAAGACGTACGCCTACTCATTTATCAGAAAAAAGTAAACAAGTACGTAGGTATATAGATAATATACATTCTTTATAAATAACATTACCTATGTTTAATGCCCCTGCAGTATCTAATCTATAACTGTAATATCGTGCAAGTAAATAATATGCTTAAAAGTAAACTTTATTATACTTACTCAAAATAATTGCAAAAGCAAGCTTTGGGTTGCTGTATCACTTTTGCAATCAATTTTCATTAACTTCTCTGCAAAAAAACGAGATTCTGAAAGAAAAGTTTGCTGAAAACATAAACACGTGTACGTCAAACATCAAAAACGTGCGCAATAAACCGACAAATTCACTCCAAAATTACTGAAAAGCTTACCTGATCTCAATTCGAACGGCATGATCAAGCGTGAAAAGTGCCCCTCCCGTGCAGTTACCCCGGTCACAGAAACGACCCACCACCCCGTGACATTGCACGCCAACTATTGCATTTCACACACACTCACACACTTGGCACACGTTGCACTACTTTCGATGTAAAGGTTGCACAGCGACGCAGGTTAGTCGGCAATGGGATATATCATCACGCACGGTATTCCCGTTTCGCGAGAAAGACGCGACGCGGCGAACACGGCAATGGCGAGGTCACTTCTGCCGCTGAGAACGGCGCGCGCCGTCAGCGCCCCCCGTTGCTATGACTACAGTCCCGGGCGATATCTGCCCCGGTCCTCTTTGGTGAACAAAAACAAAAATAGCAAATTAATTGCGTAATCATGTGCCGTGAACATTTTTGCTAAGGTTAATTAGTACTTCAAAGGGGTGCGTAAGTTTAAAATGGATGCCGATCGGCTGTGACGAGGTAAGCTTCTCGTGTAGCGTTCGCTTAACCTTTAAAAGGGTGCACCTATTAAATTTGTTTTTAGAGACATAGTGAAAATATGTAATCACCCTAAATTAGAATTTGACAAGCTGAAACAGAAAATTCATTTTTATTTTCCCAGTACTTAAAATGATTCTTGGACTGTTTGTAAAAGCGTTAAAGGCTTTGGTGACGCAATAGAAAAAATTATGTAATTGAAAATAAGATTGAACAAACAAAGTAAAGTAGACCTAGAGATTCTCCTGCGTATTCGATGGAGGTACATCGCGGTTCTGATTTTAAAACATAACTTCTTGGACAACATACGCAATATGATGAAAGTGGTATATTACTGTGAATTGTGTCTCCCTGTGTTGGTGAAAGAATCTCCTTAGAAGCCTCTTATAACATTTCACTACTTTACTGGGGTATGACTAGAACTTTGACTTCACTATGACGGACTTTACTTGACTTTGACTGTGACGAAATAACAAAGACGCTGCAGAATATTTAAAATATTTATTTAATATATCTAATTACTTGACATTGACTAATTGCAAGGCAAAAAGCCACAAGAAAAAGAAGTAGACCTGAGAAGTTCCTAAACATTTTGATAATTCAACACTTCAATTAACTAAGTCGGTGAATAAGTAGTTGAAATTTCAAATAATTATATAAACGAAAAAAAATTTATATAAAGCTAAATATTTTTAGTCGTGTCACCTGTTTCTTACTAACAGACTCGTTAAATGAACTTCTGCTTTAGGCACTATCTTACTTTGTTTAAGGTTCAAATAAGGTGTGAAATGTGAACACTTACAGTACGTACTTGCCTATGTTATAGTCAACACCCTGCTGAACACTTAGCCTTGTGACGTCACTTGTGCGTAATTTACGACAATTATCACAGCGTGTGTAAATCTTGATGGCATGGATATATATAGCGATTATGTAAAGATACATCAATAGTGATTTACATAGCTGAACGTTTTCCTGTTCATGTGTTAGTCGACGTTTTGAAGTCAGTTATGTTATTATTACTGAGTGATTTATATTAGTAGTGAAAGCTCGAGAAGTATATCAGAGTAGACGAGGATGAGAGAACGATGTGTGTATATATGGAGGTGGTAGAGTCATGCTATTTTCAGTAATAACAAAATATCAATTATTCTGAAAAATAAATCTAAAATTCTCGTGTCACAGTGATTAACAAAACCTGCCCTGCCCCTCTAGGTGCTATTCGCTCAGGTGCTATTCGGCTGGGTACTCTAAGTGGACTACACGTGGTGAAAAAATTCTCAAGCCGTTTCAGCCCCTCTAGACAAGTGGCAATTCACAAATGTATGAGATTTGACGTATATGACAATCGTTAACGCATGTCAAATACGTCAAATCCCATACATCCGTCATTCTATTCCATCAAACGCCGGCTAGCGAATTGCCGCTTGTCTAGAGGGGCTGAAACGGCTTGAGATTTTTTTTGCCATTGATAAATACATACAACCATATATTTTTACATTTTTCACCCTTCTACTACCAACCCCTCATTTTTTAACAGCGGCAAAAGAACATTTGCCGCCTCAGTTAGTAAAATATACAGTTATTCTTCCTGCGACAATTAACATACAGCATATAAAAGTGCGCCAATTGTCGGTATTGTGTCCGCCGCCTCAGTACCATCAATGGTACTGTTTAATGGTACCACGGAAAACAAACGTTATGTCACTTGATGGTCACCGTCTCCATTCAAAGTGTGGCTCAGAAGTTGCTGTTTCCGATAAAACTGCCTATTGTGTACAATCACTGTCAGAAGTTGATGAACACTAATGAATTTACAAATGGTCTTTAGGGCTTTATGATACTAGCGGTTTGCGAGCGGTTTCGGGGCGGAGTGGACGAGGAGCAGTCGCGCAGCGGATACGTCGCAGTTGCGCGGCGAAGACGTAGCGGTCGTGTGGCGAATGGAAAATTGTTTGTTTGGTGGACGCTCTAATGGCTACTGGTTCAAATAAAAAAAAAGACTGGTTGCACTCTGGGAGTGCCGGAAGAAGTGAAAACATTTTCTTTCTTTCTTTGTTCGTTATATACATAGAAAAAAAATAAAAAGTACATACCATACTATACCTATAATATAGCGCCAATCATAGAACCTATCACTAATTTTCTGCTAATTTTCTGTCAGAAGAAAAATAATAAACACAAAAAGAAAAAATAATTTCAAAAAGTTATAAATTACAAAAAGAAAAAATAATCACAAAGAGTAATAAATTAAAAAAAAAATATCACAAAAAGTGTCAGAAGGCCAGGTTTGAACCCGGTACTATCTGAAACCATAAGGACTTAAAGTCGACTACGATGCTATTTATCGTATCTTGCCAAATAGACCGTCTATAGCTAATGTTGTATGACGTCAGTCGTCGGTTACGGTTCAAAGGTCAAGCGATCCTGACGCGAGTTTTACACTTTTCACCCATCCAACGCTGCTAAAGAAGTTTTCACTTCAAAAAAATATGTTGAATTGCCCGTTTATCAAGGACGGTTATAGGCTATAATCATCACGTTACGGGAGTGGTGCAGTAGTCCGCGACGTCTCCGCCAAGCAACTACGACGTATCTGCTGCGCAACCGCTGCGCAACCGCTGCGCAACCGCTGCGCGACCGCTCTGTGTCCGCTCCATTCGCAAACCACGAGTATAAGGTCCTTACATTGAAATCCTACTTCCTACTACAATGTTTTATATCACTTAATGGTAGTCAAGTACACGGCCCATCTGATAGAAAGTGGTAATCGTAGCCTATCATCATCATCCGAGCGTTGATCCCCGTTGCATCTCAAGTTTTCACTTTGGAGCCGGGGGTACGCTTAATCTTTGATGTGGCTGGTTTTTATGCTATTATGGAAGCGACTGCCGTCTGACCTCCCAGCCTAGGGCATTATATATACTATTGGATGTTAAACAGCCCTATCCTTTAGTCGCCTTGTACGACACCGCAAGGGAAGAGATGGTGTGGCCCAATTCTATTCTGCCGGGAACCACACGACCTACGTGGACGTGTGCAACTCCAGGACGTGTGTTTCACACTAGTGCCTCCGACTCTATAAGACCTTCTAAATCCTTCTAAAGGCCTTCTTGATGAACCCACTATTGCAGCCGTGAAGTCCTATTTAGTAATTTATCAACTCGTCCTACATGTCTACTTTCTCTCTGTAAGCTGCGTCCTCTAACTCGGTATGTGGAAGATCATACCGACGCAACGGCGACTCTGCATTCATTATCATCCTTATGTTAGTCCCGTTCGCATCCAAGACCGACTCTACATTACATGTAGTTATAAAATATACTTACTATTTTCATATGTAAATGCAAATCACAGAATTATATAGTTATCTATATAATCTACCAAATTAGGTTCCACTGACAGCCGTCTTAGTTCGATTTGTTCTACTTCCTAACTTAAGTTAGATGTAGGAACCAATACGTTTAGTCTTTTAATATAGGAGGGTTGGCAGAACGCCAAGCACTCTACCCATACCTGGAAGGTTTGGCTATTGACAGGTAGCAATTAGCAGGCAGGTTTATAGACGTAACTTCCACCGAGTTGTAATGAAGCTTATGAGGCGCTGAAGATGTCTTATGAATTATTGCACTATTTTTATGATTTTGTCGTTATAGTACCTACATGTATAAAATTGTTAGTCGTATATATCATTGTCAGAATGTATGAATGTGTATATATTTGAATTAAATCTTTAAGCATTTTGCGTGCTAAATATTTTAATCGAATAAATAGAAAAAAGTTGCCTCAAAGACAGATATAGAAGTAGAAATTTGAATTGGTAAGGCAAAGATCGCGGGTTCAAACCCCGCCTAGACCAATTCAATTTTTATCTTTATTCGATTTAGGTATATAGTTAAAACTACACCCATTCAGACATAATCTGAGACTTTTTTTTTTCCCCGACTCGCCCCCGGTATGGGGAGGGCGCGCGCATCGTCCTACGATGTGCGCCGCTGCCGTGGCCTGCTTCTGCTAGGGTGACGAGCGGCTCCACCCGTCACCCTCAGGCCCGCGCTCATGGGGGGCGGAGGTCGGTTTGCGCCCTCCGACGCCCGAGCCGCCTTCGAACGCGGCCAGCGATGTACGCGAGTCTTTCTCGCTCGCTGCGCCGCGCCCGCTCTGCTGTCTCCTTCACGAGCATGGCCTGCTCGCAGAAGGAGGCGCTGGCCACCCACGCATCCGCGCAGCGAACCATCGCCGCGAGCAGGGTGGAGAGCGTGAGCACTCTCACCCCCAGGGCCGTCACAAGTTCCCGCCTCGGCTTTTCAAACGCCGGACACTAGGTAAGCGTGTGCAGCCCCGAGTCCACGCTCGCGTCGCAGTGATGGCACTCGAGCGTTGGCTCTATGCCCATCAGATGACATAATCTGAGACTTGCACGTCCCTGAATCTGGTGGCAACGCAGTGCCACCGCCAAGTCGAACAAATTTAAAACGTTTAAGATTTTTGATATTGATAGGATTATTATAAATGACTAGCGGCCGCCCGCGACTTTGTACGCGTAAAGTTACATACAAACTATCATCCCCATTTTAACCCCAAAAGGGGATTCATTGGTATGAAAAGTATCCTATGTCCGTCTTCTAGTTCTAAGCTTCATCCTCACCAATTTTCAACCAAATCGGTATAGCCGTTCTTGAGTTATAAGTAGTGTAACTAACACGACTTTGTTTTATATATATAGATATGGAGTTAGATAATTACGTAACAACTTAAGACAGAAAGTACCTTAAGTAGCGACTGGATAAATTAATAAGCGATTTGGTACCTATTACACGGATCTCAC
The DNA here is from genome assembly GCA_949126895.1 of Eilema caniola. Classification (NCBI taxonomy): domain Eukaryota; kingdom Metazoa; phylum Arthropoda; class Insecta; order Lepidoptera; family Erebidae; genus Eilema; species Eilema caniola. The sequence goes on from OX421477.1 coordinate 16,895,015, forward strand.
AACTTTTCACGGTAGAACAACTGAGGCGAGACTTGGTATTTGACAAGTATTGTTATTTTTATGGGATTACTAACTGTCACCCGCGGCTCCGCCCGCGCGGATGTCCGTTATCGCGAATCGGGATATGAAAAATAGATGTTGGCCGATTCTCAGACCTACCCGATATGCCCACAAAATTTCATGAGAATCGGTCGAGCCGTTTCGGAAGAGTTTGGATTAGATATTGACTTTTTCAAGATAAGCAGCCTCTCAAACTCGCCATTGGCAATTGGAAGTCCTACCTACTAAGTAATCCTACTTTCCTATCCTACTCCTACTAAATAACGGTGAAAGCCTGTGAAATATTTGGGATGTTTATTCCATAATCACGCTCAAACAGCTGAATGAATCTGGCTGTTATTTAGTACAAGTATAGATTACAGTATAAATCGAACTAAGTTGATCGTAAAAAGTCTGGAATAATAAATCGCTTCCCTGGGATTGTTTCCTACTAGTTGTGGGAACTGACTCAGAACTCCACGCGGGCAGGGCCGTGTTGGCGCAGTGTTCCACATAGAAAAATATAAAAATAGCTACGGCCTTTCATTTCAACATTTTCAACTGTTCTCGACAGTTTTTAACCGGTTTTTATTTGTTTTAAAGTTCAATGAAGGTGAGGAATGGACATTTATTTTTCAGTATTTCATAATAGAAAAAAAAAATTCGTATTTTGGCCTACTCACTTATTTTACGATAATGGCATTTTAACTCAAATCTACACAACAAAAAACGCAATTACACATTTAGATGAATTCACATCAGAACTCCGCGATCTCTATTGTGATTTAATCAACAATCTACCAAATCACTTTGTCCCCATCACAATCAACTTTAATATAAATATAAAATCGTTCGTTTGTCGTGTAAACAAACTTTGAAAGTTTCTAGGAGCATCGCCTAAAGTCACTTTGTGCTAAACTTCAAAATTACTTGACAACTTTCAACATTATTAATTTGACTCTTCATACAGTGAGGCTTTGTAATGAGAGGTAACGCGTTTAATTGTTTCATGAAAATTAAGTATGTTAACAACGGTAACATAATCCTCGTATAAATATTGAGCTTCAATTACTAATATCGCCAAATAAGGCCTACTTAATCTTGATGTGTATGTTAGGGAAAAAACTGCAGCGATAAGCAGTTTATAAATTATGTAGAATAAAATACATACAATGTAGGTATATATCCTTTTTTGCAGTATACGTCTTGACAAATAAAGTAGGTCATACTACTAGGTATAGTGCTAATCATTAGCACGCACAAAAAGTTCCCAGAGCTTTTAACAATGGTGGCACTCAGCTTAACGGCCCCATCAGATGCTTTTTCACGCCCCGCTTAAAGGATTCGGTACTGTAGGAAGAAGGAGCAGACACGTGAGCTGGCAGGGAATTCCAGGTCTTAATAGTCACTGAACCGCTTGGTTCTTGATGGAATATTCTGCACCGTATGTGGGGGATATTTAATCCCTATACGCGTTGTCCTGTGTAAGAAAGGAGAGGGTGGGACTAATTGGAAAAGCTCATCAGAACATTCACTATAGTAGAGACGGTAAAGTAATGCCTAGGAAGCGACATCTCTACGCATCTGAAAAGACTCGAGGGTGTTCGTGACCTCAAGATGCCCAATAACGAGAGCATCCATCTTTGCGGAGCCATAGCAGAGATGCGAGCAGTATTCCACGCAGGAAAGGAAGTAACGTCTCAATTTATTCAGGATATTAATTTAATGTGTACTGGACTTTGGACTCCGGAGATACACCAGAGAACTCATTAAAACCGAATAGGAAATGGAAAATCATTGCTTTTTAACTAGTTTTAGCACGACCCTGTGACAAAATAAGCTACATTATGATGGTCAAGAACGTGCTGGAATTATCTAGTCTTGAATTTTAAAATTGGAGGTAGACAACAGAACTCCTCATAAATGTCTCGTTTATGTTATTGAGAGCATTATGACCATCTTATGAAACAAAACTCAAAAACTATGGTCCAAGCTAAGCTGAACTGGATTCAATCACTCAATGGGAGATAAAAATAATACAAATTATTTTGTAATATACTTGTAAACTATTAAATAAAGTTATACAATTTTAAGAATAACCTATTACAACACTGAAAAGTTATAAAAAAAATACGTTTAAAAAAACCGACTTCAAAAACGGAAATGTATAAAATAACTAAATTTAGACTGATAACAGAACAGTGAATCCTTAAATTCAGTATTTTTATTAAAGTCTAAGTTATTTTTTACCCACCTGTCAAAAAGGGTTATGTTTTCGCGAGTATCTTGTATGTACGAGTATGTTTGTAAGATCCTTTATTACCAGTGTACGGATTTCAATGATTCATATCTTAAACGGAAGGTATTTATTGCCCAAGTGTTCTTAATTACATAAAATATGAACAAAACCTATATGTTGGTTTTAAGGCACCAAAATGTATGTGGTTAAAAAACAAATTCACTCTAATTTATCAAGAGGGGTATCAAAATGAAGAAAATTTGAAGACGATCACAAATATATGTATATATGTCATAACTAAAAAGCACAAAATAAAATAAATTATTAAAAATAAAAAACTCGACTGATTCTGAAAAGATCGAAACAAGCTTTATAGCAGGTGGTACCCGTTTGCAAATCTCAAACCAGATGCAAGTTAATGGGTACCGCCTGCTATAAAGCTTGTTTCGATCTTTTCAGTATCAGTCGGGTTTTTTATTTGAATAATTTATTTTATTACTTTCAGTTTTTGAAGTCGGTTTTTTGAAACATAGTTTTTTTTTTATAATACTCTCCATGTGGTTTTTGTTATTCATTTTGCCGCAAACATCCATACTGAGAATATTGTGGTTGTCCTGCAGTGGCAGTAGCATGCTTTGAAGGGTGGGAAAAGGAAGGAAAGAAGACACCTTTGCTGTAAACGCACATGCCTGCATCTTCTTGGCATTGAACTCGACCAGGTTCTTAAAGTCCTATTGGGAATTGTGGTTGAGGATTCGATCAGGCTCAGTGACAAAAAGCTGCCTTTTTTCCGTGATATCAGATGCTTGAGACCGATTTTCATGCTTGACCGCATGATGTCCGAGAAATACTTAAATTTATATATATTAGAGAATTTAATTAGCCAGACAATAGTAGTTTCGTCATCTAAGCTGTGTTACAATTCAAGCACGAGGGACCTCAATACCTCTAAGCTTCATAAATCCTAAGGCTTTGTACATAATGTCTGCATAAAACACTACAGTTATTTGTCATGTCAGTTGTCCTTTGAGAACCAACTGTCCACAGTGTGGTTGTCAGTATAATTACAGGAGTACATTTGGGAAGAGGAAATTCCAATATCTGACTACTATTATTTATTAATGTGAAAGTTTGGATCGATATCCATAATATACCATCTATATTTCGCAGTGGTTGTATTATTTTTTTGAGTAATCACCATTCTATTTGTGGGTGCAGGGAAGAGTCGTATCTATATGTAGGTAACTGGATAGGCAGGGAGAGTATAACCTTTTCATGTTAAAGTAAATGATCTAAAGTACTAGTTTCATACAGTATACTGCCTATCGACCACTCCCAGTGGCGCTTCCAGAGACCTCCCCTCCTTTTCTTTGTCTCATTTGTCAATCGTCCCTTCCCTCAAAGTAAGCAGGTGGTGAACTGTCATAGGCATGAAAACCGGTGGCAAGTTCATGGTGGTCAGATGGTCCGGAGGGAAATAACATGAGCGTTCGTATGAGCTGACACATTTTAAATTGGTTTATTTTAACTTCAATCCTACCATGTTAACCAATGAAAATCCATCAGCTAATCACGTCATGACTGTGATTAAAATTCAATTCCAAGCAGAATAATGCCCCAGTTCACGTACACGTACCGTGACCAGTTTGCGTACGAATTGTTATACGTGCAACGCAACAAAATGGTGCAGCAATATCTATGGGATTTTGAGCAAGTAAAACTAATAAAAAATAAAAAAAAGACGGGTTGCACTCAGGGATTGCCGGCAGAAGTGAAAACTTTTTCTTTCTTTCTTTCTTCGTTATATCCATAGAAAAAGATAAAAAGAACATACCATACCATACCATACCTATAATATAGCGCCAATCATAGAACCAATCACTAATTTTCTGCTAATTTTTGTCAGAAGAAATTAATAAATTACAAAAAGAAAAAATAATCACAAAAAAAAATAAAGACTTACAGTCGAAGCGCTTACCGTTAAGCTACGACGCTATTTATCGTATCTTGCAAAATAGACAGTCTGTACCTAATGTTGTATGACGTCAGTCGTCGGTTACGGTTCAAAGGTCAAGCGATCCTGACGCGAGTTTAACACTTTTACCCATCCAACGCCGCTAAAGAAGTTTTCACTTCAAAAAGAGCCCGACACAATACTGATTCGCTAGTTTAAAAAGTTACCTAATGAGTTTATAAATCTTTCCTAGGTATACAGGACAACACGTCCATGACTTCTATCACACATGCATAGCTTGAAAACAATTTCATTACGAACCAAGCAACTCTTTTCTTTGCCACTCTATTGAGTCTGGGAACTCTTTACCAGCAGACGAGCTTCCTTCTTCCTGCAATCTTGGGTCAGGACATATGAATGTAGGTAGGTATTCAAATAATACGGAAAATCTGATTGCATTGGTATCTTCCGGTATGAAACATATGTAGGTCAATCTAGGTAGGAGGTACCGGGTAGGTACTTGACAGCTAGTTTAATTGTTCGTTTCTAAGCTTGGTCGCAGTTTCATATAATTAAAGTTTCACTCAAACATAGCTTATTACACCATTAACCACCATTAACCATATTTTACACGTCTTCACTAAACGCCTGACAAATTAGAATAGAAGCACAAATAAATCACTTAAAATCATGTCGCTAAACAAATTCTTAATGTACTAACGCACAGTTTAGTTTGATTGATAGTACATTGCTACTGAAGCACTCAATACAAACTTTTATGGGTTACAGTACTTAAGGAAGCAACCAACTCGCTGTCGACCCTGTTTAACCCTTTTAAGCTTTTTGTGAAGAATCTTGTACCGACTGCTCTAAAGTAGTACCTACCTATAATGGATATTTTAACTACTCCCAGGCTCTCCATCCATAAAAGGAATTCATTTCAGTATTGCGGACTAGGTTCTCCAAAATATTCAATACACGATATTATAACGGGTACCTAAGTATGACTAGCCTTCGTTTGTTCATTACTTAATTTAGAATCGTGTCTTATACATTGATAGAAGGATAACTTACTCAGCTAGACAAATTCAGCCGATTCATAAACTTACCAGAATGACCAGAGAGATACACAAACACAGCAGATAAATAACCAGAAATACGATTCAATGAAAGCACTATTGATTTTCCTTTGCGGCATGTCTAGGGTCATTGATATTCAAAAAACGTTCCGGACGCAACTGCGTGATCAGATCCGAGCAGAAAGCTGCGCATTCATCAGATCCTCTGACTTAATGAAGTTCATTGACGATACCGCTATCTACAACTTGTCATACATTATGTACCATGTAGACGTAAATATTTTCTGGGGCTAGGAAATAGGACTACTTTGGCAGACCGTGAGCCATGATCATTTTAATTCTCGTTGACATTCTGTTCTATCATTTGATATAACTTCGAATTCAAATAGGTACTTATCTATGATCAAAGTATTAAGAATTATTTTCGTAAAGTTAAATGGTTTAAATAAATTCCATAGTAGATAAGTACTACCAACTGTTTTGTGAAACATTTCAGTGTCAGGTTTTATTTTGCTTAAAGCGCCTTTTAATTGTTTTAGAGCAGAATCTGTTTTCTGAGGTTTTAACAATATGTTTACAACAGGCGCTGTAATCAGAAGACGGTTACTAATGTTATTTTAAAAAAATAAACACACCTTCTGTGTTTATTTTTGTAAAATATTTAATAATGAGGTACATAGGTGAATAATGGTTATTTATATATAAATATAATTAACCATGATTCGCCTGAATGTCCATAATGTGGATGTAGACAAATGACAGTGTCTGAATTGGTTTGAATATATGCTCGGCAGATATTTATTGAGGTACCTACAAAAAAGTTAAATATCGCACTAGCGTGTGGCTTCTTTTACATGATAATTCTTACACTTTCAAAGTACATCACTATAAAGGTAGACCTACCTACTCCTTCTATAACAGCATGATGCCATAGCCATAACAACGGTGATGAAAGTAACTCCAGACCAGTATAAAAGTAACTCATCTTCCTTTTGAACATCAATGCTAGCTACTAACATCGTTTGTTTTGTTAAAATTTAATATAGCGCCATTTACCTATTCGATGTCAAAAGTGAGCAAAATAGCCAAGAAACCGTCATAACATAATCCTGATTCCTGTCTAATATTAAAATCGGAAGAAAAAACGAAACTTGACTAAAAGCTAAAAGGAGTCACCCAATTTTTGAAAGAGCGCCTTGTCATTCAACCTGAATACTACGGAACTGCCCGCTGAGTACCGGATGTCTTTGTGTATTGTCCATGTGTACAAAGAAACTCGTTATGCATAGTATAACACACAAGGTGTAGTGCACTATTTAGATAAAATACGTACAATCGAATACGAGTATGATTTAGAACAATAGACTGTAAGTATAAGAACGATGGCGTTCATTGGATGAAAGAATATAATCTTTGTATGATCATTTTGCGATAAATTCTCTTAAAACTATCTAGATTGAAAATAATGAAAAAGATAAACGCACTTTATCGCTCAAAAGTAATTACAAAAGCCATCGGAATCATAAGTCAACCCTGAGAGGAAAGCCTTCTCCTGAGGGTTTTTTCTTCGTGGACAAACTGATTTGCCAAACTGGTTTACCTACGAGGAATTAAATGTTCTTGTGGCTAAACTCAACATTGTCATCTTCCTGTACATCACGTACATAGGTGGCTGTTTTCCCTCGCGGCCAAACTATTTCGCAAAACTGATTTGGCCACGAGGAATTGTATTTCGTTTAAAGTTATTTCCACGTACAAACTTTTTGAAGATTTTCAGCATTTGAACATAATGGCACTTAAATTATAATAGATTGTGACAACCGTTATGTACCTAGTCTAATTGTATGGTACCTTCCGTATATAGTTATTTAAAAAATCTATCTGTTCACATGACAATTTAAACATAGTTTATGTAATAGTAAAGGAAAACCTGTTACGAGGCTTATTTACTTAGTTTATCGCTGTTGTTTTTTTTAAATTAATAAATAGATACTTTACAATGGAAATCGAATTGGAAATTTTGACTATACCTAATTGACGTTTGTTCCGTATTCAACATGATAAAGGGTGTGGAACTTTGTTGAAAAGATTTAATATAATTGACAGTTTGGCCACTAGGATATTTAATTCCTCGTAGCCAAGCCAATTTGGCAAATCAGTTTGGCCACGAGGCAAAAGCCATCAGCCTCGTCCATCAATCAGTAGGGGAGGTTGGCGTGGCCCCGACGGTATTCACGGGACCCTGGATCCCATACCCCAGAATACTATGTACTATTAGTATTCTAGAATGAATAACACAGAATAAATATATTGTATATTATTTGTTAAAAAATAATAGAACTACGTACTACTGTCCAGTGCCCATACGCCTAACAATATCAAAAGTATTTGAGTTGTAAAATCAAAGACTAGCTGTTCGACCTCGCACATCGAAATGTTTATATTTAGCAGTTAGATAGCTAGGTATCAGAGTTATACACAATAGTATTCTAGACAACGCCACAATAACGAAATGACTTTTGATCAAAGCCGTACCGTACCTACTGTTTACTTATACAAAATTTGGATGTATGAAGTCTGAAATGTGTCTAAACATTGAATGCAAAACTGAAAATATTACTTGATATGAGCATCACATACATATTGCTACTGAATCGTTTATGTTCAAAAGCTTGGGATTATTTCAAAACATTCGTCTTTAATTATTTTAGTAGCTGTTATCTGCAGTTCCAACCGCGTGCAATTTTAATTATTTTAGTAGCTGCTATCGGCAGCAGGCTCTACCCGCGTGCAATTTTAATTATTTTAGTAGCTGTTGTCTGCAGGTCCACCTGCGTGCAATTTAAATTATTTTAGTAGCTGTTATCTGCAGCTTCACCCATGTGCAATTTTAATTATTTCAGTAGCTGTTGTCTGTAGCTCCACCTGCGTGCAATTTTAATTATTTAGTAGCTGTTGTCTACAGCTCTACCCGCGTGCAATTTTAATTATTTCAGTAGCTGTTGTCTGTAGCTCACATTATATCTACCTTTGCTGTTTTAATTTTTTCTTTGTTTAAAATATTAAAAGTAATAATGATATGTGAAAAGTTTCAGGACTGCCGATAATAGTACTTAAAACTTTATGTAAAAAAAATGCTCACTCTTTACATTTACTTAGACCTACCTAACCTAATATTAGCACAGTCTAACGAACACTTTCATTCATTGTACTGTGATATTATTAAGATAGAATTAGTAGAATAGGATAGGAGGATTTGTACTTACTCATCAAAATAAAATGAGTATTCCAGTTTTAGGTATTCTAATGGTATGAATCATTCGCAGGGGTTAATTGCAATGAGTCATGAAACTGTACGCTAAACGATAATGTGTGCAAATTGAGTTTCTAACTGTCATTTTATTGTCAACGAAATGACCCTTTATGGACCTGGAACTCAAACATAAATGCGACATTACGTTTAAATTACAAGAGTTTCAACATAACTCTATTGAGAGACTGAAATGATAATGTATGTGGGAATCCGGGATAGGCAGAAACAATAGATCTACCAAATACTTCGGACTTCTCACATTTCAGGACTTCCTCCAGGCACTATCATTAAGTAAACATTGACAACGACAAGAGGCACGGAAAATACGGGAGGATTGAAGTAAAATTACATTTAAGCAAACAAAATCGGCAAAAGAGATAAGGATACACCTTTACATATAACGTTGTATGCAAATGTGTATTCTTACTCCATTGCGTACATACAGGCGTATTACAGTCGATAAACGAGATACGGTTGCACCTTTGGAGTCAACTTTATAAAAATTGCAACCGAATCTCGTTTGTCGACTGTACCTACATACTTCATAACAGTGTTCCAATAATTTCTACTTCGGTTCTGGTAAAATAATCCCTAAGCATTTTTTAAACAATATATTTACTACTAAAGTACACTACACCTAAATAAGCATTTTGCTGTATTTCTATCGTAAAAATGTCAGTAGCAATGTGAAGAATTTTCCAATTTAGTCAGAGCCAATTTGCTGAGGACTGTGTCGGTTAGTGTTCAATAGGTTTAGAAAGCTAGGCTTGTGGAAAATGTCAGTGTTCAGAAAATGTACCTATGTTGTACATACTAGACTTTCTTTCAGGCTTGAAGGGGTAAAGTAATTGATTTTTTTTCAAGGTTTTGTTGGACATCTACCTCTATCAGGTATCTAACTCAATTGAAATATTGAATAGATAGTACCTAATATAAATATATTTAAATCTATAGTTGTTTGCAGTTCAAAGCAATGGCTTCTATGCATAAATTATATCTACTAGATAAGTTATTTAGGATAAAATATAAATCTAGCCAAAAATCAATAAGTCGTTCAAGATCAAAGAAATACCTGCAACTGGTATTAGAAATGTGGCATTGCATCGTAATTGATCCACCAAGATCCACTAAAATAACCTAACAATATTGAACATGCAACACTTCTAATTATTTTATTAACCACAGTATCATGATATTACATAATTTGCGTATTGTACCACATTCTTAACTCGTAACTAACGGCAAACAGGAGCAAAGAAGCAAGAACAGTATGACGTAAGAGTATTGAGGCACAGGAGGCACTATCTAAAGTAAATATAAACAAAAATGACAAAATGGAAACACAGGAAGCTAATCCCAAAAACAATTACAACTTTTTTGAAAGCCAAACCACTTATAACTGCAACAAAAAGGGCCGTTTCGGTTAGAATCCTGTACTACAAATAAATAATAGACGAGTAAGAGGCTCATAAATAACCATTTTAGCGTTTTGTTTCACACAATAGCACGTAACACTTGGAATGAATAACTTTTTCTATTGAATGAAGGAGTTTTTGTCAACCTTTGTTTGTTAGAGTATGTATTGGTCTGGTATTCGCTTATGATGAGTACCGGTCTTTCATTTCAACCTATGAGGGTTTTATCTGACTGTGAATCTGGAAAAAAGAGGGGGTTATAGAACTTATATAGTACAGTGGCAAAATATTACGTAAAGTATTGAATAAAATTTTGTTTTTTTTTTCGCTTGACATCAAATGCTCAAATTTCATGTGGCTGGAAATCGTGTAAAACACTTTGCACTCTTCAATTTCACCAATTTCAATTCACTTTTAAGAAATTATTTTTTCGTACTTTGCTCCATATTCCCTTCCATCTTCTATCTCATGCTGTTGCCCTTTTCTTTGTCGTGTTTAAATCCGTACTGGCTTCTATTCAAATCCCGATTTTAGTGAAATTGTTATTCTCTTATTCAAACACAATTAACTTGTCTGATTTGGTGGAATGTTTTAAGAGTATGTTGAATCTACATTTGAACTATGTGCCGAATATACCTATGAACGTTTGATTCAATGTTTTTCTAGGTCTAAAAGTTCGAACGTGTGTTGAATAAGCCAAGCCGTTTGATATTTACTTTACCTTTCCCTCCTTTTATACAAATTAAACATCGTTGTACAAAAAAAGATTGGAAAACTTCTTTCTTATCGATTTTCTATGAACACTGTGTCCCATCTTTATAGGTAAATTATCTACTTTATCTAGAATCTTTACCACCTATTCTATTTTGAATATTAAACTTATGTCATACAAGGTATTTGGGAATGTGTACTTCGGAAGTAATAAATATATTTGCTCCCATTCACCTCTCAATCAAATTGCAATATCATCATTTACATGAGCCATTGATCTATGCTTTGGAGTTCGATGTTCCTCTTCTGCATTACTTTATGATTGAAAACAGTAACCTACAAAATCGTTCCAGATGATGCCCACATCTTTTCGAATTTCGAACCATGCATAATTTCACTAGAACGCACTTATGTGGAGAAATCTGTCTCCTAGGGTTCAGCTAATTCATCATACTTATGTCTCCTAATTCATTAAGTTTTACATGCAGAGGAATATGAATGACGTGGCATGGATGACTAAGTACGTGCAACTCTACCTAACAGAAATCTCCCTCATTCTGTTACATGGAAATATAAACATACTTACGAATATGTGAATGGAGTAAACCTCATGTACGGAAAACCGCAGAATACCTAATAGTCATTACCTGTAAATTATTTTATAATCGGTTATTACTATTAGCGTATTGTAATGTTTACAGTAAAGTTATTATTGTAAAAGTCATATTACTTGATTTTATAACCTCACATATATCTATTATACAAGAATTCCAAAAAAAATATTTTCGTGTTCAGTATCGTTAATATAACATACTCCAAGTATTTTTTTTAAATATCTCCAATGTACAGACACGACCACTTTAGAATTATATAATAGTATAGATGTAATTATAGCATACTAGCATTCGCCCGCGGCTCCGCCCGCGTGGAGGTCGGTTATTGCCACCAAATATAGCCTTTGTCCTTTCTCAAGGTCTAATCTACCCTATAACAAAATTTCATAGCGGTTTAGTGGTTTAACTGTGAAAGACGGACAAACAGACACACACACACACACTTTCACATTTATAATAATTATTAATATGGATGTTACGGTATAGTGAGTAAATACAGGAAGGATTATTTCAAAACAATGGGTCCAGAAGTTATAGGTAGTCCTAGTCGTGCTGTTAGCTATGGACCGAATAATAGTACGAACAGGAAACACCAGTCAAGTGGAGCCAACCTGAACAACAAATAAATCAAAGGACTGAATTGTCGATCGTGTGTGTGTCATGTTCAGAAGTACAAATCCAGACACGTCAACTGCGTTAGAGCGTTTTCACACTCATCCGATATCCGATATCCGACATCCGATATCGGAGGAAGTCAAATGTATGAGATATCTATCTTTCTTTCACGGCCCGATATCGGATGTCGGATATCGGATATCGGATGTCGGATATAGGATGTCGAATATCGGATATCGGATGTCGGATATCGGATGTTGGATATCGGATGTCGGATATCGGATGTCGGATGTCGGATGTCGGATGTCGGATGTCGGATGTCGGATGTCGGATGTCGGATGAGTGTGAAAACGCTCTTACTGTTTGCTTTCTTCTTTTTAGGAAATTAATATTAATATTCCCGTTAATAACTCCTCTAGCTAAACTGAATTGCTTGTGTTAGAAGTGGGTTCACATCGGTAATGTACCTAATGCCCAGGATTCGAACCCGGGACTTACGATCGTAAGACTAATTTTGTGTGAATTAACTGACTAGGTATGTCTAGCTTTAGTTAGTTTCGTCACAGTCTAGCACCACGGCACAGGTTTAACGCGCTGTTATACGGGTGTCCCTTTTTTATTAGTTTTCTAATTGGGTGATGTGACCTGTGTCAGCCGGGTTGCTACCTCACCTTCGGCCTTGCACTGCGACCCACAGACTGCGTGTAATTTAGTCGGTTTGAGTCCGACATAACCCCCCCCCCCCCCTCCGACTTCCGGCGGGGGTGGGGGAAGGGAATTCTGTGAGGAATTACCGCACGTAAATATCTTTTTATGAGTAAACATGCTACTGTTCTAGTAAGCATTATTATTAATCGATGGGGTATAACTGAAATCTTAAATGAATCTTCTGGTTCTATTTAGAGATGGGCCGAATATTCGTTTTATATTCGGTATTCGGTATATTCGGCAACTTTACCGAATATTCATATTCGGTCGAATATTCGGCAGAATCACCTAATATTCGGCAAAGTGATACTCAAAGTTTTTACTTTTATTAACCTGTAAACTCTTTAGAATAATATATTATAATCGGATCAGGCCTTAATTGAAGACAAATAAACAATATATTTATTTCGATCAGTCTTTATTGTGTTAGGGAATAGCTGAATAAAATCACACCTTAGTAGATTATGATTATGAAAAATTTCTTTTTCTAGTTTCTACTCAGCATAGCGTCGCAAAATATTTATTGATATTAACCAATGTAGTTCTTTATAAAGAAAATAAGTAATTTGTTTGTACTTTTCAAATTGTAATTAAAGAGATCAATCACTTAATCTACACATTAAGAGTTTGGAACTTAATTATAGTCTACTCAGATATAAGCCAAATATGACGTCTCATATAATTATTTAAGATCAATTACACAACATTATTCCCTCCCGAGGAGGGCCAGACCGAAAGGGATGGCCCTGGGTCAGCCGGGGTGCGAGGGATATGTCGCAAGACAACCTCACCTTCGGCCTAGCACCACGACCCACAGACGGCGTGCGGTTTAGTCGGTTCGAGTCCGACATAACCCACCCCTCCGGCTCCGGAGGGGCGGGTATCCGTGGGGATTTCCCGCACGTAAAAAAAAAAAAAAAAAAAAACACACACAACATTATTCCTAAAACATCTTAATTCACATCTTCATTGACTCAAATGAAAGTGTTTTGTTTATCTTTAAACAGAAACAATATAGTTCTTAAACGGTGTTGGAAAGTTTGGAAACTACAATAAAAAGAAATGTAAACACAAATGTTTACACAATTAGAAAATAAGCCTAGTATGAATTAGTATTTAAAATTCACAAGTGGAAGTTGTGGTGTAAAAAAACAAGAAGCTTAGCTTTATTTGGCAATAATTTGTTCCGTTTTTTGTTTCGGAAAACAAACGTTCACTGTAAACCGAGCTTCCTGGAGCTGAAAGATAAATTTTAGCCATGTTGCTCATAAGAGGAATTCGGAATTTATTTTTGGACCACCACTTGTAAGGGCACAAATCCCGAGACAGCAAGCTATCTGCAAAGTATCTGTATAATTCGATAGCTATCGGGCTTTTTGGTTCTTCGATCTCAGGCTACTTTGCTGATGCTAATTCTTCATAGCACGTCCAAAGGACTTTATGAGTACCTTCCTGTGATGGTAGACCACTGTATGGTAACGGGTCTGGAAGCAATCCGCGCGCTTAGTGTAACCAAGTTTAGACCTGCATTTGTGCGATGGAACGGAATCAAATGTACCGAATATTCGGTTCGGTAAAAGTTTTACCGAATATTCAGCCGAATGTTCGTATTCGGTGAAACCCATGTTCGGCCCATCACTAGTTCTATTTGTCAAACTCTATGTTCTAGCACTGTTAGCGGGTATACCTATTTTAAAACTATATATATATTATTAAGACTCCAGACTCGTGTCCACACCATTTTACCACACTAGTGTGTCGATGGTATAATACCTGTTACTCGTGGTCATACTTATATAATTCTATCACACTAGTATGACTATTGTGTAACTTATGTTACTCGTGGTCATATAGCTCGGTGTGACCAAAAATATAAATATTTAGATAAGACTCATGTACACACTAACTTGCAAAGAAAAAAAAACATCTTTACCTATTACTCCTGAAAACAAATGATGATTGCAAATACAAAAGAATGTCTTTAATTTAAAATGTGAGTTTAGGTTTAATATTCCTAGAAGTATACCAAGCTGGTTAAAAAACATAAAAGTAAACTAAACTATAACTAAATAAAGCGATGGCCGTCAGAGTGATCAGGGGGTATAGCACGATCTCCGTCGAGGTGGCATGTCTCCTAGCCGGAACCCCTCCATGGGACCTGGCAGCGAGAGCCCTTGCGTTGCTGTATCAGTAGCGCAAGGAGGCACTGGAGCGGGGCCATAGGCCGAAGCCCCGAGTCTCCATGAGTTCCCGGCATACACGGCATACGACATGGCGGGTGCGACTTGAGCATCCAAGGTGGGGGAATTCACCATTGCGGCGGTGAGACCGATCATGAAGGAGTGGTTGGAGAGGCACCACGGTGACCTCTCCTACTAGTGATGAAAGAGACTAAGTTGTTTAAGTCCTTTAAAATATGACTTATAAAACTTGTTCAGACTAAAAAGACTATCTTTAGACTAACAAGACTAGCTTGAAGACTTAAAAAGCTTAAAAGACTGATACAACTAAAACGACTCAGTCCTTTAAAAAAATGCTTACACCTTAGTCGGTTAACAGTATCATAAACAGCTAGACTTTTAAGTCAGTGTCCCCATGATAATTATCCAGCACTAAATAAGATAGAGATGGTACCTATATTACATGAACGGTGTGTTATAATGAAATAAGGTTTATATTTCACTTACTTATATACAAGTACTTTGGGCGATGTCCATATATTATATAGACTAGGTGCAGTCTGTTAAAAAAGCACGTAAGTATATGGACTCCGTGCTGTATAGAGGTCAAAGAAATACACGCACATTTTACGCTTGAATCAAAAATGATTATTAACAGCTTTTAATATGGCTATATTTATTTACTTCTGATTAGACTTCTAAATTGATAGAATGATACAAAAGATTTTAGCTGAGAGTGTTAAGCTAGTGCACAGTTTAGTAGTTACTGCAATGGGGATTAGTATTTTTGATAATTCTTAAAAGATGGAGTAATATTAAGTCTTTTTTATAACTTATCACTTATACACGACTCCGTAGACGAGTCTTTTTAGCTCAAACTTAAAAGCCTTAAAAGACTTACAAGCCTTATAAGACTAACAAGCCTTATAAGCCTCAAAGCACTAGACACTATGCTTAATCTATGCAAGGCTTAGTCGAGAACTAAAAAGACTTATGAGACTAATAACTAAGGGTTTAAAGGACTAAGTCAGTCTTTAGCTGTCAAAATGTAGTCTAGTCGCTTCTTACAAGACTAAAACGACTGAGTCTCTTTCATCACTATCTCCTACCGGATGTGCCAGATACTTACCTGGCACGGGTGCTTCAGTAGGTATCTATGGCGCATCCACCGGGAGACAACACCGCAGTGCCAGCACTGCGAGGATCCTGGCGAAGACACGGCGCTCCACACGTTGGCGGAGTGCCCTGCGTGGGCGAGTCAACGCCGGGATCTCGTTGCGGTCCTGGGCGTGGACGTTCTTTATTTGGAGACCATGGTGAGGGCCGTGGTATCCGACGGGAGCAAGTGGCACGCACTTTTTGTCAGAAACAAAAAGCATAGTCTGAAGAAAATGTTATTTTAAGTGCCCAGTCAAGTGCACAAAGAAGTATCATATACAACGGTGGTGTGACCACGAGCAACATACATTATACCATCGTCACACCAGTATGACCACAAGCAACATGTATTACACCATTGTCACACCAGTATGACCACAAGCAACAGGTGTTACATCATTGTCACACCAGTGGTATGACCACGAGTAACAGGTATTATGCCATTGCCACACTAGTGTGGTTAAATGGTGTGGACACGAGTCTGGAGTGATTATTAACTATATATATACCTATATATATTTCAATTCCCGGTAGGTTTCCACTCTTAATCGATCTTACAACAGCCCATGATTTGACATTTAATGACATGCGTTAACGACTGTCAAATACGTGAAATCCGAAACATTTGGCATTCTATTCCATCAAACACCGAACAACGAATTGCCACTTGTCTAGAGGGGCAGTACACATACAGAAATAGTGGCGTATTAATATACTTTTCCGCAGTGGCGAGGGTTCTTTATAATCCAATTCCTACCGGCTTCCCAATGGGTCGCATAGTGCATAACAAACTGGATCAGGGAAAGATATTTTCACCGGTTCCCCTTCTGAAAATTTCCATCCTTCACCACTAGTTTCCGCCTTGAGGGATTTCTCAAGATGCAATACCAATTTCTTAGATCATTTTCACATAGAAAACCCATCCGCCATGAACTCTAACTATCTCAACCTGCTAGTAAATCCGCAAACGAATAAGAAATATAGGAATGATGAGCTCATTACTATGTACTCACAATATTCCGAAACAAAACCCTTCCTTTCGGAAACTAAGGCATTTATAACGTTACCGCGCCAAATCGTTACTGTGGCAGCTGCGTTCATGCAGCCAGCCAGTGTCGTCAGCTGTTGTTACTATGTACCGTAAACAGCAATTAAAACTGACGACGGCGATTCAAACTGGATGCTCAGGGACCGTGCTTTTGGATTTGTTTTAGCATTTTTTTTTTTAAATTTACATCACATAAACTATTTCGTTTATGAGTTAAAGGTTGAGTGTTGTTTCTAAGTTAATGATTGCTACACCAGTTAAGTGGAGTGATCTTTAAGTATAAATATAATTAAGTTGGTCGTGAAATAGAAATAAAATTAAGATTTAGATTATTAATAACTAGCGTTTGCCCGCGGTTCCGCCCGCGTAGACGTTAGTTATCGCTATAATATCAGTTAGGTATCGTTATAAATTGTAGCCTATGTGTTATTCTGATGTATAAGTATAAGCTATATTATTCTAAAGTTTCATTAAAATCAGTAGTTTTTCATTCAGTAGTTTTTACGTGAAAGAGTTACAAACATGTGTTTTTATAAAAGTCGACAATATTGTTTACCTGTAGAGTACTACCTATTATGTTATCTGTGCCTGTAGTCATTGATATAATTATATAATTACTCACACTTTAGTTAAAAGAAGCAGGTAGAATAGAATTTGGGCCATCCCTTCTCGACCCATGTGGTGTCGTACAAGGCGACTAAGGGATAGGGCTGATTAACTTCAACATCAGACAGATATGTACAGCCCCGCCTCAGCCTCAGATGCATGGCTCGAGTCAATAACAGTACCCGGAATACGGCAATAGGCTCAACTCCTATTACGTGGGACTGAATATAGATTGGTGAAATGTGGGTGTTAATTCACCTTGCCTTGCCTAACCCTCCGGGGATAAAGGCGTGGTTATATGTATGTAAAAGAAGCAAACCGAATGGGTTATACCTACTTGATTATTAAAAAA
The DNA here is from genome assembly GCA_949126895.1 of Eilema caniola. Taxonomy (NCBI): domain Eukaryota; kingdom Metazoa; phylum Arthropoda; class Insecta; order Lepidoptera; family Erebidae; genus Eilema; species Eilema caniola. Next base: position 16,913,046 of record OX421477.1, read on the forward strand.
CTGCACAGCAGCGCTATCTAGAGCCAAGCACAAGCTTAATAATAAACATAGCTTTTTTGGCGCTCTAGAATACCGATAAACATTTTAGTTACATACCAAGAGAGTTTATTCATAAATTTTGCGTATACGAGATTTTTTTTCAACCGAATAATCGATCTCTATTTACGTATTATGTGGCTTCCAAGAAGTTACTGCCTAAACTTCCATCAAAGAATTTTGTGAATGAAGAGTACGAAACCAAGATGGCGACCCTCAGGTAGGCAAACCTTTTACAATAGTACAATAAGTAGCATAGCGCAATATTTTTTTTTCATTGTGATGTACATTAATTGTGATCTGTGTAGGTACCTACTTCTTTGTGAAAAGATCGTCGATTTTGGATCTTGCTTACTTTTTATCAGTAAAATAGAGCGATGAGAATTTTTGATAGGTTTCCCTGTATTTTTAAAGAATAGGTACAAAATAGGTACAGCGAACGCCCGTAACTCCATCATCATCATATTTGTTTGTTGTTTGGATGTTTTTTTTTAATACTCTAGTTCCTCAGACTTCTCGTCATCCTCAGTCCGAGCCTATTCTTTACAATTTAATCTAGTCTGCTATATATTGTGTATGCGATAACCCTCTCAGGGTTCCTTCAATACTAACTAATTCCTAATTTTTTCACTCAATCATTCCATTACTTTCATACTAGGTAGTTCCCGCATTTTCTCCTCTCGTACTTCCATGCATCCTTTCATCCTCTCCCCAGTGGGGGCATCCGGTGTACCATAGTTCACTGTTGAACATAGGTCTCTCCTATAGACTTCCAGAACGACCGATCTAAAGCAGTCCGCATCCATCGCTTCCCGGTGACCTTGATGAGGTCGTCCTTCCACCTGGCCGTTGGGCGTCCTACACTACGTTTGCCCGTACACGGTCGCCATTCCAGAACTTTTTTGCTCCATCGGCCATTTGTTCTGCGCGCTATGTGTTGTATTCCGCACCCGCCCTCTGCCACTTTAACGAGCTAATCCGCTGGGCACCGTCGGTTACTTTTGTTCTCCTACGGAGATCATCATTTCTGACGCGATCACCTAGGGAAATACCGAGCTTAGCACTCTCCATAACTCGTTGAGCGACTTTAAGCTTTTTTATGAGACGTATAGCACAGATTACCTAATATTTGGCCTATATGGCTTTTGGGTAGGTAACTACTAGGCATTTAACTCAGTGACTTGGTACATACATCATTAATTTTTACGTTCAGAGTCGTTCATTTAATATGGATAAGCCAAGTATTTTCTCAATACCTATCTGCTAAATACTGACACAAATAGATAAATATAATCTACAAATATTAGGTAGGTGGGTATCTAAGTACCTATCTAATAATGTGACGAAGTCTCTAGCTCTAGGTATTGCGATTAGTTACCATGAGGAAGTGTTGAAGACTGAACTTCAATATTTATGAAAAACACACACAATTGTAAATTAAAATATTAATTATAAGTCATTAGCGTTGTCTGGCAGCCATTACAATGTTAAGTGCCATTCACCTGTGGTCTAATTGTCTATTTAATTAAAACAATTCACGATATAGAACTATAGGCACACCGCACAACAATTCAGTTGACCTTGACAAGGTCATTTACTCACACTACAGGTTAACGTTGATGGCAATAATAATGTAATGTAACCATTTGCATCCATAAGTTTTGAACTTTAAAGCAGCTCACGGAACTCATAATGGTGGCAAACTTATCAACTTTACCAATTATTTTGATTGAAGGGCAAATTTTCACAACTTTACGACACGATTCTATACTTAAAATGAATCTTCAGCAATCCACGAGATATGATGAAAGTTATTGTAAGGTTATGTTTCTATCTCTATGTAGGTATACCTATATCATCATCGTCACAGCATTAAACCAAGTTCCATCCAAAGCTATCACTTTGGAGCCGTACTCCTCTCTATTAACTTTATCTTGGTTTTCAGGATAGACATTTTCTTAGTACCTACCTACCTAATTTTATAACTAGGTACACACCCGCACATTATTCCCACTCCCTTGTTATCCCTTTAGCCACTTGGCTCCTATGCCTATAAGATAATTTCATGGGATCCTACAATAATTTTATTTTGCTCTAGATCCAATGATTATAATTTTTGTTCTAAACACCTGGTCCAGTAAAAGAATTCTTTGATAATTACAAATCAAAGTTTTACCATTATTGGAAACTAAGTATAGGTACATTACTATCATCTAAACCACTGAGAAAGTCTCAAAACACCTGCCTCCGGTTGCGACACGGAGCACTAGAAGACACTTTTGGTGTTGAAACCGGAGGCAGATGCGGCAAAAAGACAGTATTGGTATGCTACAGAAGCAATGATGTAACAGGTAATTAAACAGCCTATTGGAATGCCAGTATATTAATTTAGTCCCACGTATGGCTGTGAAAGGATGGGCGTAACATTTATTAGGCGAGGGGTAACCCGGCAAAGTGCAACCTGGACGTACGGGCGCGTATACTCACATACACAGTCAATAAAATATATTGCGATCCAATATCGTAAGGGACAATTGCGGGTTTTTGCAAATCAACAATAACAAGCGGCAAGGGGCATACGTCTTGCCTCATGGCAATCGAAGCAAAATCGGAAGTATGGTCACAATTTTGCTTTGAATCGGCGCATTCGTCGAGTAGCACGTTGGAGCTGTGTGTTGTTAATCATTTTCTATAATAATATCCTTTGCTTTTCTATGCTTCTAACCCTGTAGGTACTCAGTAAATGGCAACGCACGAGTTACATCTTTGGTCTTGAAAGCGTTAAAGACCGTGGCTATATTGAATAATAATAGCACTAAACTTGTCCTTTTCCACACTTTATTTTTGTTGTTTTTTTTTTTTTTTTTTTTTTAATTTATTTATCAATATAAACAATTTGTATACTTACAACAAAAGATACGTAAGCATTACAGAAAACCTATGCGGTTTATAATTGATGCCTTAGGTGTTTAATTACATTAAACAAGTGTGTTTAGGTAATATGATTTGAGTCTGTTTTTGACACTATGAGGCTCAATGTTATCTACAGTGCGTAATTCCGGGGGCAGTGCGTTAATAAGTCGAGGAACTAGGTAAGCAGTCGTTCGTTCGCCGTAGGTATTATTCGCGCCACTCGGCTCACACAACATTCCCCGAGCCACCGCCCGCGTGTATACAGGATGGTTTATTGTATGCCGAAATTTTTTGTTAAAAAAGTTTTCCTTAACTACTACATGTTTGACTTGAGTATGCACTGGCAATATCTTACAATAATTGAACAAGCCATTGTCATTATCATTAAACTGCTGCTTGATGTTTAAGGATACAATGTTGCGAAGAATTCTTCGCTGAAGATTAAATATACTTTGCAGGTATGTGTTATATGTACGACCGTAGCTGCTTAGTCCGTATTGTATATAAGATTCAGCTAGGGAGTTATACAACAAAATTTTGACCTTATATGGGATGCGATTTTTTAATAAAGTTATGTTGGCGAGGAACTGTCTCAGTTTATCACAAACATACTCGATATGGAGACTCCAGTTCATTTTGTTATCAATAATTACACCTAGATAACGTTGATTATCAACCTTTTTAATAAAGGGGCAGCCACACTGTTGGGGCTGTGGCGTATTATGTAGACAGCTATGACTATGTACAATTAGGCTGTTATACGGAGTATTTTTAAGATGTGGGGATTTAATATGCAGTAGTTGTGTCTTGTCTGCATTTATTACTAGCCCCAAGTCATGACACCATCGCAAGAGTATATCAAAGTCGGATTGGAGACGTTCAGTTACTTTCTGTGGGTCTTTGTCAGCAGCCACTAGACATGTATCGTCTGCAAATTGATAGCAAGTGGAACACTTTATGCAGTTAGCCATATTGTTGACATAAGAAAGAAAGTGAAGGGGTCCAAGTACCGATCCTTGCGCTGTCCCTTGGGTAACAGTTTTGTAGTCACTGAACGTGTCGTTAATCTTAACTGCAAATTTACGGTTGTGTAAGTAGTTTTCACACCAGCGAAGCAAAGGTCCACGCACACCTGTGCTTTCTAATTTGTTGATAAGTTCTTTATGGTCTAGAGTATCAAATGCCCGTGAGAAATCAATGAACAGAACCATTACATGTTTTTTTTCATTAAGGTAAACATTCACCTCATCAGTGAATTTCGATAGGAGTTGCGTTGTACTTTTGCCTGACTGAAATCCATACTGGTGCTGAGTGATAATATCATGTTTTTTATAATAGTCATGTATTTCTTGGCTAATGTAGGTCTCAATAATTTTGTCAATAGACGATAATAGTGTGATAGGGCGGTAATTTAAGCAGCTGGATTTGGGGCCTTTTTTATGTACTGGCCTGACACATCCTATCTTTAATTGGTCCGGATACTGGCCACTTGTAACACTTGAATTAATGAGACCAGTGAGTGCCAGTGAGATTTCCTTACCAACCATCTTTATATGTGACATTTTTATGCTATCTATTCCTGGAGATTTATTTGAATCTTGTGATTCAATTATTTTATGTATTCTGTCACTAGAAGCTTTTTTAAATAACATACTCGAGTCTGTTTTCGTGCAGTATAGGCTGTTGTCCAACAACTTAACATTACAGTTTGGTGTTATGCCTTTGACGGCATTGTCAAAGCATGTTGCAAAACTTTCAGTTATCTGTTTGACCGATAGACATTGACCGGTTTCAACTCACGGCATTATCAAAGGTTTTTTGACCGCTTCCAATTGGAAAAGTCATGCACTTTCTAGCTAACTTGCAGCACATACAGAAGATGTATATTCAGAGGTAGACTGACATTAGTAGGGACAACATCAAATTTAAACTTCCAAAATTTTCTTTACGTGCATGTCTGTTAATATTTCCTACTTTTTTTTACAAACTATGTTAGTACCTAATGATACTTTCACTTACACATAGTCTGTAAAGAAATTATATTCCACGATACACAATGCAACGGTTTCTCCTTTGTTCCTATGTGTTTTATTTACCTCACAAATTGTAACTTCCCATATTTCTAGCTAGTTCGTAGTAGTGTACTTTCTTCTTCTTCTTCATCCATCTTGGTTACTACACCGAAACGCAGTTTGGAGTCCCTAGTCCGCTCTCGAACTCATCCACTTTATATTTTGGTTTTAACGGAAGCGACTACCATCTGCCCTCTCAACCCCGAAACTAAAGCCTAGGCCAGAGGCTTGCCCGTCAATCTGCATGTGCACCGTAATATACATAATACTTTATTTCAATTGTACCTTTTTTGTTTAATTTTATAAATTAAAAAAAAAAGCCATCATAATCAGTACTTACATCATAGGTAGGCACTCAGTAGCTTTACAGATCCACAAATAAATAGACAAGTCCCATTAGGACACCAATAATGTATCTCAAGTAGACGGAACGGATCCAAACCTTTTTTTTGCGATACTTTTCAAGTGGGTGTAGAAACGTTTTGTTTACCTACTTGAGAGATAGAAGCTATTTTGTAAGAGGCAATTAGTTTGTGAGTTAAGACGATTTCTGTGTGCTTTGTCACTTGGAAATTCTCACTTAAAAAAAAGACGGGTTGTACTCTGGGAGTGCCGGCAGAAGTGAAAACATTTTCTTTCTTTCTTTCTTCGTTATTTACAGAGAAAAAGATAAAAAGAACATACCATACCATACCATACCTATTATATAGCGCCAATCATAGAACCTATCACTAATTTTCTGCTAATTTTTTGTCAGAAGAAATTAATAAATTACAAAAAGAAAAAATAATCACAAAAGTAATAAATTACAAAAAGAAAAAATAGTCACAAAAAGTGTCAGAAGGCCAGGTTTGAACCCGGTACTATATGAAACCATAAGGACTTAAAGTTGACTACGATGCTATTTATCGTATCTTGCAAAATGGACAGTCTATGGCAAATGTTGTATGACGTCAGTCGTCGATTACGGTTCAAAGGTCAAGCGATCCTGACGCGAGTTTAACACTTTTTACCCATCCAACGCCGCTAAAGAAGTTTTCACTTCAAAAACTAGTTAGACGTCAGCAGTTCCCATAAAAGTAAACATAATCTAATGATGGTAGGGAAGAGGGACCCTCAGCCCTAAGGGTTTTTTTTGCTTAAATCTTTGGATGTAACCGAGATCGTCGCAGAGGATGATGACTGATTGCCTGATGTATGTAATAAAATTGTGTTTTAGCTTGTTACCAACTAAAGTGTCTTATGAGGATTAGAGTTTGGAGACAAGACCACACACATTGACGAAGGACTCCTGTTGATTTATTTCTCTATGAGCAATTCTAACCATAGCTGCCATAACTAACATACTTACTTAAATTGTAATTTAAACAAAATTTGAATTAAAAACCATAAAAATATAAAATAACAAAAACACAAAAGAATGAAACAAAAATTTAAGTTATAAGATTATTTCACATTCGTGTCGAATTCTTGATGTCAATAAATTAGTCACAGTCGCATTAACACGAGGATGTGTTAATGTGGAAGAACTATTAGAATAGAATAACCAAGAACAATAGGTTACATTATTATCAGTTTTTTTTAATAGAATTATAAAGCACCATCACAAAAGACTACTAAAATTTTAACAGGGGGTTGCGTCTCGCGTCGCTCTACCACTACTCTGCAAGACTAGGTATACCTCGGGACATATATCTTGAAGCTGCTGAATGTGCTAACTCATATGCACAGTTCACGATTCTTGGATGTCCTTTGAGAATAGTATGGGTCGCTTGGTGTATGAGCTTAAAAATTACCGAGCATAGATTATTACAAAACAATCTGCGCGCGCCAAGGTGCGCTTCGTTTGTCTTGCGACTTATCCAAGATACGTGTCCTGAGGTATACCGTCATAATCATACACAAGCACACAGCTGCTTTTTTTTATAAGCTCACTTGTCTGGTTACACGTGCTACTGGCGTTTTTTATAGAACCGTCACTCCTTAATGAACCGTATGCTCGGAAACGGACGCCAGGACACCCTAGTCAGGATATCCTGTTTAAAAAATAAAAGAGCTACCCTCACACCTTTGCAAGAACACATGACGGCAAGTGAAATGCGACTTTAGGAATTACATGCAGGGAATAAGGTTTTGTAAGGACACCCCTATAGTGCCAAGACTTTGTGTGAGTCTGAGACTGGTCGCTTGTAAATTGTCACTGCTTTGTGCTTTTCTTTATGCCGTAAAAGTTTCAATTCGCTTGGAATTTAAACCTACTAATGTATACATACCTACTTATAAAACAGTAATTTTAGTTTGGATGACGTATGCCGCTTACCTTCACCCTATCGCCGAGTCTGGGTGTCAGATAATTATCATATTAAACCACCAAAGTTACTTTACACTCTAAACAAACTGCATAAGGCCTAGCCCCCGTTAGCGTGTTATTGCATAGTTATGCTTTGTTTGACCAGCACTTGGGATCAACACACACAAAAGTCTTAAATTATGTTGTTCTAGTTTATTTTGTACTAGCTGTCCCCGTGATTATCTTGGTTTTATCGTCGATATTGGTTTTAAGTTTTTTAAGCGGAACCCTGATAGTTTTGCTAAAATAAATCTATAGAAAAAAATCCCGTCAAAATCGGCCCAGTCAGGCAGACAGACAGCAATCCAAACATTTTTACGTTACAAACAAACACTCCAATTTTATTGATTTGTAGAGATGCCGTATCCAACTCCCAACATGGAAAAAATTAAATTAATCTGAACTTTCTTTCATACAATCAGAACAACCCCGATACTCCACAAACTAATCTTAACATCTCCCGAGACAATCTATTGAATCTATGCAATATTATTGTTACCCCGTCGTATCTCCGAGATTCTTTCTCTTGTCTAGTCAGTCAAGTCAGACTGAGACAATACTGCTCTCTCGCTTGCGCACTCATTCAATATTTCTTTCCCCTATTCGCCGACTCGCAAACGTTCGGTTTTTGTTCGGTTCAGTCAGTCAGTTTGCGCCGGCAGCCGAAGGTGGGTGTTTACTGCGCATGCGCTAAAACTTCGAACTATTGTCAAATTTCGAAAAAAAAACGTAAATAAACAAGTGAAATTAACATTGTGCCAAACGCGTAATTATTTTGTAATAACATTATCAGTGACCTTTTTTTGTGAGATTTTATATTGTGCAACGAATTTGCGAGTGAGTACTTATTCTTTTTGTATTTTTTCGCATGCCTGTTTGGAGCCGGCAACCGGCGCTGATTTTATCCAGTAGGAATTACTAATATAAATTCTTACTGTAGATAATGATCTTTGAAATATTTATTTGTTATGTTATGATAATGAAATACGTTTTTGGATTTTAAACTAAGGTCAAAGACATCTCTTTATAACCTATTGTAGTAGAATAGGAAGGTACGTACACATACATACCTACAAAATATACCCAAATTTAATCGAGGTTATGTCAATTTATTCATTGCCTAAATAGTAGAATAACTTACATACTTCGTTAGGAAATTTCATAATAAACTATTACTATTGTGATCTATCTTTACATTGTGATATAGAATACCTATTTAATATTATCTTTAAATATTATTACATCTACTATAGTAGGTAAGCAATAAAAACCGAAGGGGAATGTCAGCCCAGCAGGTGTTACGGAACGCAGGTGATGTTCTGAGCCCGGTAGACCGATGGGGGCTCCATACACCCAACTGTTTTATTCTGTAATAGGCATGAAGGGTTAAATTCAACTGCTTGTCTAAACCAACATAGTCTAGTCTAGACAAAATGCATTGTTTTAACAATGAATGACTGACAGTTCATACCACGTTCGTACCTAATTGATATGGGATAATGAACTCTCACAGACACTTGTTGAGACTACTAAATAGGCAGATACCTAGTACTTGCAGCAGGTATTCAATGTACCTACATAGTACCTACCTACCTTACCTATTTAAGTGTGGATGGATTAGGTACTTTATCCACCTTTCTTAACAACCTGCCTTGCAAGCCGTTATGTGGATACACCAGCTGATAATTGATCGACGAAGTTCTGGTGTAGGTTGAGGAGTCCGATAACAATTTCTCCCATAGAAGTCAAAATAAAGTGGAGAGTTTTTGTGCTGTCAGTGGGAAGACCAAAGGCTATTGCCTGCTTTGTCTTCACATAAACTCTGCTTTTACAGGGTCGGCAGCACGAGTGTGACGTGACTCCCCTGGTGTTGCACACGTCCTTAGGCCACAGTAACCACTTTCCATCAGTGGATTGTCTGACACAAAAGTGGTATAAAAAAACACATTGAGGCAGGAGTGACGGCACACCCTGATCAAGTACCCCAAGTTTTAAAATGCGAACTGTGGATGGCGGAATCCACATGGACCTAGTCCCGGACATAGCATAGTAGTCAACATATTATAAAATGCCGAGTACCTACCTAGGTGCATACCCAACGAACGAATGAATTTAAATCAAGCAGTGTCTCGGAAGCCTTCGAATCAACAAATATTTAGTTCGATGCTGGCAGCTGCCACGTTCGTCAGTCGAATCCCACTCGTTAATGTTCGTCCGTCATCGTTTATGTACCCAGCATTAGACGATGCATTGTTTTATAATGACAGGAAATGAGGAAAAGGAAATGTAGGAAAGTAAGGACCCCGGTGCTCTCACAAACGATGTGAAATGTAGCAAACAGCATCTGGTTTCCACCGATGAATATAGGTAATAACACGCGTTTTGATTTTAACCGCTTCCACAAATTACATTTTAATTAAACTTATTTTTATTATAGCTGTGACCGCGACTTCTTCTGGGTGGACTTCGATTTTAGTTTTAATTTTTTTTTGCGCGGTACTCATATACCTAGATACTTTTTTGCAAATAAAAGTAGGGTTAGTTAGTTACACGAAATATCTCGTGAAAATCACACTTCGGAGATTATCCGTTCCAAATTTTAAAAAAATCTTTAATGCTTCTCTGGTTAAATAAGACAAGTAGGTACTTACATAGAATATTGTTATATTTATTGTCTGGTGTCATATGGGACCTCAGCAAGGCCTACGGGGACCCTCCCCTGGGAGAAATGATATCCATAAAAGCCGTATAAGCCAAACCAAAACGTGGAAAAGAGTGAGAACCTCTGATTCCGAGGTGAAAACCTGCCCCTCTAGACAAGTGCCAATTCGCTAGCAGGCGTTTGATGGAATAGAAGGACGAATGTATAGGATTTGACGTATTTGACATGCGTTAACGACTGTCATTTATGCCAAATTCCATACTTTCGTCATTCTATTCCACCAAACGCCGGCTAGCGAATTGCCACTTGTCTAGAGGGGCTGGAATGCACCCGGGAAAAACGTTAATCTAATGATAATGACTTCCCTGGTCAAGCAGGATCGGCTTATTCATGCTGAGTGAAGCGGAGCCTAATCCTACCTACTAGTAGAAGAGCCGGGCACCAAATTTCTGTAGGTAGGTATTAGAGGCAAGCTGAAAACTTGTCACACACCTGACCAGCTAGGTCTGTGGCTACATGTTGGGGTAGCGGTAAGTTTTCAGTTTGCCTCAAAAACCTACCCAAAACTGGTGCCAGCTCTCGGACTAGGTACCTTTACCTAGGTATAGGTAGTCCAAGAGCCTACTTATCTATATCTACCTACTACGTAATTTCACAAAATTAACACAATGATGTTGAAAAATTATCCTTGCAGTCGTGATTGATTCGGATTGACGTCATAGAATTAATAACTTGGTAGGTAATCTTTAATCTTTGAGTAGGTAGACATGTTAATGTATGCTAATAAACTTATGTAACGCTACTGGTGTTACTTAAGTTGCCATTTAAACGTGCCTTAAATTTCATTCAAAATATTTAGTTTAGATTTTGAGATCAATTCATTAATCGTTTCTAAGTATGGAGATAAATCTAATGTACTTATTAACTTAACTTAATATCACTCAACCTATTAATCATATCTTCGCGACCTTTGGACTCGACTCGAACATCCTTGAAGCCCAAGCCAGCCTCTTCTGCAAGTCGATAGTATACACCTGCTAATCAATGGGAGAGGCTTTCGTGCAGGTTTTCCTGTCAGGGTTGTCAGGTCAAACGGTAGGGTAGTCAGGTCAACTGACATACTAAATCCTACTAATATCATAAATGCGAAAGTTTGTAAGTATGAATGGATGGATGTTTGTCACTCTTTCACGTAAAAACTACTGAATGGATTCAAATGAAACTTTGCATAATATGTCTTATACATCAAAATAACAATAGGCCACAATGTAGGTATAACGATAACCGATCAGAGCTTCAAAGTGTTTAGGTAGGTACTTGAAGCAAGAAACTTAAGTTTATGACATAATACAAAAATAGGTAATTATGTATCAAGCTCTAGGTTACCATTGCAGTAGGTACCTACTATTGATTGACATCATTCTATAATAGTGAAATCCTGAGACTTCATCTTTAACTTACTCGATGTAAAATAGTGGTGGGAATCGTTTTATAACTAAACAATATTAACAACACTTCCGTGCAAAAACATTTTACCAATAGTCATTAATTCATTATAATCGTGATTCACCTGTCTACGAATCATCTCATTTCTGGTTACGTGAGCTGATTCAGTACATAACATGTTTCAACGCTAGGAAAATGATGCATTAGCATTAGGGAGACGGAAATCGTAGGTGTCTTTATTGTATTGTTGTTTAATGCCTCCGCTGCTTGGTGCGTCTCACGCATGCGGACGCCCGCCTCGTGTAAATCATATGGAGGCACCAAACCAAGTATTATTTGCACTTGCACAAAGCAGCGCAGGCCTTTATACAACGAGGTTCCAGAACTTATTACTTTGCTACGATATGACTCATTTATGGCTTAAAATCAACACTATCCCTAATATATTCACCCTTTGAATAGTCATATTAACGCTTTGCAGTATTACGTTTTTTTTTAACCAGAGAAGGTCAATAAACGTACAATCTAAACACCCTAACCTTTGTTATATTTCATGTGAGTAGAATTACATGAATTGTAATTTAAAAAAAAAATAGTCACCTTTAATATTAAAAAACGTGTATCTTCTATAAAGTCTCCTGAACCTTTTTTTAGACCTAGTGACGTCACTAGATCTATCATAAGGAATGAGTTACTATAGTAGTAAAGCATCAAAGATTCCAGACAAATATGAAGTGCTCGTCTTATTTGAATAGTCAATGGTAGCCCTAACGCTGGGTAAAGTATTTATTTAATCTGGGCTCATTACTGAAATCGTATTGGTTTATTGAACCGTTGCCAAAAATAGAGCACCAGCTGAAACGTTCACTATTTATTTGTGTAGTATAACACTGAACATACTTAAAGGGTATATATAGATAGATACTGGTAAAATAAGTGGATAAGTGTCGGTAGACAGGTATTTTATAACAGGCTGAATTTTCCTTAAGGATACGTAGAAACTGACCACGCCAGGTATTAGAAAAATAAACGAATATGAAAAAAAGAGTATAGCATTCTTAAATTACTTAATCATTATAAAATGTTATCATAATAATTCGTAATACAGTCGAGAAAAGAGGATACGGTTGCAGCTTTACAAACAATTTTATATGAAAAAGTGTGAACGTACTTCCTTTGTCGACTTTGTACATTACCTCTGATTCTACTTGCCGCATAACAGTAGGTACTAAAATGTTAATCTAATTTATTTAATAGGTACTAAGATTTAAAAGTGTGACCACAAAATACGGCAATTAAAGTTCAACTGACAAACGTGGGCCAGGTAAACGGGGCTCGGATACTCGGCGTGCCACCCAGATAAGCTAAACAGTGACTTCCTGCATGCTACGGTGACCATGCTTATTAATTACACGGTATGCTCTCCTTCCTTTATTATATTTTATTGCGTACTGTCAAAATAGATAAAACTTTTTTTTAGTTTACTCCTTCATGGTAGTTCATTTGTAAGTATGACAAAATGTATGCCATTGGAGTATAATAAAACGCATCAGAATTGAAAGAAAAGTGAATTCTTTTTCACCGTGAATTGAACTAATTGCGTTTATAGTGTATTGAATGTATACCTATGCCGATCTAGGCCGGTTTGTTGTCAGACTTCATAAACAGTATGGGTGCACCCAAAGATATAAAGATATCTATTGTGTTTTTCTTCGCCGATGAAGCAATGGATAAATTACTACACGTATGAACTTTGGAAAATCCGTGCGGAACCGAGAATCTATCTTGAGATGCCAGATGATATGACGTTATAGTACACGATTCAAAATTATTTTATTTGATTGCACAGCTTAGGTCTGTCATATGGGCACCTACAGTAAATAACAGAAATCATATCATATTCTACCTGGGATGAACTATCCGCACACCATTTTTGTACTCTTTATTATATCATTGAAATCAGCATTTTGCGACAATGAATAAGATTTAAGACTTCAAGATTAATAAAATATTAGGTCGGGGTCCTGTTGACGAATTGCTATAACATATCTTCATCAAGACGTGTGTAATAGTTAATCTGTCATGGCGAAAATTTCATGTAACAGTTGAGCGCCACATTGGACCAATGCATTAGTACGGAGGTAGGTACTATCATAGTACATAATGTAAGTGTTTGAAATTAAATTTCACATCGCCCCTATGGTCGTCATTTCTTATCTAAGCCTTGCCTTTGAATTTGTCGAATGAAGGCACGTGAACTTTTTATAGCAAATAAACTCAGCATTGACTCTAGCCAAATTAGTTTGAAGTCGTAAGGATTTATTTTGAATACATTTACGTTTTAAAGGCGATTGTGAGCGAACTGAGTTCATGATTGATTGCATTATTTTTTCTCAACACGTTCTTGACAACATTTTATTGAATTCTGCAGCAAACATAGTTAAATTAATCTTACCAAATAAATCATATTTTATTGAGTTCAAATATAAATTAATAAACTCAATTTCCACTGAATTTGTGGGTGGTACGAACTGAACTAACTTTGAATGGTTTTATCTCGAATTTGCTTGTCTTATCTTAATAAACGTTATGCTTTTAGTCCTAATTTTATTACGAAAAACCATGCGCCATTTTACTGCGATAATTACTATTGTTATTACCCTTTTATGAGTCATTGCAAGGACTCTTCATAATAAGGTCGTGACCCTATTATAACTTTAGTATAGGCAATTCGTGAGATATTGCCAAAAGTAAGTAATATAAGAGATTAGTATGCATCATGGTCTAGTGAAATTAAAAGTTAGGAAGAAAATTCTGAGAAGAATAATGTCTTATTCATAAATGCATTACTACTTGTTATTAATAAGTGTATGGTAAAAATGGTAAAATGTATTACGTACTTACAACTGTTTCAATATTATTTGGAAATGAATGCATAATTTTCTTGTAGTCAGTGCTAATTTTAACGCTTTCTAAGCTTCTATTATTACCTATCGCGTTGAATGACTGGTCATTAATACGTTATACATTATCATAATACATTATGTATTATCATATTATTCATAGAATTTTATATTATTAAATCGCGGTTCAGGCAGTTTGAATAGTGACACTACAACCTACGAATAAAATTGTCTATTTATTCCAATGAAATCGTCACTGGCGCCAAAATAGGACTTGTCTCATTATTACCATTAATTATGGAGTTAATATCATCGTGGCGTTGACTCCGCAAGCTTTGGCCTCGACCCTGCGACTCTTTATAACGTATTTTTAGTTTTCATTGCACACCTAACTAGATAATCAGCAGGCTTATATTTGTGAGTTTTAAAGTAGAAAGGTGATGATTACAATTGCGAATGTCTATTTATTCGCTCTGTTCTTAGATTTAGGAGTTGATAATACCAACTAACAGTGGTTAAAGGTATCTTTATAGAGAACTGCTGACCCGGTGAACTTCGAACCACCAATTTTTTTTCGCCCGCGTGGCGTCATGTCCCTTTCCCGCTGCACCCTCTACTATATTAAGCATGTATTATACATATAAAACTTTCTCTTCACTCACTCTATCTATTAAAAAAACCGCATCAAAATCCGTTGCGTAGTTTTAGAGATTTAAGCATACGTAGGGATATAGGGACGTTAAAAGCGAATTTTTTTATACTATGTAGTGAAGAACGGATTTCGGCAATGATAAATGATAGTAAATGAACTATCATGACCTTTGGTAGCTTACACTAGAAGTTCATTACGCGTGCTGCGAATCATATAATATAATTGATGCACTGTCAAAGATCGACCCTTTGTTGATGATGACGTCATCATCATTACCTTTATTTGAGGCTCTGAGGGTATTTCCTATAATATCATGAAAGGAATTAATATCCACAGTATCCTGCTCTTCTGAAATCATCTCTGTAACAAAAGTATATTTTCATCTTTATAATATTGGCAAATAAAGTTGAAAAAAAGAAGGTATATTTTACTTCCAGTCGCTATGTGATAAAGTCCTTGTTCAATTTAAAATCCATTGGCCGCCGCTCTGTACTAGCTTGGCACGTGCATGAACTAATTTTATATTCTATTAATTATTATTGCAGTTAGAATCAAGTCTCAATATATTAGATGGTCATTTCTTTATTCTGTAGGTTTAGTTCCTAGTAAAATAGGTTTAACGGGAGCATACTCCTAACGATTTCTTTACCCCCAGAATCTCGTGTCGCCGCAAAAAATATCAGTATCAATAAAATGTTGCCTTCAACTTGAAAAATAACCTACAACTTCAAACTACTGCTATCCCTCGTTGTAACTAAACAAATGAAACAATTACTTTGTTTCATACTAATTTCTTGCAAATGTTGCCTACGTACATTTCAACGAAACTCGTACAATATTTTTATTTCGCACTTAGCAAAGCAAAACAGTTTCCTGGCGACGCGACGGGCTGGATCAAAGGACTTAGCAAACAGAAATCATTCATGTTGTACAGTTCAGTTCAGTTCGTGAGTCTGGAGGTATGCCTCGCGGTACATATCTTGGACCGCCGCGAGAGAAATGTGGTCCTGGCATTGGCGAGTGACGCCTTTATAGAGATGGTAGTGACCGATGGATCACATGGTACACGAAGAAATTGGTCGTGGTAACAAAAAACATCTACCGGCTTGCTTGTAAAAAATTTCACCCTTTGCTATTGGGTTCTGGGCCATCTTGGCGGGCGTGGATTGTTTTGATAACCTATGATTGGTGAATTTGAGCTCGTCTACTGTCGCGACGTTAGATCGTAGCCCCCTGAGCCATCCACAAAATACACCCAAAAAACGCGCACTGCGCATAAAGAGCGCATCTAAGTACATTTCGGGTCCAAATTATGCCACGAGGTATACTCATATATTACTTGTATCGTCGTATGCGAATGTCCTTAGTTATGCGGGCTTGACTGTCGACCGTTGAAATAAATCGACGGCAATCAGTATGGAAGTTTATCTTTATGTTTTGTGATGTGTGGGTTAGACATATGAAATTTACATGACTACGGATACATAATGTGATTAATGTTCAAAATTTTGTGTAATTTGTTTGTGAGCTGGTTACTTTTTTTTTGGAATCGTGTCGCATTGTAAATTATTATTGCGTACAAGCTTACTGTTACAGGTTATTACTATGAATATTAATTCATCATGGTGTTAGCGTTGCTCCCGGTTGCTTTTTAAAGGCTTGCACTTCGTGGCCCGGGGTCCGTTCTTTTCCGTTATAACAATTTTTATGGGAGCGATTACGGACTGACCTCCTGAATACCAGATAAAAATGCGTCACAGCTTCATCCGCGAATCAGAAGATGTACCGACTCACAAGAGACCGAGGCTGGCTTTTGACCAGAAGGTCCTTCTGGACTTGCAAAAGGCAAAGTGTACGCGATTGTCGATTCGACACTAGGTTGATATTTCCGTATTGATCTTCCAATATCTTTTGAGGAACTTATCCAGGAATACAACCATTTTCAATAGGTCGCATAGTACATGACATAATAGATCAAAGTCAGCTATTTTGCAAGCTTCCCTTAAGCCGTTTCCTGCTGGCTTTCATATAGGTCGCATGGTGCATGACAAATAAATCGAAGTAAGTTTTCTTGCAGGCTTACCCTCTGATAATGTTCACTCTTGGCCACTGCCAAGTAGTCTTTACTTTAGTAAGTATAGAGTCAACGAGGCTAAGCAGTGCACGTCATAGATGAATTCATATAGGGCAACGTCCTCTTATTTACATAATATAAATCAAGTACCTACAGGGTTAATTAATCATCTCATACCTACTTAGTGGTTACATTGTTATAGGTACCTATCATTTCTTAATCATATTCTATCTTCCGTACCTATACCTACTACCGATACTATTGTTCTACTTAAGTAAATATATTCTGTGGATTAAATATACCTTGGTCTTGATTGATTTGATATTAATCATTACCATAAATACATATATTCTTTGACATAACACAATGCCATCTGTACCGAAACTAAGCAGAGCTGGTCATTATGGGTTCTAGAATGCGGATAAGCATACTTACATGCAATTTACCTGTAAAACATACATAATATACAAATAAACACCCAGAAAAATGCAAAAATTCATATTTACACCTATATTTACACCGAAGGGGAGTCGAACTCTCGACTTTTAAGTTAGCAGAAGGTGTTCGTCAACAGAGATCTTAAAATTATCATCAATTATCTTATTTGTAATTTACACAATATTTTGCAACCCGTCTCAATATCATAGCACTAACTAGGTAATAACTTATAAATAGATTCCGATATATCTATGCGCGGTAATGTACCTAGATATTATAGTATTATCAATGATCTCTGAATCACTTCACCGTATATCCTGTTCAAGAGCATAAATCTTAATTCTGAGGTTTGTATTGTCAACTATTTTTCTTATGCATATTAAGTTTGATTGCAGTCGGCGGCTTCTGTTAGGGTCTGCGCTGCGTGGTGCGTATGTACGAATACTGAGCTAATTTCGTGCAGATAATTTGCGCAAAATCGTGCAAAAATATTCAGTAGGCAGCGGGTACAGTCATACCTATTTGTGTATCTACGGAGAATATTCACATACTCAATCATGTCTTATTTTATTTAAAAAATAGCCATCTTGTGGGCACTGGGTACCAGTTTTAACAGTGCCTTTAATTTTTCGTGACAATACGAAAATATATAAACAACAATCTACTAAGCAAGTGTATCCAGCTTACTTAAGTAAATAAATAAATAATTGTTTACTGTCACAACTGAACTGTTTTAATACAAATAATTGAATCAAATACGCTCTGTAAAAAAACAGGTTCATTTTAAATTAACCCTGACAATAGCGTTCAGCTGCGCGAGCGCAAGGGTTGGCCCACTTGCTTGTCGAGCGGTGCGCGTTTCCGCTGTTAAGACTTAACTAAATTTTAATTTAACATTCTTAAAATAGCCTTTCAAAGGCGCTTTGCAAAGTAAAATCTTGTTTAAGTTTTAACGAATACAGTTAATTTTCGCACAACTAGTAACTAGCAAGTAGGTTGGTCGGAAACATTAATTTTATTAGCTTGAGTCATCATATCAATCAAAATTAAGTGGTTTTGTATTGAAACCAAACATATTCGTACATTAAAACAATATTCGGCGCTTTCACGGTTTTTATGATTGTATTTTTTGTTCCAGTGTTTCTTTTTTATGCATATTTCAAGAATATTGCAATAGGTAGGTACAATCTTTGCAATTTAAATGCCTGGCGACTCATTTTGTGTTGCGGTTTTTGTTTTCAATGTGATTCATATTCTATGCACTATGCTACAAATTGAGTTTGTTAAATAATTCCAATAAACCACAATTTTATGAGAAAAGTTATGAAAATAGAGAAATGTTTACAAAAAGTAATTAAGCACCGTGTACGTTTTAAGTGATGAGTATCGCTAAATTTTATTTTACGTTCTGTAGGATTGCTTAAAAGAAAGAATGGAAGCCACTTCAAGCTAAATACGGCTAAATACTCAATTATTTTATAAATATTCTAGTATTCATTATAATACTCGCATATTTCTAAAATGGGCAACGTGCGAGTTTTGTAAGGTTGTTGTATAAAAAATGAATTGCCATGTAGTAAAAGTTATACTCTGAATCTGTCTACATAAAATCAATTAATTAGCCCAAATTGATAAAAAATAAAGTATGCCTGTTTTATCTTTCCACTTTTATCAAAAATAAGCCATATTTCACGAGTACCTACCTGTATTATAGTGTACTGTTAACTTAAGTTCTTAAGTGTTTAAACACTAGGTCTGACCAAAAAACTGTTGAGATTTCTTTACAAGTAGTACCCTGAGTAGTAATAAATATTGATTTTACTCTGGAGAATATTTTTTATCTTCCCTTTGCATAACGCATACTTGGTTAGGCAAATTTTTGAAGTGAAAACTTCTTTAGCGTTTTTAACTCGCGTCACGATCACGTGACCTACTCGCGTCAGGATCATGTGGTAAACTCGCGTCTAGATCACGTGACCTTTGACCTGTAACCGACAACTTTGTAGGACGTCATGACGTCATACAACATTCCTAGCTACAGAGTGTTTATTTTGCTAGGTACGCTAAGAAGCTTCGTAGCTTAGCGGTAAGCGCTTCGACTGTAAGTCCTTATGGTTTCAGATAGTACCGGGTTCGAACCTGGGCTCCTGACACTTTTTGTGATTATTTTTTCTTTTTGTAATTTGTTGATTTCTTCTGAAAGAAAATTCGCAGAAAATTAGTGATAGGTTCTATGATTGGCGCTATATTATAGATATGGTAGTATGGTATGGTATGTTCTTTTTATCTTTTTCTATGTATATAACGAAGAAAGAAAGTAAGAAAAAGTTTTCACTTCTGCCGGCACTCCCGGAGTGCAATTCGTCTTTTTTTAACTAGTTAGTATGTAACTAGGTACAATAAAATGTATGTGTAAGTAAATTAGAGAATCGTTATAATGCCTTTAATATGCCATATTCATCCTTATTGAAATTAGCGCGGTTGTCCTGTTTAAAGAATATTCTGAATCAGACTGCATTCTGTACAGAATGTCCCTTCCACTCACTGATTGCTCAATACCTACAACATACTATAATTAGACTTATTAAATTCGTAGATAATATGTCTAAAACAGTAAGATTTTTGTGTTTTTAAAATATTTCGGAGTTTAAAGGGTATATCTGCTATAAATACCTAAATTTAATAAGAGAATGTAACAATACTAACACTTTTACAGCCCAGTGTGTACTATCCTGCCACAAACGACTTAAAAGACCTAAATATGAAGTTCCTATTCCAAACTCAAACACTACATACTACAAACGAAGGATCTCAAACAAGATATTTCCCATACCATGTTTGGTAACGTGGGAGTGGCGAGGTGTTAATGATAACAAGGATGAAACTGACCCCTTACTATACGCACAACTTATGAATGGACCAGTTTTGGCTCCAACTCATTCAAAGTTGTTTTCGAGGTCAAGGTATTTCGAAGTTCGGCGAAGCATGTTTCAGTTCAATTATTTTTTTGGTAATGACAAGAAGAATTTCTTATAAATAGTATATTAACTTATATATTCAAATGATATCGGTTCTCGTGAAGACCCTTCTCTCGTAGAAGACGAGCAAAACCTCCGTAACAATAGTATTGATACGGCTTGCTTTGTAATTGTAACCAAATTTTTATGATTTGAATTAATGGCAGCAATCTAGAGACAAATTAATAGTGCGGTATGTATAAAAGTATCATTTTAGTTTTATTTAAGACATTGAAAGACAAAGTCGGCTATAAAACAGATGTGAAACTACTTACAACATAGGTAGGTTTTATTATCATGGCTCGTAAACCTGATGCTATTGTTTCACTAACTTTTGAAAATGTTGTCGAAGACAAAATAAAGCTTGGGTACGCTATTTGAGGAGAGAACATAACTATTAAAACGCTTAACGTTCAGTATCGAATAATGAACACAGACACTTTAAGGAAAGGAATTTTGAAATTACACAACTGAAGAAATTTGATTACTGTAGTTTGAAGCCCTTGTCCTTAAACAGTCGTAATCGTAAAACTCTCAGCTAACTCAAAAGATGTCGATGCTGACGTAACATTTAAGAAAATAGTTAAATGTTTGCAGTCTTATAATGACAACATTGTTTTTGTTCAAGTAAAGAGGAATGCCTTTGCTTCAATAACATTCAAATTGAGAAATATCTTGACATAGAAACCACCAATGGAAACATAGAACTATTAATGAAGACTGCAAAGGTTAGATACGTGTATTCCAGCCTTTGTTAATCATGATCTCCTCAATTGAAAGCTTAGGCAACCCAGGCGTTAATACCAGAAATTAGGGGGCAGACTTTTCCGAATCATTTTGGTTCCGCAGTAAATGCTGATACAGAGGTTCGACCCAACCACACATGAGTTTCGAAAAGTATTTTGGATTATACGGGGCGGATAATTTTGATAATTAGGTTTGTAAGAGAAGGTACGTTATAGTTATAATAAGATTGCCGTTTTTGTACGGAATTTTAATATTCTGCTGATGAATTTTTTTATTTCGCAATATTTTACCCTTGGTAACTTATACCAAACTTATACTACTTATAAAAGTAGAGTGAAGCTTTTGTAACTTTTTTGTTTGCTGAATTTCAAATGAAAAAGCGAAGTTAAGGAGATAATTTTCACAGAAATAAGATTTGGTAAGATTGCTCTTAGGGAAATTTTATTGTTCATTAAAATTATTACATTTTTAAGGTTTGTATTGTTTCCGGGTTCAATTAATATTTATGTTTACCCTTATAAATTTTAGCTGGTGATACTTCCATTGTTACAAGATTTGTGAAATTTATACCGACTATCCTTACTCACCAGTAAATTAGATTACTAGCTATTAAATAGTCAGGGTAATAACCTGTGAGTAATGAGTTCATTATGGTGTTTTTTGTCTCGTTACTTTTTGCCTGTTTTTTAATCTATCCATATATTTTATTGACGTCTTATATTGCTCTTAGTCTCTGACAGGAAGTAGCTTTTTTATAAATTAATTTGTCTCAAAGAAAGCCTCCAGTCATTAATGTGTCAACTGTAATATATATTATTGATTTTATAGAACATCGATGAAAGCTAAACCAGTTCTTTGTTATGAATAATCTAGATATCAGTATACTCGCATACATAATATACTCATGCCTTTTTCGCTCCGTGATAAGCAGAAACAATAGCTATTTTCTAACCGATTGTATCTCGTTTTCTTTCGTTTGATTATTAACACCATATTTTAGGTCAGGTTCAGAAGCGGCAAGTTCTGCTTTATGAGCTCCAGTCACCGTGTGAACGCATATCTATCGATCTGTAAGCATTCTAACCAGATGCGGATTTACCGACTGCCGGCCTTCGTTCACACCGACCGCAATTCATAAATTTTGATGTAATGAATGTAAGTGTCTGCCAATGAATCATACAGATGTTTATTTCATAACATCTTGTTCTGACATGTCGTGACCTGTTGGAACAGAACACATTGTGAACTTGACTCTATTTGTCCTTCACTTGATTGTATGCGAGATTATAAAGCTAATTAATCGTTGACAAAACTGTGATGACACTGATGACGCGTGGAGTAAAAGCGTGTGAACATTGCAATGATCGCCCATTTGATTTGATGTTTTAATTAAGACTGATTATTATTAATTATCCATGCAATGTGCCATATCATGAATATTGATGTGATAGGTACCTAGTTAGTTGTTGATAGATATGCTTTTTACTATTTAAAGGTTTAAGTAGCTTCCATGAATAAGCATCTCGTACGACAAATTTTGTTTGAATAAAACAAATGATGAAAAGGAGATACAAAATATTTATGTACTTCAACTGTGAATATGAGGCAATCTGAGTATCGCAAATTTCCCAATTTCCTACTTGAGCCTAATTAGTTCCTTCGAATTACCGCTGCTGGCACACACAAACGCTACAGTTGGGTTTGCAGATGACAGCACATTTGTAAAGGGCTACTACATACAAGATACACTTTTAGTAAGGCTACGCTGGTTTGTAAAACCAAGAGTTCCTTCGTGGAATGGAGTATCCTGGTTGTGTCATATTTTTTTAATAATCGTCAACTTGTACCTTTTACAATAAGATAATGAACTGTTACAGGGAAATTTTCTTATGACAAATAGTTTTAAAGATATTTAATTTAGAAATTTCAATTTCTCGAGCCGCCCGAAAACGATCCATACAAAATCGCAGCACATTGTGACGTCTATGAAATGGAGGAGAGTATTGCGTTTATGTCAATCCACACAATTTGAAATTTAATAAAGAATTTAAAGGGTTATAAATTTTGCCTTATTTCGTTTGTTTATATTTTGACCTATTTGGGCAATTAAAAGTAATGAAAAGTCATAGTTTTAGGTAAGTGAGGCAACATCTTAGTGTTCTATGCATATTTGATGAGAAAAACTACGGCATTAAGCGGTATTGATGATGATACGTTGACTGATTGATTGAAATTTTGTAGAATAGGTATGGAATTCTTCAAAAAGCATCTACCTAAGAAGTATCAATATATAAAATAAATTGAGTAAAATAGGACTGGGTTCGATCGACCAGATTATCGTCTAGTATTTATTGGCCTATTATTGTCTCCTTAATTAATTAAAGAGGAAATTATGTTAATATAAGATGTAGGAGACTTCTTAGCATCCGCCTCCGCCTCAAATACATTTTGAATTTGCGTTCCCATAAACTTATAGAAATATTACCACATACGTTTACATTGATCGAAAACCAGAAGTCGTTGACAGCCAAGAATCTGGTTTCTATAATGTTACCAGTTTCATATAAGTATTTCGAACCAATTACTTGTTTTGTACGTGTTTAATCTTTTACCGAGGAAGTCACTGATTAACAGGTCGGGTTATCTTTACGATTCTGAATCATTTTACCAACTAGTGCCACTAATTTGTGATGTTTGTTTTAGGACTTCGAAAATTTTCTTGCTGTTAGAATGGACAGGTGTTCAAAACTCGTTCCAAATACGTTAAGTCTTACGAAATTCTAACTAAAGTCATGACTATGTGGTTGTTTAGCCTGGAACTTCGTGTAGGCAACTAATAACCGAGTGTAAGTGCAAAGTGCTAGTTTCATAGGAAAATTATATGGCTTTAAATATCCAAGTAAAAACAAGACGTTACTTGTCACATGGCAACGATCCAACATTTTAGACAAATCACAGCTTACTCGCAATCAAACAACGGCACTCATTAAAAACTAAAACACACTGGTGCAGGTTTAATTTGTGATGAATATCACAAATGAAGAATGATATAGACATCCAAAACGTAAGCGTGATTTGGAGCTAAATAAATTTGAAATTTTACGTTTACACTTTTTTATAAAATTCCATAGAAAAGTCGCTTTATTCTGTTGTGTCATTAGCATCACCCGTTCGACAATGAGTTTAAGATGGTAGCGTTACTAAGCCTCAGTGAGAAAAACAAAGTAAATAAATAAAACTTTTTCGTCACCATAGACCTTGAATTTGTTTACGTCACAAATGGTGAAATGGTTCGGAAAATGATTCTGTTATTCGACAACAACTTATATACTTTGATAGATCAATCGTAACACGGGTAATTTGCTATAGTATACATATTTTGTTATTGACAAACCTTACTTGCATATGAAAATGTAAGGATGGATTTGACCAGTTAACATCCATTAAACTTAGTGGAATTCAGCCTTTTTCTTCACTTTCCCCACCCTCAATAGATTTAACTTTCAGTGTAAGTATAGATATGTATTTCGGTCCACTTACCTCCATATTTGCAGTGACGGTTTTTATAGCTTTACTAAATGCTCGATAGCCGTCAACAGGATGTAAAATCCGAAAACGTCACTAATCCCGTAAATAATTACATTTTCATACCAGGCGTATGTACAGTCAACAGAGACTTCCACTTGAAAAAAATATGTTTATGAATTACTAGCTTGCATGCCAATGCATGATTTGTTCCAAATTTCAACCCTACAGCTATGTTTAAGCACAGAGTGACCTACTGTAGGCATGCGCAAATGCTCAAGCTCTTACCAACGACTCAAACATATGTGCATAATTTAAGTTTACTTTCTCACCTGCCTGTAGGGCTACCAACCGTGACAGTTTTGCCGTTATCCTTTCAACAATTTTGGTTTTCAAAAAGGGTTCTTAATATACTGTAAGACAGTTTAATAATATTTTTTATGAATCTCCACTTAAACAATAGTTGCAGTATTCCTATAAAAAGGTTCTAGAATTTTATTATAAAGTTTCTTAAGAATAATCTACTCCTTGATCCTCCAGCGGCGTAAACGATAAACCAAAATGATAACATGTGATTACTGGCATTACTTATTCACAAGCTCCTTTGTTGCACTTGGTTTCTCCAGGCCCTAGCTAGGTAATTAAAAATCCTTACAAAAAACTCCATATTATTGCACCAAGGTTCGTAGCTTCCGAATGTATTGTACAGTTTAATCTCAGCTCTTTACATGTAAATTGAATGTTAAAACCTTAAAGGTAATGTTAACTTAGCAATAAATTTGCAAAGTTGTCAAGGACTTTGTTCCTTAAATAGCGATAGACATCCCTTTCACATCGTTGGCTCTAACATCGTCGTCGGCAATTGTAGTTTTTAGATTCCACACAGCAATACCTACTAGTTCTTAACCGCTGCTTATTTAAAAAAGAAATTGTACATAGTAGCCGAAGTATACATCCGCTAACAAAAAATAATACGGGTGATCGCACTATAATTTTCTTAATCCTCACATCCTAGCCTTTAGAAACCTGATAATTTAACGATCAAGTGTTCATAAAGCTAGCAAAAAATATGGATTGCTTACGCTTAATGACCCCTTACGGTATGGACGGATATCCTTTTATATGTAATATATGTGTTTTATAAATACTTCTCTTATGTTTTAGAGGAAACAAAAAAGCGATTCATGTTCTTATTCCGGCTACCGTTTACTCAATTTTATCTTTTTTCCTGCCAAAGGCCTTTGCGTGCCGAAAATCGTTTGCGGAAATATTATCTGAAGAGTACAATTTTCGAAATAATGAGGCGATTTGTTATGTAAATGAACTAGGCTCGTTTGCATGCAAATAGTGGACGTAATAAGTTAAAATAATAGTCGGCTATAAAGCAACAAAAGCTATGATGAATTGGTTCCGAGCAAGCCGATACTATCCATAAAAGAAAGCGCTGTGTCAAACTATGAAAATACATAACGAAACGATTCCAGCTCAACAATACAAAGGCTACAGCATAACCAACCGTAGAAACCTTTTAGACTATTACATATTTAGTGGACTCCTCAAGAATAAAAATAAGTATAAGCAGCTAAGGTTTTATAACATAACTTTCTTCAAAGAAAAATTACGAACATAATCAATATTCAAACAAAACTCAGGTCGTTATTAAAGGCATCAGAATTTGAAGCCTTTTTTCTCTCAATGACTACTTTGGGAGCTGCCTTCTGGCGGGTTAACCGCCTGGTCAAATCACCGTTGATGATGAATGATTACTGAGATTTCATTTAATGATGGACTCGTACACCGTCTTCCAACTGACAAGGTAAAAAAACTGCTTCAAATCGCTCCAACAATTTTTTATTCCTTTTGTACTGAGTAATGAAATGTGTAATAATTCTTCGAGAAGCAATGATGGATATACGCGTTACAATGTATTGAAGTTACGCTTAAGTTTTGATCTGTTTAATTTAGTAAATAAACGCTACTTGATGATTGATTTTCTAAACTTGTTTAGTGGGCGCGTGGCGTGGGTGGTAGGAACTTTGTTTTTGGTTAGGTATCTATTTTATTTTGAACACTACTTTCTTCATCTAAAACTGCGACTTATCACAAAAAATTGGATCATGGTTAATTATCTGATGTTAATTTTGTGATTAAAACCCTGTCAATTTTGGAAAGCTTCTGTATTTACAGTATGTAATTAATTATTCACACAATAATAAATTCATATTCCCACCAGCCATATCTAATTCTACAATTCAAAAATACTGGCAAAATTATACTGACCCCGTTGAGTATATTATTCTTATAATACTCTGTCCACAGGTTAGTGGAGTTTCTAATAAAGAGCATAATCATTTTGTTGTCAGCAATCGTGGCAGGTGTCTCGATGAAAACGTTACAGGTAATTTGGATTCTTTTGGTGTTTCCAAAACAAGTAAGTACGAGTAGGTACACATGCTTCAGTGCATTTGTGTGTTAGTTTATGAAATAGGACTGACACGACTAACATATTGATGGCCTGGTGATACTTACAAGCATGGTAGTTATTCACGGTGTCTTCCTCAAAATTACCAAGTTTACAAACGACACGTTGTGACTCTTTTAACCTAACTACACTATAGAAAAAGTCATGATAATGTTCTAGCTACAGTTTATGAGTCGGTAGTATTATCATGTTCAAGAAAGATTTTGGACATTGGTTCACCAAAACTGAAATTCCTTAGAAGTTGTTAGGTACTGCTAGTTAAAAGTACCTACTCTATAGTAGTTAAGCACTTGTTCATGGTTTTCTTAATAAGAATAAATCCACGCCTTAGAGAGTAATTTACATCAAAACAATTTATTATCAAATCCATTGTTGTGTTATTGAAATCTTAAACTTATTACTTTATGTAATTTTTGATCTTGATGTAACTATAACTGTACATATTCCTGATTTTATTTCTATATATCAAACGTGGTCATGCTATGTAGATAATATTATGATAATATTCCTGTTCTTAAATCATCAATGTATATGTCATAGGTAATGTGTATAATCCGGCATTGTATAGAATGCCTAGGCATTAGGCCTTCGTGGTTATTTTTTATGACCATGCAGTATAAAACAACTACTCAAAAAACACGTAGGTACTTAGGCATACCTACCAATAGAACACATTTCTTATCAGCACTGTCTGCTGGTGGAAGTTGAAATTAGGATAAGCTCTCAAAAGATTGGATCTATTTAACTTATCATTATCATAGAGAAGAAAAATAGATTACATACATTGCCTATGCTTCGACCGGCGTTCTATACATTTCCTAGGCAAAGTGTAGATAATATAGTTTAAACATTGAATATCATTTCATACATTGCCTGAAGGACCCCGGCGTTCCATACATTTCCTAGGTATTGTGTAGAATGCCTGCATTATTCACATTGCCTATAACATATATACTAACCTCTTCACTCGTATTCTGTCCTCTGTGATCCTAACATATGTGCGCGATTAGGATGTTCATTGTTCAATAGGTACTTGTATTGTTCTCATCATATTTTGATTATGCATGACTGATTTAGAAAAAATACAATAGATTTTATTTTAGTGCTTGTTGGCAGTGTTGAAATGATTTTACATACATACAAACACGCCTTTATCCCCGGCGGGTTAGGCAGATGTGAATTGACACCCACATTTCACCAATCAGTGTATTCCGTCCCACGTAATAGGGGGTGAGCCTATTACCGTATTCCGGGCACTATTGTTGACTAGAGGCATCTGAGTTTGAGTCTGGACTGTATATTATATCAGTCTGATGTTAAACAGCCCTAGCCCTTGCTCGCCTTGTACGACACTACATGGAAAGAGATGGGTGGCCCAAATTCTACTCTGCCGGGAACCTCGCGGCTTGTTGAATAATTGAAATGATTGTGAGTGATCCATATTGATTCTGATGAGGTAATCTTAGTTCCTGTTTCATCCAAAACTTGCATTTTAGAGTCAGGACTCTAAGATCTATAATCGTTCGTTACAATGCCTCGAAACATCTTAGAATGTAATGGAACGCGGCCGTGGGCGAATGAATGGTGCGCAGGAGTTCCGAGTTTGTTGACTGATCTGGCACCGGGCGAGTAATGATGTAACTTTGTTGTATTGTGTTTAAGATTAAAAGTATAAAGTAGTTAAGTAGTATCTACCTCTATATTGTGATATCTTGAGATTATTGAACAAAATGATTGTTTTCTTATCTTATAGTCTGTAGACCAACGAAATATCACATATTGCCATAGAAATATCGTTACAGTATTACTAATATGATACTGATTGACGTATATAATGATCCTACCTGCTGATTGAAGGCTTTCCTCTCGGGTTGGGTAGTCTCCAAATTACGGATATCCCAGGTACCAAAGTTTATCCATCCTTCACCTATTCCTCCATTTTCACAAGCTATCTCATATATTTCCGCAGATATGTTTTAGGAATTGTAAAGTGAATACCTTAGCTTATGATATCCGTTCTGATAAAAAATTTGCTATGGAAGTTGTCTTTTCTGATGAACATCTAATTCTAATGCTTATTATATAATACACGATGCATGAAAATTAGAATTCTTATAACTGTTCTTCGCACTTATATTAATATGTAGCAGTGTTATTTCTTCTACATAATGTCAAACAAGAGCATAGCTTTAACAAGCACTATTACTTTATACGATTTTGGAGCGTATGCTATTATCTTCCTATTTGGGTTTGTCTGAATCATCGTCTGTACAAGCAAAAAGATTTAATAAATATAAGCTATCTCGTGAATAAGTGCACTATTTTATCGAAGAATATAACTAATATAAATGATACTAAACAGCAAACGGCTATTAAAATAATTCGCGACAATTGCGACTCAGGCAATGCTTCTTAAAAAGTTGTCCCGATTCAAAATCCGAATCCATTGTATCCATAGCCGGTATTCAATAGTTCTCATCAAAAACTGGCAACACCACAGACAGGTGTGTTCCCGTCGTGTCCCTTTTTTTCAACGTCCGTTCCCGTATGATTTTTCTCAAACGCAGTCGTAACTGCCTTTAAATAAATCAAATAAATTGATGTCTTATGTGACTTCTGGTAAGGCTGAATATAGCTTACAGATTTTATAGAAGCGTTGTAAGAGTTGCAATGAATGGATCGTTTCCCTTACAATGTACTGCAACGGTTAAAGTTCCTTGCCGTGGGAAAATGAAACTTAGGTCCTCTGTTCAAGTTTCGTATTTAGTTGATTACTTTAGAGTATCGTGTGTCTTTCGTAACTGAGTTATTTTTAATTTATTTGGGTTTTATAAACAAGATCCTTATTTTTGTTATTGTTATTTTGTAGCTTCAATCAAAAATTGATAATGTCATAGGACACCAAAATAACAGTATTCCAATTCGCTTACTTTGAGAGCAAATAGAAATAGAAACATCTGCATCTAAAAGATCTTCATGGTTTTTTAAATTGATTTGCATAGTAAAGCAGTAATAATAACACTTGGAAAGTAATAAAAATCTCCTGCAGAAGAAGTATTTACATGAAGAAATCGTTATAATGCTGTGCAGAATTGAATACTCCTAGACTTACGATTGCCCACAATAGAAAGCGTGTCATCTTATTTTGCGGCATGACTTACGTGAATGTTTATCACAGTAACAAAAGAACAGAGATTATCGATACTCCACCGATCACAAGATTTCTATCAATCGATGTTTTTCATAACGAGATCCGTTACCCATTTCAATTTCAATGCTTCACACATTTAATTAATTGCTATTTTCCGCATGAAGTTTTTAACTTCTCACGTTTTCAAACATCAAATTTATAGTATACAAAATTAAATTGACGACAACAAGGTATAATAATTTAAGATTATAAATTGGTAAAATGTCAAACGCAGCTTTCGTACGATCATCATCAGTCCCTTAATGAACCTACGGAAGAAAGGTTAATTAGATTCATAACTTAAGAAAATTACCAATTAAGTACTGTTGAGAAAATCATCTGTCGGCAGCTACAAAATTGACAGAAGACACGTTCGTAATAAGACATCACAACCTGATTACTTCTACTGATGAATTAGGATAGGTAGGTGCGAAGTAAAGCCGGCCCAAATCACGCAGACTATTTTAATGCTTCGATTTTGTATCAACTACCTACTAACATACGTACAGTTAGACTCCTTATATAGAACCTCAGCAGT
Source organism: Eilema caniola (assembly GCA_949126895.1). Classification (NCBI taxonomy): domain Eukaryota; kingdom Metazoa; phylum Arthropoda; class Insecta; order Lepidoptera; family Erebidae; genus Eilema; species Eilema caniola. Next base: position 16,944,091 of record OX421477.1, read on the forward strand.
GTTGCTAAGAGCATTGAATTATTAAGCAATTATCATTAACTTTGTATGAGCAGACAGCATTTGCATTAGCTATGCGAACAAAAAAAGAAAGGACGTGAAACCTGGCAGTAAGATGAATCTCGCATGAGTCAAATAAAAACCAGTCATCGATTCATAAAAATAAAAAGTAACTGCTTTAAGATAATAAAATAACTGATTTTATGACACCCACTTCACTAACATAGGTGGATAAGTATTCTGCACTTCCTATTACAATATCTCTATATAGACTAGTAGATAATCTAGTTTTATGATCGTGGCAAAATATTTACGACCATGAAAATATAGGTACCTATGTATGTTGCTGTTACATAAACATATCATTAGTTCTCTTTCGTTTCGGATATGTAAAGGCTTCTAGCAAAAAGTAATGACTTTTTTGCCTGTCGGACTTAAAATCATTAATGTTTCATCTATGATGGACAGTCTAACTTGATCATTGGAATTGGATGTATGGTCTGAATTCTGACTTTGGTTTTGTTTATATTATTAAATATTACTTAATAGCACTTTATTATGGTTTAGATAATAGCAATTCTGCAGTTTTAAGATTTTTTTATTTAATTTAAATAGAAAATTACTTATAAGGCCGCGTGACGTATTTTATTATTTAGCATGGCTATTTTCATTGTGTTATTATATTGAAAGATCATTAACTTCTAACGTTTATTAAATGATTATCTCGTTGAGCAAAACAATCAGTTTGACTTCTATTCTTATTCAGAAATATCCGAAGAATCTGTACAGCTTTGAGTCTCACCTGTCCATTAACCCTTAGAATAATTTCTGTGATGCGATAAACGATTTACGATAGCGTAGCAAGCCGAATCGAAAACAAGGCCGTCTTGGAAGACTGGCGTGCTCCGAATAGTATTAATTACGGAATCATTGTAGCCATTTTGCTACGGAACCTCCGTGTCGAGCGTTAACGGTGTTTGCGTGAACGAAGAGACGGATTAGAAGCATGCGCCTTCTCAGCTATGGCACGCACGGACTATTTATTTCGTAAAATTGATCAATAAAACTCTTTTTAGAAGTGTCATCGGCTCCGACAACTTGTACCTACTCGTGACCGGTGCTTTGCAAATTAATCTCTTTCTCATTCGGAATCACATTTTTTTGTTCCAACACCTACGTTCTGCCTCCTAATATTTAATTTAAGTTGTAATTTTGTCTAGTTCATTTGCCTGTCTCTTTTGGGAGACCTGTCGTTTAATGTATATAACTGTAAACGATGTTGAAGGAACTTATATATAATTGAAAGTATGTGGACATTTACATACTTCCAGTCTGTTTCAATCAAAACGAAAATAACGCTTCTATTGTTCACAATTTTAAGGGCTTTTATTCAACCTAAAATGATCATCATTTTACAGCTTTTTCTCTCTGTATTCTCTCATGTTTTAAATTCCTATTACTGAGATAGAAGTATGGCGTTGATGTTTTTGTCTGTTCCAGTCCGCTCATGCTCAGTCGCTGGTGGAATGTTCACGGTCCGTGGTTTCTTTCGAAACAGTCTTGGGCGTGCTAGTGCAAATGTTTTTATATGGATATGGTTTAATGGATTTGTGCTGGTGCGTTGTCGTGTTTGATCGTCTGTATTTATTCCATTTGACCTTCTTTTTTGCACTTAATGTTCATGTTATTTTTTTTTAACAGCTGGATTAGGAAAAACACCATTTTTGATTGACATTACAAGAAATGAAATAAAATTAACTCTAATAACTCTTAAAATGATTCTCGTATTGATAATGAGAGTGAAGGTATGAAATTACAAAACTGTAATATATATTTTCTGCGGTAAATAAATACTGTAATACTATTTATTATTCTGAAGTTTCCGTTTTATAAAACAGTTGGCAATCACTTACTTTGTCTCTTTTGTCGGGAATGTCAGATCGAGATGGCGCAGGTGTTTGGGGCGTTGCTCCCGTTGTTGCTCGTAACGACTTTAGAAAATTTGGTCCAACCGGTAGGGCACTGCATTTTGATTTAAAATTTAACTCCGAAGTAAAATTTAAATTCTAATATCGATGATTCATTCACCGTAATTAGGATAAAAGTACCTATAAAAAGTAGATAAAAAATTATATACATTCCAATACATTAATCTATTTTAGTTCCAAAGGGCAGGTCTGGTGCGGCTACTGTGGGTGCAGCTTTTCTGCCATTAATTTATTAGGTACATATGAAATAATTTCTAAAATAAATCATTTGACTAGTTTGACTTAATTAACATTTAAGTGAGAATTAATGAGCAACCCTCAAGTCTTAACATAATGTATATGAAGGCTAATCTACTGCAAATTCTATTGTATGTAGTTTTCTCACGAGCTTAATTAATCTAGTGTATTATAACAGCACCTGTGAACTATTCAAGTCTTGTTTCTTGGTCGGCACGGAACATCCCACTATAACAATTGGCTCCTGTTGCTAATCATTAATATATCGCTTCAACAGGAACTTGCCATCAGTAGTGTAGTGTTGTTGAACCGCGGCTTACAGAAGCTACTTTCTGGGTTCTATATTTTTGTAGAAATCCTTATAACTTCGCAATTTGATTTCGGTTGAGAAATATTGTACAGTATTTGTTTGGGCTAACGTATGTGCACGAGCTAGCTGTTGACGGTTCCCATCAGCCCCCAACAGTTACTGACGACTTTTTAGAGCGATAATGTCCATCTCGAAAGACATTTCCGTAACTTAGAGGATGGGCTATTTATTCCTATCCGTTCAAACTTTTATGCGTTGGCCGAACTGTGGTTTGAGTCAGACCAATTCCATACGCGCACCTAGAGGATTTTTTTAGGTTTCCTTTTTCATTGCTTTCTGTTCCCTACAACCTGTGCTCTTTGATAACCTTACGTGGAACTAAGTCTGTGTCAGACTATGTACACTCAACAAAACAATTCGGGTACCAGGTTGCACTACAAAAAAATAAGCATGTGTGTGTCATTTCTACCGCTCCTTGCTCTGTACTGATCAGAGAGTATGCGGAAACACTAAATAAAAACATAAGTCACTCACGCCTTGGCTGAATATTGTCGGATGCTGCAACACCAAAGAATGTTTTTAGGAAGTGTATGTACTCAAAGCTATTTTCACAGCATCTCGTCACAGGATTGCCTTCATACACTTTCGGTTATATACTTCACAGTAAATGGAATCTGCCTGTGAATATAAACCCTTCTTGTCTGTTACTGTATTTACATCTGCCATTAAATCAAAAATTTCAAATCTGGTATGTAGCACTTCAACAAAGTGTTTAGAAACATAAATATTTAGCACACTACTATATAATCCATCAGAGGGAGTAGGTTCGTTTTAAAATAAACATAAGAACCAAGGCCCCCGTTGCCTTCAGAGGTGATGGAGGTTTGGAGTATAAAAACCAAACACGCGTTTGCTTTGTCTCATTGTATTTCGTCAGTTTTGATTAAATAGTTGATCCTTAGTCTACGGTTTCGTAATACAAAACGAATACGGTTTTAGTTATATTGAAGTGTATACAAACTGGTTTTGAACGTTTAATTTAAAAAATATGCTATTACTTATATCACTAATGTGCCACACCCTCAATTAATATTAAATTATTCTACACGGGTTCCAATTACAGGTACCAGACTTGTTCTTATATTTCTAAATACAGATTTGCTATATGCTGTGCACACACGCGCTTATTTCGTGCAGATAATTTGTTTATTTCGTGGAAAAAAAAAAACAATACGATTTGCACCATGACGCGGACGCTAACATGATACATGACACGCATGGGCCAGTGGAGGTGGTAAAAAGGTTACCTACAAGCTATACCGACACCAATACTCAACTTCTGTCTCAACTCAATATCACTCTCACCCTGGACTACTTAATAGTTAAGTACACTATTTGCAAAAAATAAGTACCTCACTTGCAACGTAGAATAACGACTGTAAAAGAAACTGAGAAATATTGTTGTCACTGAAATATTATAAACTTAAATAATAGTACCATTAAATTCTCAGTGTTGAACAATCTAACTAGCTTAAAGATTCTAACATCTAACAGCGTGGTGAACTTATGAAAACAATAACAAATAGCTTTTGTTAGAAGCTGTTGTAAAGTTTGACTTGTGGGTGGAATAATGATGTCACGTAAATAGGTCGAACTATAAATTGTACGCAATTAAAATACGATTTGTTAAGTAAATTGAAATTAAAGACCTTTGCACAGTCCAAGACGTAGGTAGTGTAGGTACCGTACGATTAACTTCCCGACGGTATTCTCTTGACAGGTAAAGATATTATATTGAGTATCGAATTTCAAAATAAAAGAACAAATCATCGTACTAAAGTATCATGTTAAAAGGTAAGCATTACTAGAGCTTCATGGTTTTTAGGGTAGCTAAATTACTCATTCAGTTATATGCACTGATTGGTACCCTAACGCACGTGCAGAAACCATATAAATATCATGGTACAATCACAGGTACCGAACATGTAATGACTAATCCTTGTCATTTCTCAAATAAGAAATTGTATTGATGCTTTCATTCCTATCATATAAGATACATTTTATTATTCAGTTCCTAATTAATAAACCAAGTTGTAGATAATAGACATTGTACGGTTGTCTAATGCACAAGCTTCTCAATTACCTGCTCATGCAGTTATTTTAGTAAGTATCTTTTCGCACGTCTACTTTTTTCTTTTGTTTAGCGAACTATAAATGCTAAGAACTTATCCTCTTGTAAAAATGGATTCTTTAAGAACATGGCAATGGCAATGTTTCTCGTTTATTGTGAAAGATTTTTTTTTTTATATTAGCTGTGGCACACGAGTGAAGATATCATTTCTCTTTGTGTGGAACCATGTGTTTTCCACAGTAAGTTGTTTTGTAACATTCGCGTTACTTTAGTTCAGAATCTTCTTTGTTTTAAAACAATGTCAGAACTTCTCGTTCGTTGAAGAGCTAGTCAATTATTCATAACTTTCTGCAGTTACTAGTATTCCTAAATTTAGTTTTGGATGTTAGGTTATCGTGTCAAAAGCCACAAATTCTGTGGACCTAAAACAGGCCCCAAATACTTTCATTATTAGTTCGACCTTCATTAATTACGGCGGCTGTCTGGCCATTCTTTGGCCCTGAATATTTATTCTAATCGCGGGAAAAAGCAAACAATCATCCATAATATCACACAGCCCTATCAAATAGAAGTTTACGAGTTAACTCATAACCGTTACAAATTTACAATCGGTTTTGACTATTAAATAAATCTGCAGCTCGAATTACAAATTAGCTCCGTTTATCATGTCCGTGAGAGCGTATTTTTTTTTATATTTCGTTATTGATATTGATTGTGTTTTAAACTAACGGTGTGACTGTTTTTCAGTTTTCTCTCACGGCTTTATTGATTTTCATCACGTTTCTGATATGATAACCAGGTTTCTCTCACGCCTTTATCTTATATTATAATTTACAGTAGACCAATTATTTCATAATTTAAAAATATTTATACTTTTTAAGTCGCAGCATCATGAGATCGTTGTGTGATTCTTTGAAAAGGTGCGACAATAGACTTGCCCCCCTTTTACGTAGGACATAAACTAGCTGGTAAAAGAACAGTGTAGAACTCAACGGCAGAACTGCTCGGGTATATTAATAAACTAATAATATCTACATGCAATCAGTTCTCAATTATATTAAGGAGTGTAGATTTTGCTTGGTGTAAGTATTTTCGATCATTATACATAGAGTTTCTAGAAATATCAACTGCAGTTATTTTCTTTTAGAATAAAATCGCAACGGGATTATCAATATCCTATTGAGAGTCACTACTTCAGGGGCGTCGTTAGTTTCATGCTAATTCTACACAATTAATCTAACAACTTAACTATAAGCCGTGATACCCACACATCCTTAGTCTTAAAACCCTTGGATTTCGTGTTAGCCAACCGAATACATGGTGCTTCGCTTTTGCAAAGCAACATACATCTACAGGGCTTAAAATGCTCTCGAGGGATATAGTGTTAAGCGTAAATTGATTGGACATTTATTTACGGACGACATTTTGCAAATGTGAGTACTCTATATTAATATTAGCACTATTTGATCACGTATATTACGTACTGTCTTTTATATATGTAGAACGTAATTTTTGCACCGTGGGGTTCTCCTTAGAGATGTACTTTTGGGCACAAGCCAGTCCACATTAACGGACGTGATGTAACTCTCGCGCAGGCTTTACTCTCTGGCTTGGGAGGTCACCAACAGTAATTCCCATAAAGACCAGGATATATTAATAATGGCAAGCTTTAGAGACAACTGTGAGTGGCACTCGGGTGATAATAATGTTATTGTTACTGTAAATACTCTAAAGGCGAAACTTTTCAGAACAATTCATATTTATCTTCAAAACAAAGATTCTGTATTCGGTGCGGATTTAATTAATAGTGCCCACATATCAATTGTCATATCATAATGAGTTTAGTAATTTCAGTTTGGAGTATTTGGATATTGGAAACATGTATGCGTATCGGAAGATTCGTAGACAGTTGATGAATTGATAAGAATAATACAATACGTCTATAGATATTGATGGTTCAATATTGGTTAGGTACACTTCCACGCCAAAGTGGCTCACGGGATCTCGATGCAATTTCGCACAGGAAAGCTCGTGAAGGAGGCGGCGGGGCGGGAGCAAGACCGGGAGCGAAGAAGACTCGCGGCCCTAGCTGCTCGCCAACTGAAGCAACTCGAGCATCGGTGGTCGATGAATGAACTCCGTCCTCCATGAGCGCGGGTGACAGGTGGACCTGACCCCCCAGCAGAAGCAGGCCACGGTGCCCCGCCTTGTACCGGGGAGGAGTTGGGGACCCCGCGGTTCCCCCACCCGAAGAGGGCCAGAACGAGAGAGATGGCTCTGGGTCAGCCGGGGTGCAAAGGATATGCTCTATAGCTACCTCACCGCCTTGCCCCACAGACGGCGTGCGGTTTAGTCGGGTCGAGTCCGGCATAACCTCCTGCTCCGGCGGGGGTGGTATCGGTGGGCATTGCCCGCACGATAAAAAAAAAATGGCAAAGTGTACGAGTGTGTCTGTTTTGTCCGTCTTTTGCGGCTAAACCACTGAACCGATTTTGATGATATTTGGTATAGAGGTAGATTAGACCTTGATATAGGACATAGGCTATGTTTGGTCGCGATAACCGACATCCTCGCGGGCGGAGCCGCGGGCAAAAGCTAGTAGAATATAATTTGGAGTAGTAAATGGACTATTTTTATCGAAATAGGTTCTTATGGGTTGCAGGGAACGGATTTAGAATTTATTAGGTGACATTCGCTCTAGTTTAGTAACGATTTCAAATTAAATTTCTATCTTGAAATAAGTGCAAATTTACTGCAGCAGTTGCCACGGAATTGCGGCAATAACCATCTATTCAAGGCTATCCTTTATATTTAATGTTCATTGTTTATCGATTATCTATTTACGTCCATTTTGACCCGGTAATGGTCCCTTTACCGTACCTTCCGCTCGATACCTACTACCTATCGTAGTAATTTTATTTTTATAGCTCAGACAACCAAATTAGTTAGACTAATGCTATTTAGATTAACGAAAATACGGCGAAGTACTTTTGAAGTCAGTTCTGTTTCTTCTCGTGTCAGTGACAACAATTAAAAAATATCTAGATGCGTCCAGCCCGAAACTCAGCGACTCTGGTCGTATCCTCTGTCGCCTCATTCCAGGTCGGCAAAACCAGCTTAATACGATCACGTTTAATACAATTTCATGCATAATACGCCATTTTCCCCCAGTCCTTGCAACTTAAGACATGTTTTAACACACTTCTTAGAGCTTAATACGATTCGTGATCCCGCTTAATACGCCATTTCAGCCACGCGCCTGTCCTGTGTTGACTGTGCATGATGCGATTCTAAACATCATAGCGGCACAGGAAGCAATTAAGGCGGAAACCATTCAAACCTGCTTTAAAAGCAGGTTTCAGAAATAGAGAGATTGACGTCATGTTGGAAGAATATGAAGAACCCGCCATACTCCAAGGCTTTCCAGGATATTCTTCCATTGATGATTAGGAGTCACCAGTTGAGTCTATGAGCCTGTCTCCGTTTTCCTTTACGAGGTTTTTGACCTCCCTAAACATAAATTGGTTGACGCGATTAATTAGTTCTTATCATTATGTTACTACGATTATGTAGTTTGTATGTCGAAATTTTTTTCATACCACTTGGGTGGCACAAAAACACACGACCCACCCCATCAAAAGTAGTTACCGTGGCCTATGGATTTAAAAATTTAGTTTTTCACTGAATCCTATCACTGGATTCAAAAGCATTCCTATCTATCCAGGCCATGAAAGAATGCTCTTAGAATACTCTTGCTCTATGTTCATTTGGACTGAACGCACCGTAATTGAAATTATTGTTACAAACAATAATTTCAATTACGGCGCGTAAATAAAATAAATGATGAATGCTTTCACCAATTCGGCAAAGAGATAAAATTTTAACAAAGGTAGATACTTACCAAAATAGATAGGCACGAACTAAACTATTACCCACATTTAGATTTAAACACAAATAAATTACTAAACACATTAAATAATAAATAAATAAATAATAGTCCCTATTCCATAGAATCACGCCCTTGAAAAGCTTTGGTATAGGACAGATTATAGAGCTTCCTCGTCGTATCGAATATCAACCACAGTACCTAATATTGTACTCTACACCGTTGGAAACTAAAACCACGGTAGGATACATAAATAATGAAAACAGTGAAAATCACGTAATGTTAACATAAGCTCTCTTCATTCAACACTGTTCGCCACATTTAGGTAAGTATATTAGATACCTTGATGTAAGCCGCGGGTTTTGGAGCTTTCCGTGTTTAAAGTCCCTTGCGTGTTATGTAGCTAAAGCTCATCGTTATATACTTATTTTTAGATTGATATTATTACTTCTTGTAACAATGTGCAGTGGGGCCCATTTTTGCGCCAAAAAAGCCTCCTTGTAGATGTACGGTTAGAAGTTATCACCATCATAATGCCATTTCACTTTTACAGCCCGTTTACGTATTTTATTTTCCCGGAAATATTCCGAAATGGAATTTATCTGTTCTTGGCAATTATATCAGTTGCATGACAAATTTATCTGTTTTTGGCAGGTCAAGTTATACCTTCTAAGTGTCCTAAGTTTTCCTCGCTATAAATTAAAAAAAAAACGGCGACTTGAAATAGTTAAAATGATAATATTACTCCCATGTAGGTACATTATGAAGCTGTGGTTAATATTGGTTACTGCGGACACTGTTTGGAAGAGGCGTCACACCATCTTTTGCTAACAAAAACATCGGTATTATCATACGGCCTCGTTTGTTTTTTTTGTATTATGAACGTAAATATCGTGAGGATGAGAAACTTGTTCTATATTTTTATAGGTTCCTTTTTTGTCTCATTGATTTGTGTGTTCCATTGGGGTTGTTTGGAATCATTGTTAGTTGAGCAAGTGTATTAATTGGGTTGTTGATCCGGAATGCTGCACAATTATTTCCGAATCTGGGCACACTTTTGTTTCTCTTTGATAGGATGTGAAAATATTTTTTTCTTTCTGATCACCTAAATATCTCGATCAAGTTAAGTCTCTGTTTTATTGTGCACAAACCATTTTGTTTACCATTTCCGTTTTATTTACCACAATATTACCTGATGCTAAGCATGATAATATTGTATTTTAGCTTCATATAAAGATGCTAGTAAACCTCATTTATCTTTAATATTCAAAAAATATATTGTCTTCTAACCAAAGCCATTCATAAACACATTAACAACGCCAATTAAGATGACGTAATATGTCACATGTAATAACAATTGTTAGTGCAAAGCCTGTGAACTTGAATATAATTATTCATTGAAACTTGTATAACCCGTTAGGTTGGCAATTAAGTAACCGACATTACTAAAGAACAATGCTTTTGCATCAAAATAGTCAAGAGACTTAAGGCAATGACTTTAGTGTTAGAGAAAAATGTTATCTGAATGCTTTGTTTTTGACTTGTTTATCTTATCTAATAGAGCTGGTTCCTAGCTATATATTGTGTGTCGGTTATATTTTATTGACACATTATCTGACTGATTGATTAATATGATTTAACTTCAATGCGAGTAAGATTGAGAAACAATTATTTTTAAATTGTAAGATATTTCGTTATAAAAAAAACAGATTAAAACCCTAGTGGTGTGCTAGGTGCAGCAGATTAGACTTATTTACATCTTTATCTATTTTACATATACGATGTTTGAGATTGCACCATTTTGTAAACTCTTCCATTACAAGGTTTACGCCCCTTTTAGCATTAGAGTTAGCCAGATGTTGAATGTCATATTGTAGATTAACAGACTTCATGAACTTTCGGGAATTAGATTTCTTCTCCCTGTTTCCTGACACTAGGAATTGCACCTGAGATTTCCCGGTTCTCGAAATCTCGGGCTTTCCTGGGATTTTTGACCGTTTACTTCGTCCCGTTTCTGAATAACAAGTCCCGGGACTTTTCGTCCCGGTTACTTTATTATTTCATCACTATTAATTATAAAGATTCGCGCCATTAATACGTTAAAATTTCGTTAAAAAGTACTAGCATTGAGAGAGGCCTATGTCCAGCAGTGGACTGCAGTGGGCTGATTGATTGATTGAATTATTACATCATAAAATATGTGACAAGCTTTAGAAGATTAGTACGGCCTATGTTCATGATTGTTTACGTTGCAAATTTTTATTTTAGTTACAAATAAACTAAACCGATTATAAAGACTCGATACCGTAATTATTATTTAACATGGTGATATGCTCAATTTTCTTGGAATACACATAAATGGGACGGTTATTCAGTTATGTCGGACTCGAACCGACTAAAACCGTACACACTCTCGGGTCTAGAGTGCCGACTGTGCCGAGGTGTAAGGTGGCCCAGTAAAATATTTCCTTTTCACCTTCGCAATACCCATTTAATTTATTTGTGTTCGATACCGAATTCCCCGGGACGTGTAAGTCTGGAACCGGGAAATTTGTATCCGTCCTCAGAACTGGGAATTGCAAACCCTACCTGCCACAGGTAAAGTAAACTAGGTACAATTATTTCGCATGGGAACCAAGAACTAACATACGTTTTGCTGAATAGGGCAACGGTTGTGTAGGTATATTTCTATACATTTATCTTGTCAACTCTTCTTACAGCTTACATGTGAAACTGTAATTATCATTCTCTGCAGGTGTTACGCACATTGATTGTCTAGCCGTCAGATTGTCAACTAAATTATATTGGTAAGATATTTGCCGGTAGGTACTATACTGGTCAGTACGAATACAAGGCAATATTAGAAAAGTCTTCCACCTAACAAGAGTCGTCGTTATAGCGTTAGTGCCAGTTGAATCTAAAACTTTTACATATTTTGGAACTCAGGGAGTGCTCTTATAATCATTATCTTAATGCAGTTTATCTTGGTTTTTATTACGGGAGCAGAACTATTGTAATCAGGTGACATAATTTTTGGGCTGCTTCGGAAGTCGGATTCATGAAGCAGAGCCTCGCGCTCAGTTTTATTCCGGTTACAATCCATCAGCAAATGTTGCACATCTTCAATTTTATGGCATACAGGAGAGTTAGGCGAATCCGCTTATTTCATCAGATATGCAAGATATGCAAACTTTGCCGATGGATAGTGACCAGATCTAACTCTAAAGGCTAAATGCAGCTACCTAGACTATAGCAATCATTGTAAGACTGTGTCTACTATGAATTAACGTACGATGGGGTTGACATATCCTTACTGGATCAAAACCCCAAAATAAATAAAGATATAAAAAAGAAAAGAAAAAATTACGGGAGCAACTGCTGTCTGACCAGTAGAAGAAAGCATGTGTCAGAGTATCTTCCGTTAATCAGCAGGTATACGGTTTCTAACAAGAGTAAAAATATTACCTCTAGTATAATTAACCTGAGCGCTTGTTGTTTGCATAAAAATGCAAGAGATACGCACGGTTTAACATAACGTAGTGTGTTTTGTGCTTAGATTCATTATACAAAGTTGTTTTGCTACAGCTCATACAGTTATAGAGAGTAAAAAAGAATTCACCGAACAATGCTTTGATTGAAAGATTGACCGTAAAAATCATTCACGAGAGTCGAATCGATAAAAAACATATCGACGCCTCAAAGCAAAAACATAAGTGACATCCACGTTTCAATGGATGAAGTTTTTATGCAGCGACTATGCACAGGGAAACGGTAAAAGTGATTTTATCAAGTACTATAAGTATCTTTGACTTTTTACCCTTGTCGATTTTGAATTATGTAGCGTTCGATGTTTCTATTGTTAGTATGTAAATTGTACGACAAAGGTTATCAGTCATTACATTACATTAACATCTTCATTATATATAAAAATCTATTAAACTAATGTTCATAGAAATCTTTTACGAAGAATATAACAGGTCGAATACTCGTGATAGCAATTAATGTAGATGTCATAACTGTTGACAAAGGTTGAGTTCATTCTTTAACTGGTAGGACTCTTTCTTCTCTACGCATTATACCTACTGGAGTAAACAGTGATACGTTATACATTATTCGACCGCCTCCGAATTAAAAGGGGGCAGAATCCCCCAACCAACATAGACGAGACCATCCATCGATCAGTCTGGGAGGACCGGGGGAAACTAATCTACAACGGTAATCTGCACGGTCATATATCACCGTGAAGGAAAACGGTGTGGTTTCTAATCGGCACAATTTCTATATACCCAATGTACTGTGCCGTCGCCGTCGGCCAGATGGATTTTCGCGTTTTTAGTAACCAGCATAGTATGGTACCAGTGTACATTTTTTTATACCTTTCGCGTGTTAGTCTTACGTGAAAGGTTAGTTTGCGTCTACTTGTGAACATTAATTAGTGTACAACACAAGGCCATGTGAAATAGCGTAATTTGTACACTTGTATTGAATTTTATTAGAAAAAAAAACACCTTAGTTAGCAAACGAACACTTTGAGGTGTGGTCGTACGTCAATTCAATAATCCGTGTCATAGAATTTGAAATGACATAACTAAGGTACAGTCGGCATCAGAACGATCTTGACGGACAAAGTACTCTAAATGATATTAATAGGTACAGTCAGCGTCATTAAAATGTTGATAACAAAAGTACTCAAAATAATCCAAATACCAAAATTCCTATTTAATATTGGTTATTAGAGTACTTAAGTGTTGTAAGTATCCAGAGTGGTCCAACTATCTTAACAATCGGTCTTCTAGAATTATGTAAGTTAGTAGAGTATTCATATTCATATATACAATCACGCCAGTCGATGGTATCCAGACAAGTATAATTTCAAAAAATCTAGACATTCATACTTTTCTCACTAATGCAAATTGATAGTTCATGGCTTGTGCAACTGTCAACTATAAAAAAATACAAAAGACATTGTCAATTGATACATTTTGTATCCTTTTCTTACTCCATTATCATCCCGCCATTGTGTGAAAGATATGGCTTTACAAGTAAGAAAGGGATACGAAATGCGATTAAATCACAATGTCTAGATTTTTTGAAATTATACTTGATTGGATACCATCGACCGGCGTGATTGTGTATATGAATATGAATACTCTACTAACTGACATAATTCTAGAAAACCGATTCTTAAGATAGTTGGACCGCTCTGGATACTTAAAACTATTTGAGAACTCTCATAATCAAAAATTGGAATTTTGGTATTTGGATTATTTTGAGTACTTTTGTTATCAACATTTTAATGATGCTGACTGTACATAGTATTTTCCCCCCTTCATGTTGACTGATCGTTCTGGTATTTGGTACCTATACATCTTTCGTTCGGACAATAATACAATTTAAATCAATAAAACGGTTTGATGTTTTGTTTTAGTCAAGATCGTTTTGACGCTGACTGTACGTTGTTTCGATAACATTGATAAATGTTTTTATTAGGTTTAAATTTTAAAATTATTACCTCTTTTGTACAAAAAACTTATAACTGGAAATACTTACAGATAATTCGGATACCAAAGTCATGTTTTTCTAAAGTGCTATTTTTTAAACGATCGCGCCTTAACTGTTATGTTATATTATAATCTACCACATAATAAGTTACTATTAGTTGTCAGCTGATAATGTGTTAGATTTTTTTTAGATAGGTACTTTTTATATTATTATACCAATCTAGAACTAATTTACATTTAAATTTAATTAATAATCACATTTTGTATGTTTCCGCTTTTAATATATAAATTGCTTATACTATTGTTACCTATATTGTAATATTCCCACATTGTATTTATAATCAGTATTTATACATATAAAATCAAATATTATTCGGTACAAGTTTTGCCTTTTAACAAACTCATTAAATATTAAGTATATGGTATATTTAAGCAAAAAACATTATAAAACGAACGTAACCATATAACTGAACCCAATTTCTAAATCACCGCCATTAGTCAACCTAATTTTCTTTTCATTATTATTATTGATTATTTTCATGAGAATTGGATTACAACAAAGCGCTATCTCAACTACTTCTCATTCTAGAGACTCAAACCACAAAACAAAACATTGCTGATAAGAGTCTTAATAAAAACTTTATCTAAAAAGTCGTTCATTTTATGTTCAGTGTATCCCTTATCTTCTTTGAAGAAAACCAGTATTTTTACACAACTGACTGAAAGCTCTCCGCTGAATCAACTGCAAGTAAAATATATACTGAATAAATGAACAGTACTCAAAAGGGTAGCTACCCTTTGAGTAAAAACTGCTTATTTATTCAATAAAAAGAACGAATCTTCAATGAAAGTAATTTGAAAGAAACATTCATTTAAAGTTTTTCATGTGGACGTAAGTAATAAGATATTTTTATTATAGGAATTAACCCTGTCATAATAAAAAAATTATCACTTGAAATAGTTGCATGACAGCCCTGTTCTTAATACTGAAGAACTGCAATAACTTTATTTAAGTGAAAATCTCGGCTGCATCTACAGATATAACTCGATGGGGCACCATTCACCCAAAAACTCAGTGATATTTGAGTGAATGCAAGTACCTACATTATATAGACCCGCTTATTATCATTTCCTTTGTCCGAATTATTAAAATTGTGAATCTAAGAATAAATCTATGTAAACTCGCCACAGTCTACAAATATTTTTTCTTGTGATGAGTATACTGTGTGGTAACTTTACAATAACCATTCTGTGTGGTAACTTTACATTAACCTCATTCGGCGTTAGTAGCAAACACATAACTATAGTCGCTGGTACACTTTTATTAAGCTCAAGTATTTATGTACATAACCACAGAATAGATAATAGTACTAGCGTAACATAACTAAACAGAAACATATTTCATATAAACCACATACCTCGTGGTTGAAATATTTGCGAGCAATCCGCAAAGTCAACCTGCACTAAACGGCAGGTAGCGAATTACACTGCGCAATCTGTTAGCCATTTGCATTCCCAATATTGATTAAACCCAGTGGAATAATCTATGATTCGATGCTCTATTTGTTCAACTGTGATTTAATCCTGGGGATAAACTTATGTTTGCATTCCTTCGACAGTTACATAGCACAATAGTATTGGATTAAATTACGCTAGCCTGCGTAATTTTAATAAGAATATTAATATTAAGGTAATGGATCTAACAATTTTTATAACAAAACATATAACGCATAGAGTACTAGAGACGACACTGAAATTTTCTGGGATAACAATTAATTTTAGTTTTTGTTATGTCAATAAGATTTGCTTACCTATTATAGGTAACTCAATAAATCAACTTCACACAATCGATAAATATTTCGCAAAGCGCTAAAATCCAAAACTGGTAATATCCGTACTTTTCCAAACGCCATCCTCATTTCATTCACGATCTTATGGCGTTTATTCATGAATGAAACTACCGGTTCCCCTATAACTTGTCTGACCACTAATTTTTATATGACTGCCACAATAACCTGAGGAAGTTAAAATAGCTAATAAACGATCAATTAAATATCTGCATTGTATTACGGAGCTGCAAAACTAGCCATTGCAGTTTTACTTCCAGTAAATTTTGGTTGGCGGATGTAAAACTAGTAGGAATTGCTATTATAGACATCTAATGGGATGGCATACTAATATGGCAACTGCAATTATTATTCTTAATTTACATTAATGAAAGACGACAGGAAGTGTTAAAAAAATTTAACCAGAATTTATAGTAATAGGGGTTAAAGTATGCAATTGCCGTTTCATTGTAATAGGTACTTCGAATTGACATAGAACCTTCATGGTTTGAGATTTTTGAGTGAAACTTTTTCCACATGGTACCTATGTAGTTCTTCATTTAAAAATGTGCAACATTCGATTATCGACTTTCAGTTGTTTTTTTTATTCAGCTTAGACAAGAAAGATGGATACTTCGAAAATTCGAGTGATTTTTGAATACGAGTTCCGACGCGGAACTAACGCGGCAGAAACAGCTCGCAATATCAATGTTGCGTTTGGAGAGGGGACTGCTAATGAACGCACCGTGCGATTTTGGTTTAAACGCTTTCGTGATGGAAACTTTGATTTGAAGAACGAACCACGAGGAAGGCCGTCCACACAGGTGATTAACAATGAATTGAAAGACATGGTGGAAGCCGATCCGAGCCAAACTACCCAGGAATTAGCTGCATGGTTTAACGTTACCTTACCAACAATATTGACTCATTTGCGTCAAATCAATAAAATAAAAAAATGTGAAAAGTGGGTACCTCATGATTTGACTGATCTGCAGAAAGAAATGCGTGTTGAAACTTGTGTTGCCTTGTTGAATCGATACAGAAATGAAGGAATATTGGATCGAATTGTGACATGTGATGAAAAGTGGATTCTTTACGATAACCGTAAGCGAAAAATGCAATGGCTGACCCCAGGTGAAACGCCACAACAGTGTCCTAAAGCAAAGCTTACCAATAAAAAGGTAATGGTAACTGTTTGGTGGTCTCAGCATGGTGTTATTCACTATAGCTTTCTACGATCTGGTCAAGCAATAACGGCAGATGTCTACTGTGCCGAACTCCGAACAATGATAGCAAAACTAGCAGTGAAACAGCCCCGACTCATGAATCGATCTTCACCATTATTGCTCCATGATAACGCGAGACCTCATACAGCACGAGAAACCGTTTTAACTCTACAGGAACTGCAATTAGAAACTATCCGTCACCCTCCGTATTCGCCAGACCTTGCTCCAACAGACTACCATTTTTTTCGTGATTTGGACAATTTTCTATGTGATAAAAAGTTTTCTTCTCAGGAGGCAGTACAAAATGCTTTCACACAGTTTGTCGAATCTAGATCACCAGAGTTCTATCGCAAAGGCATAAATGACCTTCCTACTAGATGGCAGCAATGTATAGATAATAATGGTAATTATTTTGATTAAATAAATACGTTAAACTTATGCAATTAGGCCAGCATCGGCATCGAGCCCTCGATGAAGTATCTGGGACTCGTACTCGATGGCCGGTGGAACTTCGGACATCACTTCCGAAGTTTGGTCCCAAAACTGAGGGGAGCATCAGCCGCACTCGCGCGACTGATGCCCAACATCAAGGGACCCAACGCTCCCTACAGGAGACTGTACCTGGGGATCGTGCGAAGTATGGCCCTATACGGGGCCCCCGTATGGGCGGAAACCCTGACGGCCACCAATCTGGCTAGATTGCTGAGCCCGCAGAGGGCGATGGCCGTCAGGGTGATAAGGGGATACCGCACGATCTCAGGTGAAGCGGCATGTCTCCTAGCCGGGACCCCTCCATGGGACCTGGAAGCGAGAGCCCTTGCGTCTCTATCTAAATGGCGCAAGGAGGCGCTGGAGAGGGGCCAAAGGCCTGCGTCTCGAGAAATCGAGGCCCAGCGGTCCCAGCTCCACCAGGAAACCGTGGAGACATGGAAGGTGCGACTTGAGCAACCAAAGGGGGGATTCGCCACAATCGCGGCCGTCAGACCGGTCATGGACGAGTGGCTGGAGAGGAGACATGGTGCTCTCTCCTACCGGTTGTCACAGATACTTACCGGGCATGGTAGCTTCGGTGGATATCTGTGGCGAAGACACCGGGAAACCACGGCCGAGTGTCAGCACTGCGAGGACCGCAGCGACGACACATCGCTCCACACGCTGGTGGAGTGCACAGCGTGGGCGGAACAGCGCCAGGTCCTCGTGGTGGGTCTGGACGTGGACACTCTCTCACTCGAGACCATGGTGCGAGCCATGGTCTCCAGCGGGAGTAAGTGGGACTGCGCCGTCTCTTTCTGCGAACAGGTCATGCTCGCGAAAGAGGCGGCGGGGCGGGAGCGGGAGAGAACTCTCCCACCCGAATTCCGCAGTCGGCGGCTTTGGCGCCGCCGACGTGTCTTTACCGAAGACCATCGGCCTCCATGACCGGGGTCCTGAGGACGGTGAGTGGGCCGCTCACCGTCCTTACAGAAGCAGGCCCATGACGACAGCGTGACGTGAGAGACCACGCACGCCCCCCCCCCCCCCAGAAACGGGGTTACACCCGATCCCCCCCCCCCATAGACGCGGGATAACACCCGAACCACCCAGGTGAGGCCGCAGCCTTAGGTCTGTTGGTAGTCCTGGGACATCCTTCCGAGGGCTTACCCGGGGCTACCAACCGCAGGCCATAAGACGGTACGTGAGGGTTTTTAGTCGGTAGGAGTCCGGCATAGCATCCATGAAGGATTTTCCCTCACCTTAAAAAAAAAAAAAGGCCAGGTGACGTATTCTGTGTACTAATTAATGAGACGTGTCTTAACTCTCTAATTAAGAAATTACTGGTGGATCAAGATAACGCGTGGTTAAACTGTGCCCCCAGCGAACGGGATATCTTGCTGAAACTATTAATTCAGATTATATTATAGATCCTAAAGGGAAAGGGAATTAATTCACACTATAATTTGATTTAAATTATGACATAAGAAATCCATTGTTACTTATATATTCACTTGAAAATAATTCTACAATTTATGATCTCACTTATTATGAAAAGTTTTATTTTTTGTTACATTAATTTGAAGTGTTATTTGAATCTGTCTTCTCATCAACATATATTTTGTGCGAAGAACTCAAAACAATAAATTTCTGGCCTCGTGAAAGTTTAACTAAGTACCTCATTGTGCTACTCGCTACACCAACTCCGCTCTTTATAAAAGTGCAGACCTTTTGATACATTATAAAGGAACTTTTTCTATCATCCACATTATGTGAACCGTGTAGTTTCTCAGGATTAACTCTGGCTTTATTCCGTTCTCGTTGACTATGCAGGACGAGAATTTTTTTGCCATTTTGAATTCGTATTTCTAACCAGTCATCTGTGAATGCCGCGATGAGTAAAGTTATGTGTACATCTTTTTCAAAGATAAAAAAGATCTTTACGCTTTATTGAACTGAACAGGAACACATTTGTTTTAGATTAGAATATCATACAGTATGTATGTTATTATAACTTTATCGAATAAATAATTTATTTAGATTCTAAAACAGATATAAATGGTTTCACACTGTTGCGTCTATTTCAAATTTATTTGAACACGGTTTTGCTTATAAATAGGAAGAAATAATAATTCTTATGGTGATCGAAACTGGTTGCACAGTAAAAGATTCCGGTACTATATTGGCATACCTTAATAACTGAGGTTACCCTCACAGGATAAGCAATATAAAAACTGAATTCTCAGATCATACTCATAAAAGAAATTCTTTGATAAGAAAGAAAAAAGCGTACTATACAATACTAACATGAAAAGTCGACAAGAGATACGGTTGCACTTTTACATTCAACTTTATATGAAAAATTGCTAGCGCATATCCTTTGTCGACTGTATTTATTTAGACTCACTACATTTTTGTTAGCGTATAGCTATAAAGGGAAGAGAAATAATATAACTATTAAACGTATTGTTAGGTTAAATTAACAACAAAAAGAAACACTGAACATTCTGGCAAAGAAACGACATGGTCTGTAATTTTTATTCCAAAAACAGGATGCACGTTCAGCAGTTAAATTCTTCAAATCAAACGTACGAAGCTATGTTCTTGCTTATTGCGGTTTCTTATTTAAACTGTTGCCAACGAAGACATCGCTCCATTTATTTATAACAACTATGGACAGAGTGGTTTTGACTTCCTCCCAATAAATGGATAATGATTTGTTATCTCGTTTTGCTCCAACACCGCAATTGGTAGTTTTTGTAACTAGTTACCTTTCCGTTCTGTTTCTTACTTGGTATTGTGTGAAATAGAAAATTTGATTTTTATAGAGGCAATACTAGATCTTGGTGATTGTGGTAAGGCCCATTTATTGACGGTTGAACGGATTTGTGTATTTAAATGGTGAAGAAAACTAGTCCAAGGTCTGCTAGATCTGGTTGTGGTTAGAAGTTTTAGTGTAAGAAATGAGCTGTCTTAGTTATTACTTCCGTGACTTAATGAGCTTAGTATAAAAATGTATTTGTATCTTTTATTAGTCCTCATTCATCATTACATTTACGTACACCAATTATTCTTGTCCAATGGCTTGGTTAAGATGATATCATAAAAAGCGTCGCAGTTCTCAAATCTTGAGTTGATTGACCGCGACTTGAATATTTTAAATGCGTTCAATGTCATAGTGAAGAAAATTTTGCACCAGTCAATTTTTTACACTTGGTACAACTGTAATACTGAATTATACTTACTCGCAATTACGTTTAAATGTTATCAGTGAACTTGTTACCAATCATTAAGTTGACAATATCAGTCATTTATGATATAGAAGTTACAAAAGTTAAAATAACACGTAACCTAAAAATTATTCCCGTAATCTCTTGAGATTAACTTGTGAAATTTTCTAAATAATTCTTTATAACAATGTCAATTTTGGTTCCACTCCAAAAAGTATATAGAGCTTTATGCATTATTTTATTACTGTAAGTTTGTCATTTCTCATTTTATTTTATTTTATTACATTACCACCTTATCAACAGAGGCATTACAATCATTCCCTTCCAAGCCTTAAAGGTACCGCTATTGTAAATAATTTGGGAGGCTTTAGACATAATTTGACCCTGTTTTGACTTTGTACCTTCTAAGTCCAAAACTATTTGTCTCGAAGAATGGGCGGTCTTAAACAATGTTGACCTTGTCCAAGCAGGTTCTTATAATCGGGTACTTAATCTGGGAGAGATTAGAGTATATGCCGAGGATAAGGTTGTTATTAGGTGTATCCTTTTGTTCGAAAAGTTCCTATACTTTGTTTTTGCAATAACAACTGGGGGTTGTCGGTTCTTTAGCTGTATACGCGCAAAATATTTAATATTATGTTGGATGTGATCGCATTGCTAATTTAGGATTCTCCTATTGTTGTAAATATGTGTTACTAAATTAGCTATACATAATTATCAATTATGGTAGGTTTGTACCTATAGTATGGGCATTATCGGCAATTTAGTTAACAGTAAGCTATAGGCGCGTGATATGTTAGAAAGTAATTAATTCCCTTTACAAATGTCTGAGGGAAGGTGTACCCAACTTATATTATAATAGATTTAATTCACAAATGATTGTAATATATTTATTATTCTTCAAAAATACTAGTTCCACCTACCTACCGCGAGCCCACCACCACGCTGTGAAAACGCTACCGTCGTCGGCAGTTTTAAAAATATATTGAGATTCCTTTGTTCTTGTAGGTATTTTTTTCAATTTATCTTCAGTAAAATGATAGTAAGTATAATTAATTCACATACACATTCAAAATAATGTATGTAATGTGAAATATCTGACATCTTGCAGAGCAGATGTTATATCCGGGTTTTTCTGCACAGTGAATTTCTCACGGTGGTGTTTTTTGTAAGGTGCCTTCCGTACTCTATCTCATTTATTGAACAGATCATTTGTATAATATACAATACGTTGAGCTGATTAGCCGAGTTGTTCTAAATTAACAAATTGCGTTTAAGCTTAAAATAAGTAGGTGCTAGAAAATGGTATTGATAAAGATGTCACAAGGACGTTGTCAGTATCTCCCATGCGCGCGCGCGATTTACTATCAATTTACAAGTATATTTGGCTTTTTTGCGCAAACCTTTTATTACACCTCTAATGTTCCAGAGAGGGCACTTATTCCGTGTACAGTCAGGATATACCACACACATGAGTTACGTGATTGGAAATAACAAAACATGTTTCATAATTAATCGTAATACATTCATAAATATTGACTAGCTGCTTAATATGTTAATGCATTACGTAATGATGTAAATATAGCTATTTAAGGTGCGTGCACATGTAAAGAATTTGGTCTTTGTTTTGCTTATATTTTTACACAAATAATATTAGTTGTCAATAAATACGAATAGACCTTGAAAATTAGGTATATGTATAATACATCGACAAGAAATAGTATCTCGTTTCGTCTTTCGTTTCAAACTAAGTATATTTAGTTCTTTGTTTATATTTAATTGAGAATATCATTATCAGTTATTCAAGTGATGTTTCATCTAGTGCCACTTCGCCAAGTTGGTTATTTTGTGTAATTGAGAGATAGTCATTGTGAATCCTCATAATAATAACTGCAAAATCCTACAGATACACACAAATTTCGTAGTGCGGCAATAGTCTGATATAATTTAAAAAAAAGACGGGTTGCACTCTGGGAGTGCCGACAGAAGTGAAAACATTTTCTTTCGTGCTTTCTTCGATATATATTTACATAGAAAAAGATAAAAAGAACATACCATACCATAACTATAATATAGCGCCAATCATAGAACCTATCACTAATTTTCTGCTAATTTTCTGTCAGAAGAAATTAATAAATTACAAAAAAAAACACAAAAAGTAATAAATTACAAAAAGAAAAAATAATCACAAAAAGTAATAAATTACAAAAAGAAAAAAATAATCACAAAAAGTAATAAATTACAAAAAGAAAAACTAATCACAAAAAGTGTCAGAAGGCCAGGTTTGAACCCGGTACTATCTGAAACCATAAGGACTTAAAGTCGACTACGATGCTATTTATCGTATCTTGCAAAATAATCAGTCTATAGCTAATGTTGTATGACGTCAGTCGTCGGTTACGGTCCAAAGGTCAAGCGATCCTGACGCAAGTTTAACACTTTTCACCCATCCAACGCCGCTAAAGAAGTTTTCACTTCAAAAAGAGTCCCATAATCCTGGATGTTTGCAAGTGAATCTACCAAGGTTATTGCATTGTATTCTAAATATACTATTTATAATTTATTGCCTAAAATATTATCTCTACATATGTATATGAATATGCTTGAAGGCGCTATCGTTAATACACTCGAGAGCAATGAATCCGGGTCACTCAAAGAATCCAAAAAATCTCGGAAAGTAAGAATGCTAGGTTAATGCAATAAATTGTATTTAATAGACAATTTAATACTCCTTAAATGAAAGTATTAAAACTTCTTAGTTATTGTAAAGTTATATCATAAAAAAATCAAATTTGAAAAGGGAACACTGTCGAAGATGGAACTACGAAATTACAGGATTTGTTTTTGCTTTTGTTTGTAATCTGTCATTTATGTTGGTACATAAACCAGGTTGATAGTGCTCAATATTCATTATTCAAGCTGAAATCATGTCGCTTACACTTGAAGAATGCACCAGAATACTTACATTGGTGGAAACCGGCCGGAGTCAGCGCGATACAGCCAGGACTGTCGGTGTGTCGCTGTCAACAGTACAAAGAGTTCTCCGACGTTACGAAGAAACTGGTTCTAACCTACGCAGACCAGGAACGGGCAGAACTAGGTGTACCACAGCACGAGAAGACCGATACTTGGTGAACACCATGCTTCGAAATCGCTTTCTCACAGGAACTGAACTCACAAATCAGTTTCGACGCCTCGGAGGAAGTAACCCAAGTGCATGGACAGTAAGACGTCGGCTTGCTGAATCTAACTTAAAACCCCTTAGACCTGCAAACGGCCCTAAACTGGAGCGTGGCCATCGTATTTCAAGACTAAGATATGCCCAGAACCACGTAAATTGGAGTATTGAAGATTGGTCGAAAGTTATGTTCTCCGACGAATCAAAATTTATGCTCTACAAGCACGATGGAAGACACAGAGTGTATAGAAGACCAGGGGAAAGATTCAAGCAAGCATGCATCGAAGAAAAAGTAGCCTACGGTGGTGGGTCTGTACTTGTGTGGGCCGGAATTTCCTCTGAAAGTCGCACAGAGCTGGTGATCATAGAAAACGGCTCTTTAACTAGCGTAAGATATGTGGAAGAAATCCTCAACGAACACGTTGGTCCATTTATGGTCAATTTGGGTGAGGATGCTATATTTATGCATGACAATGCCCGACCTCATACAGGTAGGATTGTGAATGACTACCTTCAAGAGATGAACATTACTTGTATGGAGTGGCCAGCGCGCAGCCCGGATATCAACCCGATCGAGCATGCTTGGGACGAGCTAGGGAGATGCGTAAAACAACGAAACCCTCCCCCAATCACGCTTCCTGAGCTCAAAATTGCTCTCACAGAGGAATGGGAGAATATTCCCCAAAATCGTATAAGGAACTTGGTGTACAGCATGCCAAACCGCGTAAACGCAGTAATGGAAGCACGAGGAGGTAATACGAAGTATTGAAATTCAAGAAAATCGTCATAAAGTTCAAAAATTTCATGTTTCCTATTTTTGTTTTAAGGAGAGATCAGCAGTTTTTTTTCTTTATGTAATTTTGTGTAAATAAAATGTATGGTGACTCATATTTTTTTAACTTTCATTTAAGGAGTATTAAATTGTCTATTAAATACAATTTATTGAATTAACCTAGCATTCTTACTTTCCGAGATTTTTTGGATTCTTTGAGTGACCCGGATTCATTGCTCTCGAGTGTATATGTATTTATTAGCTTTATCACAGAAGATTTGCATGAGAATTTGTGTATCCGTGTTTTTTTTTGTTTGCACAAAATAAGTGGTGACGTGTGAGGATATTAAATAGAAAAAGTGAGGTAGAGAGTTACATCAAAGTTATAAGGAATAAGGATTCAACTTTACTATTGTTTTTTATACTCAATCTATGCCGAATGCCTTTCGAAAACTGCTTAAAGTCTGTAATACGTAAGAAACTGACTACTCATCCATCAATATAAAAATAAGAATACATATAATTAAAACTTAGTCTTATGTATTGTGAATAATGCTATAACCTATCCCTATGCAAATTGCAATTCAGTATACTTGCCTAACGTTATTAGATACATTATCTATGGTTACATTTAACTTTCACAATATAAATGTAATAAAACGATATATTAAAATAGCTTTGTCCTTTAAGTATGAATAATGTCCTTTCAGAACCGAAGCATCCATTTAATTGCATATCTCTAGCGGCGCCGAAGTGAGCACAATTCCAGCGAGCGAATCCTTTACATTTTTGTTCCAATTTTAATATAAAAGTTCTTTATGTTCGAGGAATATCAGAATTTGTAAATACGTTATTGAATCTAAAGAGACTATATACCTACTCTCTCCACATTGTATTACGTCATCATACAAGGTTATCATCATCATCATCATGGTTTGCAAGTATGCTAACCAGGATACTTCTTATAAAAAATCACCAAGGTCTTCACGGCTCAAGCCAATCTCGCCTGCTAGCTGGTAGGATTTCTGATTAACAAGACTGGAATGAGCTTTCCTCTTGGACTTAGAGGTAGGATGCAGTCACTGCCATTAAAATCAAGACAAGCCAAATCAAAAAATGAAGGACAAAGAGTAGGCGGACCCTGTGTTCCAAAGCAAATGCCTCTGATGCAACTCGACACAACGTGAGGATGATGAAATTATACTCATTATGAAATTTGATAACTCAGAAATCTCACATTATAGGCCTTTAAGTTATGAGGCCAAAGTTCAATGTTATAAACAAATAAAATTCTTACCAAACACCGGGCTTTATCCATTTTATCCTTCATTATCGAGCAAATGCAACACCGGCTTTGAATCGAATTACGCTTATTAGCACAATAAGTGGACGCTTCACTAATTCCGGAGCGTGCAACCAAATCGTATTAAAACCGGAAAATCGATTTTTTATTGAAGTTTAAAATAGTCAGATTATACCGATCAAATCTAGATTAGTGCAAAAACTTTGAAAAAGCTAAATTTCTGAGTGTTTTTTAATAACATCTGATAGGGCAATTTGGTTATTCAACAGCTTTTACGCGACTATTGACTCATTCTGGCGCCAAACTGTGACTAGTATGGTAATCAGGTTCTTACTATAGGTTCGCGGTGACTTTTTGAAACCGGAACAAGTTATTACCACGCTGTTATCCTTACGGCCTGTTTTTGTGATGTCAATGGTATTCACCGGAGTTCGAACCTGTTTGGTGACTGCACCCTTGTTACGACAAATTTTTTGTCGCTTTAATTTGTGTGATTTTTTAATTGATTAACGCTGGAATGGTTACAACTGTATTGTTTCGTTGAGCTTGCCAGTCCTACTGTTGGTGATTGTTAGTTTCCGGATTCCATTACTGGTTCAGTTTTAAATTATTATCACCTATATAATACATCTAATGAAAGTTTTCTTTTGTTTCAGATTTTGCAAAGTGATGCTCTAACGACACTAAAACAAAATGCATTTTGAAGTAGTTTTAGCTTTAAGCGCAATTTTGCTCTGTGATGCCAAAATCCCGAGGTATAAACCTCATGGTCAAAATGACTTACCGCCGAATCCTTCACAGAACGGGCAAGCTATGTCCTTATTACAAGCTCAATCGAAAACAGTTAAAACTAGTCGAATTGTCGATCAATACAGAGTACGGCACCGGAGAGAAGTATTCGACTCGAAATCATACGAATCGAGTTTGACATGGGCTCATTCTGAGAGATTAGATCCGAGCGGTGATGTGATTCTAAGATGGGTGAATACAGATTCAAGTATAACGTTCAGATTAGAAGCGAGAACTCATGGTTACGTTGGTTTGGGTTTCAATTCAGCGAAGAATATGAGAGGAGCGGATTTGGTAGTCGCTTGGGTTGATGACAGGAATGGCAACGCGCAGATTTTGGTGAGTGTATCAAGATTATTAACAGCTGTTGTTTTTCTCACGATGTGGGGTGGTCGGGATTTAAGACAGTAACTTGTTTATCCGTGAATAAGTTCGATTATAATTTAATGAAATTTGATAAAAAGAGCTTAATGGGTCTCAGTCTGCGACTTTAATGTTGACCTTAAATTTTTATTACTAAAGCAAAAAAAAACTACTGAATTTATTTACCTATGTGAGGTTGTAAGGTATACGCAAAGGCGAAGGCCATTTAAAAGTTGTCTGGAATAATTATCACTTCTCGTGATTAAACCTTCTATATTGGATGTCTTTGCCTCTCCGGCATTTTAACTAATTTGAATTAGGTACAAGTATTCAAATACTGAAGCCAGTTTTTATTTTATTGACTTAACTGGTAGTTACAACTTCCTTAGCAAGTAAGTCTTCACCTCCTTCCGGACTTTCGAATGTAGAAAATAATATTACAGCGATAAGTTAAAAAATAAAGACGGGTTGCACTCCGGGAGTGCCGGCAGAAGTGAAAACTTTTTTTTGCTTTCTTTCTTAGTTATATACAGAGAAAAAGATAAAAAGAACACACCATACCATACCTATAATATAGCACCAATCATAGAACCTATCACTAATTTTCTGTCAGAAGAAATTAATGAATTACAAATAGAAAAAATAATCACAAAAAGTAATAAATTACAAAAAGAAAAAATAATCACGAAAAGTGTCAGAAGCCCAGGTTCGAACCCGGTAATATTTAAAACCATAAGGACTTACAGTCGAAGCGCTTACCGCTAAGCTACGAAGCTTCTTAGCATACCTAATAAAATAAACAATCTGTAGCTAATGTTGTATGACGTCAGTCGTCGGTTACGGTTCAAAGGTCAAGTGATTCTGGCGCGAGTTTGATGGGTAATTATAACTTGTATCGTCAAATATATAATTTATATAGTCTTCAAATCTGTTTTCTTGCGACATTTCTGCAATTTTATGATAGATCGCGGTCCCGAGTGGATTTTAAAGATAGGTTGTGTGCTTACTTCAGATGACGTTTGTTTACTCCACTTAAATGAGGGAATTTGTAGAGTGAACTTGGAGTGGAGGGATTTTTTGTAACTATAACTGCCAAATTACTCAAATGTGGTCGAGTCAAGTGGAGTGAAATCTCGAGGAACGTTTAAGAATACGGGGGTAACACTTTTTACCCATCCAACGCCGCTAAAGAAGTTTTCACTTCAAAAATTTGTGGTCGTTGGTCGTTCATCGATATTAAATAAGCCACATTTTTTGCGTTAATTAGTCATGCATATGGTTATGGCAAAAAATCTTTGATGGTGATCTTTTGAATTCATTACAGCTATTTTTTCTTAGATACCTAATAAAATAGAAGTTGGTATTATGTGTAAGTTGTTTGTAATTTAATCACACAGGATAGGTACTAAACTAATTGAAATGAAATTAAAATTCCTTCTAAAATGTATAAATTACACTGTTTACTTATTTAACAACGAAGTGTCATCTTTTTATTATAATACTGGCTACTACGCGCGGCTCCGCCCGCGTGGATGTCGGTTATCGCGACCAAACATAGCCTGTCCTTTCTCAAGGTTTAATCTACCCCTACCGAATTTTAGGTTTTAATCGTGAAAGACGCACAAACAAACAGACACATTCACTTTCCTAATTATAATATTAGTATGGATTGATATGGTCAACACGAAAAAGTTCAATAGTAAGATATAAAAGTAACTACACACATTCAAAACTAATAAAGTAATATCTCAGAAGTTTTTATAGACCATGAACCCGTTAGTGACGGCCAATTACTTCGTGTTTTGATAAAACTGAGTGACTAAACTCGGAATATAAAAGCATTTATTTCATTAATGAAAATATCTCACGGTGGTTTTAATTACACTATCTCGATATTAAGTAACACAATCTTTACAATTAATTAAATTAATAAGGGGCCGTTTACATTACACTACAGTGACCGTGACTACAGATTAGTTAATAGTTACAACCTGACTAAAACATTCAACTGTAGTTATAATTAATGATTTTAATTTTTTAAGTGGTATAACGTATTGAGTTTCAAATTTATAAGAGGTATTTAATATGATTAAGATTATAGACAAATATGTATGGAAGTTGTTAACGTAGCATGATTAGAAATTTTGCACACGTTTCTCAGCAAAACATATAAACAATGTCCCACGGTAAAATAGGAATAAAGATTAAGAGTAATATATCATTATTACCAAATATAGCTTAATCCACTAACCAGAGGTGACTATTTTGAGTATAGGATTATGAATATCTATCACAAGGCAACTGATAATTTATTGTTTAAATTAATGAACATTCTTCAAATTTTACACTTTTGACTCTTAGTTTACTAAATCATTTAAGTCTGAGGTAAACTTTAGAATTCCGATGATGTATTTTGATACTGGTAATTGCCTGTATTTTATACTAGCTTTTGCCCGCGGCTCCACCCGCGTGAATGTCGGTTATCGCGACCAAACATAGCCTATGTCCTTTCTCAAGGTCTAATCTACCCCTATACCAAATTTCATCAAAATCGGTTCAGTGGTTTAGGCGTGAAAGCGTAACATACAGACAGACAGACAGACAGAGTTACTTTCGCATTTATAATATTAGTATGGATTCACCCCCTTTTTTGTGCCATTGATAAATGAGAAACTTTAATCTCATAGCCCTATTCCCCTTCCCTCCTCCCACTTCTATCCGTTTTTTCGCGATAATTATTTATTTTTTTATTTATTTCTATTCATTAACAATCTTTTACAACTGTGTCTGAATGTACATAGTTATATCAAATTAAAAATTTACATAAAATCGAGCAACAAATTAAGGAATTCAACAAAATAGGTAATTAAACCAGACAAAAGTCAACCATTTCAATGTCATAACATAACAAAATATAAAGGTTGTCAAAACAAAATGTCATCCCAATCAAATTCACCGCAATGTCAAAATACATAATATAAGTCCATAATATGTCAAATTAGTAATTTAAATGTCATTCAAGTATTTCTCATTGCCATAAATTCGTCGATTGAATAAAAACAGTTACAGAGCAGATATGTTTTAAGTTTTGTTTTAAAAAAATATGTCCTATGAATATTATTCTTTAGTTCAGTTGGTAGGCAATTGAACAGTTTAACTGCCTGGTATGATGCACCATGTTTAACAACATCTAATGTGGGAAGGAAGGCAGGTTTTATTACATTTCTTCGTCTGCTAATTCTTAATAATCTCTCATCTGCCGTTTCAAATTTATGAATATTTTTGGACATATTGCTCAAAACAATAAGTATGTAAAGGCTCGGAACAGTAAGTATTTCTAATTTTCTAAAATACTCCCTACATGACTCCCATTGTGGAATGCGAACAATAATCCTAATTGCCCTTTTCTGTAAAATGAAGGCTCTATTACAATTATATTTATAACTGTTCCCCCAAAACTGTATGCCATTGCGCAGTCTAGATTCAACTAGTGCAAAATAAACGGTCCTCAAATGACTGATGTTAACTTCATCTCGCAAGGTTCGCAAAGCGTAACAAGCTGATGATATGGATCCGTCGATAGCATCCAGCTCCGTTGTCCAGTTGAGATAGGCATCAATATGGACACCTAGCAGCTTTGCTGAGCTTACAAGATTTATTTTGTCTCCATTAAACTTTACATCTATAGTATCAGTGCCTCGTGCGGTAGTTTGGAATAGTATAATATTGTTTTTTTTAGCATTTACAATTAGTTTATTTGCAGTGAACCATTCCTGAAACATATCTAGTGTCTTGTTTACTTTAGTATTCAACAGGTGAATATCACTAGCACTGACTACCGCGTTAGTATCATCAGCAAATACAACTAGATCATCTTCAGGAGTTTTATGTGTAGCATAGTCAATAAGGTCATTAGTGAATATAATGAACATTATCGGGCCCAAAATGGACCCCTGTGGAACTCCAGTATTAACGCGGCATATTTGCGAATGATAAGCCTTTAGGCAATTATTTTCATCTATAGCTTTTATTTCTACATACATATTTCGATTTTGAAAATAGGAACTGAAAAAATCAAGAACCTTTCCTCTAACTCCATAATGTTCCAGTTTCATTAAAAGTAGATTATGATTTACAGTGTCGAACGCAGAACTCAAGTCTAACAAAATACCGGCTACCTTCATTTTATCATTTAATTTGTTTAGAATATCATCGATTAAAGTATATGTGGCATCTGCAGTACCTACACCCTTTTGGTAACCAAATTGTCTTCGATTTATAATTTTATTCTCCATAAGATGCCGGACAAGTCTAGTTTTTATTAATTTTTCAAAAATTTTTGATAAAGTTGGCAGTACCGAGATGGGTCTATAATTACCGGGGTCCAAAAATGAACCCTTTTTATGTAATGGAACCACTTTGGCTAGCTTTAACTGCTCCGGAAAGATAGACTCCTCAAAACATTTATTGAAAAAGGACGATAAAGGACTGGCTAGTAAATTTATATGCTCCTTTACCACAGATATTTGCAGTTCATCGTACCCGCTGGAACTCTTTTTATCCATTGCAACAACCGTTCTCCTAACTTCATCCGGTGTAATTGTTGATAAGGACATATCATTCATAACCCTATCCCTACAATCTTGTAAGTAAGATATCGCCTGATATGCCTGAAATGAAGTATCCGAATTTTTAAGATTAAATTGTGCTGCAAACACATTTGCAACATCTTTGGGGCTGTCAATAATTTTGTTGCAATGATTTAAGATGATTTTCTTTGTTATATTATTCCTACTTACGTTTCTATGTCTATTCACTACTTTCCAGATTTCTTTGCTAACAGATTTCGCGTTTTCCAGCTGCCTGGTCACAGCATTCTGTTTAGCCGCCCTGACTACCCTTCTGAACAATCTTATATAGTTATTTCTGTAATTTAAGATGCTCGTGTTTAAACAGTTGCCATTTTTCGCACACAGAAAACGTTTCATTTTGCTGGACACCCTAACACCTTCCGTTATCCATTTTATGCTGTTATTTTCACCCATTGAAACCTTTTTAGATTTTTTTCTAAAGCTATGCCTAAATGTGCCATAAAACTTATTTAAAAATGTATTTATACCCATTGAACTCCACTCGTTGGTGAGTAATTGTTCCCTAAAAGTATTGTGGTTGCTCTTATTAAATAATCTACGACTCATAGTTATTGTTTGCTTTATATTTAATTTTTGAGTAGGTAATAAATCACAAAAAATTCCGCCGTGTCCATCAGCCAAACCATTATGGTCTATTTCAGTACCTTTTATGTAATGATCGTCTATATTGGTTAGAAAGTTATCAATACAAGAGGACATATTATTACGAATAAAAGTAACTTTTTGAAGAAGGGCCCTAAAATTATAACACTTTAGTAGACTTAAAAATTCTGTACGCTCATTGCTCTCTAACAAAAGGTCTACATTAAAATCACCACAAATGAGGGCCTTTCTGTTAAATAGAAATTCCAAGGTCCTTTCTAGATTTTTTATAAAATCAGCAAAATTTGTATCATAAGGACTTCTATAGCAGCAACACAAATAGAGACCGGTATCTACGTCTTTTATACCACACACTTCAAACGAGTCCTGCTTATACAACCTGTTAACTTGAGGGCAGTCAGTAATCTCTCTACTACATTGTCCCAATATTAAACTACCACCTCTCTTTTTATTGACTCTTGCATTACATGCAGCCAGGCTATAGCCAGTGAAAGTCAATAAAGGTGCCGATAATTTGGTCAGAAAATGTTCCGTGATACAGATATAATCAGGTCTGGTTACTAGCATATTTATGTACAATTCTAATTCATTTTTTTTATTGGTTAATCCGCATAAGTTCTGATGAAATATGTTCAAGGTATTAACATTTTCCACGAAAAAACTCACCCTCAACATTCCCTGTATTATTATCAGTCTGAGTAGTTGCATTTACCAACAGTGACTTTGAGGCAGTGTGACAAGTCTGAATACTCGCATTACTATAACTTTTTTGGGGATATGTTGTTGTGATCACATTCACATCACTACGCACCTTCTTAATATATTTAAGGAATTCATATTTATATTTTAAACGCAGTATTTCTCTATGCAACGATCTGGCTATACTCAGTCTAGTAAGGTATCTAGGAGTATAGAGCCGAGATTTGTAAAGAACACCAAAATTAACGACATGTGCTGTACCACAATTATTTATACAAACATGTTTCAACAAGTCATTGAATTTATACACATTTAAATACATGTTTTTATAGATCTCCCCAATCAAAACATTTGTGTTTTTCATTTGATTTAGTATGTAATATAAATAAGATTGCACTTTCATAGGGTTATTGTCGTGTGAACCACCCATGATTATAACATAGTCTGAACTAGAAAAATCCCTACACATTTCGAAAGAGTTTAATATCTCCGACATAGGTGCATCACGTTTTATGACAGCCGTGACAAAGAAAGCGTCCCCAAGCAAGTTTTGCAAAAGCCTTCGCAGTCCATATCCACTCTCATCAGCAAATACCATTACCCTGTGCTTAGTTAAACCCGAAGAGAGGCGGTTGTATTCTAAATCTCCTTTGAATTTCGCTGAGGATGTACTTGTGTTGTCGCATGTTGATGCAGACTTGTAAAGACTCCCGCTCTCAACAATTCTCGCCATATCCATGGTGGTACATTGGCCTTCGTCTGTGTTCCGATCTATCGATGCATGGTTGAGCAATTTTACATTTGATAATGAATCAAAACCAGTATTCAAATTTGTTGATGACAGTCTATGATAAGTGGTATCAAGATCTTTAACCGTGCTCACAGTTATTTCCCTGGACGAAGTCCTTGGTAGGCCAACTTTCATGTTCTTGCATCCAAAACGTCTTCGATACTGGGGTGAATAAAATTTTATTGGGGTATTATTGCCGGAATTCTGCGTCTGTGTTAAGCCTATAGATTTATATAATTTAATTTTTTGTTGATAGTCATTTATTTCCTTTTTTAGTGACGTGTTTTCAATACTTAAGCTGTCTATTTCCTTGTGAGCACTCTGTAGTTCAGCGGTAAGTAGAGTCAATTTATCCTTTATTTCTATACAATCACTCTCACCGCAGCCACTGTGGTTTATAAGACTTTGATAAGAAACCTCCATTTCTAGTTCACTGTCATCGAACTTTAAAGAGTGTCTGATCTGCCTACGTTGTGTATTAATATTATCGAATTCTTCGTTATATTCTTCCATGTTTAGATTTTTTTTTCTTTAAATTTCCTCTCTATTTATTAGCCGCTTTTAGTTTTTTTTATATATCGTTAGGTAAATTTCATACAGTTATGCCGTGATGTTTTATCGTGTCATATAAAAATATAAAAGCGCCCAATTTCGTCTAATACAGTTATGCCGTGATGCTTTATCGTGTCATATAAAAATATAAAAGCGCCCAATTTCGTCTTCCACATTACAATTTAGGTCTTTAATATTTCCGTACTGTCATGATTGGGACTGTCAATGTACGTTTAATTTATGAATTAGGTCTTAAATATTACCTTGGATTTAAATCACCTTTTTACTATATTTGGGTCTTTCATGTTACTGTGAAAAATGTTAACATTTGAAAGTAACTGACCTTATGTATTATTAATTTCACTTTTCTTAACTTTTCACAGGATTATGTTTCAATGTATGCAGTGCGCGTAAATATTGTCACTATTGTCACTAATAAGAGGCACTTGTGTGCTATTTTTACACTATTATGTACTTCACGGGTTAAAAATTGAAACTTATCTTTTCACAGTTATATTTTTGTAGTTCGTTTTTATATTGCTGCTAACATTTCTGCACACTCCTCACTCGTATTGACAATGAATTAGCACTTTTTTATCATATTATATAAACTATTTCTGTTTTTGTAAGATTTTTGAACACAGAGTTATTGTTTACATTACGGCACCAGTGTTGCCATATCCTCCATATCATAAGAGGTACCCTATATCCATTTCCAAGCTTTAATCCATCTCTATACCAATTTCATCAACATATCTTCAAAATTGTCAAACTTACATACCCTAGCCCTATTCCACCCCTTCAACTCCCTTTTTCGCAATAAAAGGTAGCCTATGTCCATTTTCGAGCTCTAATCCATCTATGCACAAAATTTCATCAGGATATCTTCAAAAATGACAAACTTTCATACTAACTATCTAGTCCTTATCCCCCCCCCCCTTTTACCACATTATTCGCGATAAAAGGCAGCATATGTCAGTTACCAAGCTCTAATTAATCCCTGTACCAAATATATCTTCAAAACTGTCAAACTTTCATCCCTTATTACCCCCCCCCCCCCTATACCTCCATTTTCGCGTCAATAGGTAGCCCATATTCGTTCTCAAGCTTTAATCCATCTCTGTATCAAATATATCATCAGGATGTCTTCCAAAACTGACAAACTTTCATCCCCTATAAACCCCCCCCCCCCCATTAACCTCGTCTTTCGCGATAAAAGGTAGCCTATGTTCGTTCCCAAGCTTTAATCTATATCTGTACCAAATTTCATCAGGATATCTTCAAAAAAGACACACTTTCATCCCAAGGCCCTAGTTCCCCCACCCCCCCTTCTACACCCCTTTTTCGCCATAAAAGGTAGCCTGTGTCCGTTCCCAAACTCTAATCTACCTCTGTACCAAATTTTATTGAGATATCTTCAGAAATTACAAACTTTCATAAAAACTTTCATCCCCTATTTCTCCCCTTAAACCCCCTTTCTCGTGATAAAAGGTAGCCTATGTCCGTTCCCAAGCTCTAATCTACATCTGTACCAAATTTCATTAAGATCGGTTCAGTGGTTTAGGCGTGAAAGCGTAACATACAGACAGACAGACAGTTACTTTCGCATTTATAATATTAAGTATGGATTAAAATCTTAGGTGGCTTTTTAGTCGTAGATAGCAGCTCTTGTGTAACTAATCAAGCCATAGTGTCATCGCCAAGTGTGCAAGGTTCGTTGCTTGTTAATTACTACCTACGCTACCTGTCTAATTTATAAGTTAAATCCCTTATACGTACCTCAATAATAACTGAGGTATGTAAAAGCATAATAATGAAAAATAAATTACTTATAACTGTACAGCTCTTCCGGCGTTTGTCAAAAGTTTCAAGTTCGCACAAGAAAAAAATACCGGTTTTCAAAAACTATAATTTAATTAAATTTATTAAGTAGGTACTCTGTTAATAAAATTTTGCTTACCTACTCCTGACAAAGACAAGTAATTGAAATTGGACATTGTGAAGATAATTATTGCTGAACTTATAGTAACTGATGACTGAAGAACCTGCTTTTTTGAAACCGGCAGCATAGGAAGCTGGAAAGAAAGATTTTCAAATGAAATTAACTTTTAAACTAGTTCATGATTCCTTCTAATTCAATTTGCTGTTTAATTTTCATATATTAAAATGTACAAATATAAGACACATTAAATTTTCAACACCCTTCAATTGCGAGGTGGTAACCTGGTAACGTCTCTATTCGCACGATCAATTTCTGCACGTGTCGAGGGGATCTCACCTCGAGCGAATTACAAATTACACGTGCGGTTAACTTATTTAAAATTCAGTTTTAATTTGGTCGTTATCATTACAATCTGCCGTCTAATTTGTAGTTTATCTTTCATATATACATTAATGTATTCTAGAAAGACAAACATTAAATTTACATGTCTACAAAGTTTGTAACCTGCAACTTCAGCTTTGTAGAAATAGGTACTTGTTCGAATTTAAATAGTTATTTGACTTGAGTGCTGAGTACACATAGTTCTTGTAATATTATCATGTCTTGAAGTAACTTTATAGACTATAATAAAATAAGATATACCGCAATAAGATTTTAAGTTAAATTATACCCTCGTTTCGAAGGAGGCTATGTTAATTTTGTCCTATAGCAAAAGGAGTGTGAACCTACTACTTTTCTAAGACTCGGTGTTCAGTGCAGCTTTCGGGTTCGGTGTTCAGTGCACCTTGCGGGTTCGCAGTATGTGGACTATTGACATCTGCTTATTTTAATGAAGTAAGAGCCCGACTTCTCATTTTTCTGTCAAATCAAAGAAAAAAGGTCTCTTGATGGTTCTGCGCAAAAGGTAAATAAATAAAGTATGGGTATATACTTAAAAAAAAGACGGGTTGCACTCTGGGAGTGCCGGCAGAAGTGAAAACATTTTCTTTTTTTCTTTATTCGTTATATACATAGGAAAAGGTAAAAAAGAACATACCAAACCATACCTATAATATAGCGCTAATCATAGAACCTATCACTTATTTTCTGCTAATTTTCTGTCAGAAGAAATTGATAAATTATGAAAAGAAAAAATAATCACAAAAAATAATAAATTACAGAAAGAAAAAATAATCATAACAAGTAATAAATTACAAAAAGAAAAAATAATCACCAAAAGTAATAAATTATAATAAGAAAAAACAATCACAAAAATCCCCAAAGGCCAGGTGGTTTGAACCCGATACTATCTGAAACTATAAGGACTTACAGTCGAAGTGCTTACCGTTTAAGCTACAAAGCATCTATTGTAAATTGCAAAATAGATAGTCTGTACCAATCTTGTATGACGTCAGTCGTCGGTTACGGTTCAAAGGTCAACTAATCCTGACGCTTCCTTAACATTTTACACCCATCCAACGCCGCTAAAGAAGTTTTCACTTCAAAAAGACGGGTTGCACTCTGGGAGTGCCGGCAGAAGTGAAAACATTTTCTTTTTTTCTTTATTCGTTATATACATAGGAAAAGGTAAAAAAGAACATACCAAACCATACCTATAATATAGCGCTAATCATAGAACCTATCACTTATTTTCTGCTAATTTTCTGTCAGAAGAAATTGATAAATTATGAAAAGAAAAAATAATCACAAAAAATAATAAATTACAGAAAGAAAAAATAATCATAACAAGTAATAAATTACAAAAAGAAAAAATAATCACCAAAAGTAATAAATTATAATAAGAAAAAACAATCACAAAAAATCCCCAAAGGCCAGGTGGTTTGAACCCGATACTATCTGAAACTATAAGGACTTACAGTCGAAGTGCTTACCGTTTAAGCTACAAAGCATCTATTGTAAATTGCAAAATAGATAGTCTGTACCAATCTTGTATGACGTCAGTCGTCGGTTACGGTTCAAAGGTCAACTAATCCTGACGCTTCCTTAACATTTTACACCCATCCAACGCCGCTAAAGAAGTTTTCACTTCAAAAATACAAAAACTGGTCTGAAAAGAACGTGTTGCTCGCAAAAGGTAATATAGAAGCTTTTTTCTGTAGAGACAATGGTTTGCGGTTTTTGATAGGCGTGTCAACGTCCGTCCTGACAACCGAACCATGACAGTCCGACTGGCGCTTCTGCGACATAAGTGATTCTTAATTTGATGAAAACGTTCAAAATGCGAATGAATAGAAAGTTTTAGTTTAACTTGACTGTTTGGCTGGTTATTCAACCGCGATTAATAAAAACTATTATTGGAAAAGTAATGCAACGAAATGTGAGATTCACAATGCAATTATAATGTACTTGCCTACTTAATAATAGGTAACGTATTAGGTGTATTGTTTGGGATGTGGCTTTGCATGGAGTACTTTTTTCGCCATAAAGATTCCTTAATAGCGAATGGTAGGTAAGTGTTCACTCATGACAATCTAGAATCTGTTGTGACACTTGTGACAATACCGTCTTAAATTAACAGAAACGTAGAATAGTTTATATCGCATATTATGCTTAAATAGCAATTAAACACACATGCATCTAATAATAAGGCCTATTGTTCTTTGTAAAGTACAGACCCTACCTCTTGGCCATTGTGTAGACAGTCGGGACCATGTAAATGGAGTATCTGTATTAAATACATAAATGTAACGCATTGTTGTTTTATGGGTATTGTGTGACGTACGTACAAGACAATGACGTCATTGTTGATGGCAAGTGGAAGACTGTAAAATAATACCTCGAAACCATTATTTGTACAGTTCAACCAATGTTGCCCACTTAGTGCTTTCAACAAGTACCTACATACATTAACGCGAAATTCACCATGATAGGAAACGCAATCAAGACGTACTTAACTGCGTTATTGAAGTGAAAACTTCTTTAGCGGCGTTGGATGGGCAAAAAGTGTTAAACCCGGGTCAGGATCATTTGACCTTTGAACCGAAATCGACGACTGAGGTCATACATTAAGAAGCTAAGAAGCTTCGTAGTTTAGCGGTAAGCGCTTCTACTGTAAGTCCTTATGGTTTCAGATAGTACCGGGTTCGAACCTGGGGTTCTGACACTTTATGCGATTATTTTTTCTTTTTATTATTTATTACTTTTTGTGATATTTTTTTCTTTTTGTAATTTATTACTTTTTGTGATTATTTTTTCTTTTTGTATTCATTAATTTCTTCTGACAGAAAATTAGTGATAGGTTCTATGATTTGAGCTATATTATAGGTATGGTATGGTATGTTCTTTTATCTTTTTCTCTGTATATAACGAAGAAAGAAAGAAAAGTTTTCACTTCTGCCGGCACTCCCGGAGTGCAACCCGTCTTTTTTTACTCGAATTGTATTAAGTAGTGCATCGGCCTCCACTACGAGCTTCGCTTTAAAGTCAATCTCGCCTGAAAGCCTTTACACCTACTGATTGCCAGATGAGGCTCTCCTCACGAGGTTAGGAGGTCAAGAGGTAGTAGCTCTTGTGACAAAAAACTAAATAGTGGTCAAGAGTTTGCGAGATGGGAGACTACCACGTGCAAAACAAAGTACATGCTTTTAATATAAGCGGGATTGGCCCTCGGGCGAAGAACAATTGATTACTGTATACTGGCGTGATTATATTCTGTGCTGCGTTAAGTAAATTAGATTGTCAAGCACTCACTACGTAGTGCGTGACACGCGTGAGGAAAATGAAGATAACTGTTTTTAATCAGTTTTGCACTTATAACTCTAACGGGATTAATAACTATCTACTGCAGTCGCTCGTAATATAGACCTAAAAATGTACATTAGGTATTGTTGTCCGCTTCAGAACGGCTGAATTGATCTGGGTGAAAATCAACGTCTGCGTCTTAGTCTGTAACAAAACAGAAGCCATTATAATAATAATAAATAAATAAATATTCCACAACATTTCACACAACGCTATCTAGATCCATGGTAAGCATAGCTTAACTAGCTTGTGTTATTTAATCTAGAATGCGGATAAACATATTTAGATTTTTTTTTTGTAAATGCTTACATATTATACATAGAAACACCCAGACCAATACAAATACCCATATTCATGCATACAAATATTTGCACTGAGCGGGGATCGAACCCGCGTCTTCTGCGTAGCGGCCGCGTTCACTACCGCCACGCCACAGAGGCATTAAGAAGAAGTATATAACAAAACAAGCTTTTTATATATATATAGGCATATATTCTTGTGGAATACGGACACGCAATCAGTATTCCACGCGGGTAGAGCAGTGGAAAACAGCTAGTTAAGTTATACATGTGAAATAAACAGAACACTACAAGGTAATGATTGCCGTTTTGCTGAACATAATTCCACGGATTTAAATTACGTTTGTCATACACATTTGTTACTTTATATACTTGTAGGTAAGTACTTTATGTGTTACGCAAAGGAATGCTGTGATCACACGGCTCGAATAGGAACAACACTGATTATTGAACAAGTTCTTACTTCAATACCTCTAAACAATTTAGTATATTAGCCATTTTATAATTCAATGCGAATTATACTACATGTTAAAAATTTACGTCTGTCCGTTTGTTAGTGATAATCTCAAAAACTACTAAACGGAGTTTTATGCGGTTTTCATTAATAGGTACCTAGAGTAATTCATGATGGAGGTTTAAGTAAATTGTTTGAAACATGAGATTCTGGAAAGTATCGGCAAAAGTCAAGCCCATTTGGAGCTCACATCAAAATCACTGCCTTATCTATCCCTTGATTAATATAGGTCCTAAGTATACTATGTCGCGGAAACCGATTCAGTACACCACGTAAGCGGAACCGCAGGCAACAGCTAGTTACAATTCCTTTTGAATACCATTTAGCGTTTGTATAATGTAACCAATAAAAAAACACCAAATTAGTATTCTACAGAACGAGCATCAGTTATCGTAATTTCGGGAATCCCATACTAAATCGATTTCGTGCGCAAATGTACACAAGGATCCTGTCGCACGCATCACGGATTACCTGTTATAAACAGAGTACAGTCACGTACAGTGAGTCATTCGGTTCATACGAGGCTCATACCTTTGTTTTCTGAACTGGTAGATAATGATCACTGGCTTTAAGTGCAGATACGTCGTTTTATCCAAGTGTCTATTCCATTTGATGTTTGAAAATGGAAAGATAAATAATAATTATTCATTAATAACCGAACCACCCTGGCTTCGCCCGTGACATACTTCGAAACGCCTTAAAGCCGCTAAATTTTCATTCGTTACCTGAAAATTAAAAATAAGCAGGCATACACGCCTGCATTTTTTTTTTAATTTTCAGATAACGTTTGAAAATTAACCGGATTTGTTGAAATTTATGACTACTGCTCCGAGGTGTAGTACCGTGATGACAATTATAGGTTATACTTATCCTATACCTTCCTCGATAAAGGAACCATTAAACACAAAAAGATTTTTGAATTCGTACCAGTATTTTTCTTTATTTTTTATTTTATTTTTTATTCGTACCTAGTTCCTGAGATTAGCGCGTTCAACCAAACCTATAAACAAGCAAACTCTGCAGGTCTACAGTTTTTTTTATTTTTTATTTATTTATTTATCACCACAATATACATTACAAGTTACAGACAAAACTAGTAGGTTACATACTTAACATTCGATTGTAGGTGACTGGTGCCTAAGCTAGGCTCAATGCCTGTGTTTCAGGTCACCAGATCCGTATTAAGAATAGGTTTATTATTAAAGTTTATTACAATGTTAATATTCCCAGGAACGACAAAGGGAAGTGTATAATTGGCCCAGACATTGTTCAAAGGTATCGTCATATGCATTAGTCTTGTGTTGATTTTGTTTCACTAGGCAGTGAGATAAGATAGTAAGTTCTGTTAAATATTTAGTATTTTTTTTTTTTTTTTTTTTTTTTTTTTTTTTTTTTTTACGTGCGGGAAATCCCCACGGATACCCGCCCCTCCGGAGCCGGAGGGGTGGGTTATGTCGGACTCGAACCGACTAAACCGCACGCTATCTGTGGGTCGTGGTGCTAGGCCGAAGGTGAGGTTGCCTTGCGGCATATCCCTCGCACCCCGGCTGACCCAGGGCCATCCCTTTCGGTCTGGCCCTCCTCGGGAAAATATTGAGTATTTGGGTGTGAATGGTTAATCATAGTTTGAGCTTTCATTTATATTTGTCTGCAATAAACATTTAAAATTAGGTACCGAGACAAAAATCCATCCAATGTAGTAGCTATCAGTACTTTACGGTCAAGAGACATCACTGTTGCGTATATGATTCTTCATCCTAGCGTTAATCCCAGTCGCATCCGAAGCTTTTCAACTTGGAGTCTGGGGTCCGCTTTTTACCAGTCTAACTGCGGATTTGGCTAAACTTCGATATTTTCCGTGAAGCGACTGCCATATGACCTCCACAACGCAAAGGCTATATTGAAGCATTGCAGCTAGACCAGTTGTTGGATTTTTGAGGGCTCCAACTACCCGTAACGACTGCCATAGATGTTAGTATGGCAACCGGGACCGACGGCTTAACGTGCTCTCCGAAGTACGACCAGACCAATGCAAACACCCATATTAATGCATAGAAATATTTGCACTGAGCGGGGATCGAACCCGCGCCTCCTGCGTAGCGGCCACGTTCATTACCGCTACACCACGGAGGCTGTTGCTTGTTGCCGATATGATGATGATGATTAATGAATGACCGGATTGTAAATGAATAAAATGAAGAAAAAATACAATATAAAAATAATCTGAGAACTTCTTTAGTGTTTATAGATATCTATGTACATTTTTTAGTAAACAAGAAATTGGTGGTACTTACATGGTAAAAAGTACCATATGGTAAGTAACGTATTTATACTTTTAGATCTCACATAAGCTTTCTGCTAAAATAAATATATAATAATAAAATAAAATGCTGACACTTAATTCTAATTACAAAGATAAATCCAGCACAAAATCACCCAAGTGTTACTCATTTAATCAATTTCAATAAAAAATATTTATCTTAAGCCCACTCGCATTGAAACAGTAATTCGAAATCCAAAATTAGCTTTAATTGAATCAAACACGGTTTCTGAGTGAATCAGTTTATTTAGCAGTATTAACTCTTCGTGTGAACTTAGGTGGTCTTGACTGTACATTGCTCGGGTACATATATTATCTTGGACCTAAAATCTGCTCTTAACGCGCAGTACCTACACGTTTCTAGGGTATCTTTTGAAGATAGCACGGGGACGAGCTCAAATATACCAAACACTAATTACATATTATCAAACAAACGGCGCGCGCCAGGGCCTCGTTTGTCTCACGATTAAGGTCTTAGGTACGTCGTCCTGAGGTATACACTTAAGTTTTCATGATTAGTTGTTGTTGCGATTGAGTGACTTCAAAGGATTTATCATTGCTTGCACGTTATGAACGCTGTAGTTCTTGGAAATAATATCTCGATCGTAATTCCAGCGGCTTAGCAATTTCAGTACGTTTACTTTGAGCACTGGTATTTTCAATTATCTATGTATGGAAGAAGCAATTAAGCATATAGAACAACAAAAATAATATAATTAGAAAATGTGAAATTCGTAATTTTTCAATGGTTGTTGTCACCAAAAAAAAAACATTTAATTAAAAAAAAAATGGGTGCGTGTACTTATGTACGCGCGTGAGAAGTTATACTTCTTTGACTTAATGAGCGGTTAAGCAGACGGCTTCATACTGTTAATTTTGTGTCACAGGTGCGCGCGCATCTTAAAATTTCACTCTCATCATTTTTTCATAACGCGCCTAACTTCATACTGTTAATTTTGTGTCACAGGTGCGCGCGCATCTTAAAATTTCACTCTCATCATTTTTTCATAACGCGCCTAACTTCATACTGTTAATTTTGTGTCACAGGTGCGCGCGCATCTTAAAATTTCACTCTCATCATTTTTTCATAACGCGCCTAAAGAAGTATAACTTCAAAAAAAACAAATTTCATCAAAATTATAAGTAGAAGTTACCCATCACTATTACTGAATTACTGTTACACAATAGGCATAGAAATAATGAATCACTTGTTTTACGGTTCCAACAATCATTAATTTATAACAAACTACTTAATCACACACACACACCATACCCTTATTCAAATTAAATGTAAGTAGGAAGCGTAACTAATCTCTAATACGACAACCCTACAGGTGATTATACCAGACGATCGATTTAATTCCTGTGGAACCCTCCGGGTGTAATCATTGCCCATCACTAGCCGATCTTAATGGTTGCCGAAATTCCTTTAATACTATTCGTCATAGAAATTAGATTTATTGCTGTCTTCTTTAATAAAAGGCTTTGTTCTAATATCTACGGACATTGTAGCTGACTAGGGTTGCTTGCTATTCGAATTTTGAATAATTCATGAATTCTTAAAAAGAAAAATTAAGA
The DNA here is from genome assembly GCA_949126895.1 of Eilema caniola. Lineage (NCBI taxonomy): Eukaryota > Metazoa > Arthropoda > Insecta > Lepidoptera > Erebidae > Eilema > Eilema caniola. The sequence goes on from OX421477.1 coordinate 16,988,989, forward strand.
AGTTGTCTTTTTCCGACTGTGATTTTATAGGTAGGTACATACTTTTTGTGATTAAATTCATGACAAAAATTATTCATGAAATTCGTTATTTAAGTCGACTTTTCTTTTATTTATTTTTCGTGTTGAGCCATTTTATGGTTTTGCAATAAACGGAGACCAAGTTAATGGGTGCTTACATAGAGAATTAAATTGAAGGAACATGTAACAGACAGACTTTGGTAAAATATCAGGATTGATCAATAAGTAGGTACTCGTTTTTGACAATGGATGGTGTTGATAAATAAAATTGACATTACCAGAATGTTTCATAAAGTGTAATTACATGACATTGTGCGTAATTTTAAGTTATTTTATCGGCAAGGTTTTTTTAGAGCTGTTATAATTTTTGGTGTCTTGTGTTTGTGAGCAAAATGAAAAAGAACAATACCGATCTGTAATTCGTTGCCCATTTTTGGACGAAAAAATTTGCGGCCGGCAAAAAGTAAAGTTGTATGTTGGGTATAGGGACCTTTCTGTGAGGTATTGGTACATGAATTTAAACGTGATCGTACGTCTGTTATCGACGATGAGCGGCCAGGACAACCCATAGACTTAGTTACTGACGAAATCGTCAAAAAAGTGCACGATATCATTGTCATTGATCACAGAACGAAAGTCCGAGAAGTAGCTGAACAAGTAGGCATCTCGTACGGTACACCTAAAAATGTTAACTGACATACTTGGTGTTAGAAAGGTATTGGCGTGATGGGTGCCGCGATTGTTAGAACCGGACAAGAAAAGGACACGAGTAACAATATCAAAGCTGTGTTTGGACCGTTTAATAAAAATCTGCAGGAGATTTTTCATCGAGTTGTGACCGTTGATGAAACCTGGATCCATTACTACACTCAGAGACCATAAGACTACCTAAGCAATGGATCTTTCGGGGCGAACCTGCTCCGAAGAAGGCAAAGACTGTTCCCTCAGCCGGAAAAATTATAGCGACGGTTTTTTTTGGATTCCAAAGGTGTAATTCTCATTGGTTACTTAGATACGATACAAATTGCTTCCTCATCCATTTAGCTCCATGTGACTTCTTCCTGGTCAACATGAAAACATGGAAACCCATTCCACTCAAATAACGTAATAGCCGAAACGGAAGCATCTTTGGAAGGGTTAAAAAATGAGAGAAACTTTCGGAAAAGTGCATAAACCTCGCAGGGAACTACGTCGAAAAGTAAAATAAATAAAAATGTATAAAATTTTGGCTTCAACTTAACACGGGTATTTATTAATTAACCCACATATACACCTAGAATCCAGAGACAGAGTAATCCAGACATTGCGTTGCTACGAAAATATGTGACATCTAGACGGTTGGTAGGGGTCAAACAAACAGATTATCTATTTTAATACAAGGGACACACATACATGAGCAACGGAATTCATTCTGACGATACCCAATATTCTAAGTTTATTACATTTCAGTTCTTAAGTACTAATCCTACCAATATTACCTAGGTATAAACGCAAAAGTTTGTGAGGATGTTTGGACATGTGGATCTGAATAAAGTTTGGCAGAGATACCTAGTTATTAAGTTCGGAATATCATACTTATAGACTTTTTATCCCTGGAATGTCTTCCAGTAAGTATGCCATTCAGGATTTAAATATTTTACACGCAAGAAACAGCTACACTTAATAAACAATATAAACATTTTCTTAGAACTGTAGTAAGTACCCACTACCCAAAGTTAAACTAAACACTCCTCTGACATTCGTCATCCACGTCACGTTGTGAATCGGACGAGTTACTTAAAATTCTCTCACTGATTCAGCATTCTAAATGATACCAGTTACACCTTAAAACACTGAATATTTATGTAGATATCACATATATATTTTCATGTGACCAGAATGTTTAAAGGGGTATGAAATAACACTAATTGTGGTACTTCTAAACATCTGTTTCTTGGTCTTTGGTTGTTTAAAATGCAGTTTTCTTATGAATGCAGTATTAAAGATGGAGTTGGAGATTTATTACTGAGTTACGGCAGAACGGCTGACAGGATCTAGATGAAATTTTGCACAAAGATAGATATTTGGAATCTGGTCTCGGAATAAATAGTCTAGGGTCGGAGTACATGAAATACTGATCACTATTTCACGCGGCGAAGCCAAAAAATTGGGGGGTCCCCCCAATTTTTTGGTTTTTAATAACGTGATAAAACACTATCTTAGAATCAAAACATTTTTCGAGGGAATCAAGGGGGACTCAACTATTTGTATATAATAATATATCGTATCGTATATCATGAATATAGGTAGAATAGCTACTTAAAGCTCGCGCCAAACAATATAACAATCCCTCGAATCCCCCACAAACGTGTTCCATTTTCAAAAGTATTCCAGACAATGTACCATTAAGGTGGTCGTCCGGCGTGTGTGTCTGTCATCAACTGTCAAGGATCTTCCGTTGCATAATGCATTGTGGATTGTAGTAAGGGAGACGTTGTTCCTGAGTTGTTTGTATCAAACTGGAGGAAACGGAAAATTATATATAGGTACTTGTAATTTGAGGAACTATTAGGTCTTTATTGTGTTTGACCATAATATTTTCATTCTCTTACTGAAATGTATGACCAACGTTTTTGGCGATTTCTATCTTTCCTAGTACATAAAAGCCAAAATGGTCCCTTAGAGATTTTTTTATCCCCACATGAAATAGGCATAATTTTTTTTTGGACTTTTAGGATTTTTCTTGCTGACTGTACGATTTTGCGAAATCTTTGAAGTTTCAAGTTCAAAATTCAAATTTCTCTTTAAGTTCTCCTAAGAACATCTTACTGTAACTACAACGGTTCCTGCAGTTCTCGTCCCGTTAATCCTGTATAATAGGGTATTTTCCGTTTTTTTAAAAACTGCTTCATTTTAAAGACCGAGAAGAAATATTCAACAGAAAAATAAAATTTCTCTAATTAACGTCCATTTTCCGCGTTAAAAGTGAAAAAAATCTAATTTATTTTTAATGGTTTTGAATTTACCGCCAAAACGCGCCGTGCGCTGACGTTTACCGTATGACGTCATCTTTGAGTAAACAAAGAATTGTGACGTGAGTGATCTGTGGACTGTGATCGACTGTTTACAACTTGTTTACACAAAGATGACGTCACACGTTAAACGTCAGCGCACGGCGCGTTTTGGCGGTAAATTCAAAACCATTAAAAATAAATTAGATTTTTTTTACTTTTAACGCGGAAAATGGACATTAATCACAGAAATTTTATTTTTCTGTTAAATATTCCTTCACAGTCTTCAAAATAAAATAGTTTTAAAAAAAGTGGAAAATACCCTATATAATACGGTTGGCAACCCTAACTCAGGCAGTCTAAGACCCGTATTCTTTAATGGTAGGTACTTAGTTCTGAATCTTGATTTATCTAAGGAAAGATTGTATAGACAATCTATCAAATCTTTCAATCTGTCTATACAATCTGTCCTCAGATAAATCGAGGTTCAGGACTGAGTGTCGTTCTAGTAGCTACAAACTCGAGTGTTGTTCTATAATTCGGGCCTAAATCTTATTCGGTGCCTTTCCAGCATGTTTTTTGTCAGTGTCAAAAATCTAAAGAGATTACTATCTCGCCCACTGCGGCAGAACACTGTGTAAGTTTTTATTTTTCCTTTCCGATACACCCACAGAATATCTTGACGGGTTGTTGCTAGATAGAATGCAGGTGCAACTAAGTGTGAAAACTAGTCAAGTATAAATAGTTTTGTAAGATAATTTTGATACAAATGAGGCTACAATTGAGAATTCTTGTAGTATCTCTTTTCACTTCATTAATTGCATTGTTGCTCGAAGCATAAAATATCTGTAAAGATTTTAAACGGTGATTCTGGAATACAATAAAGCGTTTATCAGCGACAATATTTAATGAACGCAAAGCGAAAGTAGACCGGTGGCGCCCAAGAGGTCTAATAAATTGCTATCTCTGCTGGTGTGGGGCGGCTCAAGTTTGAACAAGCCTTCTTCCTTTTCCTCCTATTTGAAATGTTTATAGGCGTATAGAAATTACTATCAATTGATGGATTTCATTAAGCGTTAGTCATTGATAGAGTATAACGTAACAGTTTAGTCAGAATTGATCCCGTTTACTATTATTGGTCAGTTTAAACAGACTCTAAACTTTCACATCCGTTATGTCGTCCTTAACATCCGTTATGGACGACATAACGGAAGTGTAATTTAGCGGCGATTCGTAAAAAAAAAAGACGGGTTGCACTCTGGGAGTGCCGGCAGAAGTGAAAACATTTTCTTTTTTTCTTTCTTCGTTATATACATAGAAAAAGATAAAAAAGAACATACCATACTATACCTATAATATAGCGCTAATCATAGAACCTATCACTTATTTTCTGTTAATTTTCTGTCAGAAGAAATTAATAAATTATGAAAAGAAAAAATAAACACAAAAAGTAATAAATTACAGAAAGAAAAAATAATCATAAAAAGTAATAAATTACAAAAAGAAAAAATAATCACAAAAAGTTTCAGAAAGCCAGGTGGTTTGAACCCGATACTATCTGAAACTATAAGGACTTGCAGTCGAAGTGCTTACCGTTTTAGCTACGACGCTATCTTAGTAAATTGCAAAATAGATAGCCTTTACCTAATCTTGTATGACGTCAGTCGTCGGTTACGGTTCAAAGGTCAACTAATCCTGACGCTTCCTTAACATTTTACACCCATCCAACGCCGCTAAAGAAGTTTTCACTTCAAAAAGGTGGAGGAACACAGCGAGAATCTTGTCGCTAGGCTAAAAATCGACCTGGAAACGGCAGCGAAGCGAAGCGTGAACTTGATAATGTCATGCGAGTGTAGAGCCGGCTTTAGGTAGGTATATACTTATACAGAACTTGAAGATACAACAAAGTTATACCAGAAACTTATACCTAAGTGCCCGAATGTTTGTGAAGTTTGCTTCTACGTTACTGTTAACACTCTAGGCCAGTTAGGTGAAATTATAACTTTACCTATTCCTCCATCCTCCCTAGAAGTACGTACTCTGGTAGTGAAAAGCTCCTCTTATCTTAAGATTTAAGGAACGTGTCAATTTCTAAAAATGTAAATCTAAAACCACCCTTTTTCGGAAATTCGCGTCTTAATAAGTATTCATGATTTTCTAATCAAAATACTAAACCGTATTAAAGAAAAATAAAATGAAAATAAACCCTACAAAATTATCCCGTAATGTACACATGCGCAATGAATGCTTAACTTAATCTCATTTTAATCTCTATTTAACCATGATGCTCCTAAATGGTTGTGATTAAAGATTCAAAAGGAATTAACGTTTAGACTCGATTTTGTAAGCAAACATAAAACATTGAGTAATTAATTAGTCGTTTTTGGACTAAGAAGTGTTTGTTTACACTTTTGAGTGTATTTAAATTAGAGATTAGTAATGATTATTGATTCGTTGACACCTGTGAAGGAAGTTGAACTGAATAACGAAACGAAGTGACGTAATGTTTTAACTGTAGTAGAATAACAAATATATATGTATAATATATATATATATATGTATGAATATATATGAGGTCTTACACTGTAGGTACATATGATCCGAAATGCTGGAGTACGGAAATGGTGGTAGTTATGGAGATAAGAACAAACTTAAAGATGCAAGATTACATTACGGGAGATCTATTATAGATAAACTGTATAATGATGACCCGGTGGTGTAGTAGCGAGTATGTCTGCTTTAAGTAAGTATCGGGGGATTGATTTTATTTTCAGGAGCTTATGAGCGCCTTCGAGGACGCAATAACGGTAGCAGCACACGAAGAAAACAGAATTTGAAACATTTTCTGAAGATTTTTTTTTGGAAATCTAGGCACGTCTAGTTGACTTCACCTCGCCTGATGGTAAGCTGAAGGCAAAGTCTCAGGAAAGAAAGTCACCATTACATACACGTACCATGTTAACAATGGTGGCACTCAGCTTGACGGCCTCATCAAAAGCGGATTGTCGTCGCATCACCGCATGACACCCACCGATCCCAGTAGTGCAGCGACCACAATCCTCCCTGCCCGGCTATGCACTTGCTGACCCCTGAACGCAATCCAACCGAGATTGAATTACTATGGAGGGTTATTCGCAATCGTGCACGTGGGGTACTACACCCACCTGGCCAAAATTTGTGTCAGATAACTGATTTAACTTCTTATTCAATAGCATAGCAATACATTTACTTAAAGATTTATTTCAGAAATAGATTATGTAAGCATTTAAAAATGGATGATGGATGAGAAAGGTAGTAGTTATTTCGCTAATAAAACGTTATTATAGTAAATTTTTATTCGCTATCAACTAATGCCCGACATTTGCACTTTTTTATAAATGTCTATTATATTTTGGAGTCAGAAAACATTCCAGGTGTGCGCATAACAAAGTACCAAAGATTTCTCGCAATCGGATGAATGGTATGGGCACAAATAATAGAGAAACAAACAAAGAGTGACATTTATATTTATATAAATGGATGTTGCTGTGATAAGAATACCAAACGGCACAAAGATTTGGTCTATTTTCTAAAATAGACATGATAGTTCGTAATAATATTTTACCTAACGATAATTAAAGTTAAATAAATAAAGTAATCACTAAATTAATATAAGAGAGTTTAGAATTAAATTAATATACAAAAATGCGTTCTTATAAGTAAATTTCCTCAGTTTAGAGAATAATATTATATTGGTAAATTATTAAATTGGTAAAAAAAAAACAACAACACAAGTATAAAATTGCTCCTATTTATAATTTGTATTTAAAATATATAAACAATAATATTTTGAAGTTATATGCTAAAAATAAGTACTTAAGTGTGCATACCCGCTGGTTCCGTGTTATCTCCAAAATAACTACACAGATTAAGGCAGCAGTTACATAGCAGTATTTTCTTCACAATATGGATCACATGAGGCAGTCTATGATGGATATGCAGGCTAACTTCATGGAGCGAATGGCTAGCTTCGAGGCGGAGCTTCAAAGGAGAGCCCCAGGTACATCTAACTTGACCAACTTGACAGAAGAGTTTGGTACCTTTAAGGTGTTTATGCTGGAAAGTCTGAAGGCTTTTCAGCATCAGATGAATTATTTGGCTCGGGAGGTTGACAGCATGGAGACACGTAGCCGCCGCAAGATCCTGCTTCTTCATGGCGTAGCTGAGCAGAAGGATGAGCAGACTATGCAGTTGGTGGCAAACACCATCAAGCGTGACCTCAAGGTGGACTCCTTCGCAGCCGGGGACATCAAAAGGTGTCAGAGAATGGGCCGAATAGCACCGGGAGGCAAGCCTAGGCCCATACTGGTGAAGTTGCAGTCGGTGTTAGTAAGGGATAGCATCTGGATGTCTAAGAAGAAGTTGAAGGGCACAGGTGTGACTCTCTCAGAGTTTTTGACTCGCACGCGACACGCGGCATTCATGGCGGCGCGAGAGAAGTATGGGGTCACAAACTGCTGGTCCAGAGAAGGCTCTGTTTATGTCCTGAGCCCCAATGGTAACAGACACCGGATAGCAACTGTCGCTGACTTAAATAATATCCCAGACTCAATAAAGCCCGCCCCGAAGACACGAAGAGCTGCTGCCTTGGCGAAAAAGTAACAGTAGCGTTATTCAAAACATTGTCCAGGTATATATTGTTTATATTATTGCAGGCCATTGATAACGTAATCTCGTACCCACTTTTCTATTGACTTTATACCTAACTATTTAACTTTCTTTCTGTCTCCTTCACTACCTTCTTAAACTATAATAAATAAACTATAAAATTATAATGCTTTGTTAAACTTTAAGGTAGTTACCATAAAACTTTTCTTATTACAAAACTTTCAAACACTGTCAACTCACTTCACGTTCACTCATTTAAATGTCATTTTTATGCGTTTTGTTTCCTCATATTCTGAACTCCAAAATCGATATTGGGTAAGAGGCTTTTGGGCCAACATTTTAACCTGGACAATTTCATATTAACTTATTTAATACTTTTATTAATTGTAATTTTGTTCTTTCATTTTAATGGTATTTTATTTTACCTGTATATTGTATCTGTTATAACACGCAACTGGCCGGTGGACTTATACATTTGAGTGTATTTGAGAGTCATATTTATATTATTTTATTCATTAATTTATCTTAATTTATATCATTAACAAATATATATTGTATTTAAATATTAATAGTATCAGTATATATATATATGTATATGTCTGATTTGTCCTGTAGTGATAATGAAAGTTTTCACACAGCAGACAGTCTCGATGATAGCTTCTCTAGTTTACCAACACTTGAATATACCCTTCAGTCTCTGTTTGCAGATGTACCGGGGAATTTTAATGTCATCCATATAAACGCCCAGAGTATTCCAGCCCATTTCCCAGATATGCTGGCAAGCTTTAACTGTCAAAACATCCATGTAATCCTAATCACAGAGTCGTGGCTCAAGCCATGTCTGCCTTCCATTTCTTACACTCTTCCAGGATTCATTCTAATCAGAAACGATCGCGCTATTGGTCGTGGTGGGGGTGTTGCTATATACCTGCGCTCTAATATTCCATACACAATAGTGAATATATCTGCACAACCACCACCGGCAAACGCTGGCGAGCATCTTTTCTTGGAGGTAGAACTGTATCATACTAAGATTCTTCTTGGCGTGTACTACTCTCCTTCTTCAAACGTTGACTACTTCTCTTCTTTTGAACTTCTTCTAGAAAATTTGACTCCAACTTATACTCATAGTATTTTAATGGGTGATTTCAACACGTGCCTTAAGAAAAATGACCATCGCTCGTCATTACTTACCCGTATACACTCGAGAGCAATGAATCCGGGTCACTCAAAGAATCCAAAAAATCTCGGAAAGTAAGAATGCTAGGTTAATGCAATAAATTGTATTTAATAGACAATTTAATACTCCTTAAATGAAAGTATTAAAACTTCTTAGTTATTGTAAAGTTATATCATAAAAAAATCAAATTTGAAAAGGGAACACTGTCGAAGATGGAACTACGAAATTACAGGATTTGTTTTTGCTTTTGTTTGTAATCTGTCATTTATGTTGGTACATAAACCAGGTTGATAGTGCTCAATATTCATTATTCAAGCTGAAATCATGTCGCTTACACTTGAAGAATGCACCAGAATACTTACATTGGTGGAAACCGGCCGGAGTCAGCGCGATACAGCCCGGACTGTCGGTGTGTCGCTGTCAACAGTACAAAGAGTTCTCCGACGTTACGAAGAAACTGGTTCTAACCTACGCAGACCAGGAACGGGCAGAACTAGGTGTACCACAGCACGAGAAGACCGATACTTGGTGAACACCATGCTTCGAAATCGCTTTCTCACAGGAACTGAACTCACAAATCAGTTTCGACGCCTCGGAGGAAGTAACCCAAGTGCATGGACAGTAAGACGTCGGCTTGCTGAATCTAACTTAAAACCCCTTAGACCTGCAAACGGCCCTAAACTGGAGCGTGGCCATCGTATTTCAAGACTAAGATATGCCCAGAACCACGTAAATTGGAGTATTGAAGTTTGGTCGAAAGTTATGTTCTCCGACGAATCAAAATTTATGCTCTACAAGCACGATGGAAGACACAGAGTGTATAGAAGACCAGGGGAAAGATTCAAGCAAGCACGCATCGAAGAAAAAGTAGCCTACGGTGGTGGGTCTGTACTTGTGTGGGCCGGAATTTCCTCTGAAAGTCGCACAGAGCTGGTGATCATAGAAAACGGCTCTTTAACTAGCGTAAGATATGTGGAAGAAATCCTCAACGAACACGTTGGTCCATTTATGGTCAATTTGGGTGAGGATGCTATATTTATGCATGACAATGCCCGACCTCATACACGTAGGATTGTGAATGACTACCTTCAAGAGATGAACATTACTTGTATGGAGTGGCCAGCGCGCAGCCCGGATATCAACCCGATCGAGCATGCTTGGGACGAGCTAGGGAGATGCGTAAAACAACGAAACCCTCCCCCAATCACGCTTCCTGAGCTCAAAATTGCTCTCACAGAGGAATGGGAGAATATTCCCCAAAATCGTATAAGGAACTTGGTGTACAGCATGCCAAACCGCGTAAACGCAGTAATGGAAGCACGAGGAGGTAATACGAAGTATTGAAATTCAAGAAAATCGTCATAAAGTTCAAAAATTTCATGTTTCCTATTTTTGTTTTAAGGAGAGATCAGCAGTTTTTTTTCTTTATGTAATTTTGTGTAAATAAAATGTATGGTGACTCATATTTTTTTAACTTTCATTTAAGGAGTATTAAATTGTCTATTAAATACAATTTATTGAATTAACCTAGCATTCTTACTTTCCGAGATTTTTTGGATTCTTTGAGTGACCCGGATTCATTGCTCTCGAGTGTAGTTGAATCTAGCAACTTGTCTATACTTCCTCTTGATGTAACCCACCACTTTCCTAACTGTATCCCTAGTCTTCTAGACCTCATCTTAGTTTCTTCACCTGGACATGCCATCAAGCATGGCCAATGTTCAGCTGATGCATTCTCATACCATGACTTGATATATTTATCGTATAAAATCCGACCTCCCAAGGCAAAGCCGAGAATACTTTTGCAGCGCAGTTTTGGAACTATGGATCGTGACAAGCTTCGTGAGGATGCCCGCAACATTGATTGGACCCCTCTCTTAGAAACTCAATGTATTGACTCTAAAGTAGCACTGCTTACAAATAATCTGATTAGTCTCTATAATGTCCATGCACCGACTCGAGCAGTCAAAGTCAAACATTTACCCTCTCCTTGGCTTACCGAGGACATAAAGCTAATTATGTCTAAGAAAGCAGCTGCTAAATGTAGGTACAAGTGCCGACCTACTCAATCTAATTTGGATAAATATGTAGCAATTCGGAATCTCTGCAACAAGATGTGTAGGAAAGCACAACGCCAGCATATTCACACCTCTGTTGAGAATGAAGAACCGGCTAAGGTTTGGAAGTTCCTGAGAACACTGGGAGTTGGAAAATTTCGTCATGACTCAATTCCTAAAGATTTAAATCTTGATTCACTAAATCATCACTTCTCATCTTCGTCCAATATTGACGGGACAACTAAAATAAACACACTTAACTATCTTTCATCACTTCCAACTCCTCAATATCCATCTTTTGTCTTTGATCAATTTACGGTTTGTGGTGTTAAGCAGAGCATTACGTCAATAGCATCAAACGCAGTAGGCAGTGACTGTGTCAGTCGGAATATGATACTCCCTATCCTCGACCAAATCCTACCCATCTTGTGTCACATACTCAATCACTCCATATCCTGTGGCAAGTTTCCATCTGCATGGAAAGAAGCTCAAATTACACCTCTTCCAAAAAAATCTAAGCCCTCCACATTCTCTGATTACCGACCTATTTCTATATTACCATTCCTCTCCAAAGTCCTTGAGCGCCTAATCCATACCCAACTTAGCTCCTTCCTTAGTAGAAACACCATACTAAATCCATTTCAATCCGGCTTCCGACCTGGGCACAGCACTGTTTCTGCTTTGGTACACGTCACAGATGACATAAGACTAGCCATGGATCGGGGAAACATAACAGTTCTTTCGCTCCTTGACTTTAGCAATGCATTTAAAACTGTGGATTTCGACGTCCTGGTGGGTATACTTCGCTCTATTAACATATCTCCAACGGCAATTGATTGGTTTCAAAGTTACCTGTCTGGTCGTCGACAACGTATACGCATAGAAGAGTCATTCTCTTCATGGTGCAATACAACAGTTGGCGTACCGCAGGGCGGCGTTTTATCTCCACTGCTCTTCGCGATTTTTATAAATTCTATTTCCCAGAAACTAGTTTCATCCTACCACTTGTATGCAGATGATTTACAGATATACAGCCAGGCCCCACTTAACCAGCTATCGGAGGCACTTGACACAATGAACCTAGATCTGGCGCATATTAGTGAATGGAGTAAAAATTATGGTTTAAAGATTAATCCATCAAAGACTCAGGTAATTGTTGTCGGTAGTTCCAGAATGATGTGTAATATCGATTGGTCCGCTATGCCGTTGATACAATTTGAAGGTACAGTAGTGCCTATTTCGGATTGTGTCAAAGATCTGGGGATCTACCTTGACAAAGTGCTGTCCTGGGATCGCCAGCTGCAAGAGGTAAGTCGCAAGCTATTTGCCTCAGGGAATTCCTTACGAAGGCTACGAAACTTTCTGCCCACGGCAACAAAGGCTGCGCTTGCACAAGCCCTCCTTCTACCAATTCTCGACTATGCCGATGTCAGCTATCTAAATCTCACCGAAGCACAATTAGATAAACTTGAGCGACTTCAAAATTATTATATAAGATTCGTATTTGGCCTACGCAAATACGATCATGTCTCAGAATACCGTCTAAAACTCAAGTGGCTGCCAATTCGCCTTCGCCGGAATACTCATATTCTTACGTTTCTTTACAATATCCTTTTTAACCCCAAAGCACCCCCTTACCTTAAAGAACGTTTTAGGTTCCTACATGACACACATTCGAGGTCCCTACGGTCATCGGAGAACTTAAGACTGAAAATGCCGACGCATTCCACGAATTTCTTTGGACGATCCTACACCGTAGAAGCAGTGCGTTTGTGGAATGAGTTGCCAGTTTCTATCAGACGAGCACAAACTAGCGCAAGTTTTAAAAAACTTTTACATGAGCATTTTCTATCACTTTAGTACTTATTATATACCTATCTATGTATCCAACTATTGAGAGGTAAAGTTAATTTAAGTAATAATATTAAATTGATAATACGGAGAGACATATAAATTATCTGTGTCATTTTGCTGTAGGTATATGTAAATATGTATGTAAGTATGTATGTATGGATGTATGAGGGTATGTATGTTTGTAGTATTGATGTATATATGGGTATATATATTGTTTATATGTATGTAAGTATGTGATTGTAATATGTGTATATATTTTGCGTTTGCGCATGTATATTTATTCATATTTGAATAATAATAATCATATATCATTTTCTATCATTTCCAATCGCTCCAACTACCACCTGTTCTTATACCTAACTCAAGTCCATCCAAAGGTTGCCTGGAAGATATTGCCTATCATGGCGATAAGGCCGCCCTTTGTACAACAAGTGTAGAGGATAAATTATATTTAATTCTAAAATGTTATTTATGTAAATTGTGTACAAATAAAGTTTTATTCTATTCTATTCTATTCTATTCTAAATACAGATTGATGAAATGTGGGTGTTAATTCACCTCTGCCTAACCCTCCGGGGATTAAAGCGTGATTATATATATATATGTATGTATGATACATTTGTAGGATAGAGGATGTATAGGATAGATATAGAAAGAAAAGAGAAAATGATAGGAACTGAGATCAAATAAAACCAGACCTATGTACTGAGTTATCGATTGAATTCCGATGAGATGTGTGAGAACTTGAAAGTGTGATTGGGTGCATTCTTGTAATTTAATAGAATAATAAACAACATTTTGATTTGATTACCGGAAATAATTCAACGGATTCGTAATTTGAATCTACATTCTTATCATATTTTTTAATTTTAATCTTCAAACACCTAATCTTCATTTTACGACTTAAGCCATTACATATTCAAGCGTAAGATATGGGACTAGTGCAAGCTGCACCAGCACACCTGCAGTTTACGGTACGAGAGCATATTGAGCATAGCATAAAAGTATGCAATGCTAGGATATGCTATGCTCTGCATTTAGATGGATAATTTGCAACTGTAGGTACGTGTTTTTATTTAAAGGTTAGGCCTTCCATCATGCGTCTTTAATTATCTATCTGCTGACATAGGCTCCACCATGGTGGAATATTGATCCCGTTCCCGCAAGCCATACATTTACGGGATAAAGTAGACTATGTGTTATTCCAGACCATAATCTATCCCTGTACTAAATTTCAGCCAGAACCGTTCAGCCGTTTTGAATACTCGTAACAAACATTCAAAAATTCTTACATACTTTCAGATTTATAATATTAGTTAGTAGCATACTGTATAATAATATTATTTAAATGTTATCCATCTTAACCTCTGGCAGCGCACCTAGAACCCTTCTGGTGTTTCAGGTGTCCATGGGCGGCGGTGATCGCTTACCATCAGGCGATCCGTCTGCTCGTTTGCCTCCTTTGTCATAATTTTTTTTTATTTCTATGCAAAAGTGTAGAAAAGAACAATGATGTAAGTATATGTTGATTAACGATTCAAAAGCTCCACTTTCCTGATTTTTATCAATAGGTTATCCTGAATTTATTTTATTAGACTGATGCTTACCTTCGTATGATGATTGTATAATCTCATGCCTGAAATAAGTAATTCAGCGATTTCCTTTTGAAATTATGTCAGAGTCAGAAATTTCAATTGTGTGTGTAGGGCATCCATATTAGCAAGTTGTTATGAGGATATCTGCTTGACCTTATCTTAGTCTTTTATGTATGTCAATATCAATAGGTGAACTTACTTATTGAATTACTTTACATCTTTCAAAGAAATGACGTATCCTAATGAGAAGACATACATCATGCTTTTAACTTGTCTAACTTGCAAAACAATGATATTCTAATAAACAAATGAACTTTGTACTTAAATATTTTATGATAGAAGAGTTGCCTGTTATGGTTATTGATTATGAAATTATATTAGATATTCAGTAAGATAAATATTTCGAGCTGTGGTTTGCGTTAGTAAAAAAACAGGAAGTAAAACAGTCAGCGAGTGTCGCGATGAGCGTGTCCTACGTGTGTTAGTGATAATAATGGTTCCGTTTCACCAGTGTAACTGCGGATTTGGCTAAACTTCGATATTTTCTGTGAATCGAATGCCATCTGACCGCCACAACCCGAAGACGACATCAAAACATTGATTAAACCAGTTATTGAACTTTTTAGAGCTAGAAATACCCGTAACGATTGCCATAACGGATATCTAACTATGGCAAGCTGGACTGACGGCTTAACGTGCTCTCCAAAGCACGGCCAGACCAATGCAAATACCCATATTCATGCATACAAATAATATATTGAGCAGGGATCGAACCCGCGCCTCCTGTGTAGCGCCAGCGTTCACCATCGCTACGCCACAGAGGCAGTCGGGACATCAGTTCTTTGTCGCATAGTAAATAATATCCATCTTGGGTATTCTTTATTCTCCTGAATTGCAGTTGTAAGTGCGGCATCGATGTTTACCATGATATTATAAGAGCTAATTGTATTATGCATGTTCTGCTTGTGGTGAGGAAGTTGTCTATAAATTCCACTGAGATCCAGTTCAGTATTCACTACCTTCGAGATATCATCAACAATTCAAAAACCGTTCATGCGTACACCCTTTGTGCCTACCACCTCAGCGTTACAATAAGCGGCATTACCACAGAAGGGAAAATCAAAACATTTACCTGTAATTTTATACCAGTTAAATTGTTCCCACAAAGATTCCTATCGGAACCAGTCATACAGATGCAATTCTATCGTGTTGCGCAAAACGACACGCCAAAATCGCATTCCGATCAGGTAGTTAGCTCATTGATAAATTATTTAACTCTTATTGCTTATTGAGAAAGTCGATATTTGATTGTCGTGTCGATTTACAATGAGATTTGCCAGCAATTATTTAAGGTTGTCATTTGTAATCTCGGTGTATGGGAAGAAAGACAACTGAAATAGGTAGAAACCAAGTTAGTTAGATATGCATGATAGATAGTTGCAGCCGTATTTTGTCTGCGAATCATTTTGGTATAAAAATTACATTTAAAGTCTAAGATCCCAAGCGGTGCGATCGCACCGCGAGTCTATTGTTTACCTATTGTGTCTATTATTTACTCACTTGACAGTTAAAAGTCGTTCTACATTGGGTATAAGGTGACTCAAATCAGAGAACTGCAACAACAGTTCTTGTAAAACGATCATGTATCACGGTGTATAGTTTTGAAATATGTGTATGCATTTATAGAAACTTGTAAATCAGCTATGTCTTAAGTTTCATTAATAACTATTGGTGTTCCATAGTTTCACTCGCTTTATATAATACCCAGTGTCGAAAATATTTGATATTTCAACGTAACTTAGGTGATATTTTTCATTATCACTACCGTTTACGTAATGTTTTTTCGGTTACAATATTATGATCATATCACGACTTATTTTCAGTACTTAAACGGTTAAATAACGGTACAGAGGCGTGCGCCGCAATGCGACAATATCGGCTATGATCTTGAAATCGATCAGACTCCTTGCTTTTTGGTATAGAAATAAAATTTCACATTAAATGACGGTATAATTGGAAAGGGTTGAATTACGATAACGGTAAATGTAACCGGTTAAATACCGGCACGTTGCTTCCTTTTTCCGTTTCTAGTGTTAACTTAGGATTCTGCTTGTTCATATTGAATTGTCAATGTAGTAGTAATGTACTGTTGTATCAAGAAAACATTTAAAATAAAGTTGAAGAAAAATATTGAATCATACAATTATTTATAATCATGATCTTACACACCACTTGTTTACCCCATTCCTGAATTCTTATAGCCATAGCAAATATGTAATTTGTGATGTAATATATTAACAATTGAAGGACGACCTTGTCCTGTCAAAAATAATTTGGTAAACAAATAGCAAACGATCGTTGCAAAATACCCCTAGATTATTATTTTATTGGAAATTTGCATAGGCGCATTCTAATTTATCAGTAAGTAGGTAAGCGGATAGTATGTTATCTAAAAGTAGAGCTGCAATCCGTTAAGGTTTGACCTGAATTGTCCTAGTTTCCAGAACAACCGGGGGCGTCCGGGTGGGGTATTAAAAAAGCTGCTGGTAAAACTCGGACAGTTTCTATGTTCAGATAAATCCTGGTTGATTGATGTTCAAGTTTAGTTGGATAGAAACGCAACAGGCTTTGTAGCGTAACATATGATAGATATATTAAATTGTTTACAACTTTTTTATGCCACTTAATCGAATGCCACTTAAATTTGAAAAAAAGATATCTTAACAAAAAACGTCTAGAGAGAAATGTCTACAATGGAGGCTGTTCTGATAGGTTGTGTGTGTCAATAGGTTTTGATTAGTAAGTCAATATTTCCCAACAGCCTGTTGACAAACCAAACACTATTTCCAAATTCTCCAATCTATTCTTGATTAAATCGATGCACGAGTAGGTTTCGAGACAGTTTTATCTGCATGGAGAATTAATGTTGCCGACTTTTTTGTAGTATTATGGTAGCTAAAAAGCATATGAACTTTTTGATAGTAAGTGATTACTATGGATTATAAATGCTTGCAACACTAGAATATAGATATTAGACCTCTAGAAGTCTATTCTAGTGTCGATTCTGGCTGCATCAAAAATTTGCACGTTACGACTATCTACCAAACTGCCAACCCCTGAGAGGAAAACCCAAAGCCATGTCTTTCAAACAGTAGGTGTGTTTTTTTATTGTGCGGACAATCCCCACGGATCCCGGCCCCGCCGTGCCGGAGGGGGAGGTTATGTCGGACTCGAACCGACTAAACCGCACGCCGTCTGTGGGTCGCAGTGCAAGGCCGAAGGTGAGGTAGCTACGGTAGGTGTGCTAATCTAGATTGATTAGGGCCCCGAAGATGTTGGTGGGCCTAATATATCCCTCGTTAACCCTTCCAACTTAGATAAAGTAAATACTAGTTGTAGGATGAGTTTCAAGCTCAGAATGAAGTAACCCGCAACTTTTTAATCGCATTGGATAGCTACCAATAAGACACAAGTAATAATCTACCAAAATAAATGTAATTTTGCAAAGAAATGTGAAAAAAAAACTCTTTCCAACTACAAGAAATGGCTTTATTATACTATTATTTTTGTACTCCATTCGATAGAATGCCGAAAAAGTTGTGTCATTAAACTCGCGACAGCTGTCCCCCTAGTGAATGATTGAGACTTACATTCAGATAGTTGGCAGCCCTGCGATGCTCCTATTGTGTTTCGATTCTCATGGGCCAAGCCAACATCAGGTCGATTCTCAAAACTTTATTCTTTTGTGTGAACGTAGAAAGAATTTTAATGCTTCCGTTTGAACTTGGAATATAATCTTACAATAGAATGGCACTTTATTGCGTAATGCCGTCCCGCTTGATAGTCTGCTATCATTTTCTTTGCTCATTTAATTTTCTGTACATGTAAGTGCTTCGTGACGTGACGCTATGTGTTTTTGCAAACACTAGAACTGTTGATTCAGTACTGTTTTGTGGCGTGATCTGGATTTTGCAATGATTCATAGAATGTTTTATATGTCAACGTCTATATTACCAAGGAACTACGTACTTTATTACGCTGCTGCTTATAGAAGCGGACCAGTAACTTAAACACAGACAGCTATTAAATTCTACAAGTTGTGAGCCGTACATTTGTTAATGATTATCATGGTCTTAGCAGGTTAGCGTTTAAAGTGCTCTGTATTCAAACCGCAGCTGCACTTGTTTGCATGATTCAGCTTTGGCGACGGAGTTACCCATGATTTTAAACATGCTTTGAATGAGAAAGGTCGGTCAACTTCACTAGGGCTATTCAATCAGGTGTCTTTATATCGTACTTCCCGGAATAAACCCGTGTAAGCATAAGATCAAGCGCAAAGCCGTGTAATAAAATTCTGCACAATTAAATAACTGCGTATTTTAACAATCCACCGTGGGAATGCACGCTGGCTGACTCGAATCGTCGAATCCATGCAAAATCCTGTTTTCATCTGAACATTCACTGCCTGTTGTAAAATAGGATAGTGAGAGCTGTATTTACGAATTAGCTAGCCTTTTTTTTAGTTTGCAACTTTGCGCTTATATGGTATGTGACCTCTAACTTGACTCCATTTGCGTTTTATTTTTGCCAATTAAACAGGATTCTTTTGTTTTCAATCCGTTTGAGATTTTAATTTTAGAATAAGGCTGTTTGACATTTGGAATATAATTATGATGAAAAGTTAATTGAATTGAAGAGTTGATTTGGTGCAAGTTTTTACCTAATTTCGTTAATAACTTTGGTATCTTTGGTTTTATTGCTAAAAGTGACAGAACCAAAGGTGTACAGAATTTAAAATGTATTCCACAATAATTATTTACATGGAATACAAACGTAGTTTAACCTTCAACGTTATTTATTGTATCAAACCATACTCTTGACCACACACAGCATGTAAGTAAGAGATAAGATTGCCTACACGACCTGGCATCTACAGACAGCCGCCTTCGATCGGTATTAGGTTGCCAGGCAGTTAAAGAAATTGCCTTTTTTATACCAGGTGGCAGATAAGCACGCGGCCCACCTGATGGAAAGTGGTTACCGTGGCCTATGGATGTGTGCAACACCAGGGGCGTCACACTCGCGCTGCCGACCATGAAGAAACCTTCTAATGCCCTTCTTGAAGAACCCCATATTATTGTTGTCGCTTGAGAAAACCACAGCGGGGAGTTTATTCCACAGCTTGGCGTGGTGGGATGAAGTTCCTTTTATACCGCTGGGATCGCACTATTTCTTGTCGCTATGTGTGAGGATGAATTCCCAGTCTATGGCGAGCAGTGGGATGATAGAATGTAGTTGTGAGCATCATGTCAAACAATTCATCTCAGCACAAGCCATTGGATAGGCGGTAGAAGCGATAAGGCATAAGGCCGCCCTTTGCGCTGCTCTTATGTTATTGATTTCTGTATCATGAATATTGTAATTGGCGTGCAATAAAGTGTTATAATAAATTAATAAATTAATCTAGAATTTACTTATGTTCGATGATTGTCAAAATATTATACAAAGATCGTTTGTATTCTTCTTCAGTAACTTTTGAAGGCGACCGTACCTTTAATAGTTCAGAGTCTAAACTATTAAGGTAATTTGCAAGTTTCCGCTGCAAGACGTGAAACTTCTACGCGTGTTTCGCCTTTACACGAAACATCCTCAGAGCCATTAGACAGCAAGTGAGTTAATAGGCACTTTAATGGATTTCTACTTACATACCTATCTACTATGTTAAGCCTATCTTAAATTCTTATACATAGGCTTTTTTGAATATTATAAAATTTTTATGTATCTCAGCTTGACTTCCTTGACATAATGTATACAATATCAATGCATCTGCGCACGAACTACATTATTTCTTTGCTGTCTCAAGACTTTCTCGTTGCATAGCATGCGTGTATGTCACAAGGTGTGTGGTTTATTCTTAGCCTTAGGCGATGTAACCCGCTCGAAACTATAAACGCTATACTTACTTAATACTAAATAAGTACTGTATAGGAGCAATTACATATTCCTGATACGTACTTACTCCCACTTTAACTTTTTATCATTGATTTAGTTGAAATATAGCAGTTTGTTTATAGCAGTTTTATTACTCAATATAACGTATTTCACAATCAATAAAAATAGATTTTATAATATTTTCTTTTATTTTGGCCAAATCGGCAACATCTGCAAATAGTTAAGTTAATCAATTAAATTGCCATTTGCCATTTTTTCTGACAAGCTCCCAAAATAACTCTAATAAAACTTAACGCAAACCACATATTCCTTTCCACGCACGCGCTCAAACATCAAAGGTCACGCTTAACCTTTTTTTTACGCAGAATAACTATTTCTGGCATTTGGTAAATAGGACCGCCCGGTCGCCCCCTACAATTACAACCCTGTACCCCTACACCAGGTGCTCGAACATAAGGCGAGGCACGTGCACACAACATCTGCTCAAGAAAAAAGTTATTCATAATACTACACTTAAGTTTTACAGCTGGTTCAATCGAAGATGACAAAGGATGTGCTAAGAATAATTTTATGTTGATGTGGTGCATCAGCTTAGCATCCTTTATTAGGCCTGTAAACGATCCGTGGATGACATTATTTAAATTCAGAACGGAATAACTCATAATTACGAAAGGTGTGGTTTTTTTAAGAACATGTGCTCAAGGTGTTTGTGTGTACTTATAGTGTACCTTTTTAATTTGCACTCATTGGCAGGTATTTTCACCTGGTCTTGTAGTCGAGGATATTAAACTTTAAGTTATATGAGTTATATCCACGGAACAGATTTTTTTCTTTCTGTTCTGTGGTTATATCACTATACGGGTATTATATAAATAAATACTAGAACTTTAACATTATGTTCTGATTTTACTTATTGCTTTGAAGCCGAATAATAATCAGTACCTATTGATTAGGTACAACTAGAACCCATGATCGAACTTACAATTTTATCTCAATCCGAGAGATAACTCTACCAATTCGATCAGTGTTCAAATCATAGTATTAGGTGACTAAAATATAATATTAATTACATTATTAAGAGAAAAATACATCCAAGAAATTATGCAAAAACTCATTAAATCCGAAAACACGGAAAACAAAAAATATAAACTATGCAGATGTTAGTTAGTGGTAAAAAGATATGATTAACGATTTTTTATAAAAACGAGCTAGTCTTCGACCTAAAAACACGTTTATAACATTATAGTTTTAATGTAGCTTAAAAGTGTTTTATAAAATGAAACGAAATTAATTAATTTTAATTGCCAGTAAAATATTCACTGGTATTTTGAACAATTAATGTCTTCTATTTTCAAACGAAATCTGTTCAAACGGTATTATGTTTTATTAATAATTAATTATACTATCTTATAAGGATTATAAAACTTGATACGTTCAATCAACTCCTCATAAGGCGTAATTGCTCGCTTCAAACTGTTAAGATTGAGTTAGGTAGTGTTAGTTGCAGAAATCTTTGTGAGGTAGCGTGAGAAAAAATATCGGTACCATCATTATGCCAGCCTTTTCAAGTGTCAAGGAGACCAGGTCGTCTGAGTGAGTGATTAATACAGGAGGGACTCATTAGACGGATTGTCGAATAGTGATTTCGTTTTTTGTTAGAGCTGTCCCTAGTGTAATTCGTCCTTGTAACCACAAGGACGAATTATATCATGTAGATACAATTCGTACAAGTGATTACGGCCTCGAATGCGATCGGGACTGACTCAAAGATTACGATGAAAAGTCCAACGAATGAGTTCGACAAGTTAGGACCACCAGTTTAGGACTGACAGCTTCTGGAATGGTGGCCTATAATTCCGACTTCGCCCGAGCTTCTTACCATCTAGCAAGAAGCAGACTACCTACAACCTACCAAGTGCCGGTCGGATTCGCGCGCGTAGGGTTCCGTACTATTATATGTTTTTAGTATTTGTTTTTATAGCGGCAACAGAAATACATCATCTGTAAAAATTTCAACTGTCTACCTATTACGGTTCACAAGATTCAACCTGGTGACAAACAGCGCGAGTAGTATTAGTAATAAGGTTCGGTTTCAACCCTTTGCTTACCGAATCCCAAAGAAACCCTAATTTTGATCTTAGAAGTAACTTGAATGAAGAAGTTTACAAGTTAATATCAAATATTGTTTCCTTTGTTACAGGATTGCCACGGACCTGAGTTAGAAGACAAAGCAGTAGCGGACGATGTTCAAAACTACGAGCTCATATCTGGCTACCAGAACGAGACCCACACTACCGTGGAATTTAGAAGGCAGCTCGACACTTGTGATGTGCAGGATTTTGTTATTGGCGTAAGTGAACACTGCAGTTCATTTTCTGTTCATCTCCAGCTCAGATAAAAAAAGACGGGTTGCACTCCGGGAGTGCCGGCAGAAGTGAAAACTTTTTGTTTCTTTCTTTCTTCGTTATATACAGAGAAAAAAATAAAAAGAACACACCATACCATACCTATAATATAGCGCCAATCATAGAACCTATCACTAATTTTCAGTCAGAAAAAAATAATGAATTACAAAAAGAAAAAATAATCGCAAAAGGTAATAAATTACTGGATAGGATGCAGAATCTTACGATCTGTTCCACCTTTAGATCCTCGAGGTCTTGTGCTTCTACGGTGTCCGTCCCCATGTTTTCCCATCTTATTGTTGAGTACATGAGGCATTTGGCCATCAGGCGGAAGCTGGTCTCCTCTTGTCCATGCACTCTGGGCATTTGGGGTCAGGAGGAAAGACAGCATCAGATCAATTTTAACGAACAAAGTACTCAAATAGTCCCTTTAAGTTTTCCCCTTCCTGTTGACTTGTTCTGATATTTGGTGCATACCTTTATTTCGGACCATAATAAAATTTAAATAAATAAAACAGTTTGATATAGCTCTGCCTCTGACTATACTACCATTTATTTTTAGTAATGTGCGACCTACCTTTCGAATTCATCTCTAAACACAAACTTCTGTATTACAGGATGACACAACGCAAATCCTTTGGTCGTTAGGACCGGCTGGTTCTGACGGACAGTTGCCGAAGCATGTGAAAAGTGGACACAGACCATTACGACTTCTTCAGCCAGTATCCAAACCTGACATACCCCTTAAGCATTGGGATGTTCGACTGAGTAATGTAAGTATTGGAAATCTTTTCTTGTTATGTATCTCTTTACTGCTCAGAAGCATCGGTAGCTTAGTGATTAAGGATTGATCGAGAGGTCCCGGGTTCGAATCCTGGCCATTATACTTCTGATGAGAGGAGTTAACGGGAGTTTCCCGAATACTGTTTAAAAATACCTAGGAGCTGCACAAGGGAGCATCAGGTACGGCATTACTCAAAGGTAATTGAAATACTAAATCGCCATGAAACTCATTTGTAAATTATGAGCGTAGAAATTATAAAAAATCATTAATATGTATTTCCAGCTGACCATCCCACAAGTAATGGCAACACTATTCTGGTGCAAGATTTTCAAAGTTCCCGATCTTCCCAAAAGACATCATATCGTGGGATACGAGCCTTTGATCGACAGTCGACCTATAAGGAACGATGTGCCAGTACAAGTTCCCAATAGCCAGTCGCCAGTACACCACATGGTGTTGTACGAATGTGCCGAGGATGACGACAAACATTTGTGGAACACTTGGACGGAGGGCGAGGGGTACTTTGGACCAAATAGACCAAGTGCTTGGGCGACTTGTGCTACGCCGATAGCTGCTTGGGCAATTGGCTCCCAAGGTGAGACAAACGTTTTACTGGATATTTGTATCGTCTTCATCATTTTCTTAGCGTTGTTTCCAGTTGATCTTCCGGTATAAGGTTAAGTATAATGGACGTCAATAGAATAATATAACAATTGAACAGTGATTGCATCCACGGCTTGCTTCTCGGATCCGGGAGTTCGTTTACTCTTCTCCTCCTTTATGCTTATGTGGGTTTTATGGAAGCGGGTGCCGTTAAACCTCTCAACCCACCAAAGAAAATCTTCACTAGAGCCTCGCCGGTCAATTAGCAGCCCCTTTAGACAAGTGGCAATTCGTTGGTAGAATCGAAGGACAAATTGATTTGACGTTTATGACATGTGTTAACGACTGTCAAATACGTCAAATCCTATACATTCGTCATTCTATTCCACCTAACGACGGCCAACGAATTGCCACTTGTCTAGAGGGGCAGAACAGCTTGCAGATGAGGTTGATTTAAAGGGTCTTATGGAGCCCCATACAAATCTTTTTTACATGCCTCTTAGGTGGTAGATAAGCACCCAGCCCACCCGATGGAAAGTGGTTACCGTGGCCTATGGACGAGTGCAACACCAGGGGCGTACCACTCGTGGTGCTTACCCTAGACCCTTGAAAACCTAGTTCAGACGTCCGCAGAGCGTGTTTAGAATTACATACTGAGCATAATTTTCGACATCTTATGAATACTTCAATAATTATAACATTTTTGTTAGAACACATTCACGTAGGTAGTGTATTGTTTTCTGGGGGTACAAATCAGCGAACTTTTGATTGCAAGCAAACTTCAGAACCATTACCACCGTATCTAATTAATTTCAGAAACTTGTAATTGTCTTAGAAGTTAATTAATTGTGTAAATAATTTCAGGTGAATTCCTCCCCGAGAACGTCGGCATACCTCTGGGCGAGAGCGGAGGCGTCTCGTACTACATGCTCGAAGTTCATTACGATAACCAGGAACTTCATAATGGTAATAACAGTTTGAATTCTCGAGAATATACTTTTTTATATTTTGAGGCGTAGCGAAAAACGTTCGCCTGTTAAGTTCGAATTTATAGACGAAATCATAATAACAGCATCAACATCTCCAGCATCATTTTATGAAGAAAAAAGAAAGAGATTGTTCCAATGGCGTTATTTAGAATGAAAAAGGCAATTTATTTGTATGGAGAACACGCTACCCATTTTCCCTCTTAATCACCTTAAAACTCCAATTCCAACTAAGTGCAATATTTGAATGTGTAATATTTGAGTGGTTTATTTTTACAAAAGCGACTGCCGTTTGCCCTACCAGCCTTGAGAAGAAAACTTGCGTCAGAACCTCGTCTAGGTGCACTACCAACTAGCAGGTGCTCTCGACTTAGGTCCTAAACAAGTCGATAGGGCCCCGTGTATCCCATTTTTTTTATCATATTCCTTTTGTGCACGTTCCCGACCCAGGCCCAGCGCCAGACTAATATCTATCAGAAACTGAAACTGCGGCGCTGGGCAAGGCCGGGAACCGCCGGGATTGCGGAGTCGTCGCGAGCGGAAGCTTACGACACCGTCGGCGGTGTACCTCGGTGTATAGTTCAGGCGGCGTTGGTGGTGGGCGGTTCGGGGTGAAGAAATCGCTTCGTGAACGGCTGAAGCTTTATTTTTCTTCTAGTTCTCTTCGCTATAGAGAGCGCTCGACTACCGACTGTGCGGCGCAAACGTGTCCGCTTTTATACTATTGGAGTGACCTTGAAAATAGAGGCACGCGTCTGTGTTTTAACTACAACTCTCTGATTGGTCAGTTCGATTTCTACTGGCTCGTGTAGAGCATATGCCGCCTTATAAATTATTTTAGGATGCCTATGTTTTCTTACATCTTGGTCTGTTTTTACATAAAATTACTGACTATTTATGCAATGCGCTCTGTCTTAGAAGATTGAATAACTTTTACTTAAAGGATCGGAAATGAAGTTTGCACAAATCGAATGTAAACAATGCTGACTATGTACATCGATTGCCCTTTTTCTGTTTTAAAACTGTTTCATTATGTACAATCGACTTATTCTAACTTATTTACTACAGACTTACAACTATACTACTAATTATTAATCACAAAACTGCACTAAATGTCTTTGTTCTGTACACTAATCACTGCACTGAATTGTCTCTGTTCTGCACACCTTTATCATAACTTTCATACAAACCAAGTAATGTTTGTCCATCAGTGCTGGACAGTTCCGGTATCCGGATCCACTACACGCCTGCGTTACGCAAGCACGAGGGGGCGCTGTTCGGCGCGGGCATCGGCGTATCTGCACTACACGTCATTCCGCCAAAACAACGACAGTACAGGACCGTCGGCATCTGTAGCCCGGAGTGCACCAACGAAGTTAGTACACAATAAACACATTCTATAACAAGATCTCATATCTTTTATCGTTATTATATGTCTCAGTTGCGTATAAACCGTTGCCTATAAACCCCAGGGTTTATAGGACAAACATTGGACTTTGTCAGCCCATTGTTTTCAATGTTTCCATTGTTTTCGATTGGCGTATCGGCGACTACCGTCTGACTCCCAACTCCGAGAAGATACCCGTCAATCAGTAGGTGTAACGTGTGTACACCGGATTGGTCGTTGGAAACTTTATACTAGTTAACCCATTTCATAGAATCTGCTATTTGTAGCTAATTTGTTAACTGTAGGTATGAATTGATCCTGTTTATGGTTGTTAAAATCGTGATAATGATTGTATACTATATTTTGTTAACAGACTCTACCTGAAGAAGGAGTGAACATCGTCTCGGTTTTACTTCACGCACACGGTACTGCAAGGAAGATTTCCTTGAAACATGTCAGAGGCACACAGGAACTTCCCAGAATATCAGAGGTAAAATTCTTGTTGCATAATGCGCTGCCATCTATGAAACTTTTCAGGAACTATTTCTTCATAACCTTTCTTACCGCCATCTAATGTATTTGATTGTAACTACTTGGGTTCATCATAACCTACCTAGTTTGCATAACCTAAGTACCAGTACTTTACAGCAGATGGCAGCACTTTAATAAATTCAAATGCTATAGTATCTAATAGTTAATACCAAATTTTATAGATGGCTCTTTAATAAATTTAATATTTATTTTCAGGAGAATTTCTACGATTCACATTATCAACAATCACGTATCGTTCCCCGTGGCAGGAAATTCATGAGGGGAGACACGCTGATCACAGAGTGTACATATGACAGTACTTCAAGAGATAAACCTATATTGGGAGGCTATTCCGCTAAGCAGGTATGCACTTCTTAATTGAAATAAAATAACTCGTAAACATTTCACAGAGACGATTTATCATTAAGATGAATGATTAAAATCGCTGTAAATGCATCACGTTTCCATACCAAACTACATTCAGATCCGTTAAAATGTTATTTCTTAAAAACTTTAATATTTTTAACGAAAGAAGGATTGCATGATACGTTTATAATAATAATAATAATAATATAATCACTAGTAGTTCTGTGAACAGTAAACATCGCGAACAACCTTTGTCACAATGTTTGGTAGGGATCCTTAATCAAATCTGGTATCCTTAAAAAATGATACTTACATAGCTTCTTATTTAAAACTGTCCTGAATGTTTAACCAAAAGAAAAATTATGATCCGTTCCTTAAATAAAAAAACACTACAGCGAATTCCGCCCTTTTCTACCCAATTTTTCCCTCCTATGAAAAAAAGCTCTTGGCAATAGTTGCGTTTTAAATCACAGAACATGTGTGTCCAGTCTGGTGAAAATCGGTTAAGAAATGAGCCCTCTAGACTGGACCTAACAAAGCAAATTAGATACGGACAAAAGCAAATTAGCTCGCTCAGTCAATTACATTCATCTTCTAAACATATAAATAAATTAATTAGAGTGTCTGTTTGTAATATTGAAATAACCGGTTTTTACTACATGCATATGAATATACATACACTAAAATATCATTTTTTAAATTTTTTGCCTGCCTGTCTGGTTGTTCAGGCTAATCATGAAAATGGCTGGACCGATTTTGATATTATCCCGACCGATCATAATATTTTTTTTTTTATTTTTTTTATTTTTTTTTTATTATTAAAAATATTTATCTAATGAATTTATTACATCAAAATGAATTAATTTAATTTAATATTCCAGGAAATGTGCCTGTCTTTCATCTTGTACTACCCGCGGACGGAGCTCGCCGGCTGCTACTCCATGACCCCTGTAAAAGAGTTTTTCGAAACGTTTGGAGTCAAAGAATTCTACGGCTTAAACTTCACGCAAGTGGAGAATATATTCTTGTCTTCAGGGTACGTATCAATATACTAGCAACCCAAGCGTCGACATGGAGACTAGTAAGAAGGAGGAAAATCTAGTATATGAAAAAGTGTCCGTCAAAATTGGTCAAAATGTATTAATTTAGCGTGGCGCCACATTAGTATCAAATCAATAACCGTACTATTTACAGTTTGTGAATTACTCTAAATACACGTTTTCTGTAAGGTTATATATTTACTACAATATTTTGTAAACGTAACTTGTTGAAATTCTCAATAATTAACTACTTTAGTCGACAATGATATTAACAATTGCTACATTGTACCATACCCTGTGCTTCCACCAGCGCCATTGTGGAAGATTTTTGAACTATTATTTAGCGCATACAGCTGGACACCTTTTTCACTTTTCTTCCATAGGAGATTGTTCGCCTTCTACTCTAGTCTCCATGAGCGTCAAGCACAGTGATTGGACAACCTTGATAGAGACTGAGTGACGTCACAGGAGATCGGCCAATGACAATTCATTGGTCGATTACCTGTGACGTCACCTGTCCGACCAATGACAATGTCTATGAAGGCTGTCCAACCGCTGTGCTCGACGATATGTCTAGAGAATTATACAGCAGGGCCCTACCAACAACCTTGAGGTTCACCTATTAAACAAGGGCCTGGCACATGCTTTTATTCTCTCTGGTTCATACGGCAGTCGCTCCAGGTAAAGCCGATATGCCAATAAGAAATAAGCGGACCACAGGCTTTCAAGTTCATAATTATTTTGAGACCAACTGGGATATATTTTTTATACCACTTACGTGGCAGACAAGCACACGGCCCACCTGATGGGAAGTGATTACCGTGGCCTATGGACGTATGTAACAACCTTCTAAGTTTGAAGATGATAATATTTGCAAAAAAACGATCATTCGTTCAAAGGTCAATAATTATGTACATAATAGTTTTTTATTGCATGTCCGAATGGGTAACTGGGTCAAATACCTATGTAACATAGTTCCAATACCGTAATTGAAGTAGTGGAAGTGAAGTGAACCATAATTGAAGTAATAAAAATCTTTATTATAAAGTATTAAACCGTATTCCTTCGACATTACAGAAGCTTCGAGAACATTCCTCTACAGCCGTTGTTGGAGCACGCCAGCGAACACAGCGACAACCCGGAGCAAGGCATGCAGGGCGATGACCAGGGCGTTGGGCTTATGAGTAAGTTTACCTAATAACTTCCTTATCATAGCATTGTACCCATTTGCATCCCAGGCTTTCACCTCCCTTATGCCTACTCCTATTCATATGGCTTTTATGGAAGCAACTGACGTCTGACCTCCACAGTAGTGGAGTAGTTGTCATAAAGTCTAATTTGCTTCTTTTTTTTTTAATATCAAAACGGTAACGGCTGCGGCAACTTGAATAAAATAACAAGGAAAAAAATATATATGGCCTGACCTATCTTGTCCCACTGCTGTAAAAAGCCTTACCCCACTCTATTCTCGTTTATTATTTCAGGCTTGATAGCCTCTGGTCAAATAATTTACTAGGCTACTGAATATCCTTCCAATAAAGTTTAGAATAAACTAATTATTTGCTTTAACCCAACTTTGTATTAAGCTTAACCACCGAATATATATACTTAACCTAAATATCCTTTTATATGTATCACAAAAATATATCTAAGTATTCGTATAATAAAAAATATGATTTGCTTTTTCAGAGGAGCTAGTGATCTGGGAGCCTCCCGAGTTTCGCAACAAATCGTTCATGGCGCACTTGAATGAAGTGCCGTGGGGCGAGCCGCTGCTCACGGAGCAGATCGAGAAGACACTCTACAGAGGCATGCACATGACCTTCTGTAAGAAGCGAGACGACACCTGGGGAGTGGTACGTACTTCTGTCTTCTTACTTTCTCCATTTCTTTTTACTGTACCGTGTAGTGACGGAAAAAGAATACAACTATCACCACTCCATCACTTCCGAAGGGTGTCGTAAGAAGCAAATAACCAAAAAATACGCAGACGAGATCACTGAAAGAGAAGGAAATCTCGAAATAAAACCCTGTATTAACCCGACTGGCCAGCGTGGCAACAGTAGGCGGAAGTCTTTATTTTTGTAACATTAAAAAAAAAAGACGGGTTGCACTCTGGGAGTGCCGGCAGAAGTGAAAACATTTTCTTTTTTCTTTCTTCGTTATATACATAGAAAAAGATGAAAAAGAACATATCATACCATACCTATAAAATAGCGCTAATCATAGAACCTATCACTTATTTTCTGCTAATTTTCTGTCAGAAGAAATTAATAAATTATGAAAAGAAAAAATAATGACAAAAAATAATAAATTACAGAAAGAAAAAATAATCATAAAAAGTAATAAATTACAAAAAGAAAAAATAATCACCAAAAGTAATAAATTATAATAAGAAAAAACAATCACAAAAAATCCCTGAAGGCCAGGTGGTTTGAGCCCGATACTATCTGAAACTATAAGGACTTACAGTCGAAGTGCTTACCGTTTAAGCTACGACGCTATCTATTGTAAATTGCAAAATAGATAGTCTGTACCAATCTTGTATGACGTCAGTCGTCGGTTACGGTTCAAAGGTCAACTAATCCTGACGCTTCCTTAACATTTTACACCCATCCAACGCCGCTAAAGAAGTTTTCACTTCAAAAATAATTTTCATAAAATAATGAACCCCATACGCAGGAACTAATCATTAAAATTGTTTCCTTCGAGGATAAATAAATGATATCTTTCAATGTATATAAAATGCACTAATGTTCATCTATCTGTCTCGTTATGTCAAACAAGTAAACACAAAAATTTCAACTTACTTATCTTGTTCCAGCCGATTCAAATACAAAGCTTCCCAGTTTACACCGAGATTACGAATAACGAGACGGCTGAAAAGTCCTGCCACCACAAGAGTATAAGGCTACCATCAGTCACAAAGGGCTCATGGGCCACTTCTTTTAGTTGGACAACCATACTCGCCTTATGCACCGCCTTAGTTATTGCCCGGTAATAAACAAGTGTATATTTAAAGATGGGTACAGATATGCGATGGCAATAAAATAATGTGATTGCCACGGTTAATTATTATTCATGAATATTTTTTGGAATTGGTTTTTTTTACAAGTATATAGGGCTGGACCTTAATATTTTTGATATTATTTTAGCTTTTGGTCAAGTGACTTTAGCCACTGTGATTTTTTTTTCATTATGAGAGGCTTATTACGTATTAGCACTAAATCACTAATATCATTTATA
This sequence comes from Eilema caniola, assembly GCA_949126895.1. Classification (NCBI taxonomy): domain Eukaryota; kingdom Metazoa; phylum Arthropoda; class Insecta; order Lepidoptera; family Erebidae; genus Eilema; species Eilema caniola. The sequence goes on from OX421477.1 coordinate 17,020,630, forward strand.
CATTTTGTATTGTATCGCTTTTCAATAATTTCGTTCTTGCCATATACATTTACGTTGTATAACGGGCAATAAGTAAGTGCCTTACGATATTTGTGCCTTAATATGGCAATAATCATGTTTTTTATAATCTATACAAGAATTTTGTAATAGTGTATTGAAAATATGGAGAAGTGCCGTAATTGCTTTTACTCCGCATATCTGTACCCACCTTAGCATCAGAACCAATGATTTCGTTGTTTTTTTTTACTATGTGTGTACTATTGAAGTTTTCGACAGATGAATAAAATAGTATTACCTAGCCAATTATGTATCATAATTTGCTAATATATGTATGTACAGTTATTTTTATAACATTATGGTGTTAAGCTGAAGCTGTTTAACGGTTTTTGTAACACTTATTGAGTGGATGTTTTTGTGATTATTGTACTTATGAGTATTGCTCACGTATAAGGTGGGTGTGTACCAAATGGTATATTTTTTACAACTTTACCCGATTGTGTAACCTCTTGTTAAGTACTTTCTAAAATTGAATTTTACCCCAGAAATCTGTGAGGATATTTTAAATTATTTTCTGTTGTTTTAAGGCAAACATTTTGTGTGTATGTTGCCACAAAATTACAATAGCACTTAAGCCGTGATGATACGGTAATGGACAATGTTGGAATTAAATTTTTACTAGATATAATATTTAGCTGAATGTATGATATTGATTCTTAAATTTAAGTAAAATCAAGTTACAATAGTTTGCCCAGTGGGGGCCTGATTCACAGCATTACGTCCTTAGTTTTTTTTTAAATCACTCATTAAAAAAGAAAAAATACGGCAACCTCATGATAATGTATGCAGGTTTTGTTTTAACCGATTAAGCGGAATACCAAAGCTTTTTCAGAATTTTCTTTTGTTTTCGAATTCGAATCACACGTTTTGAGCACGTGTGAAGTGAAACGGGCCGCAGGTATAGATGTTTATACATAATCTTATTGATAATATGTATAATGTACACTGTGAATTTTGTATGAATCTAGTCCAGCCATTCACATGTACTGGACAAGGCATTTAAGTCGAGAGACTCATTTATCATTTACATAACGTTATGTATATTCCTATGATTGTAGAATTTTAGATTATTGTGTCTACAATGCAATATTATGTAATATGAAGTCTGAATGTGTCGTAAATGGTAAAATAATAGAGGTATATGGTCTAAGCACCAGTTACGAAGAGCCAATGCAGTACTTTTTATATTTTTTTGTAGTGAAAGTTGTAGAAAGCGGACATAAATTATTTTGGTTGAATCTTCCTGTAAACTATTCAGAGAATGAATATGGATTCAATCAATTCTATGTAATCCTACTAGATAAGCTGTATAGAGCAAAAATAGTTTCTCGATTTGAGGATGAGAAATGAGTGAGGGTGGGTACCCCCGGAGTAGGGAAATGTTCAAGTGCTCAATGGGGGTGCCAGAAACCGTCTAGATAAATGAGTAAATTAATTTTTGACACCTAATTATACAGACATACATAGCATGTTTTTAAAATTTCCATGGGCTTACCCAGCGTTCTTTAAGGGGTCGGGCAGAAGTCAAATTAGCTTCCATTGTGTTTCCAAATTCTTAACTTCGGGCAGAGCAGAGCAGGGTAGGACAAGCGCCACACTTTCTTACCCATCTGGGTACGCCCCTTGTAATGTCATCTCTAGGTAAGCAACAAAAAGTTGCGCTTGGTGAATGGTCGGTTGATGACCTTCCGTGAAACCAGCATATTAGTTGCATACAGCCAGTTGTGACGGTACGTCGTCTACCCAAAGCTGAGTAAAATTCGGTTTAGTATATCTTATTTAAATATTAAGTCAAAAGTGCCAGCCCCCGCCCTTTGGCGGGAGATATGAGTGCTCCGCCAACCGCACAGATATTGTGGAATTCATCCAGAGACAATAATTCCCCCACTGGTGTAAGCCATTTTTAAAATTAAAGCAATGTGACCGCGGATAAAGAAGACTCTAAATAAATACATTTCAAACGGATACGCTGATGTCAGTTACTTGCTTCACATATATTCAATCGCACGTATAAATTCGGTTTACAAGCTACCATACTTCATCGACACGATTCCGTACCGTAGGACTTTCAATTCCTAATCTTCCGCCTGACATATCTGGTTACACCGACCTCTGTGCTTAAGAGCCTGCACTTCGACGCTAGGTCTCTTGTGGGAATCGAACCTCACCCGGCCTAGTTATCCCAGACGGCTGTATTTGCATTATACGACAGCAGGTCACGGTCTCGGTACGACAACTTGCTCCTAACCCATACGCGCGATGCTCATCGTACGCCATCATCATGCAATGCCGCCATCGCTAATAGATTGCAGGGGAGATGAGCATCAACGACTCAAGGCTATCCTGTTGAAGGTATCCTCGGTCTCTGCTCAAGTCTCTGGTCTACCGAACTGACTCATTACATGTGACACGCTTTCAGACATCCCATTTACGGTACCGCGCAACCAATCATCAGCGAAAACGCGACATAACATATCATGAGATTAATCATTAAATGAATACGGTTAAACCTAGATTAAATTACTCAGCCCGGGGTAAAGATACATATGAAATATACAAATAACACCAACTGTGTGATTATAACCATATCAAATTGATAGTATGAAATCAACTCACCGCTTCCGTAGAGTCTCAATAGAGCCATGCTATAACTTACTCAAAGTCTCCCACGCCTAAACACCACAACACGTCAGATCACCAAACCGCCCTCAACTCGCGCCTCCAACCGACTGTCACGAAACTACGCTCTCTCCAACCTCATAAAAAATCTCTCCAAGCCGCTCCCAAGCCCAGTCTTCACAAAACCTGCACGTGTTCTCCGGATCTCTCTCATAAAAACCAACGTCCTAATAGTTTCTTTAAAGTATCACAAAAACAACGAACATCGCCTCAGGAGCCAACACAAAAGGTCCTGCTTTACCTGATCTATGTAGGGTCAAGTAACAACGATGCGAGCCAGACGCCTGCAAGTGGACGCCCACTCTTAAATATCAAAATACCAACGTATTGAAGATGTAAATTTTAGGGCTTATTAATCTCCCATTGTTGAGCAACTTGTGTACCATCACATATTCCCCCCTGAAATTCAGACTCGAGGACTATCATCGAGTATGGAATTTCACTCACACCATAGAATTACATGTGGTACACCCAGACTCATATCAAATACACATTTAGCAACCAATCATTCAGTAACACACATAGTCGCACCGAGCGAGAATCGAACTCGCAACTGACAATTCAGTAATCTCGTGTCCAGCTGTGTGAATCGCACCGAGCGAGAATCGAACACGCAACTTACGATTCAGTAATCTCGCGTCCAGCCGTGTGAATCGCACCTAGCGAGAATCGAACTCGCAACCCACGATCCCGTAATCTCGCGTTCAGCCTCGTGAACCGCACCGAGCGAGAATCGAACTCGCAACCTGCGTTTCAGTAATCTCATGTGCAACTGCGTGGATCGAAATCGCAACTTTCGATTCAGTAATCTTGCAGTCAGCCGGTGTGCCACATAGATTACAATAATATCCATCAGGTTTTTATTATTATTATCACTAGTTGGAGTCTTATTTGATATTTCAAGCTGCCACGTCACATGTCATTAGAATACCATAGTGGCTAATGAGATTTACCAATAAGAATCTTATTTGATCTTCTAGCCTGCCACGTCACAGGTTACCATGACCATTACCTAAGTAGCTTATAAGAATTTCTAGTCGGAATCTTACTTCTTGAAATTCCAACAGGTATAATTTGTTAGAACTTAGTATTCATCTATTCCTAAATAACAATGACTTGTGCAATTTGATAAACGGAGGAAATCAGTGTTCTCACTTAATCTCTCCTATACTTTTGTTTTCCAACCAATAGCCGATTATTTTTCCTTTGAATTTGAAACAGCATGGCCAGTCCTTGAAGTCGGAAATTTTACTAGTTAAATAATGTCGAGTTGCGAAGATACAGTTAAGACCCTTGTGAGTGAACTTAACATTCAATTTCGTTCCATCACGAATACGATCGTGACGTTCGTGGCATTACACGCTATTACACTCATTTTGCCTTTAAATTATTATTCCTTTTACTTCACTTATCGTCAAAGTTAGAAAGTTTTTTTTTTTTTTCTACTTCATGCAAGCAAGTGCCATAAATAACAAAAGATAATAACTTAAAATCTAACAGTTCTCAAGATCCTTTTGACGATCCAAGTTCCCTGGTTTTATTTTGATTGGCCACTCATGGAGTACCTACTTAACAAAGGCTCTATTAGAGGCTATCAGTAAACAAGGGCATTTCGAAATTTAAATTAATTGTTTATGAAACAACTTATTTATAAAACGCGTTCCCCCCTGATAATCAGATGCTTGCATACGGTATACATACTCAAATTTCCACGTCATAAGGTTATGTATGATTTAAATTAACTTCCATAAGCCAACTTCGTAGTCAATTTTACATAAAATTGTCAATCATGCAACAACTTGTTGATACCTAATCATCATCATCTATGATCATCTAGGACCATAAGCATCTTGTGAATTTATTACACATAAATAAACGATAATTCCATCTTAAGCTATAATCGCTGCAAATAAAAATAAACCTTCTGCTCACATTTTGAGGGTTGATGACGGCGTGACTAATTCTTTGAATTATCTTATCTTATCGTATTGGTAAGGTTGAAATGCCCTGGTATGACTAAATTATGATTTTCTGAAATAAATCACTTACTGTCTAGTGTTGCATTTTTTATCGTATAGTCGTCACGCGTCTAATTCCACGCTATGAGGCGTAGGTATATTTTTTTGTCATGGAAGTCCCCTCAAGGTGTCAAACAGCAATAATTGTTAAACTCAAGTACCTAAGATCTTTGATCCAATGAAGCTTAATTTTCATACCTCGCCATATCTGATTTACCAGATATAAGGTCGCTCGGCCACCGATTAGTCGCCTCTAGCGAAAGGTTTCCAGTGGTCACGATGCTCGGCTACTCTGTTGCGCCGCGAGTTGAAACACGATGCGCTGTCTCGATACTGCACAACGCTGGATTTTCATATTCACGAAGCGATGAGTCTTCCAAACAGCCCTTGACTTGACTTCAAACCAGCTAACACGAAGTCCGGTGTTACTGAAATGTTATAGCACACGAGCAGAGAATTTGTTGCGAGAGAATTCATTGAACCTCTTTCTCGATAATACATTTATATGTAACGTTTTTTTTTTTTTTTTTGCCTGTCTAGATTTAATAACTAAGGTTGGTAACAGCTAACCATCGTAGTTTTAATAGTACCCATTGGGTATATATAACATAATTGTATTGTTATTTTTGGGTTTCGAACCCAAATACTCGCCAGATGGTGAGACAATGCCTAGTCCCCTTTTTTATGGGGTCTTTTGTTATCAATGTTTCCGTTCACTTAAACTAACATCCATTGAACAATCGTTTCTTGCTTATTTTAAATATTTTACATGCTCACGCTAGTTCATGTCAGAATGGGTAGGCAGAAATGTACCCTATCTTTTGTTTTGTCTCCGTGTTGCAAGCCAGAATCTCCTAACAGAGAAACAAATAACTTAATTTCCGATCTGGGTTTCGAACCCTCGTGGATAGTGTCTAAATAGTTGATTCATTGCTGTGCCAATAGGGTAACAACACCCAAGTATTCTGCCGTATTTTAAAACTTCGGGATTCGAACCCGCTATCAGTCTTGTTTCAGGATTATTTAGCCACTTTGCTACATAAGAAAATTCTTAAATGCAGAGAGCTGTGTCGCTAAAAGGTTTCACAAGTGTACAATGATATAAATAGATAAGAAAAATCTTCAATTTAAAATAATCTACTAAGGAGATTACAAGAGCCATTCATCCAATGTATTGCGCAATACAACCTACATCAGTCTGGGCCTCGAACCCAGGCTATATTATAATTAAATTCGTCTACCGTAAATAAGAAATAACCTTAGAATACAGTTAACTTCTTTTTTGCCATTTCAAAGACTTTAGCCTAGGATCGAACCCAAGCAGCTCATGCATTGCCATTGAAGGCAATATTCTAAAAACACCTCAAACACTTAGTTGGCCTCAACTTAAGTACAACCAAATCATTAAATTTCCTAGTCGCGTCCAAAGTATGTAAGTATGTACATAGGAGCGCGAGCGCAATGTCCGCACGTTGTTTCGGATGGGCCGTTAACGGCTTTTCCGGGAGCAACTGCCGCCTAGCCTCCCAGCCCCTAGAGGAGCTATTAGCGTGTGGTATTGTACATTTACCGTAGGTAACGTACTTTAAGCATGGTTTTAAAGTATATTTAGGTAAATATACTTAAAACACAAGGTATTTTATGTCATAACTCATAAGTCATAACAAACAAATTCAGCCTTTAAATGTACGCTGCATTAAGATATTATATCTTACTTGGTAGCGCTACATCGTCTGTTCACAATACGGACCATTATGGTACCGATTACGTTATATTATATTAAATTATTCTACGTTGTGTTTTGTGTAGTAACTTATTTCAGTTCAACCTCGTTGCATTGAAGTGAAACAATGCATTTTCTGACGAGGATCCTGGTCCACAGGCACCATTTGTGACGGTACGTCGTCTACCCAAAGCTGAGTAAAATTCGGTTTAGTATATCTTATTTAAATATTAAGTCAAAAGTGCCAGCCCCCGCCCTTTGGCGGGAGATATGAGTGCTCCGCCAACCGCACAGATATTGTGGAATTCATCCAGAGACAATAATTCCCCCACTGGTGTAAGCCATTTTTAAAATTAAAGCAATGTGACCGCGGATAAAGAAGACTCTAAATAAATACATTTCAAACGGATACGCTGATGTCAGTTACTTGCTTCACATATATTCAATCGCACGTATAAATTCGGTTTACAAGCTACCATACTTCATCGACACGATTCCGTACCGTAGGACTTTCAATTCCTAATCTTCCGCCTGACATATCTGGTTACACCGACCTCTGTGCTTAAGAGCCTGCACTTCGACGCTAGGTCTCTTGTGGGAATCGAACCTCACCCGGCCTAGTTATCCCAGACGGCTGTATTTGCATTATACGACAGCAGGTCACGGTCTCGGTACGACAACTTGCTCCTAACCCATACGCGCGATGCTCATCGTACGCCATCATCATGCAATGCCGCCATCGCTAATAGATTGCAGGGGAGATGAGCATCAACGACTCAAGGCTATCCTGTTGAAGGTATCCTCGGTCTCTGCTCAAGTCTCTGGTCTACCGAACTGACTCATTACATGTGACACGCTTTCAGACATCCCATTTACGGTACCGCGCAACCAATCATCAGCGAAAACGCGACATAACATATCATGAGATTAATCATTAAATGAATACGGTTAAACCTAGATTAAATTACTCAGCCCGGGGTAAAGATACATATGAAATATACAAATAACACCAACTGTGTGATTATAACCATATCAAATTGATAGTATGAAATCAACTCACCGCTTCCGTAGAGTCTCAATAGAGCCATGCTATAACTTACTCAAAGTCTCCCACGCCTAAACACCACAACACGTCAGATCACCAAACCGCCCTCAACTCGCGCCTCCAACCGACTGTCACGAAACTACGCTCTCTCCAACCTCATAAAAAATCTCTCCAAGCCGCTCCCAAGCCCAGTCTTCACAAAACCTGCACGTGTTCTCCGGATCTCTCTCATAAAAACCAACGTCCTAATAGTTTCTTTAAAGTATCACAAAAACAACGAACATCGCCTCAGGAGCCAACACAAAAGGTCCTGCTTTACCTGATCTATGTAGGGTCAAGTAACAACGATGCGAGCCAGACGCCTGCAAGTGGACGCCCACTCTTAAATATCAAAATACCAACGTATTGAAGATGTAAATTTTAGGGCTTATTAATCTCCCATTGTTGAGCAACTTGTGTACCATCACACAGTTTAGTAGTATACAAAAAAATTATATTGAGGAAATTCAAATACAAATTCAATACAAAAATAATTATGGAAGTTATAAAAACATTCAATGATAACGAGACAAACCAGTTTGTTCTTTCAAAATATTAATCGACAGAATTTATCGCCTGGTATCAAGATTTTTAAATGATATCACCTCTTATAACATTTGATTTTTTTCGAATTAATTTGCTTACGTCCCTCAATTTTAATTACTATCCTAATTAACTATATATTTGCAAATTGACCACTGCAATAACTTGAATGTTTAGTTGGTAGGTAACGGGAGTTCCTGTTCGAATTCGTATCCAGTTAACAATCCAATTCTACTAATCGTCAACCACTTACAAACCTCTGACACTGCAAAAAATGACATTTAATTTACAAAATAATTAAAGTCTAAAATTAAATGACATTTTTACAGTGTATGGAGTATTTTAAAGGAAACGGGTTCTAATGTATACCAGATGATAATAATATCACAGTTGAAAAACATTTCTTCAGGGTAGCACTGTCGCTATCAGAAGTTGCTGAGCACAAAAAAATCTTCAAAGGACTATTTAATATATTTGTAATATTTATTTTTTTTATTTTATGAGAGGTTTTGGTTTAAAAGGTGTATGGTAGCTTGGTATGTGGTAAACTACTTCTGAGGGCGACTGTACTATTAGATTCACCGGAATTTCAATGAAGTCATAGTTGCTAATTTTGTTGGTTGTTTATCAAAAAAAAAAAAAAAACAAATTGTCAAGTTATATGACAATTTTTTTTAAGATGTGATGGCTACTTCAGATGATATTCGAAGGATTTTTGCATATTGAATAACAAGGCTGTGCTTTACTTAGCTTTGTAGTGCATTTTGTCTATATGTGTATTTTTGAGACGCGTTGGTAAGAAAAATATAAATTTTTTGTGGCGATTAGAAATTATTTTTTTTGGTATATCAACATAAGTGTTTCAGCTGAATGTATTCAGTAAAAATTAATTCTTGTATCATAAATATCTTTAAAATTTATGGATAGTTTCCTTGGAACGTTTTGCTGTAACCATAACGGTTAAAGTTACCGGGCGGAGACGGACCTATAGGGACCAGTCTCAAAAATACACCCTGTATAAAATAGACAGATTGAATATACTCAACAGTATCTATATACCTTCCTTAAGTCTAGTAGGACTAAAAGGGCTTTATCGGAATGATACGGCTTGAAGATGGTTTCTTAAATTTGGAAGTTTTTCATAAAATTAATTCCCGAAGTTTATATACTGTCTTAGGACATTAGAAAATCTCAGCGAGTAGAACGAGTTATGTAACGGTCGATGTATCATTCTACATTTAATACAATTATGGTACAATTTGAAATTTTCTAAAAGAAGTCTTTTTCTGTGTTGAACAAAATCATCACAGTCGATTGCATTTTACTATTATTTTTAATCAAATTCACTCTAATGAGGTTTTTAGTTGTAAGATTACGCTTAGTAATTAAGTTTTATTTATTTAAAAAGTCAATAAAATGTTTTATTAAATAAAATGTATTGTTTAATTTAACCTAATTATAATTAATATTGATGTTGCTTGGGTCCTGGGTTTTCTGTCACATAATACTGGTATCGGATTGGCTTCGTAGTGAAATTGTAAGTGAAATGATTCATTTGCTGGTAGGTATTATTCCATTTGTAATTATAATGATAACTATTAGCATCTCCATAACTATTATTAGATGCATTTGAAGTTGCAGTACTGACGCTCGAAAATCTAGAATCTATATCGGGATTTGAGTTTGTTACTACCACTTTTTTCGAAACTGTGTTGCTCGTGGCTCCTTTATTTGGTACTGGTATAGCCTGATTGCTAGGTCCGAAGCCCTGGATTAGGGGTCCCGGGCCTTGATTTGCAAATCCCTGAATACCAATAGCTGGGCTTGGTACTGGAATTCCCTGATTATTGATACCATGTTGGTTTTGTGCTATTTGGTGATGCGCTACTTGACTTGAAAATGCTTGATTTTGGTTAGAATGCACCGAATTTGGTATCTGATTATCTTGATTAGTGACTACGAATTCCTGTTTTTGGGTTTGTTGGTTTTGAGGTTGAGAGGCTGTGACTGCCTGCCCTGCAGCATTTACTGTCTTTGAAGGAGTTGGGGTATCATTAAGTTGGTTTCTGTTTGAAATGCCTTGGTCAGTATTAAATCCTTGATCGTTGAAAAATCCTTGGTTATTATTAGGAGATCCTTGATTATTTGTAACTACCTGACCATTTGCAAAACCTTGATTATTTGCAAGTCCTTGATTATTGGCAACTCCTTGACTATTTGCAAAGCCTTGATTATTATTATTTAGAAATCCTTGATTATTCGCAAATCCTTGATTATTATTATTTGCAAATCCTTGATTATTATTATTTGGAAATCCTTGATTATTTGCAAATCCTTGACTGTTCGTAAATTGTTGATTATTTGTAAATCCTTGATTATTATTATTTGAAAATCCTGGATTATTTGCAAATCCTTGATTATTATTATTTGGAAATCCTTGATTATTATTTGCTAAGCCTTGATTATTATTTGCTAAGCCTTGATTATTATTTGCAAATCCTTGGTTATTATTTGCAAATCCTTGATTATTACTTGAAAATCCTTGATTATTATTTGGAAATCCTTGATTATTATTCACAAATCCTTGATTATTATTTGGAAATCCTTGATTATTACTTGAAAATCCTTGATTATTATTTGGAAATCCTTGATTATTATTCACAAATCCTTGATTATTATTCACAAATCCTTGATTATTATTTGGAAATCCTTGCTGGTTATTTCCAGTAAATCCAGATCCTTGACTAAATTGTGTGGATTGCCCGCTTGGTAGTACGGGATCTAAGAAACCACTGGGCCTTTGTGGGTATGATTGAGGATTCTTCCTGTGTTCCTCAAGAGCTTGCCAATTAATGAACCAGAAGGGTTGCTTGTCTATCGGCAGTTTGCTCAACCTATCCACGAGGTCCCTGTCTCCGTTTGCTTCAAGGGGCAGCCTTTGTGTAGTGACTTCACCAAAACTGCAAAAGAAATGTTTGTACATTGTAAATTATATTTTCAACGTCGTATGTAGGGCCATCTCGCGTATTGCTTTGCCAGCTTACTGAGTATAAGAATTTGTTTTCAGAAAAGTATAAATTAACACTTCAGGATTTATGAGATGGCAGTGGAAGGCGTATAAAGTAGGTTTCTGTTTTATTCGAGGCATCGAATCCCTCTTCTTAGCGCCTATTGTCAAACTTCCCAACTCCAAGCAGGTGCAAGAGTTTGCTGGTGAGGTTGCTAGCATGGGCTGGCATTGGAGTAGTAGGAGTAGGAGATTAGAAAAATATAACAATTTTATTTTGTATAGAATGTTAGGGCTATAAATTATATGTAGGTATTTATAAAATATTTTTTGTTATATATTTATATAGGACACATCAATTCGTCTTCACTTCGTCTGATGGTAAGCTGAAGGCATAGTCTCAAGAAAGATTTTAACTGCTAAATTAAGTTAAATTGTTAACAATGGTGGTCAGGTGGTCAGGTATTGCCCAAATATTCTCGTGAATATAACCGTATATTTTAAGTACTTAATAATAATAATGATGTAATTAATAATATTTTATTATGATTTCGGACATTTATTGAATAGTTTTGACGAGATTACCGAAGAAGATCAAAATAAAAATGCTGGACTAACCTAAAAGCTAGATAATTTGAAAGGCTGCTGTCCCCGATACGACATAGGTACGTAGCGAGTAGGTTTTACCGTTAGTGTAGGTATACCTAACTATGAACATCTGGCCGATATGGCCTTATAACTGTTGTCAGGTTCCTTTCATTCTTACTTAGGTACCGAGTTTGGTGGTTTCGGCAATTGAAAATGGTTGAAACGGTGAGCATTTAGGTAGGTATGAAAGTCATTGAACTTTTACCACTACCTTTATTCCTCTCTTCTATGCTTGTAAATATTTTAGTTAATGTTATTGTTAATCACTACATAGTATAAAACAAAGTCGCTTTCTCTGTCCCTATATCCCTTTGTATGCTTAAATCTTTAAAACTACGCAACGGATTTAGATGCGGTTTTTTTTAGTAGATAGAGTGATTCAAGAGGATGGTTTATATGTATAATACATGTTTAATATAGTAGAGGGTGCAGCGGGAACAGGATCAGAAACCACGCGGGCGGAAAAATATTGGCGGTACGAAGTTCGCCGGGTCAGCTAGTGTAAATAGGTATATAGTTTAATCATATTACCTACATACATAAAATGAATTAAAAATATTCTATATTTTCGTTATAGATTTTATAATAAGAAAGTAGTAGGTACCTAAAAGAGAAAGCCGTCTATCAGAATTGTCGCAAGTGGAATTTAGTGTCAAAGTCAAAGATTTGAGATTTAAATTCAATTTAGAACATGTTTGTTTGTTAATGACGCCAATAATAATTCTATTTAAGCTAAGTTTACCATCGCTTCCAAGGCGCTAATGGCGAAGAAACGGTGCAACAAACTCCAATGCGACATTTTTAAGACGTCATCATACAATAATTATTTATTTCCTTAAGGCTAAATGTGGACGAATCTACATTTGTCTCGTGTCTAGATGAACAATAAATATATAAATAACTTTATAATAAAACATAACAAAAAGGGTGGTCCTATTACAGTATGATGTCGTAGCATTTTAAGAGGTGCCGTAAATGCTCAAGCCAGGCATTTTTGTCTTGTGGAATCAGGTTTTGTGGTTGAGAAAGAGGCGTGTCTTACCCATTGGTGGCAAACTAAACACGCCTCTTTCTGTATCTATGTAGTAAAAAATAACAGGACGAACTTAGAGCATGGAGACTAGAGTATATAGTCTCCATGACTTAGAGGAGAATACATATAATATGTCAATAACATCATAATATGTAATTCCTATATCGTAATAATAATATATATGCTGTACAAATGTGGTGATAAGTGATTACCAAGGTGAACATGGCCCTTGTAAAGTCAAAGTTCGCGACCCGGAATCGAACTTGAACTAATTCATTTAGTTATCATCACATTCGGTTAACATAACAGTATAATGCTGTTTCTTAATGTTTATTTAATTATGTTAAATTTGTGTATACCTATTGCTAGTGAAACCTTGTGCTATAAAGTAATTTGCTTATTTTGGACCAGCCAATGAAATTGAGGTCATAGCTCGTCAGAGTCACCTGGCACCCGACCAATAGATATAGGTATATTCAACTTACTCATCAACTCCTGAATACCTAGCCTCTCAGTTGCTGTAGTTAGCGTAAACACATGCCAGACAAAGGTGAGCGTGTTCTCAAATATTTAGGTATGTAAGGTATGAAACTTGGATATCTGTGGTAGATATCTACTAGCTCCGTGAACTGAGACTGTGCCATATTTATGTTGGTTATAGGCTGTGCTGGTTGTATATATATGGACTGTGCTGCATGGTATAACCATTTATTGATTTTCAATATTTCTAGACAAGTGACAAGTCATTAACGTCAAAACCCATACATTCGTCATTCTATTCCATCAAAAGCTGGCTAACCTACTAATGCAGTAGGTAATTTCAACACTGCATGGTTATCGGTTACCTTTAGATTACCTTAAGTTTCATTAGCCTGTCCATAAAAAGTAAACTGATTGGATCATCAAATCTTGAGGTCAGGACCTGACCTCAAGATTTCATGATTTGATGACCCAATCAGTCCTTCAGTGTTTTTTTTTATAATTGTCCATGGGGATGCCGAATGTGCATTTATTCGTACAGAGGGCACATCATAATGGCCAATATTAGCTATCGTCTACATAGATTTCATTGTTTGTCTCTTCAAATCTGAGAGCTATGAGCTCGTTGTTGCTGTTTGGTCATTTGCTGCTGCCATCTACAATTAGTTTTGCACCGGCATCCCCATTCGATCATAATCGGATCATCAAATTGGTGTAAGCGTAGTATAATATAGGCACCTATTTACAAAATAAAATATCTAAGATGTTTATTCACTTTTAGAACCCATACGAAACGGTTTGTTTTGAATGGGCATAGATGGGGCGGGCGATGTGTAACGTGTTCATAATAGTATTTTTTTATAAGTATATCAACATACCGATCTCCAAGGCCGTCGGGCACTGGTGTGGTTGTTCTGTTTGGCAATGCGGGGTAACCGATGGGTCGCGAGCCAGCGAAGGAAGGTCGTTGACCCGCCACCATTGCTAACGTCAACACACATACGGTTGACACTATTCTCTGAAATTTTATAAAAAAATTACTTAATGAGTTTATTCTTTAGTTATCCTCTCGGATACCTTCCTGTAAGAGTCGGCGGGGGTGGTAAGGTGAGTGAGAGGACTCGAACCGACTAAAACCGTCTTGGGTCATCAATTGCCGAAGGTGAGATTACCTCTGCATCTCCTTCACGCCTCACTCCTTGGGGTAGGCAGAGATCACAGACCATTATTTGGTTCTGTTACACACTTCACAAGTTTCTTGATACAAGCTCAATCCAAGGAGCATAAATTAAAATGAGGTAAGTAAGAAGATTGTATTATCTCAATATTATCACGAAGAGTGTATAAACGTGATAGTACCTAATTATACAGATGTTATTCTCTCGTTCGCAGTCACTGAACTTACTGATAAGTGAATTTAGTCTCACTTATCAGTTATCACTCATTGAAATAAAAAAATTGTTTCATTTCAAGGGCATGCACTTTTTAAGTCAAGATATTTCTGATGCAGTCAGCGTCAGAAATATCTTGACTACAAAGTCTCAAAATGATCCTAAAACTGAGATATGTTTAAAATCAAACTGTTTACGATTTAAATAGTCTTATTATCCGAACTAAAGGTGGGTACCAAATATTACAACAATCAGTCAACAGGAAAGGAGGAAACCAAATGCATTAAGTTCATTTTGAGCACTTTGTTCATCAAGATTGACCTGATTCTGACTATATAATTAATATACAATTTTCTTATAGATTAGATGTTTTGCATAAGTATCAAAATGTATTGATATCTGCAAGTAAAATAAAAGCATCAGTTTTGAATATTTAGGTATCGAAAAACCCGCACATGACCCAAGGTCAGCCGCAGTGCGAGGAAAATGCGATTGGATAACACCCCAGTGATCGAGAAAAAAGTGTTTGTTAGACTGTGCCCGAGAAGGCGTGCGGTTTTAATCGGTTCGTCGGACTAACCCTCTCCCGTGGCCGACGGGGGTGGTACCCGTGGAGATTTCCGCACGAAACAAAAAGGTATTCGAAACATTACAAAAACCGAAGGTTCTTTACCTCAATGTGAATGAACACTGGTAATATGGTCTTTAATATTTTTTAATGTTTTCCTTATAGACACTTATATCATTTTATACTTACCGAATTCAAGTCTTCTAAATTTGATAAAATATTACTACACACGTGTATTTAGGTCATGTGTACCTAATTGAATATGCAATTTCGAAAAGGTCACATGTCGGAAAATGTAAAATGTTCAAGAAACGAAAATAAATACTTATTTTCTAAAGTTATGTAAGATTTTCATATCGATATGGATAGGAAAGATGGCGGGTTCAAACCCTGCCTAGACGGATTTAATATTTTCCCTATCTTTATAGTTTTCAATATTTAGCACGCAAAATGCTTTAAAATTTCATTCAAATACGTGTAAGATTTATAAAACTTGTTTTTTGAGTTTTTAATTGGGTGCAATTAGCTATTGAAAATTACAGAAATTTTAGTTGTTAAATGTTATTTTAGATTCATATTTAGATAATGGATATTCATGAGATGTGCCGTTTTGAAATTGTCAGTATTGAGCACATAAAATTTTAAGAAAATGTCTAAATACATTTTACGAATCTTTTGTTTTAGGGATCTAAATTAAACGTAATACTCAAATCTGTACTTAATGTTATAGAGGGGAAAGATTCGATTGTTTGTTTTTCTGTCTGTTTGGGTGTTTGTCTTTCAAAAACTTTTAATAGGTTCAAAAACTACTGAACCTCTTGGGAGTTGTCTTTCGTTTACAGTTAGGTATTGTAATTTTTTGTCATAATAGACTGTATATTCTGCGGTATTTCTCCAGTGTAACGGTCTTATGTATGAAGTAATAATTTCGAAAAGGGCATGTCTCCTAGAATTCAATCTAGAGATGTGACCTTATCGAAATTATTTCTGTACACGTCATGACCATTGAACATTGAACCAATTTTTAAACTTAATAGGTGCATGGAAAGATGTACGTTACGTGAAAAATCGCAAGCATTAGTAAAAATATGCGAGATGTGCCCTTTTCAAAATTGCATATTCACTTATAATTAGGTACACAGGTAAATACTCAATATACAGAAGTACCAATTAAATAATTCAAATCTATTTAAAAATCTATTTAATGTATGGTAATGAATTCGGAATGGCTGTCATTTACAATGTTTAATAATGAATATTTTGTTATTCACATAACAAACGCGTATGATAATAATTACTGTGTCAAAGAACATGATTAAGTACCTACTTGTAATGTCAAATCGTGTTTACAAATAGCAATTTAATCTAATTATTTGATTTCAATGAACTTAAAATATAAACAATATTGTACTCACCAACATGTTTATGTCGAACAACCACTCAGTGCAAAGAAGCAAAACGGACTGGTTTTGATGTCATAAAAAAAAATCAAAGAGGAAAACTTGGTGCTTAAGAACTTGAGCGTATTCGATTCCCACACACCGGTTTAGTATTGTTAGTTTTATTAAAATATTTTAATTATACCTACCTTTTTTATTTTTTTATTTAATACCGTACGTTAGACATACTTTTTGAAAGTTTGTCGGTAACAAAGTTATATTTAAGTAGGCAGACAGCTTTGTGAGCTTTTTTTAAAAAAATACTTCTTTTTTCTTTTTGTGGTAGTGGCCAGTTATCTTTTATGAAAAAAGGAGTTCAATAAATCAAAAAAATTAATGATTTAAATTGTAACATGTAAAAGTGGGTAGGTACCTACTTATGTTACATTTTATGTAGGTAGGTACTGCCTGTTGCCACTAATCGTACGTGAGGTCAGACTTTGTTTAGCAATAAATAATTTTTAAAAAACCGACTTCAAAACCAAATTGGTATAAAAAGTTTAAAATAACTAAATTTAGAGAGTTCTGATCTGATAGAAGTCGGTGCTAACTTTATTTGCTGATGATATATCGATCAATTCGATACAGAAGTTGGTGTCAAGTCAACAGGTAAAAGATATAGCTAAGAATGATAGGCTACCCCTACCTCATTAAGTTGTCATACGTAAATTTATGGCATTATAGTAGGTCAGGACACCTACCAAAGTTGGCACCGACTTCTAACAGATCGAAGATCTTTAAATTCTTTCCCTAAATTCAGTTACTTTAAACTTTTTTTTCCAAACGAACGCAGTCTTCCACGAGGCTCGTGGAATAACAGAGCGCGAAAAGGCGTGTAAGTACTGGGCACAACTCGGAGGTACAGTGCCTGAGCACCATCGCTGGTATACCATCCGGCCCACTCGACTTCCGAACATCTAGGGATTAAGTTCCCGCCGGATTACCAGTTGCGTGACTTTTACTTCAGGCATAGAAGCACCACATCTGGGAAGAATAGGTGGCTCGGCATTCCCATCGTTCATAGTCGAGTTTGACGCAAAGAGATTACCCAAGAGATCGGCTTTCTCCTTAGCGCCATGGGCCAGACCACCGTCGGGTTTTTGCAGCGGCGGGAGGCAAGACTGACAGAAGTTTCCCAGCTTTGGCAAGTGACCAAAATGCACAGCTGCCAGATGGGCACCGGGCAAGCCGCTCGCCAATTTTATCGATGAACTCGAACTTAGCCCTGGCCGTTGCTTTTTTACAGAACCTTGAGGCGGCATTCATGTTCGGATCCTGATTGGCAAGTTACATGGTCCAAGCCATATACGCAGATTGCTTGCGGCCTCTAGCTTCTCTGCACGGCCTATTATACTACGGGCATTTGCTCGCTCCTGTCGCGATCCGGCGGTTGGGAATATAGCATTCCATGCCCGCTAGGATCGCAATCAGCGACTGCTGTTGCACAGGAGCTTGGATAATCTGAAGTGAAGCAAAGCCGCCTCCAAGGGTACGACGTCTCACAGTTCGTCCCAGTCTGCCGACTTGTAGTGCCAAACATACAGCCACTGAGGTGGCCTGAACCACCGCGTAATAACAACACAACATATTGATTAATACGTATGTGCTGTAAAATATCATTACTAGGTTGTATTTTACAAATTTTCACTATACAGAAATTACTGAAATTTCCTTTTCCTTTCCATAAACGACATTATAACTTTTTTTTTTTTTTTTTTTTTTTTATATAGGACACGTCAATTTGACTTCACCTCGCCTGATGGTAAGCTGAAGGCAAAGTCTCAGAAAAGAGGGTCACCATTACAAACACGTACCATGTTAACAATGGTGGCACTCAGCTTGACGGCCTCATCAGATGCTTTTTCACGCCCCGCTTAAAGGACCCGGGACTGTAGGAAGAAGGAAACACGTGAGCTGGCAAGGAGTTCCAGGTCTTAATGGTGCGACAAAGAAAGGAGTCACCAAACCGCTTGGTTCTTGAGGGAATATTCTGCACCGTATACGGGTGACATCTAAGCCCTGCTCGTGTTGTCCTATGTAGGAAAGGAGAGGGCGGGACCAGTTGGAAGAGCTCATCAGAACATTCACCATGGTAGAGACGGTAAAATACTGCCAAGGATGCAACATCTCTACGCATCTGCAAAGGCTCAAGGGTGCTTGTGACCTCGGGATTCCCAATAATGCGGACCGCACGTCGCTGCAACCTGTCGAGAGCATCTAATAAGTACTTTGCGGAGCCATCCCAGAGATGCGAGCAGTATTCCACGCAGGACCGAATTTGGGTCTTGTATAGAAGACACCGCTGCTCCGGCGTGAAAAACCGTCTCACTCTGTTCAAGACTCCGAGTTTACGCGAGGCTGTTTTGATGATACTCTCGATGTAGTTTTTGTTATTAAGTTTGCAGCGAACATCCATACCGAGGATAGTCAGGTTGTCCTGCAGTGGCAGTGGAGTGCTCTGAAGAGTGGGAAGGGGAAGGAAAGAAGATACCTTTGCTGTGAACGCACATGCCTGTGTCTTCTTGGCATTGAACTCGACCAGGTTCTCAGAGCCCCATTGGGAAATGTTGTTCAGGATCCGGTCAAGCTCAGTGACAAGAAGCTGCCTTTTATCTGCGATATCCGACTGCTTATCCGCAGGACGTCCATGATAACTCCCGTGCAAAGTGCTATCATCTGCATAGCAATGAATGCTGCCGGTAGACAGCATGTCATTGATATGCAGAAGAAAGAGAGTAGGGGACAGGACGGACCCCTGCGGCACACCAGCATTTACCTGCAAGAACTCCGAGGCGCGTCCATCACAAAGGACGCGAATACGGCGATCCTGCAAGAAGCTAGCAACCCAGTTGCATAGTCTAGGGGGCAGACCGAAGGCTGGTAGCTTGGAAAGAAGCGATTTGTGCCAGACTCTATCGAAAGCTTTGGCGATGTCAAGACCAATTGCCAGTGACTCGCCGTGCTTGTCCATAGCCTCACCCCAAAGATGGGTAACATACGCCAGAAGATCACCCGTTGACCGTTTCGGCCTGAAGCCATATTGCCGGTCATTAATTAGGGAGTGATCTTCAAGGTGACGCATGAGCTGTTTGTTAATTATGTGCTCGAACACCTTGCACAGCACTGAGGTGATGGCTATGGGTCGATAGTTAGTCGGGTCTGAGCGATCCCCTTTCTTGGGGATCGGCTGTACATTCGCCTCCTTCCAAGCCGAAGGCACTGTACCCGAGCTGTAGGACAGCTGGTACAGCCGCGCAAGCATTGGAGACAACTCCGCTGCACATTTTTGTAGAACCACTGCCGGAATACCGTCCGGACCACTGGCTTTCCGTACATCGAGTGACTGCAGCACTGCACGGACATCGCGTTGCCTGATACGAATATCAGGCATTGCATGGTCACTGATCGGTAGTGTCGGTGGCTGCATGCCACAATCATCGATTCGGGAGTTGGCCGCAAAGAGATTAGCCAGCAAATTTGCTTTCTCTTGCGACTCATGGGCCAGGGATCCATCGGGGTTGCGCAGCGGCGGCAGCGAAGGCTGGCAGAAGTTGGCTTGCACGGCTTTGGCCAGTCGCCAGTAGCCACGGCTGCCCGTGGGATGCGCTACTAGTTCCTGACCAAGCCGCGCTATGCGCTGGGCATCCGCTCTGACATAAGCCCTCTTGCAGACCTTTGTGGCTCTATTGTACGCCGCCTTGAAATGGCCCACGTCAGGATCGCACGTAGCGCGCGCCCTCACCCAAGCGCGGTACGCGGACTGTTTATGATTAACAGCCTCCGCGCACTCGCGCCCGAACCAGGGGCGGGCTCTGCGGGCACCGGCGACATCAGTGTAGGGGATGTAATATTCCATGCCCAGACTGATCTCACCGGCGACAGCAGTTGCGCCCTCAGATGGGTTCTTGCCTTCAAAGCAGCGTTCAACCCACGGGATGGATGCAAAATAGTCACGCAATCCATCCCAGTCTGCTGACGAGTAGTGCCAGAGACGCCGTTTCCCCTGTACGGGTCGTGGTGGCGCTTTAATGGGCACCTTGGAACGGACCAGACTATGGTCGGATCCGCCTAAAGCGGCACTCACCGAAACACTGTACTGGTCCGGGCGACTCGTCAGCAGAAGGTCCAGCAGAGAGGGCTCATGGTCCGACCTTTTTGGTATTCTAGTAAATTCGTGTACCAGTTGGGTCAGGCCATGCGCCAGAGCAAATGCATGGGCGGCTCTTCCCGCATGGGTTGTTTTAGAGGAACCCAACCAGATCTCATGGTGGGCGTTAAAATCCCCCAAAAACACCAGCTCAGCGTTCGGAAACCGCTCCTGCGCATCATCTGCCGCCTGACTCAGGTATTCGAAGAGTCGAGTTGTCTCGGCATCTCCTGTATGGGAGCGGTAGAGGCACACATAGATCTGACTCGTAGAACCATGGTCTATGTGTACCCAAAGGGTGGAGAAGGATGGGTCCTCTAGGCAGCGCAAACGGCGACAACAAACATCCGCCCTAACAAACACGCACACCCCGGCTTTTGCACGGAAATTCTCCTCGAGGACATAGCCGGGGTAGAGCAAGTAGGTCGTGTCGTCAGGGCAGCGTATTTGTGTCTCCGTAAGAAATAGCAGTGCTGGTTTTGCCGTCTCCAGGTGTTGGTGGACGGCGTTGAGGTTTGTATGGAGCCCACAGATGTTCGTGGACTCCACCTCAAATAGCGAGCCCGTGGGAGAATGTCTTGCCGCTGTGTAGCCCAGTATTCTATTTTGCGCTGCCATAAGGAGGAGGTAAGGGAAGGCGTGAAAAAAGGGGACTATCGTCGCAGCACCGCGTGACAAATCGCGGGTGATTGGTTTTGTCTATGAATGTGAGGAACGGCGAGAGCCGACACGCCGAACGGAAGGGCCCCCGTACCCCCCCGAGTATGGTCGCCGGGCTCCCTCCGGTCACCAACCGGCACGACGAGCCATATCGGGATTATGCGCGACCTGGTGGGGCAGCCTCCCAGGGTGGTTAGTCCCGGTTGGGCCCCTGTACTATGCCGCGGGCGGCCAGCGGCACCACCGTTTCTACAGGTCTCCCTGTTCGGCGCGTCGCCCCGCGCCACCCCCCACTAGACTACGCCAATACCCACCGGTCCCGCTAGTGCTGCGACCACAATCCCCCCTGCCCGGCTATGCACTTGCTGACCCCTGAACGCAATCCAACCGAGATTGGATTACTATGGAGGGTTTTTCGCATAGTGCACGGTGGTACCAACCCGGTCGAAATTTGTGACAGATTTGTGTCATCAAATTTCTACCACCCTCACAAAATATTGCATATAAACTAAGTAGGTGCATTTTCATATAATTTTGAGGTTTTCCCTCAATTTCTCCAGGATCTCAGCATCAGATCCGGACTTCTGAAATACGATACCATTCTGACAGTATACCCTAACCAACGCCGCAAAAATAATAACATTCCGATTAAAACTGGCTCAGATATCGCGTAAAAAACATACATAGAAAAGGCTTTAGGCGACGAACTGCGAATCTCCTCGTTTTTTGGAGTCGGTTAAAAAGTAGTAAGTGGTAGGAAGGTACCTATCTAACCTACCTATGTGGGTAAACTGTTTTCTTCGCTTTGGCAGCTTCGTTTAACATTAAGCTTAAGCTGATAAGGCACATCGTAGGTATCTACGTACCTGCCTAATCATATTCTTTAAATATTGCAAATGCATACCATACCATGCGTAATATAAGTCGTAAAAGTGAATTGGAAATGCATGTTGTTACTATAATATTCCTTGAGTGACTACCCTGTAGGTTTTCGTTTAAAACATTTGAGGTATGAATGCTAAACATACATGAGTAGGTATATGGAAAATGATATGTTTTTGTTGAATTGTAGTATACTTACATAGAACCTATTGAGTATTGACCCAATTAGGCGCTTGACGCACTGGTTTCAAATCAAACTCGACCTATAAAAGCGCTTCAAGCAGTAACCGTTGATTAAAATGGTTTTAGTTACCTATATTTTGACCTACTCACTGCTAAATAAACCAAAAATCCCGTTAGGAAAGCAGGTTTAGCCCACTTTCGCCTACATTACGTTGGACAAATTGCCAAACTCGAAGGCCTGCCACTTGCTAGAATCATCTTTTCGCTAGGCGCTAGGCCTATATATATGATGCATGCGTTGCACCTATTATCATGATAGATCATGCGTTGTACCTACTTAGAATATCAATCAATCATTCAAGTAACCCACCGCAGTTTACTGCTGGATAAAGCTCTCCAAATGTTCTTAGAATTTCAACATTACTAAAGACACTTATATCGATCCTCAAGTATCAAAACCTCCGTTTGGGGTGGCGTCCTAATACACCGTTGGATTGAGTACTTCAAGTACCTATAGATCAAGTAAGAGATCGTCATAAAAGACGATGAAAGAAAAACTGACTGTGGCACTCGGGGATTGCCGCGGTAAAGCTATTGCATAGCATTTTTTATCAACTTTTGCATAATTATTTAATAATAATATGTAGGTAATAATATAAAAATAATATGTATATGTATGTATATGTATATGTATATGTATATGTATATGTATATGTATGTATATGTATGTATATGTATTTATATGTATATATATATATATGTATATGTATATGTATATGTATATGTATATGTATATGTATATGTATATGTATATGTATATGTATATGTATATGTATATGTATATGTATATGTATATGTATATGTATATGTATATGTATATGTATATGTATATGTATATGTATGTATGTTAGACAATGCACGGCCTTCAAGCCACACCTCCGTGCCCGTCGGAGTGGGGAGCGTGAGGTTTTTTCGTAACGGAATTCCTGGATTCGGTCCCCGCGCTCAAGATCCTCGATAGAAGCTATGCAATAGCTTAAAAAATGTAACTTCTTTATTATTGATGATAACAACATAACATCTTTAGTTGGTTTCTTTCTGTCAAACTCCACTTAATAATATGTTCTTCTTCATCTTAGTGTTAATCCCAATCGCATATGAAGCTTCCTCTTCGGGTCTGGGGTCAGCTTTTTCTAGTGTAACTGCGAGTTAACGACTCCTATAGATATTCGTATGGCATTCGGGACCTACGCACTATATGTATTATATAACTGGTAAAATCAGTTGCAGAAGTACAATGATTTGAAAAATTGTTTCAATTAAATTACTCATACAGCACTTTGTAGAAAATTTTGTAGAAAAAAATCACTTGGAGCTAATATATGTATTATATATTTTTAGAAAGCTCAAAACATGAAGTACCTAATTGAAAAAAAATTAAAAGTACAAGAATAATCAATAATCTTGTTTGAAGATTCCTCTCTATTTATGTGTTGTTCTTCACTTTCAAATGGAACTACATGCTATTCTCTCTCCATAAAGTCCTCATTCGTGTGGAGAGTGTCATAAGGTATTTCACAGTTTTGCCAATAGGAAACAAAGATTACCGACGATATCGCCTGCATCATTTTTGGAAGTGTTCGTGTACAGCAACTAATGAAGATGTTTTACATTCATTATTATTTACATCAGATCCATATATTTCTAGCTTAAGAATACCAACCTGTAGGAAAGGACTTGTTTATTGAAGCCGAAAAGCTTTTGGATCTTCCTAAAAGTGGTTAATAATAATAAAAAGTTCATTTCGGAACAATTCGAGTGTGACTCCTCTGGTGTTATGCTATGGTATGGATATGGTATTTCCGTTCTAAATCCGGCTTGTCCTGGTTTGTTTTCTGCACTGACGGCACAGGAACTCTCTGTTTTAACACGGGTCAGCAGCACGACTGTGTTGCCCTTGGTATTGCACACGTTCATAGGCCACGGTAACCACTTTACATCAGGTGGGCCGTGTGCTTGTGCCACCTAAGTGGTATAAAAAGCCCATTAAACTTGTAAGTACAGTTCACTTAAATACTTGTTAGTAAGGTACATCATTTCTAAATTTAATTTAATTGTGCATAGAATTTTTAATTTGATTAATGATTTTTTATTATTATTATATTAATTATATAAAACTATTCTCTAAATAATACTAAAAAAAAACGCTGGCTGACTTATTAAATACTATTTATTTCCTAATTTTATATTTTTTGTATAGTATTTACGTCAAATCTATTTTAAATCATTTTTATATAATAAAGTTTAAAGTTCAATGAAATTATTTTCATTTCATTTAAGAGCCCATATATTCAAGAATATATATACTAATTTTCAAGTTATTACCTCAGAAGGAAAAAGAGATACATATTTTTGAGACAGTGAACCCGTTTTTGGACTACAGTGCATCCATATTCATGCATACAAATATTTGCACTGATCGGGGATCAGACCCACGCCTCCTGCGTACCGGTCACGTTCATTACCGGCACGCCACAAAGGCTGTCTCTAAAATCCAGTTAGAATGTTTATTTATTACACGATTCTAACGGTTCTAAATTTGATTTATGTTTTATGATTGTTAATATGGTCCTCTATAATAAAAATAGCTGTTCTATCTTATACATATCTATCTTCTTTACATAATTAAGTTAGTCCCACTCATAATTTGCATTTAGACGTTATACCGATCGCATCCGCGGCCAAGGTGCCCTCGGAGCTTAGGGTACGCTTTCCGGCTCCCTCAAGTCATCCTCCAAGACGTCAAGCCTGGACTTCTTGGGCCTACCCCTTCTACCGAGACCCTGCGGGGGCGCCATTACCAGGCATTTGTCACCCACGTAGCCTAGCTGTTGCCGCAAAACGTGGTGACACCTGTGAAGGCGTGACATGAAGGCTGCCACAGACCTGAGAGTTCCTCACGCGATCTTCACGCGTGACTCCGCACATCCACCGCAGCATTTTCACTTTACACTACAAGATTAGACACTAGCAATTTATTTATATTAGTCATTCGCAAGCTTAAAGAATGATTTATCGATTGGTCCTAATATAATACGATTACTGTTTATAGTATATAGTGTACGAAAGAAATCGTTAAAATTGTTTCAATTCCTCTCGGTCTCCCCTACTGTTTTCACTTCTGTTTGATATGGATTTGATTCGACATGACCAACATTAACACCGGCGGAGTCGCAGGCATCATCTAGTTAATCTATATGTCAATCTTCTTCTTCTTCATCCTAGCGTTCTCATCTGGGATTAATATATATATATATATATGATGAAATAAAAATACAGGATGTTACTTTTTCAGATTTTAGTTGGTTCGATTACCGGGTGTGGCAAGCGAATTTTCGAAAAAAATTGAATGCCGTTTTATTTCTTATTAAAAATAAAGAAATGTTTCCTTTGAGTGAAATTTGCTATCTATAGTATTTAGAGTACTTCTCCTCCAGGTAAGGTTAAAATCTTCCACCTGGTATAATCTGGGGTCCGCTTTTCCAGTCCACCTGCGGATTTGGCTAAACTTCAATATTTTCCGTGAAATGACTACCATCTGACCTCCACAACCCATAGGCGATATCGAAGCATTGCAGTTAGACCAGTTGTTGTACCAAACCACACCAACTACCCGTAACGACTACCTTAGATGTTTGTATGGCCACCGAGACCGACGGTTTAACGTGCCCTCCGAGGCACGACCAAATCAATGCAAATACCCATATTCATGCATACAAATATTTACACTGAGCGGGGATCGAACCCGCGCCTCTTGCGCAGTGGCCGCGTTTACTGCCGCTACGCCACAGGGCGTATTTAGGCTATAAATGTATATGCCAATGACTGTTGCATTGAGCCAGTGGTGACGAATTGTGGTCACCCTCAAGGATCATTCATAAAGAGCATCGTAAAAATTGAATATCACGTAAACAAGAATTAAGTGTACTGAGTGAATTAAGTACAAGTCACTAGTTCGTCACTAATCCAATGATTGGTATTGTTGTGGTTAGAACAATACAACAGTGTTTTGTTTTTCTAGAATATATCGTAATTACGTATATTTTGACGACCTCTGTGGCACAGCGATGGAGCGTTCGACTGTGTCACAGGTTGCGAGTTCGATTACCCACTCAGTGCAAATGATTACATGAATTAATACTTACATATATTTGCATTGTCGGGATGTTTCTGTGTATAATATTTATACCTGCTTATTTATTTACAAAAATAGAAGTAGGTACGTTTTGCTGCATTTCAAAGCCCATAACGACACGCTCTGCCAAGTGGCACAATCGTATAAAATAGAATAATTAGCATAAAATAGAATAATCAACATACGTAAAAATAATAGGTACGTAAATATATGTCAATCCCATACATTGATTATACGCATGCCTAACGAATTGCTACTTATCTAGGGAGACTGCTTGCGGCAGGTAAGACCCGTCATGGGGAGTGGCTAAGGAGGCCACGTGATAGCCTCTCGTATTGGCTGACACAGATGATCACCGAGCTTCGGGCAGTATCTGTGTCAGAAGAAGATAGAGTCGCCCGAGTGCTATCACTGCGACGCAAGCGAGGACTGGGGGCTGCACCCACTTACCGAGTGTCCGGCGAGGGAGACTTCTAGACAGGTGATGGTGGCGGCCCTGGGAGTAAGAGCTCTCACGCTCACGATGCCAGGGCGGCTGGCGCCTCCTTTTGCGAGCAAGTAATGCTCGTGAAGGAGGCAGCGGGACCGTGAGCGTAGGAGCCGAAGACCGCGCTGCTCGCTAACTGAGGCAACTCGAGAGTCAGAGGTCGATAAATGACCTCCGTCCCCAATGAGTGCCGGCCTGGGGGTGACGGGTGGAGCCACCTGTTTACCTGGTAGAAGCATGCCGCTGCGGAGGTGCTCCCCATACCAAGGACGCGTTTGGGACTCCGTGGTCCCCACACCCGAGGAGGGCCAGATTGACAGAGGCCCTAGGTCGGCCGGGGTGCGAGGGATATGCGCTGCCAACCTCACCTTCGGCTTTGCACTACGACCCCTAGACGGCATGCGTTTTAGTCGGTTCGAGTACGACATAACCTCCACCTGCGGTTCCGGTTTACCCTTAAAAAAATAGGGAGGCTGCTTAGTTTGGGTCGAGAAAGCGCTGCGTGATATGCCCTTTTATTTATAGATAGTGGCTATTAAATTAACACAGAATAATACAATAATACAACATAACAGTTCCACAATGCTAGACTAAAGTGCAGGAATATTTTGCCGAACGTTATTTCATTCTTTATCGCAACGGTGACGTTTGAACGTTCGTTCGTAAGTTTTGTGAGTAATGACTGCTAAACACGAAATCGACTGCTTGGAAAACAGGTTATGTTAGCATTCTAAGTCCACGATATATTTTTTCCAATAAAATTTTGAGTTAGACGGGTTTAGGCTTTGACTTAAATTATGGAACTTGGTCGTTGCTCGCGGTGGTGGTGAAAGACAAGACATGAACCTATTCCTAAGATAAAGAGTCAAGTCAAGTCAATGTGCTGTGTCAGACTATAATTTATTTCTACTTTAAGAGTAACAAACACTCATACATACAAACATTACCGTTTGTAATACTTATTAGTGGATTATGTTCATGTTGGGGCCCCACCAAGATGTTCCGAGCCCTTTTATTCTTCTGTTGAATCAACGGCGCTTCTACTCTCAAATTATATTTTTTTGCCCGTGTGCTGTTACGGAGGAGGACGGAGGGAGGACACAACGGTATTTCCGTCCTAAATCCGGCTTCTCCTGGTATGTCTTCTGCACAGACGGTGGAAACTCTCTGTTTTAACACGGGTCAGCAGCACGACTGTGTTGCCCCTGGTATTGCACAAGTCCATAGGCCACGGTAACCACTTTCCATCAGGTGGATCGCGTGCTTATCTGCCATCTGAGTGCTATAAAAAGTACCTGGATTGCATTCTTGAAGACGCTATACTCCTCCGGTATAACATCACCTGCAAACCGGTATACTTGCTGATAGATGGGCAAGGTTCTTACGCCGCATTTCCTCTCAGGAAATTGAAAAATGTTCAGGAATATCAGACTGTTGCTGTCAGTGTACTAACAATGTAGTGTAGTAACAATAACTGCCGGCAGGAGTGAAAACTTTTGCTTTCTTTCTTTCTTCGTTATATACAGAGAAAAAGATAAAAAAAAACATACCATACCATACCATACCTATAATATAGCGCCAATCATAGAACCTATCACTAATTTTCTGCTAATTTTTCTCCAGAAGAAATTAAAAAATTACAAACAGAAATAAATTACAAACAGAAAAAATAATCACAAAAAGTAATAAATTACAAAAAGAAAAATAATCACAAAAAGTGTCAGAAGCCCAGGTTCGAACCCGGTACTATCTGAAACCATAAGTACTTACAGTCGAAGCGCTCACCGCTAAGCTACGAGGCTTCTTATCGTATACTGCAAAATAAACAGTCTGTAGCTGATGTTGTATGACTTCAGTCGTCGGTTACGGTTCAAAGGTCAAGTGATCATCCAACGCCGCTAAAGAAGTTTTCACTTCAAAAATTTACTAATAAACATATTACCTGCCTATGGGTCGCACTGTTCAGCAAAAGTGAAATAGTTTAGCCGTAATCTAATACTGCTCACTGGAGATATTTTGCGCTGTCATAATATATGTCAGTGGGAAGACCAACTTCTCCTACTTTATCTTCTGCACTGACGGCACAGAAATTCTCTGTTCTTACAGGATCGGCGGCACGAGTGTGACTCGCTTGCTGTTGTACTCATCCATAGGCCAGGGTAAACACGTTCCACCAGGTAGGCTGTGTGCATATCTGCCACCTAAGTGGTATAAAAACCGACCTAAGATATATTTTATATCGTGTAGGAAGTATATATTTTTTGATTTGTATATTGGGTCTTCCACGTGCATCACATTTCGTGGTTTAGTCAGTTAAGCACGGAGCGTGTTTCACTGACCTTCAGTTTTTATTATCTGAATTAAGTTATTTCACAAATATTAACCTTCGAACATGACCTGCCGTCCTTGGAACCTAGCATCAAATAAAATAACATCAACATATTTTGAAGAATTTTATTTGCATGAATATTTCTTTGGAAGGTAAATATTTCGTTTGGTACTAAAGAAATATTGACTTACTTAAAAATACTTTTCTCAATAGACTATACAAAAATAATCATGCCTTTACAATTATTGTTGTTTTCGTTATGAAAGAAGAACTAAAAGAAAATATAATATTATTAGGCTGTTTATAATCCTACCTGTGACAATAGAATTTGTACCGTTATCGTCAGGTACCTCCTTGCAACACTTTGTACCAATTTCGACAACTTTAGGGTAAAAATTTGTCCAAAATTCAAAAGCTTTGTAATTAACAGTCGTTGGATTACTCATTGTAAAATTCTGCCTGTCAATTATCAAATACCCGGGTTTCTCGGGTTCAAAAGGTTGCCAATCTATTATCACCCCTGAGTTTGTTGGATTCGAATACCATGCGAAATTTGACCACATTCTCATTATGATTTCTGAGATACTCTTGTCTCTTAGGTCCCATTTGTTTAAATCTTCAGGAAGGGCTAAAAACGGCAAGCCAAACACAAATACTAAATCGAAATTGTGCGGAACCCCTATCCATTCTGGAAGACCATCGTTAATAATATCTGAGAAAGGCTTGAGGTCAAACCTGTAGAGATAAACGGGGGCATGTGCACTAATATGTTTAGCTAATTGATACGTTGTAGCCCCGTGCACTTTATCGGTGTAAAAATCTACAAAGAGCTTCCTCAAAATAGTTTCATTTGTGGTCGGGGGGATAGGCTTATAGAAAAATTCAACAGCATCTTGTATATGATGCTGGTTTGTGAAGCATGAACTATTGTCAACTGTGATATCTGCAAGGATTATTTCTTCTCTCATTGAATCAAACTCTCGCTGACTAATACCAGTATCTCCGCTATCATCCTTTTCTAATAAGAGTCCATCTTCCATGCTAGTATAACCTGCCAAAAAGGGAACTGGAGAAAAAACATCGTCGTTGAACAATTTGCTTGGATAATCTGGTAAGAATGGACTTGTTACGTTACTGAAACCGCCATCAACAATCGGCTTCCAGTCACCCAATGGTGCTCCTAAGTCTAAAAGTGCTTGATCTGGCACTCTTCTAAGGCAATCTAGTAGTTTAAAAGTTGGTCTTCGGAAGCAGCCAAATTCAGTCTGCACTTTATCAACGGTAACGCTTTCTTTTCTGGCTATATTAACAGTCTCAGGCGCTAGGCCATTTCCACTCATTGCTATAGCTTTTGCAAAGAGTCCAGATGAATATGACGATATCAAATGCAATGTAACACTAATTGCTCCAGCATCATGGCCAAAAATACACACATTATCTGGATCTCCACCAAAATTTGCAATATTGTTCTTAACCCAGTTTAATGCGGCTACTTGGTCTAGAAGACCAAAGTTTCCTGGTGCTTCGGTATCAAGTGTAGAGAAAAATCCAAATATATTTAGGCGATAAGCGACGGATACGAATATTACCTGTAAAATGAAATGTTGTATATTAATATTAGCATATTTTTCATATTTTTGCTCCCTATTACATGAAACCACATTCTCTGTGTATCTTGTCGATTAAGCGGGCAGGGATGGCTTATACTTTTGGTTATTAAACATTAAATTGAAACACTAGAAGGGAAAACCAATTTTCAAAGTAACAAAACAAACTCTTTTAATAAGCAATTATCTATAGGGTACTGGCCTTGTTACCGTCTTTTTTTTTTTACGTGCGGGAAATCCCCACGGATACCCACCCCTCCGGAGCCGGAGGGGTAGGTTATGTCGGACTCGAACCGACTAAACCGCACGCCGTCTCTGGGTCGTAGTGCTAGGCCGAATTGGAGGTTGTCATGCGACATATCCCTC
Source organism: Eilema caniola (assembly GCA_949126895.1). Lineage (NCBI taxonomy): Eukaryota > Metazoa > Arthropoda > Insecta > Lepidoptera > Erebidae > Eilema > Eilema caniola. Next base: position 17,052,156 of record OX421477.1, read on the forward strand.
GCACCCCGGCTGACCCAGGGCCATCCCTCTCGGTCTGGCCCTCCTCGGGAGGTGGGGACCACGCGGTCCCCGACTCAACCCCGGTATGGCCACCCGTTCTACGATGCGCACCGCCGCCGTGGCCTGCTTCTGCTAGGGTGACGGGCGGCTCCACCCGTCACCCTCAGGCCCGCGCTCATCGGGGGCGGAGGTCAGTTTGCGCCCTCCGACGCCCGAGCCGCCTTCGGGCGCGTGCAGCGATGTCAGCGAGCCTTTCTCGCTCATCGCGCCGCGCCCGCTCTGCTGTCTCCTTCGCGAGCATGACCTGCTCGCAGAAGGAGGCGCTGGCCGCCCACGCATCCGCGCAGCGGACCATCGCCGCGAGCAGGGTGGAGAGCGTGAGCACTCTCACCCCCAGGGCCGCCACAAGCTCCCGCCTCGGCGTCTCAAACGCCGGGCACTCGGTGAGCGTGTGCAGCCCCGAGTCCACGCTCGCGTCGCAGTGATGGCACTCGGGCGTTGGCTCTATACCCATCAGATGCAGATACCACCCGAAGCTACCGTGCCCGGTGATAATCTGCGTCTGACGGTACGAGAGGCTACCGTGTGGCCTCTCTAGCCACTCCCCCATGATGGGCCTTACCGCCGCAATGACGGCGTGCCCTGGCCTTGTTACCGTCAGCAACTTTTACGAACAATTTTGAAAAAATAAAATATTTTAAATCCTTGAATAGTCTAATTCCAGTACATAAGGGCACTTTTAAACTTAAGAGAAGAAAGACGAGAAGATGACAAGAAGATAATGTGTAAAAGTTAGGGCCTTAGGCAAGACTAATATGTTTTTGGGTGGGTTGTTGCTTTCGTACCCAGTCGTGTTAATACACCAGCGTCTGTTAAATATTAGATTCAATGGAGACTGGGTATCCCATTTTTTAGGTTAGATAGGTGTAACTCAGTGAACCCATGTCTATTTTATTATTCTTAAATGTGAAGGATGATCTATTTTTCTTCAATAGGCTCACCGAGACCTGACTGGCCGGCCGGTGGACAGCTTAGGTGACCATCATTGTAATCGATTAGGCTACGGTGTAACTGCTTTGTTATATGTGTGCATAGCCTGAGGCCTCCACATGGAAAAGTTTTAATAGAATTATGCCAAACTCGTCCTCAATCTAAGTCACTTCGTGGAACTATATGCATATACAATTTTATTTCAGTACTTAAATAAGTAGGAAACTTACCTTTTGCTTGAGCACCAGGTGGAAGGGATTGAGGCTGTTTGGGCTGCCTCTTAGGAAGTCACCGCCGTGAAAGAACACGAGAACCGGGTTTCCTTCGACTTTGAAATCTGGGAACAATTTTTTAAAACTTTATTCTAATTTAATAAATAATGATTTTTTTTTCTGAAATCTCTCCATTACTCAATGAGCCTATCACAGTACACGGCTAGGTATAGGCCTCTCCCAATGCAGGGAGACTGTGGTCTACTGTTTCCACGCTGGCCAGACGGGTTAGTACAGTCAGTGACAAAACGATTTTATATTTACGTCTTGCATTCGACTTCTTACTAATTACATCATCATCATCATCAGGCTATATTAGTCCACTGCTGGATATAGCCCTCCCCAATGAGCGCCATAGCGCCCTGTCTTCAGCTCGCCGCATCCAGCATCTGCCTGCAGTCTTTCTTAGATCGTCATCCCACCTGGTCGAAGGGCGTCCTACACTACGCTTGCCGAGTCGCGGTCTCCACTCAAGAACACGTTTACCCCAACAGTTGTCGGTTCTTCGTGAGATATGGCCAGCCCACTGCCACTTCAGCTTGCTGATTCTTTGAGCTATGTCGATAACTTTGGTTCTCTGTTGGATGTATTCGTTGCGGATTCTATCCTTAAGAGAAACTCCGAGCATAGCTCTCTCCATAGCTCGCTGAGCAACTTTGAACTGATAGACCAACCCTGCCGTGAGTGTCCATGTCTCGGCTCCGTAGGTCATGACGGGTAGGACGCACTGATTGAAAACTTTCGTTTTCAAGCATTGCGGTATGGATGACGAGAAGACTCGGCGTAGTTTCCCAAACGCTGCCCAGCCCAGCTGGATCCTCCTCTTGGCCTCCCTCTCGAAATTGTTTTTACCTAACTGCAGAACCTGCCCGAGGTAAGTGTACTCAGAAACGATTTCGAGAGGATGACCATGTACGACGACCGGTATCGGATCAATGTGGCCATTGATCATGACTTTGGTTTTGTCCAAATTCATGCCAAGACCGATACGTCGCGAGGCTGAAGCTAGTCCGCCCAGCATCTGGTTCAGCTCCTCTAGTGACTCCGCCATTAAGACTATGTCATCTGCGAATCGTAGGTGTGAGATGTAGTCGCCGTTTATGTTAATGCCCTTTCCTTTCCAGTCCAGCGTCTTAAATATATCATCCAACGCGCTGGTAAACAGTTTCGGGGATATAGTATCCCACTGTCTCACTCCTCTGCGCAATTGGATCGGTTTAGACTGCTGGTCCTGTACTTGGACACTCATGGTGGCGGCTTCGTACAGACATCTCAGCACTTCAATATAACGATAGTCTACTTGGCATCGCTGTAAGGATTCCAGAACAGCCCAGGTTTCGACAGAGTCCAAGGCCTTCTCATAGTCCACAAAGGCCAGACACAGGGGCTGATTATACTCTTCGGACTTCTGTATAATCTGCCTCACTGTGCGAATGTGGTCTATGGTGCCATATCCTCCGCGAAACCCGGCCTGTTCCGGCGGCTGGAACTCGTTAAGTCTCCTGGCGAGACGATTCGTGACCACTCGTGAGAACAGCTTATAGACATGGCTCAGGAGCGAGATGGGTCTGTAATTCTTAAGAAGGGTTTTATCACCCTTCTTGAATAAGAGCACCACCAAACTCCCGCTCCACGCCTTTGGAGTTCTCCCACTGTGAAGGACGGCGTTGAAGAGGTTCTGTAGTTCCTGTATAACAGGGGTTCCTCCAGCTTTCAAAAGCTCTGATGTTATTCCGTCCTTACCGGAGGCTTTTCCATTTTTAAGCTGCCTCAGAGCTGACACGATCTCGTTTTGACTGATGTCAGGCAGTTCGTCGGTGTAGTGGCGTGTCAGGGTGGCTCTGGAATCGTGGTCATCTCGTCGAGAATGAGAGGCATGTGCAGCGTATAATCGGCCGTAGAAATCTTCTATCTCGGCGAAGATCCCTGGATTTGACAATACGGTCCTCCCGTCGTGCCTTGTTAGCTTCGTCAGGTGGCTCCTGCCAAGCTGCTGAGTGAATAGTTTAGACCCTCGGTTTCGCTCTATCGCCTCTTCGATAAGGCGTGTTTTGGAGCTCCGAAGGTCGCGCCGTACCATCTTTGCAATTTGCCTGTTCAGGTCTGACCTCTCCGACGAAGTCGCTTGGATGGTTTCCCGTCTTTTTGTCATCAACCTGAGAGTCTCAGCCGAGAGTTTGGATATCCTGCCACAGAACTTGATGCCCTCATTCCTCAGAGTTTCGACCAGATTGTGTAAGCTCTCGTCAACGTCGTCGATGGGTTCCAAGGCAACAAATCTATTCCCGAGAAGCTGCTGGAACTTCTCGGTGCCCGCCAAGATATGGATTGGGTTAGGTCGGAGCGTGGACTTCATCAATCGGCTTCTTTCAAGCTTTAAGTTGATATTCAGAGAGCCTCGGAGAAGTCGGTGATCAGATCCGGTATTAAACCTGTTGATCACTGAGACATATGTGATACATACAATATGTGCTTGCTATCCGTCATGATGAAGTCGATCTCATTTTTTGTAACAGTATCGGGGCTTTTCCATGTTCACTTTCTTTGAGGCTGTTTCTTAAAGAAAGAAATCATTAAGAACAGTCCCTCCTTCTCAAGGAAGTTGACAAGCATTTGCCCCCTGTGATTCCTAACTCCATAACCATGCGGGCCTATACGGGATTCGTTGCCAGTCTGTGTTCCCACCTTGCCGTTAAAGTCCCCCATAACAACATTGAAGTGGGCCTTGGTGGTGCTGTGTAAGGCTTTGGATATGTCTTCATACATATCCTCCACTTCATCATCCGGGTATGTCGAGGTCGGTGCGTAAACCTGAATGACCTTCATGCTGTAGCGTTTGAACAGCCGAAGGATCAGGTACGCTACCCTGGTCGACACACTGGAGATTTCTTCAACGTTGTTAGAGAGGGCCTTATCGACGAGGAAACCTGCGCCACTCTGGGATTTCTTATCCCCCTCGCGAAAATAGAGAAGATGGCCCGAGTCTAGGGTTACGGTGTCTACCCCCTCTCTACGGAATTCACATAACCCTAGAACATGCCATTTAATGTTCTCTAACTCCACTTCCAACTGTCAAGCCTCAGAGTGCATCCGTTATACGTTGCCAGGGTCAGATCTTTGTGGCAGCCTACCGTAGCCCGGTGATTCTTCGCACCCCCTGCCCCGCCGTTACCATGGCCAGGAATAGCGAGGCGGCCGGGAACTGAGGGCCATCTTTTTAGTCGTGCCATCTTAGAGGGGTAGTGCCCATAATCCCCACGCTGGTCATGCGGGTTGGGGATCGCAGTTTGGTTGTAGGTTTGCTCTGCAAGGGGCGCTGCTGCCCACCCCCCGGTTTTGTGTCCCTTAGTCACCTTTTACGACACCCGCGGGCAGAGTTGGGTTGGTGCTATTCTTGTAGGTTACTAATCATAACATCTTCGCAAAGTTTTACATTAAATAATACTATTAGGTCATCCTACTTAGGATACAAATACCCGATTTATATCTTGACTAGCTAATGCCCGCGATTCATAGCGTGGCATTTTGTTCTTGTTCCCGCTATTCAAGGAAACCTATTACCGTTGCTATAGCACTCATATAGCTTTTACGCTATAGCTTTTGCGATAAGTCCAGCCCCTCTAGAGAAGTGGCAATTAGTTGGACGGCATTTGATGTAATAAAATGACGAATCTATGGGATTTGAGCTATCTGACAGTCGTTAAAGTATGTAATAAATGTCAAATCCCATACATTCGTCAATCTATTCCAACGCCGGTCAACAAATTGCCACTTGTCTAGAGGGGCAGATGAATAAGTCGATATTATGTGTAACTCTGGTTTTCTCGAAGGCTGAAGCGGTAATATAACACTGATTGTTCCAGCGAAACCTATTTCGATAGAAAGTAACCTAGGTATTATTCCAGATTGCAATCTGTCCCTGTACCAAATATTACCTATTAAGCCGTTAGAGCGTGATTGAAAACCAAACATCCACACATTTTTGCATGCAAACTTTAACATTTATAATACTAGCTTTAGCCCGCGGCTCCGCCCGCGCGGATGTCGGTTATCGAGACCAAACATAGCCTATGTCCTTTCTCAAGGTCTAATCTACCCCTATACCAAATTTCATCAAAATCGGTTCAGTGGTTTAGGCGTGAAAGCGTAACATACAGATAGACAGACAGACAGACAGAGTTACTTTCGCGTTTATAATATTAGTATGGATTAGTAGGATAAGATAAGTATTCTCTTAACTTTCATTAGAGCATAACTTTACTAGGTATCTACAACTTTAGGGCAACACACCTGTACAGTTTAATCCAATTTAATTACCGATTACACATTAGTTCATAAAATAATCTACGAACAACTATGCAAAGACATTTTGCGCCGCTATTGGGGTCAAGTATTACTCAGATTAAGGTTAGGTCAAAGGGGGTTGTTATGACCGATGGATTGGCACGGCAAACTTGCATTAAGTCACCTACTTATAAACTGTAATGACGGGGACATATGTTATTATTAATATTGAAGTTGAAAAGGTGTTCAGGAATATAAAAAGTTATTTTATCGTGAATCAGGGCAAATGCAAACGTTGTATCTTTAACAAAATGTTTAAGCAGTAGCTATACTTAAGCATGGCGGTGCAATGTTCGCGCCTCGCCATACCCGCAGGCGAATTGACAACTCCGTGGGCCCCACACCAGTCGGCTGGGGTGCAAAGGATATGTCTAGGTATTTACTAAATCAACCAATTACTGCTCTCATGTGTTTTAATCGGTTTAAATCCCACATAACCCTACCGGCTCCGGTGCGGTGTATTTATATCCTTGGGAATTTTTCACACGACAAAAAAAAAGGGTTGGCCAAGTTATTACACTAGTTTTAGATCGTCGAAAGTTAAATCTTTTGCCGAATTAAAACTACTTAGTGTTACATGTGTTTAAAAAAAATTGAGACAGGGCTGGAACCCACAACCAGTTCCTTGCGGGGGCTGCTGACCAATTGAGCTACTTGGACACCTCATATTCTGAATATCTTATTTACTCAAACAAACTTGTAATCATCATCATCTTCAAATTGTAGCCGGTTACATCCGAGGCCAAAAGGTGAAAACCTAAGAGCCCAAAGTCCACTTACCCTTTCTGTACCTTTTGGTTTGAACCAAAAGTCCCATAAATATGGGAGCCATTAGTTTCTGACCCAATCCTAAGCGAAAAGTCTTCCTCGTCAGTATATCCTCCGAGAAGGCAGATTTGTTTTAAAAACTTCATTAAGCCAACCAACTAAACTTAAGTTCTTTATACTGTGGTCACAGATAATACTATTGTATAAGCATTTGCTTACTTCTACTATTTCAGTCCTAACCGCTTCATACTCTGATTACGTGAATTAAAAGAATCACTCGAATTAACTTTTCATGTCAAAATTTGTTCGATACTTCAATTAAAAATTGTATTGACATAGGACGAAAGGACCTCAAAGGACAAGAAGACGTTTATTTTTACAGTTATTCCTTTTATAAAAATATAATTTATTCCCATTTCGCACAAAAAATGTATTTGCATTTCATTCGAAAACCGATACCTACACTTACCATTACAAGTAATCAAGGGATTGTAAAAGGAATTTATGTAAAATAAAACGTGGAGTAGATTTCTGAATAAAAGTCGACATACAAAATTAATATTTAAGCGGTTGGAGCGACCCCTATCGCCTATTAATAATACACAGGGATCTCGTCATAATCCTACACCTACGTACAGTAAGTACCTACGTAGCTAAATGTTATAGGTTAATCTCACTACTTATCAGCTTCCGTGGCGTAGCGGTAGTGAACGCGGCCGCTGTGCAGGAGGCGCGGGTTCGATCCCCGCACAGTGCAAATATTTGTATGCATGAATATGTATATTTGCATTGGTCTGGGTGTTTCTATGTATAATATTTATGTATTTACAAAAAAAAAGTATCTAAGTATGTATATCTAGTTAGGCTAAGCGTTGTGTGAAACGTTGTGGAATATTTATTTATTTATTTATTATTATTTATTTATAAATTCGTTTGTATGTATTAGTGAAGCGGATTTTTTTAAAATTAGTTTATGGGAATGGCTATTATTAAAAAATATTTCCACCAAATTAATAATTCCGAACGATTTTGCTCGAAATCGAAACTATGCCCAAAATCTTGCGTTTCAAAACGACTTTAAAATCAGCCTGTGTAGTACCTATACCTACTCATACATAAGTTTGTTTGTAGATATGTATGTTTTATTCAGTAGGAGATGCTGATAAGACTTAAATTCACCTGATGGTAAGCTAGAGAAAAAATGATGCACGACGGTAAGTATTGCATTCATCATCATTATCAACATATCAGCCGCACACAGTCCACTGTTGAATATAATCCTCTCCTAAGGACTTCCAAATTGACCGACCTAAAGCAGCCCGCATCCAGCGCTTACCGGCGACCTTGAGTATTGCATTAGCTAATATAATTTTGTCTTCAAATATACCTTCATAATTCTTCTAGTCTAATTACTTAAGAACTTATTTATTAAGTGAGTGATATCGTGTTTGGAGGCTACTTTGCTCTGCAACCCCACTCAAAAGCGACGATCATACTACGCAACTGTATCCAATGGTACATACTCATCATATAGATTGTCGCAGGTGCTCTTGATAGCCGAGACCGAGGACTTAAGAGACACTTGTAAGTTATGGTTTGAAAATTAATCTCTCGTCCACCTTCTCAGGAAAATACTTATAAGGATCCATAATCTATCTATGAGTATAAGTATACTAGGACACTTCAATTCTTGTCTTCCTTTTTTTCAACTTAACACATTTCGAGTTCTGTTTAGACATTTGCCAAATCGATTAAGATAGGAAAAAGTGAATGCACAGGTGGGACTCGAACCCACGATCTTTCCCTTACAGGGGGAATGCTCTGACCACTGAGCCACCTGGGCATCCATTGGCCCTGTGGCTCAGTGGTCAGAGCACGAGTCCCACCTGGGCATTCACTTTTTCCTATCTTAATCGATTTGAAAAGTTAGCATAGTAAATGCTTCAAAATTTCATTCAATACACATTTGCCGTTGTGTTAGGATAAACATACACTATAGTTTAGCTTGGTTAGGAAAGAAAAGGTTTAGACAATCATCGGCTACATGGGTGACAAATGCTTGGCAAAGGTGCCCCATCGGGTCCAGGCAGAATGGGTGGGCCCAAGAAGTCCTGCCCCTCTAGACAAGTGGCAATTCGCTGGTCGGCGTCTGATGGAATAGAATGACGAATGTACGGGATTTGACGTTTGTGACAGACGTTAACACATGTCATAAACGTCAAATACCATACATTCGTCATTCTACTCCATCAAACGCTGGCAAGCGAATTGCCACTTGTCTAGAGGGGCTGGTTTGACATCGTGGAGGGTAACATGCGTGCCAACGGTCTCACTACCATGGGCACCCAAGATCGTGCGAAGTGGAGGAGGAAAAACCGGAAAGCGAATCCTGAGCATCGAGTTCACCTACGCCTCGAAAGTCATCAGAAAAAGTGAGAGGAGGGGTTTTACACTGGAAGGAATGGAAATAGTACAATAATATTATTAATATTGCAATTAATTTGCAGAAGTAGTCTTAATGAACTCTTTAAGCTGTAAATCTTAATTAAAATAATTGAAGTTAATGAGAAAGTACGGAGCAATTAATTTTATATCAACATATATTATCATTAATTGTAGAGGCATTCTTATAAATGTACGAACATAGTAATACGCATATAGCTGGATGCCAGGGCTTTGTATTTATATTTATATTTTCTGGCTTCGCTCTGTATTTTTATCTCACCGGTAGATATCACAGGGAGTGTGTGAAGAATCTTGACAGTCATCCTAACTGTGATATTGACTACTCGCCACTACCATTAATCTTTGCCAGAACTAAAAGCCCTTAGGTACCGACAAAAGTCATACTTTGAATTTCTTAGAAACTGATAGTCTTTTCCAAGTCATAAACTGTAACTTATGCCCAGAATCGTAACGGTGGAGCAACAAATCATCCATTGTGATGAAAGGACTCATAAAACGATTAGGATCTGCGTCGAACCATTTACGCATAATGTATCATATTATTCGGTAAAATAGCGTACTTAGGAACAAGTTTAGGAAGTATGGGAAGTATCAAAGTATGTTTATTTTGATAAACTTGTATGGGTTTCAGAATATAGAGATTCTGTATGTAGGGTAACATCAGAAAGTTAGTACAATTTTAGATTCGACAAAATTTTTAAATGGTCAATGAGAAAAAAGGGGTGTGTTTCTGAAGCCAAACTCAGCGGCAGGTTTTCTTCTCAGGTTTCCGAAGTCTGACGGCAAGCACCCCCAGATACATGCAATAACAATGGAAAGTATATAGTCTTGACCAATGCAACGAGGGGATTACTTTTAATTACACTTTTTTGAAGGCTAAAATCAAATTGAATGACTGAAATATTGGAAGGAATTCACAATATTAATTCTGACTTTTGTACTTCTGCTATAGTCAAGGTTTTGTTTACAAAATAGCGGCAAAAGTCATAATTTTAGATTATTAAAATATTATCTGACCGGTCACAAGAGCTACGTCCTCACGGGTACCTTTTAAATTCGTAGAACGTTTGAAATATTTTGAACCCGTATTAAGAGTTTGCTATCGTAAAAAGTTCAATCACTTTAAAAGGGTTTTCACATTCATCCGATATCTGATATTGTTGTCGGACGCCGATAACCGATCTCCGTTAGCTGATGTGCTGTTTTCACATATATTCGACAAAATCGGCCCGATACGGCCATTTGCTCGAAAGCACAGACTAATTATTAGGGATGCTAGGGATGAAAAAAGAAAGAAAATAGTACAAGCAAATTTCGATCTTATTATCATGACATAGTACCCTTTTTTTCTGACATTCGTGATCAGCGTCATCTATTAATGCGAAAAGACACGTAACTAAGAAAATGTCGAAAATTGCTTTCAGTCGCTGTTTTAGTCTGTTTGTGATCCGATATCGGGCCAACACAGTGTTGTCGGCTCCGATAACCGATATCGGGCCGGACAATGTGAAGGAATGATACATATGACATACATTGGACTTCCTCCGATATCAGGTATCGGGTATCGGATAGTGTAAAAACGCTCTTATGTACCTATTTTGCTAGCCGACTAGTATGGCAACGGCTTTACTAATAGAATAAGATGTTGAACTAGGTAGAGTTGTCTAAATATAAAGTATTGTATATACTAATGAGATAAATAAATTTACAAAGTCATGTGCGACCTACAGTACACCAATACTGAGTCTGTTTGAAATTAATTTAAATCAGGAAAACATTTTTTACCGCTCAGAAATTCATCAGTTAATTTTTAATTTAGTTTTAATCACTCATTGAGAAAAATAATAATAAATCTTGCAAGTAAAAATTTCTTTTTCCTAATTATTAATACTTTTAGCATACAACCACACGATAAAAATTTCAAACAGCGTAAATTAAAAATTAATTTAGAATTCAACTAAAACTGAGCAAAATTTTCATCCAAAAGGTAAACATTAAACATTGCATACAACTGGAGGATGATGATAGCAGCGCATGGTCTTGGCATCCTTGGTAGTGAAGTCATTGGCACGGATTTCACCTTCTACAACGTCAAGTTCTATCTACCGCTCCTATCTGGGTTCAGTGACGGAGGTAGTATTTACAGCCATTTGTTATCCACGCGCAAATTAAAGCTACTAATTTTTTGTTAGTATAGGAATCGCTAAGAGTACCTACGTATGCCGAACATTTGACAGCTCGTATATGTCGCCTAATTGTGTATACTATATTAGCTATAAGACAAAGTTGTGATTTTTTTCGTGCCGGAATCCTGTCAGCGAAAAGACTGGTATCTATGTCTTCAAACAGGATAAGAAAAAAGGTTTCTGAACGACGGACGACAATAAAATGACACTTGGCATTGGGAGAGCGCGCCAACGAGATGTGTGGCTAAATGAGTTTTTTTTCGTACATGGTGGATTGGCCGGATTGTCCAACGAAATGAATCCGATTGCATCGTGGCGTGTGTGAGACGCCATGGGAATCGCTAACCACCATCGGCAAGGCGATGGCAGCGATGAACTAGCTGCGGTGACATTTTGCCCGCCGTAGTTGCGGGCGCGGCGACCATGCACGGGCTCCCCCATTGGAGTCCATGCGATGCCGAGTGCTCCAGGCGAGAGCGCCTGAGCGCTTCATATAGCGGCTCGCCTACTTTTTTTCGCGGCGAGACCTCGAAAATTTTCTTTTATTGATATTGGACCCAATAGTGTTTTATGTGTAGCCACATTAAAAGTACGTGAGTGTCGAAATGGCTTCGCTCAGAGCCATAAGTCAACCAGCGTCGCGTTTAGACCATTGCGTATCATAATCGCGTGGTGTTTAATTTAGAACTTCAGTGTGCGTCCTCGCATCTTATAATTTGTTAAACAATATAAGCATGTTGTCCTAATTCGATATCTTTAATTTCACTCAACCCTTGTAGCCACGCCATGGGCTATTCTCCAAGAGGCCTTTGACCTAAAGGTTCTGTTGCAGACTGCCAGAGTTTCTATCCGGCCTATTTCTTTTGACTGTAAGTATTTTGTGGCATTAACCTATCATCAACCATTTCCTACCTGTTTGTTGGGCGAGGCTCCATCTGACCTCTGCCGACCCCAACAAACAGTCTTTTTTTAACATTTTTTTTTATATGCTACAATTATTACAACGAACTTTTGTTCATAACAAAATTACACCGGAATACCTAATTAGACATTAAATCCAACTTGCTCATAAACACGTAACAAATGCTCACACATTTATACGAATTGAGGATAATTTTACGCAGACGAAAGGTAACTTGTCATTTTGAGGTTCTCTCATAATTTAATCAGTAACTGTAAATCTCTGTAATTTATTTGATAAATGTTGGAACGTGTGAAATTATTTTGCTAAAAATACGAGTATGATTCAGAGTTCATTGTTTCTTTTTCACATTATTTATCTTACCGATGAACGGTAACAAGCACCAGAAGTATTTTACAAAAAGTTTCCGATTCGACAAGGTGGTTGATTTTTTTTCATCCATATCTATGAAGGTAAATCTGTGTGTTTGTAAGTTTCGGTTCAGAGGGCACATTTTCACAAAATTTGCTACTCCTGTTCTTTTATTAAAAAAAAAACAAGTTTTGTCAAGAAGTTATTTGATACGGGGTTAATTGTGAGGAAACGGAGGAAAGTTTGCTGTAGGTTTAATAATGATTTCTGGCTGACACATCAAGGACACGATGTTTCCTCACAGGTGATTGTGAAAAAAAAAGGTGCTTGCGAAGTAGTAATATCATACTGAATGACTTACCTACGTTGATTTTCAGAGATAGCCTATTCCATATCTGATAGCCTTCCAAACTGTCACACTCTATTTGACGAATAGGGACGATCTCTGAAGCTTGCAAAGAACATAGAAAGGATACATTCTTCAAAGCTTCAGATAAACTTACGAAACACATCGATCGTGTTAAAGGAATAAATGCTTTATAGATGCTAACACTTTTACTTCGATCGTCGATACAATAATAAAATGGGATAGATATATTATGTAGGTATTTTTTGAACGAATTTTGAATTGAATTATGAAATAGCTTACTTATTAATATACTATTCTTCTCCAGCGACTGACTATTCATCTCTCTTAATGTACCTATTATCTTCTTCATCCTAGCGTTAATCCTAGTCACACCCAAAGCTTTCAACTGCTCAGCTAAATTAATGTATTATATAAGTATATCAAATAAATATCTCTAATACTCGTCGCTGCTTGCGTCTCCGCCTGCGTGGAAATTGATCATGTTTGCAACAGCCTTGGGAACTTATTGCCGTGATAAAAAGAAGCCTATGTGTTATTCCAGAGTATAATCTATTCTTGAACCAAATTTTAGCGAGATCCGTCCAGCTGTTATATCGTGATTAAAACAACAAACAAACTTCCAAACATGCAACACATTACATTATAAACTTCCACATATTTTGTAATAATAATAATAATAGGATGTACTACTTCAAGTTTCATAAACAAATACTCGACATGCTTAAGTTAAAAATAACTTCTTCTAATTTGAAGCAGATTATAGAACAATTATTTATATCTATCGATTCAAGTTTCTAAGGAGTGTTATTAACTCAAGCACATGACTTTTCCCACAAGATCCCCCTCCGTGCCTTGGAGTTGGATCAATAGTTAATAAGTGGAAAAGTGATCACTGTTTTAGTATATTTCCTACAATTCGAGGAGTAGGAAATTAGTTTCATTTTAATGTGATTTGGAAAATGGGCATGACTGAAACATGATGAAAACATGCGGATTTGATTTCCGCTCATTACAAATGTTTGCACGTATGCATGAATTGGTGCGTGAGCATTGGTCTAAATGTTACGATGGCTAATACGCATGTACCTATTTACACAAACTAGTATGTTTTTCGTATTCTAGATTCCATATCTAACGCAAGGTAAGTTAAGCTATGCTACTTATACTTTGAATCTAAGTATATAGCATTGTGTAAATATTTTAAAGGTTTCTACAGGATCGGGTGAGACGCCTCTAGTGCTGCACACGTCCATATGGCCAAGTATTATGTTATCTGTGTCCACGATAACCACTTCCCATCACGTGGGTCGTGTGTTTGTCTGTTACCTAAGTGGTATAAAAAAACATCTGTATTATAGTTACAAGAAGTAAGTATTCAGGTAGGTAAATCGATACTGTTTTTTGTTCCGTAAAGCTAGTCAAGTAGTCTACAATTCTACATGAAAGTTACTGGGTACTTAGTATGCATGAATAACTAAAATTACATTTTTTTATTAATGTAGATAAAATATAAACATTATGAATAAAAATTTAAGTGCCCAAAGTCACGTGAATTTACATACCGGAATTTAAATATTGAGTAAGTTAAATAACTCTATGGCTAGCTTTTCATTGCATGTGATGACAACCAGAATTACTTGATCCTCATGGCTTGCTAAAAAGTATTAATTTGTTGAACATTGTAATGGTAGCAAGTGTCAAGTTATTGTGGTGATTATTCAGCGATGTGAAGCATGCTGGCATAGCTTGGAAGCACAAGCTTAGAAATGAACTGTTTGTTCTACTAGGCTACTTAACTGACGAATACTTTGTTTATTTGGGTAAATAAACCATAATAACACCTCTGAATTTCTAACCAGGCGTTTTAGGAGGCGGCAAATTTTATAGCTATAAAAGGTTAGCAATAAATGCAGGCCAGTAATTGTTATCCTACATATTTCTTTAATAAAACCCACTACCTATCACGCTATAATAAATAGGCCGTTAATAGGAATTACTACTGCTGGTATTGTATATTTTATTATTGTTATGCCACCTTAACATTAAATTTTATATACTTACCACAAAAATTATATTTTTGTCCTTCAAAAAAAATCTTTTGCTAGTGGCTTTTTGGTGACATTTCTCTGTAATTAAGATGAATAGCCAAAAGTATATTGCATACTGCATACATAAAAGTTTTATTAAATTAAATTAAATTAAATTAATTAATTATTTATTTCAGACCATAGTTTAGTCCATAGTGTTAGTAGATATATTAGTAAAAAATGTGCTTAAAATTATTTTAATATTGTTAGTACCAACTACATTAACATTTATATATTGCCGTTTACTACATTTACCCAATGTCTTTGGATAAGTCAAACCTGTGAGCAATGACTTTCAGAATGCTGTTGTTCGTACTACGCAAGCGCTGCTGCAGGGAAGCAACTTTTTTGCGGATTATGGACTTATAAAAGTTCAGTTTTCAAGCAGGACAGGACAGGAAACTGTACCTTTTGTCTTTGAAAAGTATAATTATACACTTTTTATTATATTCACCTGTATATTTGTCTGTTTGTAACCGACTCCTTTGGCGCGATTATGTCCCACTTTAAACGGCTAGAGTAGATTTATCGAAGACTGATGACAATACACTAATTTGATAAAATAATTAAACTTTTTTCAATTTTGCAAAATAAGATTTTAGTTAATTTATGTCATTTTCATAGGCAGAAATTTTAATTTCCGACCTGTTCATCACGGAATTAATAGTCGAACGACGAAGAACAAATAATAGTTTAGAATTAAAAAACAAGTTATTAAAAATATATAAAAGTAAAAAGTAGATAATAAATAATAGCTTAAAAAAATTAAAAAAACACGCGTTTTATAGACAACCGAACTAAAAAAATAGAATATAAGTTTTAATAAATTTATATTAAGAATAGTAATAAATATTTCAATAAATATAAATTATTAATAGTGTAAATAAAACAAAATTGAAAAAGCGTGGGGTGCTTTTTAAGGTATTATCGAAATGATAATCACTCTACTCATTTCTGTCAATAAAATATTTATATCTATTGACACTACACCCCACGCTTCATTTAAAATAAAATACATTTTTTTTATTTACATTATTATTCATTTATATTTATTGAAAATATTAACACTATTCTGAATATAAGTTTATCAATACTAATTTTCTAATTGTTAAGTTTGGTTATCTATAAAAACCGTGTTTTTTAGCTTTCTTTAAACTATTATTTTGTTCTTACAAATTTTTCATGACATGTGCTCAAGGAAATGTCTTGAGTGACGATGTAACCAAACATAATATAATATTTATGCATACGATATCTGCCCTAAACGGGCATAACACCCGCGGTTAACGACGTAGCAGTCGAACGCTCAACGTACCATGCCACAAAATTAACCTTGTCTTCTTAGGATCACACAATTTCCCACATTACATTACATTAGGTCAACTGTAACTTAAATACAAATCCGTTATTTACTTTTCCAGTAATAGAAAAAATAAACGGAATTTATTTCTCTGCTACCCTGGAGCTACAATTTGATCTAGAAATGTGATCGACCCTTCTTAACGCAATATACCAGGTCAAGTGAAAAAGGCTTCGCATGATGACAATATTTTAGGCCCAATAACATGTAACTATTTGTTAAATGGTTTCAGGCCTCAGGTATACCTACGACGAGAGATCTTAATACTTTCGAGCTTCATCGCATGTGAAGCTCTAACGTTAACTAATGACTTAATTGAAAATTGCGCTCTAGTTAATTTCAGAAGGTATTTGGGGTAGTTAGGGTGAAATTTAAAATAAATTGGCGACCTGCAATCCCGTAGGTCTTTCATAATTTATACTTCCTACCAATATCATTAATGTGTAAATTTATGGAGATGTTTGGGTGTTAATTAGTCAATCAAGTTTAAAAAGCTGCATTAATCTGGCTGAAATACACACAGGCTCCTTTTATCTCCGGAACATGTTCTCATGGGTTGCAGGCACGGGACAGAATACCACGCGGTTGGAGCCACGTGTAACTGTAAGAAATACACCTACCTATATTAAATAAATAAATAATATTTTACTGACAAATCGTCTAGACAGCATGAATATATTATAGGAACTTGACAACGAATATGAATCACAGCTATTCACGTGAACTTGGATAATGTAACTTTACAACCTTGAAAATTCACAATAACGATATATAAGCTTTAGCAAAAAGGTGGCATTTCACGTGGCTGTATTTACGTATTTGAAATTTTCGGCAAACTATTACCATGTGTGCACAGTATATTTGACAAAGTGAATAAGCCCTAAATGCCTATTTGACAACCATGAAAAATACCAGAATGATAGAAATGAACTTAATTCCTGCTGTCTGTGTTTGTGGTGTTTATTATTTGCATATTTGCGTGTACATCAAACATTTCACCAAAAACAAAAAACGCCCAGTAGCGAACACAAATAGCCATGTGAAGTGACATCATTATAATCATCGATATTGCAAGGTAAAGTAATAATAATCAGGGCTTTATTAGAATGGCTGACGATTATTAACACATCGATACCACTTCGTATCTCAGAGAGTCGTCAGTTCTAGTTGTCATACAGACATCTCTAACCTTCTTTATAGGTTTTACTGGTGGTAGAAATTTGATGGCACAAATTTGTCACAAATTTCCGCCGGGTGAGTACCAACGTGCACGATTGCGAAAACCCTCCATAGTAATCCAATCTCGGTTGGATAACATTCAGGGGTCAACAAGTGCATAGCCGGGCAGGGGGGATTGTGGTCGCAGCACTAGTGGGGCCAGTGAGTGTCACGCGGTGATGCAACGAAAATTCTCTTTTGATGAGGCCGTCAAGCCAAGTGCCACCATTGTTAACATGGTACGTGTATGTAATGGTGACCCTCTTTCCTGACTTTACCTTCATCTTACCATCAGGCGAGGTGAAGACAAAGGTCAGATGTTCAATCCTCTGTTATATAGTAAGATGGAAAGCCGACGTCAACTAATTTGGGAAAAGCCTCTTTATAAAAACTCCTTAGGTACTAAAATTCTTTCTATTTGATTTACAGCTTTTGTTGTACAATTTATTTGCCAAGTACTAAAATGTAATATCAATCTACATTTTCAATACTTTTTTCACAAAACTCAAACCCACGCTCAGCCTTCATTCTTTATTGATACCGATTATGGAACACTCTCCATATTATTCATAAAAACTTTACAGAGATTTATGTTGATCTTTCTCGATGACAGAATAAGGATTGAGAGAACTTATTTTAATGGAAACGCGGTTGTTAGCGTTTCTGAATATCTAAAGTCGGTCAGCAGTATACTTTTCACAATGCCGGACAGTTGTCTCCTACTCAATAAATTTTAGCTACTGAAATTTTCGACATTTCTAATATTAGTAATATTCCCTCTAACCTCTTCAACTAAGCTAAACTGTTTGTGCTAGGAGTGGGTTCACGTCGGCAGTGTAATGGCCAGGATTCGAACCCGGGACTACTCGATCGTAAGGCCGACCCCTTAACCACTAAGCTACCGACGCTTCATGTCTGGTACCCTTGTACAAGGGGTAAGCCAAAAAGCGTTGATTTAGCAGAGTTGAAGATGACATACGGTATGGTCTCTCTATTAGGTATGGATGGCCAAGACCAACTGCAATGCGTACTGAAGTCCCCGATGTGAGTCTCGGAGTCTAAAGTGTAGATTATAATGAATGAGGACAGGAAATTGTAATTCGATAAACGTATGTATCAGAAATGTCATATTGATATGGGATACTATGATCAGTATTTTTACTCAAATAAGTCTAGTTCCAAACTTTTATTTACTGATCATATACGGCGATGTTACTTATGTAATGTGAGTTTGTAAAACTCGATCTAAGCGTAGAACTAGTTGATGAAGTTGTATGGATAAGATAGTTGTTGCACGTGGCTGCACCCGCTTTGAATGCTAATCAACGTATATTTATTTAAAACGTTAAAGATTAATAATATTTATATGGTCACTATAAGATTTAGTGGGAAGAAATTTTATTAACAATAATTATTTACAATATGTACATTAGAATTATTTAAATAAAAAATATAAAAACAATAAGTACATAATATATACAAACCAGCAGGTTCAGGCGTCAAAGAATTCCTCACCATCGATGTCAACTGGGAGGGTGGCCAGAAGGCTGGCAGCATTGCCACGTTGAATGGCAATACTGATCCTTTGCGCAAGGAATAAACCAGCCCTCTGGTCACGGGTAGCGTCTATTAACCGTTTGGAAATGTCTTTAAATAATAGACGGGCACTTGGACCCCATGATCCCAGCGTCTCGACCCCAAACGGCTCAAATATGTAATTATAACTTAAACTACGATATTTGCGCCGTTTGAGGGTCTCTGCCGAAGCAGCAGCAGCGCAGGCACAGTCCCCAGCCCCTGGAAGATGTGAAGACGCAATTTTAAGGGTGTCAGCGCATGTTGCATCCCACACCAAATGCCTTCCCATCTTCCAAGGCACCAAAGACATTCCATCCGGCCTCTTGCTATCATCGCGCACCAGACCAGCAGGTTCTAAAACGGCTGGAACCCCGGCGGTGACAAGAGCCCGACAGATTATGTCATTGAAGTACGCGTGCCGTGAAAGCCGTCCCGCGCTCCTACTGCATGAGAGACCATGGTGTCCAAGGCTACCAACTTCTTCTCCACAGCGACATCGATGCGGAGAAACGCAAGGAGCACCTAAACGAAGGCAAGCAGCGATACGGAAGGTGTTATCGTCCAACATGGTACCTATGTTGGGCGATGGTAGGGCCTGCAGCCAAACACCGGATTCCCATTCCCCCACAGCCAAAAGGCGAGCACGCTCCGCAACATTGGAAGACGTAGAAAGGAGATGTTTTCTTACCATGTTGCAGAGCGGCACGTCCCATTGTCTCTGTGAAGATGGGTTGGCTGGCAAATCAGCGTTTGGGCAAAACATTTTCCAAGCTCTTAAAGCTTCGGCCTTGCCTGGCACTTCTGAAATAGTTAGGCTAGGGGTTAGGATTTTTCTAACTAAATCATCCGTGCCATGCACCGAAGATAAAAAAGCTGGTAGACTTACGTCGGTAATTTTGCGAACGCCGAGCCCGCCTAGACGAACAGGCATGGAAGCCTGAAGCCAGACTCGGTCGTTCATATCCACATTTAGAATTTTGCAAAGTGTGTTTTGAATCACACTATCCATTTTACCTAAAAGAGCCAAATACTTAAAAAGTTGAGTTGAACGGAGAACATGTGTAAATATAGGGACAAAAAGACAATACCGAATTATTGTGAAAGCAGAATGGATGTTAATTTGTTGCAACCGGACCGAAACTTCATAGAAATTTTGAATTTTTTCTTCTACAAAAGAGTCATATGCTTCCTCTAAGATTGGGGACCCAAGAAGACGGAGAGAAGTTTTTTGAACAATTTTTAAATTTGGGGCCAAAACATTGAATTTTGATAGTGTCGAAATGCTGTCAATATTATCATCAAGATAAATTTCACATTTAGTTGGATTCAATTGTAAACCAATGGATCTAAATTCATCTTTTAGAAAAGCCAAGTCATTTATAACTGTATTAACGTCTCCTCCTAAGGTCCCGTCATCTAGATACCATATGTTAAATTTAGAATTTAGCTGCCGAATTATAGGGTGTATAGCGAGGCTGAAAAGGAGTGGCCCAAGAGGGTCACCTTGTTGACATCCCACCGATGATTCTAAAACGCTGTCCTTGTATAGTAATTTTGAGGGGTACCAATAGCATTGCCAGAGAAATTTATAAATTTTGGGGGTTTCCAATTTCGCTTGTGTCAACAATGTGTCCCTATTCACTGAATTAAAGGCATTCTTCAAATCAACCTTAAGAATGACTTCCCCTCCACTGCAGCCAAGGTACGTTGACAGGGCATGTACGGCAGCCTCGCAGCCCCCTTTGGAGCCAAAGCCAAGTTGCAGGGGCTGCAGTTGGTTAGTAGATATTTCATTGTAAGCTTTACAGCATAATTTGGCTGCCATACGCCTGTATGTGCACCCTACAGCAATGGGGCGAATACCACCATCTTTCTTACGCAATGCGCATAGGTTCGCGCCATAAAGAAGGTCAACGATGGCATCGCACACATTGCCGGATAACATAAGGTTTATTAAGGCTGTTAGTTCCTTCAAAAGTGCATCGCCAGCTTCCCCAGGACATAGTAAATCCTTGAGGTGTTGCGGGGTTAAACCATCTAGGCCGCCAGCAGATCCGCTCTTGAAGGAACCAACAGCAGCTAGAACGTCCTTGGCTGAAACAGAGAGAAAATGATCATCTTTATTTGGAGGGTCGGGGAAGGAAAGGTCGGCTGAAGGTGCTGGATGCTTGCTCTTCAGTTCCGCAAGAGTATCTGGAGAGTAAGCAGCCACCACATCGCTACTAAACAAAAGTCTTGATGCTCCCCTTATGTCACCTTCCCTTAATTTGGATTCTACATAATGATAAACTGATTTTTTCCGGAAGTTCGCGAATTTAGGGTCAAAAATATGGGTTGAGAGGCAATTTTCTTTAATTTGTAATGCCAGAGTTTTCTTAGAAGTCGAGACGTGTGATATATGCAGAATCCTATAAGGGAAAGTGAGAAGCTGTTCCCAAGCTCTTGGAGAGTTCTCCCGGACTACTTGTGAAATGCATGAAGCTAGATTATGTGCGACGGATGGTCTGGCACCACGGGGAACTCTCTTTAAAATCAAAACTGAAATTTTAAATTTACTGAGAGTTTGCCAAAAAGGAATTTGGGAGGTGGTGTGTGATTGTGATGCGTGGGATTGGTTCGAAAGTACATTTTGGGATTTGTGTACTTTTCCCAAATGTACATTCAAACCCCGCTTACCTTTAAAGAAGCGAACTTGGGTACAGTGGGGGCACCGAACGAGGGTGGTAGGTTGATTTGAAGACAAATCCGTATCACAACGAGTACCACTGCAGTCTTGCATAAAAAAAAATAACTTAAACTATAAACACACAAACAACACTTAAACTAAACTATATTTACAAATATTAATAGAAAATAAATCACAAGTAAAAGTCAAAAGCACTGAAAGTCAACACCGTCGCATCTCGCACCATGGCAACGGCGCGGGGCGGCGCGGCGGCGCACTTTTCATGAAGCGCAGCGCCTCCCATGGTGATTTTTGACCCATCTGGGCCCAAAAAAACGGCCCAGTGAATAGCGGCTCATTTGAAAACTGGGGCGCTAGTTTGATTTAGTTTGAGCTAACACCAACACGCAACGTAATTATGCCCTGTGTGTTTTTATTTTAATAATAATAATAATACGTCAATATTATTAATTTATATGTATTATATTATATCAATAATAATATTATAGTTATGAATTTATTAATTATTTAATTTATTTAATGTATTGATATGACGTTTCTTCACAGATATCTCATATATTTAGTTAGGTTATATAATTATGTAACAATTTAAGACAGATGGTCCCTTATGTAGGGACTGAATAAATTAATAACTGACATAGATCTACAATTTTTGAAGTGAAAACTTCTTTAGCGGCGTAGGATGGGTGTAAAATGTAAAGGAAACGTCAGGATTAGTTGACCTTTGAACCGTAACCGACGACTGACGTCATACAAGATTAGGCACAGACTATGTATTTTGCAACTTACAATAGTATCGTCGTAGCTTAAACGGTAAGCACGTCGACTGTAAGTCCTTATAGTTTCAGATAGTATCGGGTTCGAACCACCTGGCCTTCAGGAGTTTTTTGTGATTGTTTTTTCTTATTATAATTTATTACTTTTGGGGATTATTTTTTCTTTTGTAATTTATTACTTTTTATGATATTTTTTTCTTTTTGTAATTTATTATCTTTTGTGATTATTTTTTCTTTTTATAATTTATTAATTTCTTCTGACAGAAAATTAGCAGAAAATAAGTGATAGGTTCTATGATTAGCGCTATATTATAGGTATGGTATGTTCTTTTTTATCTTTTTCTATGTATATAACGAAGAAAGAAAAAAAGAAAATGTTTTCACTTCTGCCGGCACTCCCAGAGTGCAACCCGTCTTTTTTTTACGGTAGAACAACTGAGGCAAGGCTTCGTGTTTTTGACAAGTCTCGTTATGTTTATGGGATTAGTGACTTTTTTGCAATTATTGTTTGTTATTGTCTTGTTTTTTAGATACTTAATCAGTTTTTTACCTTTAAAAAAACTGATCAAGAATCTAAAAAAGGTCTTAGACACATCGATTTAAAAACAATTAAAATCTTACGTTTTTTTATTGCAATGAGTCGAGTAGAACCGAAGATATGAGTAAAAGTCGTACTAACTGACTTTCGACGTGCGAGCGGAGCCGTCGATATAGACCAGTGTTATCTAAATCCGAGGAAAATAAAATATGCTGAATATTCAATATACTGAGTTTTTCATGAAAGATTGCAATACACGAGTACTAAATAAAATTAGAGTGATAGAGTAAAAGCTATAAAAGGATTACGAATGGATGCGCACTCTAAAAACGTTTTTATTTACTGTTATAAAACATTGCGTTGCGGTCTACGTTTTAGGTTATAAAAAATGTATATTCATATTTATCATTTCGGATAGAAATCATGTATATTCAGACCTTTTTCAATAAATACTTACATCATTGCCTAGGTGTAGTAGATATTAGTAGTTCACTTATAATATCACCACAGTACAAGTTTGTTAGACTGTTTGTTACGGAGCAAACTTAGGAATGTCATATAATCACAATAAGTCGGAACTTCATTAAATAATTCGTTTTTTCTTATACCACTTAAGCAGACAAGCAAATGTCCCACCTAATGGAAAGTAGTTGCCGTGGCCTACTATGTACGTGTGCAACACCAGGAGCGTCACACTCGCGCTGCCGAAACTGTAAAAACAGAGAGTTTCTGTGCCATCAGTGTAGAAGACAAAGCAGGAATAGCCTTTGTTCTTCCCACTGACAGCATAAAAAATCCCCAGTAAGCTCTGGTTACAGTGGCTACCCTACTCGCCGCCGGGAACACAACTAGCTGTAATAGTATATGACTAACCCATCTCCGTCAGTGGGTATTGCAATAGGCGACTGAGGAATCGGGCTGTTTTCTTATCGACAGTAAATATCCAGTTCATGACCAAGTAATGATTCGAATGAATGATGATGCATGAACTCGCCCTTACTTTAAAAAATACACCTCTACTTATCCCTTGGGGGGTTTACAGGCGTTATTATGATGTATATTATGATATCGCAATCTAGAACTCAATAAAAGCTAAGTACCTAGTTGAACTATGGTCACTTTGGACACAGCACACATAATGTTACTAGCTTTGGGTCAAGAAAGGGTTGTATAGAATGTTCTAGTGTATTTATTTATTCGTTATCCAGCCATAAATACAAACTTTCGCACTTGGAATTGTAAGATAACATGACAGATAAACTAGATCTTGTAATAAACAATAGTAGAACACAGCTGATCCTAGGTTTAATATTAAAGCAGAGCTATCTCTCTAAGGAAATATCTAGTTTATCTTACATAAAACGGTAGCCAGAATAATCTAGTAATATATTCTTGTGTTTAATTTTAAATGTTCGCAAGCATTTTGAGAATCGCTCTTGTCAACTGGTAGTTATTTTTCTTCCTTGGGCAACTAATAAATTCAACCAATCCTTCTACATTTAAACCGAAGATTAGTAAAGTCATCATCATCATCATCGACATTTAGACGTTATCCTGATTGCATCCGAAGCCAAGATGCCCTTGGAGCTCGGGGTCCGCCTTCCGACTCTTCCTCCTCCACTTCGCACGATCTTGGGCGTCCATGGTAGTGAGACCATTTGCACGCATGTCACCCTGCACGACGTCAAGCCAGGACTTTTTAGGCCAACCCCTTCTACCTGGACCCGGCGGGGCCGCCATTGCCAGGCATTTGTTACCCACGTAGCCTGGCTGTTGCCGCAAGACGTGGCCACACCAGCGAAGGCATTTTATCTACGATGATGCCAGTCATTTCCCGCCATTTGGCCCACGCGGCGGCAATACCTACCTTGACGTCGTGGTCAATGTCACCAGTCACGTGAAGTACAGATCCCAGGTACTTAACCTGGTCCGTGCGCTCGACCAAGACTTCCCTGTGCAGACGGGTGTGGAATCTATTGAGTTTAACGCCAAGTATTCTGTCTTCGCCACATTTAGCTTCAGACCACCGTTCTCAAGCGCCTCGCCTTTCACGCGTCGCACCAATCTGTTCCTGTCCGCGTCAATCAGCGCAATATCATCAGCATACATGAGCAACCATGGAGGCTACTCATGTGAGTTTGTGATGCTGTCCGACAAAACGTCCAACACCAAGCTGAACAGGTAAGGACTGAGTACGGATCCTTGGTGTACCCCGACGGTGATGGGGAAGGTTTCCGTGTCGCCCACATGGGACCGAACCATGGAACCGGAATCGTGGTACATGTCTCCGATGGTGTCAATGTAGGCCTCTGGGATTCCCTTGGACCGCATTGCCCACCAGATCACCGCGCGAGGAACACAGTCGAAGGCCCTCTGCATGTCTAGGAATAGGCAATGCAGGGGCGTGTTCTTCGACCAATTGTGTCTTCCAATTACCGCCAAAATACGTTTTTGTGGAGAGCGTGTTACACGATTAACGCAGCGAGCTCACATCATAATCTCGACATATTTAACGCAAGTATAGCATCAGTCAGGAGGCTGCTTAGCCTGGAATTCTTTCAACAATACAAATAGTCATTAATTAGTTTTTAATCTATTTTTTGTTTCTTTTTCAAATATATATGTTAAAGAATGTTCAATTGTACGGCAGTACGATTCACACAGCACTTGTGACTATACTGCTATAAAAATGTTGTAACACTTACTACTATTACCTATCATTGTCAAAGTGACACAAACTTCTTAGTCTGCATTTTGATTATAGTCTGAATTATATCAGTGAGGACCTGTAATTGGCTGTATGTAACTAATTTCAATCACTATACCTGTGTTATGGCTGTTGGTCTTCCAAATAAATAAATAAATATATTTCTCCGCGACAATCCTTAGGGTGAACACAGGGCCCATGGTTCCGGCCCGGGACGCAAGCCATACTGACATTCCGAGAGTGCACTCGCCTGTCGGATACGAGTGTTGATTATCCTTTCATAGAGCTTCATTGCGTGGGACATTATCTTTATACCACGGTAACTGTCACACTCCTGCACCGAAGATTAGTAAAGTATCCTGACTATATTAAATTTATTCTCTACGGACCTATTTCTGTTTCCTTTTAAACCGATTTTAAAAAGGAGGAAGTTCTCTTTAGTTTAATTTATTTATTAATTGAACACCTTATTGACTATTTCCCATCCTATTCCTTGCACACCCAATCCATGTCTCTTGCATTGGAGCCGTCTGCGAACAGTAGTATCATCAACAAACTATTGTTATTCTATAGCAGAAACGATTGTGCAGTTAGTAGTTAGGAGGGCCTTCCAGGAAAATTGATATGTGCTCGTCGGCTGATGATTCGCGAGCAAAACAAAGAAAATGACTTAGTAATTTATCATTTATCTGCATCTGACCCCTTTTCTAGCAAATTAAACGCCAATACTCAAGCTATTGTCCACAGTAATTCGCATTTCAATCTTAAATATCGTACAAACAATACTTGATTCCATCCAACGGTAGGGATACTTGGAGTTAAGATACGAACTCGTAGTCGACCGCAGACTACAGCAGCATAAACCATGCTGCATGTACAGCATACGTACCGTGAAACGACAAGAAAGGACTTGAATGTGATGAAATTATTGCGGTTTCTTAATTGTATCTTTTACCCGTATTGTAGTTGTACCATCTGCTGCTGCGGTCTGCGGTCAGCTACAAACTCGTATCTTTAGGTATTTTCTTGTTTATGGAGAAAGGTTTTTTTTTAATTTTCATCCCGAAAAGCATGTTAAAAATATGAGCAAAACTTTTCGTTACCTTCAATGTAATAACTACCGATTAAACTGATTAACAGCTAACGAGATTACTTGATGAAACTCCACTTCGCGGCACTCTCAAACCGCGAACCTTCCCCATCTAACCTATAAGTCAAAGGCAACTTATTTTTGCGTTAAAATATACTTTAGTATACCTCGGGACATATATCTCAGACCTAAAATGTGTTCAATACGCGCAGTACACTTTTCTTGAGTGTCTTACTTTGAGTTTCTTGGGTAGCAAGGGGTGCTATGGTGGTGAATGAACTCAAAATCACCAGGCATAGATTATTCCAAAAAAAATCGCGCGCGCCAGGGTGATATGGGGTCCGACTTCCTAGGAATACTTAACTAGTGCTACAGCTCTATATATCCACGACGGCGGCGCACATCGTCGGACGATGCGCGCCTCCCCCATACCGGGTGCGATTCGGGGGATTGCCAGACTGAGAGAAATGGCCCTGGGTCAGCCGGGGTACGAGGGATATGTCGCGAGATAACCTCACCTTCGGCCTAGCACATCGACCCACAGACGGCGTGCTTTTTAGTCGGTTCGAGTTCGACATAACCTCCCCTCCGGCTCGGTGGGGATTTCCCGCACGTAAAAAAAAAACAGCTCTGTATATCATTATAATACATTCGTAAGGTTTCATTTTTCTTATTAATATTTGAGAACCTACGAAGGGTATAAGGAGTAATTACGACTTTATAGATGAACCTCATCTGCAAGCCGGTACACTTGCTGACTGACGGACGTGGCTTTCCTCTCGGGGTTGGCCGATCAGACACCAGTGGTTCCCGAAGAAGCTAAGAAAATCCCGGGTTTCAAACTACAAGCTTCAGATGCAACCGGGACTGATGATGTAAGGTTGATATTGATACTTTTCTAAAATTATCTTAATTTTCAAAAAATCTTCATATGATAACAAAACCATACCATGGATCTAGATAGCGTTGTATAGAATACTGTAAAAAAAAATGATTGTTGTAAACGACGATGAAACGAAGACGATGGTAGAATGTTTAAAAAAAAATTAATTGCAATTATTCTTTAAAGCCTCCATTTTTTGTCGACGGTGTGATTGAAACGAAAATGTCCACAAATTGAAGATTTTTTCAACCGCAAAAAAAATTTTCAAACGACTTTTATAATAAATTGTTAAGGTGGTTTTTATTTGAGACAAACACTTTTATTTCAACCTATCAAGTCATATCTCTTAAATGGGAAAGAATTTTTATAATTGGGCAAAAAGTTATTGAACTCAAGAAATGTGACTTTTATTGGATCCTTTTATAGATTACTGTTTTTTGTATTTTCATTGTAAATTTAATTGATACATACCTTACAGAATGAATACCTTATAGAAAAGCCTGTCTCATATTCTTTTATAACAGTAGTTAGATTAACAATATCTTACAATTTCGTACAAATAAAACATCTATAAAAATCACCAGTGAAGTAAAAAGCCTTAAGGAAAATTGCCATAGGATTAAAACTCAAGGCGCTTTGTAATTAATAAGCTAAGTACTCAGAATGTTGGCATTTTCTTAGGAATTGAAATGGGTCCAATCGACATGCATAACGGCATGTTCGCAAACAACTTTTAATGGCATAATGGCGCACAATTTACGTTCATAATATGAAACAAAACTTAAATCTAGTATACAACATACTCAAACAGTGAATTGAGCGAAGTGATACCTTTCATCGTCATCATCTTTGTATTAGTTCCGGTCGCACTCGAGTCTTCGAATACCGGGGGTCAGTTCTAAAATGAAAGTACCAGCCAGCCACAAAAGGAGGAAGTGATATGTATTTTGTAAAAGTATTGATATTTACGAAAGATTAGCTATAATAAGAATCATAATTATTATTTAGGCTCTTCGTCACTAAAACCTGCCAAGTGCATACAAAACATAATAGAAGTGAAATTAAATTTAGTATTGTCGTAAAAGAAAACCTAGAAACATGCCGGCACAAAGTCGATTACCGCCACGTGACTCAGAACCAATGCCTTATCAGATCGTAGGGCAACCGCGGATCCCAAACTGGGTTAATGAAGGACTATTTATGCTTTCTTTTCGTTAAGTTTGTGGTATTTCGGTGTAAGGGGGTCGTACGCCGATGTTTTGTTAGATCGGCGTATATCGTGTACTTATGTTATTTGATAAATTTTAGTATTATTAGATGAATCCGACAATAACCAAAAAAACCTTGTTAGAATTAATATGGAATGTGTGATACTTTCGACAGTATCAATCTTTGTTTTTTCAGCTTCGACCTGTACTGAAACGATAAACGCGTGAAATGATATATCGGTGTTTACAAATAGGGTTAAGCTTTTAGATGTGTGTGCTTCGTAGATCACGTAAAGCCATCAGTCTTAAACGGCACGAATACACGAGACAGTCGATTTACAACATGAGTTCCAAAAATTCCAAACGTGCCTTTAAAGAAATAAAATACAGATAATTATTAAAAACAAAAAACCCGACTGATGCTAAAGAGATCGAAACGGCGTTTCTCATCAATTTTCATCTGGTTTGAGATTAACGCCTGCTATAAAGTTTGTTTCAATCTTTTCAGAATCGGTCGGGTTTTCTATTTTAATTTTTTATTTTATACTTTTAAGTCATGACATATATATTTTTCTAATCGTCTTCTAATTGCCTTCATTTTGATACCCCACTTGAAAAATTGGAGTGATTTTTTTTATACCACATACATTTTGGCGTCGAAACCCAACATATAGCTTTTGTTCATATTTTATGTTCCCAAGAACACTTGGGCGATAAATTTTATTTGGGATATGAATCATTGAAATCCGTACGGTGGATCAGAAGATATGAGGTAATAAAGAATAATAACAACAAACGTACAAACATGCAAGATACGCGTGAAAAAACATAACCCTTTTTGGCAGTCGGGTAAAAAGGATCAGATTTAAATCTTACTTCAACATTGTAATACACCACGCTGCCATATATGACAGTCGTTAACGCATGTCAAATACGTCAAATCCCATACATTCGTCATTCTATTCCATCAAACGCCGGTTAGCGAATTGCCACTTGTCTAGAGGGGCTGGTCCCTAAATGCTATTACTCATTGCATGAACACTTAGAGGATAAATGTTGCTGAATATTGTTGACTTCATATTTAACATTATTAACTATTACTATGACATTATTAATCATTACTATGTACTGTGTATATATACTACTAATTATGTGATACCTATTATTATTGATTTGTTGTAATAACTTTCTTTTTTAGACATTTCAATTTTGCATGTTAATGTATTTCTGAAATTTGCACACCTACCAAAGGTAATAAGCAGAGCACTTGCACTTTATTATGTATTGCTCAAATCTTTATATACCTGTCTTATGCAAATAAAATAATTTGAATTTGAAAGACCCAAGTGGTTATAGTTCAAGCTAAAAGAACTGAACGCCGAGTGTCTTGGCCCAAGCCAAGCTGTAGCATACCTGGTAAACAACGCTTAAGGCTATGGTATGTAAAATTAATTAAAAAAAAAAAAGACGGGTTGCACTCTGGGAGTGCCGGCAGAAGTGAAAACATTTTTTTTTGTTCTTTATTCGTTATATACATAGAAAAAGATAAAAAAGAACATACCATACCATACATATAATATAGCGCTAATCATAGAACCTATTACTTATTTTCTGCTAATTTTCTGTCAGAAGAAATTAATAAATTATGAAAAGAAAAAATAATCACATAAAATAATAAATTACAGAAAGAAAAAATAATCATAAAAAGTAATAAATTACAAAAAGAAAAAATAATCATGAAAAGTAATAAATTACAGAAAGAAAAAACAATCACCAAAAGTAATAAATATACACCAAAAGTAATATATAAGAAAAAACAATCACAAAAAATCCCTGAGAGCCAGGTGATTTGAACCCGATACTATCTGAAACTATAAGGACTTCCAGTCGAAGTGCTTACCGTTTAAACTACGACACTATCTTTTGTAATTTGCCAAATACATAGTCTGTACCTAATCTTGTATGACGTCAGTCGTCGGTTACGGTTCAAAGGTCAACTAATCCTGACGCTTCCTTAACATTTTACACCCATCCAACGCCGCTAAAGAAGTTTTCACTTCAAAAATTTAAAATATTAAACGGACCTCGTGCTTCATAACGCAAAGGTCGTTGTTGTGCCTAGTTAAAACTAATTTTATCTATCTATGTGTAGCCTATAACCTATAGTCATAGTGGCTGCACCCACTAGCCATTACTTCGAATAAATAACAGTGCATATTTAACTGCCTGTCGTTTCACTTGTCTGCATACATGGCAGTCGTTTTACTTGTCTGCATACATGGCAGTCGTTACTAGGAAATCACTAGGATGATGATAAAAAGAATTGAATTTCGATTTGTTTCCGTGACATACAATTTTATTCTATTTATAACAAGATACATTACCAGTTCTACTTGACGCTGCTGATTGGCTGATAGCAAGGTGTATAGCCACCATTCGTCCCCAACTGTCTAAGTGGTTTATCATGGACTATTAAATTGTGGCGGTGTCAGCACCTTGTGAAATATGGTGCTAATATTTCACCTTCCCACCAACCTAAACTTTGCGTTCAGACAACTGAAATATCTTTTGGAATATATTTATGCTGATAGATTTTTTCATAGCATAAATGATTAAATGTATACTGATACTAGCTGTCGCCCGCGGCTTCGCCCGCGTGGATGTCGGTTATCGCGAATCGGGGTATGAAAAATAGATGTTGGCCGATTCTCAGACCTACCCGATATGCCCACAAAATTTCATGAGAATCGGTCGAGCCGTTTCGGAGGAGTTTGGGAACGAAAACTGTGACACGAGAATTTTATATATTAGATAGCTGTCGCCCGCGGCTCCGCCCGCGTGGATGTCGGTTATCGCGAATCGGGGTATGAAAAATAGATGTTGGCCGATTCTCAGACCTACCCGATATGCCCACAAAATTTCATGATAATCGGTCAAGCCGTTTCGGAGGAGTATGGCAACGAAAACTGTGACACGAGAATTTTATATATTAGATGAAAATGTAATATTTCGCCCTTCCACTTAGTCAAATCGTCTATTCAATTATTTTACAGTCGATAGCTCCTTCTTCCCCCGGCGAATACATAAAAGAGATTTTGTACTTATATAGTTATATTTTCAAATCGATTTAAATTGAAAAAGCTGATTGGTTTTTTAATTTTTGCCTCACAGGGGCAATGATTTGACCACTAAGCTAACAGACCTCCGCCCAACCAAATCACATTTCTCCTTCTATATCTGTCTTTAAGGCGACAGTGAAATATGTCTTCCAATATTCTTACGAACTATCGGAACCCATGAATAATTTTTAATCATAAAAAATGATAAATAATTTAATTCAAATAGTTATATATTACTGCAATATAAATTGTATAAATGGAATGTTTTCTTTGACAATTATATACCTATAGAAAACTTATCTAACCTAACCTATAAACAACATTCTAAAACAAGTAAAATGAAGACACTGTGTCGTCCGATCAGCCGAACCAACTGGAAAAAATCTGCGCAATCCGATGAGTCGGCCCAACTTTAAAATAAAAAATACGCCATCCTATCGGTTGGACCAGCAGGAAATAACCCGCGTCGAACGATCAGTCAAACCAATCGGAAAAAAGTTGATGTTCGGTAGTATTGATAAGACTGTTAATCTATTGCTGTGTTATTTTGATTGACGTGATAACAACGAGTTACGAATGACCCCTAAAACATACGTATTAAATGTATGTTTTTCTTAATCATTTATATTCCTAATAAGAATTTATTAAATTAGTGTATTAGTGTATCATTGCTGTATCATTCTAATTACAGACTAGTAGTTCTGTTTCACGATCACCCTGCGGGCCTGAGGGTGACGGGTGGAGCCGCTCGTCACCCTAGCAGAAGCAGGCCACGGCGGCAGCGCGCATCACGGAACGATGCGCGGCCCCCCATACCAGGGACGAGTCGGGGACCGCGTGGTCCGCCTTCCCGAGGAGGGCCAGACCGAGAGGAACCTCGTCAGTTTTTTTTTATAACGAAGTTTACCTTTACTAGGCTTGATTTTTTTTTCACAACAGTTCGACAGGAATTCAAATCAATTTCAAAGCAGTCCTTGATATTTTAGCCAAATCCAAATCATCATCAAGAATTTCCAATGTTCCTCCCCAATTTTCCTCTTATCAAAAAAAGCTCTCGACCAAAGTTGTGTGTTAAATCACAGAATATGTGTGCTAAATTTGGTTCAAATCGGTTAAGAAATGAGTCCTCGAGACCAGAACTCACAAACCGACATAGATACGGACAAAAGCAAAATCGGTAACCTCATTGAAACAGTGACACTCGTTCGCTTCGCTCGCTCGGTCAACTAAGTTTTCTATTTGATTAGTTTGTATTGGAGAAGATAATAGTACGACCTCATTTTCCAACCAGTTTTGAAAATTCATTGCACAATGTATAAAAAAATATAGTTGTGGCAAGTAATTATTACTATTATTTGCAACTATCAACCGCTTTAATCATCGGGTCTACAAACTTAATGAACCTGATCGGTTTCGTCTGTTTTAAATTTAAATGAAAATTGTAAATGCCGTAAGGCGAAACCGGTTAGGTTCAAAAGGGATATTTTTCCACAATATATATAAATACTGTGGAAAAAGTACAAGTGTTTTCAATATGTGTAACAACAAATTCCACCAAGTGCCATAAAACAACAGTATAAATAGTTGTGAGTATTCTCTGAGAAAGGATATTCGGATATTTCTCCTCTAAAGATGTCAAATAATAAATATTCCCGTGCGAAACCGAGATGGGCTGCTAGTGGAACATACATACTACACAAAATACATTACTCACAAATAAATAAATAAAAAATTTGGACATTTTATTTTCAACCGTCAGAACCAAGTTAATATATGGGACCGCGCATAGATTAACTGTTGAAATTAAATGTCCAATTATGGAAATTCGGGTTTCCATATTCATGGACCATAATTAGGTTGATATTGTTTTTTTTTTATATAAAATTTTCGTGTCTCTGTGTTTGTAACGAACCTTCTCCAAAACGCCTTGACTTGTTCTAATTTTCTTTTGTGTTTAATTATTTGTTAGGTGAAACAATAGGTTGTAGTTTAGACAAAGCCTCGTTTTAATATGGTAAAATAACGTTTTCCGTGTTCAACTAATCCATTTATAAATATCTACTAAATACTGACTTATTGGCCTGTGGTATGGCCCTAGAATAGCACCACCCCATCTCCTCCCGTGGGTGTCGTAAGAGGCGACTAAGGGATTCAAATACCGGAGGATGGGCAGCAGCATCTTTCCGCGTACTAGCCACCAAACTGCGATCGCCAACCCGCCTGCCAAGCGTGGCGATTACGGCATAACCCCCCATGATGAACGAACCCAACAAACGGCCCCTAGTCCCCGGCGGCCCCGCTATTCCTGGCTATGGTAGCGGCCATGGTAACGGCGGGGCAAGGGGTGCGAAGAATCCCCGGCAGATGCCAGGCTACCAACCCCGACGACCTTTGGCCCTGGCAACGTACAACACGCTCACACTGCGAACCGACGAGAAGCTCGCTGAACTCGAGGAAGAATTGAGCAGGTTACGGTGGGATATCGTAGGATTGTGTGAAGTCCGGAGAGAGGGGCAGGACACCATGATCCTCAAATCCGGTAACCTGCTCTATTTCCGGGAGGGCGACATACTGTCCCAGGGTGGTGTCGGGTTTATCGTCCACAGGTCCCTTGTCAACAACGTGGTCCAGATCGAGAGTGTTTCGACGAGGGTAGCGTACCTTATACTCAGAATCACCAAACGGTATTCGTTTAAGGTCATACAGGTACACGCACCGACCTCGAAACACCCCGACGACGAGGTGGAGACTATGTATGAGGATATCTCTAAAGCCATGCATAGCTCCCGAACACACTATACCGTTGTGATGGGGGACTTTAACGCGAAACTGGGCAAACGAAGCGACAACGAGCTGAAAGTGGGGCAATTTGGATATGGAAAGAGGAATGCACGTGGCCATCTGCTGGCCGGCTTCATGGAGAAGGAGGGCCTTTTTATGATGAACTCCTTCTTCAGAAAGCCGGAACAGCGTAAGTGGACATGGCTACACCCTAACGGTGTCACAAAAAATGAGATTGATTTCATCTTGTCGACGAAGAGGCACATATTCAATGATGTCTCCGTGATCAATTCAGTAAAAACAGGAAGCGATCACCGGATGGTAAGAGGCACATTGAATCTTAGAACAAAGCTCGAAAGATGTCGACTGATGAAGTCTACGCTCCGACCAGCACCTATCCAGTTCCAGAACCCTGAGCACTTTCAGCTCGAGTTGCAGAATCGCTTCGAATGCCTGGGAGATTGCGAAAATGTGGATGATTACAATGACAGATTTGTGGAAATTGTCCAAACGACTGGGTCTAAGATCTTCAAAGCCCGTCGTTCAAAAGGAACCAAAAAGATTTCGGACCTCACCAACAAACTCATGGAACAAAGACGAAATTTGGTTCTGCAGTCCTCTGAAGATGCTACTCAGTATCGGCGTTTAAACAGACAGATCTCCAAGTCCTTGACTCGCGACCTACGCCAATTTAATACGACTCGTATTAAGGAGGCGATTGAGAGCAACAAAGGCTCAAAGGTTTTCGCAAGGGATCTGTCTGTTGGTCAAAGCCAACTGAATAAGCTGAAGGCGGAGGATGGCAGAATTGTTTCGTCAAAGCCGGAGCTGTTGGAAGAGGTCGAGAAGTTCTACGGACAATTATACACGAGTGTACGGCAATCTGTTAATAATCTGGCCAAAGACCCAAGAGCCAGATTGACCCGACACTATACCGAGGATATCCCGGACGTCAGCCTGTACGAGATTAGAATGGCTCTCAAACAGCTAAAGAACAATAAGGCACCGGGTGATGATGGGATCACGGCTGAGCTTCTAAAAGCTGGTGGAACACCGATACTTAAAGCTCTTCAGAAGCTATTTGATTCCGTCATACTCGAGGGACGAACGCCTAAGGCATGGCACAGAAGTGTGGTGGTACTCTTCTTCAAAAAAGGTGATAAAACCTTGTTGAAGAATTATAGACCCATCTCGCTTCTGAGCCATGTCTACAAGTTGTTTTCGAGAGTCATTACGAATCGTCTCGCTCGCAGGTTCGACGACTTCCAGCCTCCCGAACAAGCCGGTTTCCGAAAAGGCTTTAGCACCATAGACCACATACATACGCTGCGACAGATTATACAGAAGACCGAGGAGTATAATCAGCCACTCTGCTTGGCGTTTGTGGACTATGAGAAAGCCTTCGATTCGATCGAGACCTGGGCTGTGCTACAGTCTCTCCAACGGTGCCAAATTGACTATCGATATATCGAAGCGCTGAAGTGTTTGTACGAAAACGCCACCATGTCAGTCCGCCTCCAGGATCAAAGCTCAAAACCTGTCCAGTTGCAGCGAGGGGTGAGACAGGGAGACGTTATATCTCCGAAACTGTTCACCGCCGGCCTGGAAGAGGTTTTCAAGCTCCTGGACTGGAGAAGACTCGGCATCAATATCAACGGCGAGTACATCACTCACCTTCGATTCGCTGACGATATCGTAGTCATGGCTGAGACCTTGGAAGACCTAGGCACAATGCTCGAAGACCTCAGTAGAGCCTCCCAACAAGTGGGCCTCAAAATGAACATGGACAAGACGAAAATTATGTCAAATGTCCATGTCGCACCCACTTCTTCTTTAAAGGTTGGAGACTCTACACTCGAAGTTGTCGACGAATATGTTTACCTGGGACAGACAGTCCAGTTAGGCAGGTCCAACTTTGAGAAAGAGGTCAATCGTCGAATCCAACTCGGCTGGGCAGCGTTCGGGAAGCTTCGTAATATCTTCTCGTCCAAAATACCGCAGTGTCTCAAGACTAAAGTCTACGATCAGTGTGTGTTGCCAGCGATGACCTACGGAACTGAGACTTGGTCCCTTACTATGGGCCTCATAAGAAGGCTCAAGGTCACCCAAAGGGCGATGGAGCGTGCTATGCTCGGAGTTTCCCTGCGTGATCGAATCAGAAATGAGGAGATCCGCAGGAGAACTAAAGTAACCGACATAGCACACAGAATCGCCAAACTTAAGTGGCAGTGGGCGGGGCACATAGCTCGTAGAACAGATGGCCGTTGGGGCAAGAGAGTTCTCGAGTGGCGACCACGCGCCGGAAGACGCAGTGTAGGCAGGCCTCCCACACGGTGGACCGACGACCTGGTGAAGGTCGCGGGAAGGGCATGGATGCGGAAGGCGCAGGACCGGTCATTGTGGAAATCCTTGGGGGAGGCCTTTGTCCAGCAGTGGACGTCTTTCGGCTGAAATGATGATGATGATGATGACTGACTTATTAAATTTTTACCCACACCTAGCTACTTGTTCTTTGAATGCGACTTATTGTAGCTATATCCATTTAAACTGTATCACTTACCATCAGGCACATACACGTTCAAAAACAGACAATCCTCGGAGAATTCCCTTTTTCTTTGATCCTCCATCTGCGATTCCAGTAACTTATTAAACAAATCATCATGTTTTTTGATAGGATTCTTCACATCCTCCTTCTTTGGGACGGCTTGCATACAGTCAGGAGCGTATATTGTCGCATTCTTCACACCATCCCATTGGGGCAAATTTATATAATCAGGAGGCAGAAACCTTCTAAATTCAATTGGAGGCTGAGCATAAGGTATACCCACATAAGCCGCTATCCTTTTCGTTCGGAATCTCGTAATATACATTCCAGCTATAGTCCCTTGGTTCGCTAATGTTATTTGGCGCGGTTCTCTTGCTGCGAAAACTATAGTCATTTGTAGAAACAACACAAAGAAATGGATCATTTTTAAAATACTTTAGTCAATTTGTTTTATAGAAACTGGCAACACATCGTTTAAATTCAGTTATCACTTTAAAAAATGAGATGGATGTTCGAAAGCGTTGAAACGAGGGTTCATTTTAAATTAATTTGTTCACGTCCGAAACGGTTTAAGTAGAAATTGTAAAATGAACTAGAGCCGTTTGATTTAGTGCTGGTCGTATGGAATTCGGAGTGTATCGGAGGTGTTCGTGTTCGAACGAAGGTGGTGCGTTACTGTTTCTCGTGCAGACTTCGACTCGTAAACAGTGGGGTTGTTCGTCGTTATAGCGACCAAGGAATTGCTTTCGTGGCCTTTGTTTGTTTTAGAAGTGGCGAATAATATTCCCACTTATGATATTTACACATACAATCGCTTGAGTTAATCAATTCATCAATCGCAGATTAATTGTTATCGCGTTTGTTTAAAAGTTAATCATATTTTTGGAATTACATTTTAGGTCCTCATTGTATATCTATCTTTATTTGATTATGTATAATAGTTATATTTTCGTGCAGGTAGTTGAAGATACCGCCATTTTGTGTCCGAGTTGTCAGTTTGATAGTTGACAGGAAGTGGATTCCAGCAGGGCGCATTGGCTGTTAGCTTCCAAATCTCATAATCAGGTGTAATTTTCCTTGGAGAAAACCTAATGAGAGGCTTCCCTCACTCGCCCAAACTGCGGAGATAAGTACCTACGGCGCGCTACAGCCCCGGGCTGCAAGAGCAGTAAGGGTTTTAGGCTCCCTGATGAGCCACGTGTGATGCGTAAACATAATATTGTAGTCGGTCTTCTGACTTCTATTGAAATACATTGACTTTATTACACGATGTAGGTCATGCTTTCTACCAGAATATTTATTATAATTATTTGTAAGATTTAATTTTGCAACACTTTAATTTAATAACAGGAACTTTAGATAAGGTAAAAAAGAAATCATCTGACATTATATAAAAGCTAAACAACTTAAACCACATAATATTGGATATTTCGATTGTTTTATTTTAATTTTAAAACTCGAGTTAGTGGCATTGTAACAAGAATATTTATTATAATTATTTGTAAGATTTAATTTTGCAACACTTTAATTTAATAACAGGAACTTTAGATAAGGTAAAAAAGAAATCATCTGACATTATATAAAAGCTAAACAACTTAAACCACATAATATTGGATATTTCGATTGTTTTATTTTAATTTTAATTAATTAATTTTTGGAACAAAGAGCAGTCCCTACGAAATTTCGTAGGTCATTGAAACGGCGGCTTTCTTCAAGATCAAAGGAGTGCAACTTCTGTAAGTAGTTCTATTATTTATTCTGTGCTATTGATTCTTTAACCTATTCTGACTTACAATCGTAAACACTTCATTCTAATACACTTACTACTTATAATTCGTTATGGTTTAGTATCCACGCATTAGGGCACGCCGTGATTGCGGCGGTAAGACCCATCAGGAGGGAGTGGAGCCGCTCGTCACCCTAGCAGAAGCAGGCCACGGCGGCGGCGCGCATCGTAGGACGCGCCCTGGGTCAGCCGGGGTGCGAGGGATATGTTAAAAGACAACCTCACCTCCGGCCTAGCACATCGACCCACAGACGGCGTGCGGTTTAGCCGGTTCGAGTCCGACATAACCTACCCCTTCGGCTCCGGAGGGGAGGGGGAGGTATCCGTGGGGATTACCCGCACGTTAAAAAAAAAAAACGCATTTACACTTTCAAAATACTAAGTATTTTAGAATACTTCAAAATAAACTACCTATTTACGTATTGAATTTAACTCTAGAAACCAAATAATCTAGCTTTTGGGATTTCGTAATGTCATAGAAAGTTATTTCCCTTGAAGAATAAACGGGACATAACCTATTTAATTAGAAAATGACATGAGTCCACTAAGGGAAGTAATTATTGGCGTAACACTTTATTGAGACTTCTGTATATAAGTTGGAGCTAATTTCGTATGGGACTGTAGATAACTAGGTTACGTCAATCAATGAAGCAATCGATAAAATTTGCCTGCTGCAGTCCACTGCTGGACTTGGCCTCTCCCAACCTGCATTAAATCATCATTCATAGCATCTGATCCTCCACCATAAAAAACCTTCATTTATTCTAGGGACATAATAGAAACGTCTGTCGAAGGACCAATAGCCGTAGGTGCATACTGCCAATGGCTAAGGTAAACGGAAGGCAGGACACCTCCTAGCCAAAAGGACTGACGATCTGAAAAAGGTGGCAGCGACAGACTGTATGCGAAAGGCGGAAGATCGATAAAAATGACACACATTGGGAGAGGCCTATCTCCAGCAGTGGTCTGCCATAGGCTAATTGATTGACTAATTGAATAAGTGATTGTTTCAATAAACATGATATCGAACTATTGATTTCTTAATTTTGTGACAACCCTTGTTTATCAGCTTAAATAACAGTGTATGTACCTACAGTCGACATAGGAGATGCGGTTGCACCTTTACATATAACGTTATAGGACAAAGTATAAGGGAGGCAGGACACGACGGTATTTCAGTTCAATTGTGCAGTCCGACTGGGTAAGTATCTCCGCCCTACAGAATACCGCGGCCATTATAACCTCGTGTTGTGTTCCTGACGGTGAGTAGGGTAGTCAGAGCTCACTGGACAGTTTTTGTGCTGTCAGTGGGAAGACCAAAGGTTAGGTACCCCTCGTTTTTATATTGACGACACAGAAACTCACTCTGTTTATAGGGTCGGCAGCACGAGTGTGACTCCCCTGGTGTTGCATACGTCCATAGGCCACGGGAACTACTTTCCATCAGGTTGGCAGTGTGCTTGCTGCCACCTCAATTATATAAAAACAATAGTATACGTTAAGTGGCATGTAAATGTAAATGTACACTTACACAATTTTATATGAAAAGATGTACCTACACTTAATAACTGTATTTACACTTTTTAATATAAAGTTGTGTGTCACATGTAAAGGTGCAATAGTATCTTCTTTGTCGACAGTGCTCACAGAGGCGGGCGGCGGCAATGGTCAACCACAAAGGAGATGCGCCACTCTAAGCTCGTTAGACTGTGGTTACAACTTGTGATGAGAAACGGCGGCTTCACAATCTCGCTGTACCTTATAATTGATACCAACACGTTACTTGTTGTATTCTACGGCTTGCTATTAAGATATAAGTGCTGTTCTTACGTACTACAATTTGATACATATACTGATTATAATGGGTATTAGGTATACATCGTAGCGTGATTGAGGAGGCATTGTTATGGAGGTAGGACACAACGGTATTCTCTTTCTCATTCAGCAGTCCGACAGTCCGACTGGGGCTGTACCTCTGCCTTACAGATTACCGCGGCCATAATAACCTCGTGTTGTGTTCCCGGCGGTGAGTAAGGCGGTAGAGTTGTCTGTTTCAGAGAAAACCCCAGGGAACTATTCAATAAATATTAGGAAATCAGCAGCGATTGCTGCAATAGCATATTATTTGGATGTCTATGTCACTCCACATCATAACATCACGCCTGTTTGCTTTGAATGGGTATGCAGAGGTGTTCAGCATATTCAGCTTTATTATCAATGTTTATGCATTGATTTAAAAAATATTTTTGTTTCCGTTTTAGGTAAACTTTGAGCTAGTCATAGTATTCATTTCATAGAAAGGAGAAGGTTCTTAATTGGATTGTGTTTTTTTAATGTGCTCCGTCGTGTGTAGATGGTTCTGCTAAATTATTTTTTGTTCGGCAGAAATATATTTCGAAGTGGCCCATTTTAATTTCGTAAAGATCGGATGACGGGTTTTGGAGGCAGACCACGGAACTCTTCAATAAATACCAGGAAATCAGCCGCAATTGCTGCAATCGCATATTATTACAATTTCTATGCCATTACACAGCATGACATCACTTTAACAAAAGTTCTACGTGTGTTTTTATCTTTTGAGCTATATTTGTAATTAATTTATTTTTTACTTTTCAGGGCGTTTTGTTCTGAAAATCGGTTCAATTTTTTTTGTAAAAATTTAACTTATTCGTGATTTATTTTATTGCCATATCTAAACATTCATTTGCTATAAAAATAGCTGGTGCTAAGCTTACGACGGCGGTTCGCGTGACAGCGATACTGGAGTCATTGCATTCGGCTGCCGTGCCGAAGCTTTGCCTCATCTCTCCAAGTAGGTCATTGCGACTGTTATATCGATCGATATATTTTTATCGTTACGTACTTGCTGTTTTTTTAGTTCTTTTGCAAATCGATCACAAAGGAAATATTATTTAATTGCGTGACCGACAATGCTAATTAAAAATTCTAATTAGTTTATCTATGAAGTTACATGAGGGTTAATTATACTCAATAAACATATTTTATACGCACCTACATTATTTATGATTTGCGTATTAGAGAAATTTTCGTAGACAGTGGGCGTCTCGTCACAACGAAGTTACTAGCAAAGCTTCCATCTTTCAAAAAGGAATGCGCTGGTTTGTATTGTACTGAACAAGAACCAATGAAATCACGTGAAAAGCAAGTAATTTAGCTCAACTGAATGGGTTAACGGGAATATTAGTCATTTCGATTATAAGTAGTAGGTAATTTTTGTTTCTACCTTTAAATTGATTATTTTTTAAATCTTCATTCTTATAATAGGCTGTTTGACTAGGTCGTCGATTCTGCCCAAAACTGCTTAATATGATAGCTTAATCGAAAAAATATACCTTACAAAATAAAATCTTGCGTAATTAAACTGAAGCTATGACTTTTCATTATTTTTAATTCCCAAAAAAGTCAAAATACAAACAATCAAATTCATTTCAAATTTATAACTTTTTAGATTCTTCATTAAATTTCAAATTACTTTTATTACTAACTATATACATGTAAACGCAACGTAGACTGAGATAAATGTGACACTATCTTGCACTTCATACATTTGAACGATGCACAAGCAGCGTGAAGCCCCGACGATTTTATATGGAACGTTTTCGGGGGGCCGCGAGAAATTGAATTTTCAAAATCAAATATCTTTAAAATTATTCGTCGTAAGAGTATTTCACTAAGACAGTTCTATATATTATTACGAAGTGGTCCTTTTTCACAAGTAAAGTAGCCAAATAGCCTTTTATCTCTACGCGAACGAAAACCACTAAAAAAATTGTGTAGGTATATAGTGTAGGTACCTATGTATATTCAGTTACACATTCTGAACATCCTGTAAAAATTTGGGCAGCTATTTTGTTAGGAACTTTGTGCCACCCGTCCCGGGAAGTGCTTACAATCTACCAAAAACCGCAACTAAATAAAACTACATAAGTTAGTGTTGTCCCTGTCGGTAAATAGTGTTGCCTGAGCTCGACGAGGAAAGGGGTAGAGTTGATTGTCCGTTCGCGTGATTAGCACTGGTAAACACTTAACTACGAACCATGAGTTGGTTTGCGACCTTAGTAGTGTTGAAAATATTTAAGTATAATCAAAATTTTGTTAAAAATACGCTCAAGAGCGGCTCATTCGTTCTTTTATTAGAAGTTATTTTTTGCCAATGAGGATTAATTTTCATTAATAGATAGGTACTAT
Organism: Eilema caniola; assembly: GCA_949126895.1. Classification (NCBI taxonomy): domain Eukaryota; kingdom Metazoa; phylum Arthropoda; class Insecta; order Lepidoptera; family Erebidae; genus Eilema; species Eilema caniola. The sequence goes on from OX421477.1 coordinate 17,095,396, forward strand.
TAGTATTATTATTTATTCTGAGGTTGAACTTAAAAAAGATAAAAAATAATTAAAAAAAAAACAATACATTAACTGACTTTTAAACTCTCGCGTTTCATGATATTTAATCAAGAAAACGGGAATTAACGCGATCATGGTATAGGTACTTACATACCTTTGATTGCCTGACGTTTCGACCAGGTTACACCGGCCGTGGTCACAGGCTGACTGGCTCAGCGGTGCACGCCCGCCGTCTTCGAATCTACCCGCACATTTTCAATATTTTCTTTTGCCATGTACCATCACATACCACACTCACAGTGTCCTTATTCTGTAAATAAACTGTCTGGTGTCTATCCGACTGCACAGAAATTTTAAATTTTAATATTCCAGAAGCCATGGGAAACTATTCCAGGGATAAAAAACCTATCCCTGTACCAAATTTCATCCAGTTGTTTAGCCGCTTGAGTGTGATAGAGCAATCATCCAAACATCTTTACAAACTTCTAAATATTTTTACATATATATGTTGCGGCCAACTAGCTTAATCAGCCGTTCAATTAACTATTTGCCTAGCCGTTTAATTAAATGGCTGAACACGATTCAGGCCGATAATTGAATGGCGGCGTCATATATATTCATAATTGAAAGGCTGGCGGTAGTGAACGCGGCCGCTACGCAGGAGGCGCGCGTTCGATCCCCGCTCAGTGCAAATATTTGTATGCATGAATATGGGTATTTGCATTGGTCTGGCTGTTTCTATGTATAATATGTATGTATTTCTATAATAATTCTATAAAACTATATAAAGCTAGGTCTGTTAATTTTATTGTGTAGAACTGGTTGTATGTATCTCATATAAAATAATGGCATGTGGTGTTTACCTTTAAGAAATTGTTACATTGTCCGATGTTTCTTTTGTACAAGCTCATGTTGCATAAATAAATGTAAACAATTGTTGGTGAACCAAATAAATAAATAAAAAAAAAAATATTTACAAAAAAAAAGTATCTAAGTATGTTTATCCGCATTCTAGATTCCATAACACAAGCTAGTTAGGCTATGCTTACCGTGGATCTAGATAGCGTTGTGTGAAATGTTGTGGAATATTTATTTATTTATTATTTATTTATATATATTTATAATCAATTAGCCCACTGCTGGACATAGGCCTCTCCCAATGTGCGCCATTTGATTGATTGATTGATTGATATTTATAATTGAAGGTCCCTTAAGGGTGGCGGGGAAAATCATCTATCGAGGCTATTAATTTGAGGACTGAGAGGGTATTGATGGCTTCTCTATCGATCAATCAATTAGCCTGTCGGAGGCTACTGCTGGACATATACTTCTCCTAATGTACGCCATTGCTCCGGATCCTTTGCCTTTCCATAATGACCGTATAAATACAAACTAGAATATATATTGCATTGAAAACTTATAGTGCGCTTTGTTCCTTAGCTTCAAGTAAATCGAAATGTCAAACTTGTCGTAGGCACAAGCGATATTGATCTAACTTCAGTTCACGGAACTGTCTAAGCCTAAGCTTACGTATTAACTTTTATAGAAGCTATTTAGATATCTGAGTGAGTCATTCTAAGGTGGAAGAATGATTCTATTATTAAACTGTAAGCTTTGAAACTTTTACATGTTTAAGTAGTCTGGTGACTCAATATAAATAAAAAAGAAATTAAATGTAATGTTGATGACCACTGCTTACTAGGTAAGGTTATTTCTCGTCACGAATGTACGTATAGTCAGGTTTTTTTCTTTGAAATGTCTTGATCAGACTTTTTTATTGTAGCAAGTACGTAGTTGGCAGACAAGCAGACTTAAAACTTACGAAAGTTTGATTGAAATCGGTTGAGTAAAACCTGAGATATGACTAAAAGTTTCGATAACCGATATTCACACATGCATTGGTTATTTGTACATGTGTATTGGCAAAAAATATTTTAATAATACCCATACATATATATATATAAATTAGAGATGCGCCGAGTAGCACTTTTGCCGAGTAACGAGTACCGAGTTTTATTCGGTTCAATTTTTTTCCTACCGAGTACTCGGCCGAGTAACTCGGTTCAATCAAATACCCGTTTCGGGCGCGTAAACAAGAACAAACAGATTCGCGCGGCACGAGCGGTCGGCTCGCGTTGATACACCCCTCACCCCGCCCCCGCCTTTCATCTATCAGTCGCTTGCTAGTTTACAAACAAATACGTCGCGTTGCACGTCATAGTAAATAAATAATTGAAAAAGTTTGTTAATTAACAATTGACTGTGATGACTTCACGTAAAAGATTCCGAATTTGTACGTTTTACGACGAAATTGAAGAAGATAAAACGAAAGTGAAATGCACCTTATGCAATTCTCTGATTTCACGTAGCGGTATTGGACGGAAGGCTTCTACGACAGCAATGTTAAGCCATGTTAAAATAAAGCACACAGAAGAGTTTAAAGGTTTGGAAAATGAAACTTTGAAAGAAGAAGAAAGAAGAAAGAAAGAAAAACCTTTTATTTTAGTGCAGCATCGATTACACAATTAATTGTGTACTGACACACGCAAACAAGTTAATCAGGCACAAATGTTCTTCGCGCTACACCAAAAAAAGGGCCAGTTCTGCATGGTATCAGGCACAACTGCATGGTATCAGTCACAAGTGCCTGACGCTAGTTTTCAACTGGCTCCTATGTGGAGGGCATGCGACATGAATAATAAATAGAAAGATATTAAATTTATAAAAATCTAGAAAATAGAAAAAAAACAAAAATAAAAACACAACAGCAGAAGCCAACATGCTGGATATATTTCAAAATTGTGAGCTATTTGCGTCAACGTCAACAACCTAAATATATTGCTTTACCTAAACCGAGTATACTCGGCATTAAAACCGAGTTATTCGGCCGAGTACGAGTATCAAAAAACCCGCCGAGTACGCCGAGTATCGAGTAGCAACCGAGTACTCGGCCCATCTCTAATAAAAATGATATATTAGTACATACATTAAGTAACTTAATCTAGATAGATTAAGTCACAATACAATTGCCCTTTGAAAGGACCGAGCGTTTCATTTGATCAAATTAAGCGTCTGCTTTTCATAATATTCGCAAATTAAATTTTACGCGGGTCTTTTGGTTCCAAATGAAATTATATTACGAGAATAATATTTTCATTCATCGGACTGACATCTTGGTAGTCTTATTTCATATAAATTTTATAACATATAGGGTTTGGCGAACGATTGAATTAGATTCGATTGAAATGACCAACAATGAAACATAAACACAGTTCGGATACTTTGAGGTAACTTAACACATCATTATATGAAACAATCACCATCTTAGACTCCTTGTAATCATGAATGAATGAATGAATGAATGAATGAAAATCTCTTTATTTTATGGTACACAAAGAAAGAAAGAAGAACATATTACAATATAGTGGTAGGTACAGTTTTGTAGCATACAATTGGCGGCCTTATCGCGCAGGGCAATCTCTTCCAGGCAACCATGGGATGGAGTTCAAAGAGAATAAATAACCACTAAATTTTTGGTGGATCTAGAGACAAAAAGAAGGGGGTAGTTTCCTAATAATTATTTTGAATTTTGGTCCATACTAGATATATTATTATATTCAGATAGTTAATAGATATAATAATACTATATAAACATTACTTACTATATACAATATATAATACATAACTAGTGAAACAGTACCTATCATTAGGTTCATGAAATAGGTATACTTAGATAGAATACTAAAAACAGTAAAGACATAATAGAATAAATTATAAAGATAGAAGGTGTAAGACAGTGACTATCGCTCTTGCAAATAGTAGGCCGTAACCATTTTTTTGAAGACAGGCAGAGATTGTGCACGTCTAATGGTAATGGGTAAGGCATTCCACAATCGAACAGCCTGGACAGTATAAGATTTGTCCATGAATCTCGTGGAGTGCGCTGGCATCTTCAGCCTCAGATTCCCAGACGACCTCAAGACCCTAGAATGCGAGTCGCATAGGAAGTCAAAGCGATCTTTTAGGTAGAAGGGAGTGAGAGGGTGAAATAGAATACTATAAAGTAGATAAAGAAAATGAGCATTCCGGCGAAGGCATATAGGTAACCACTTGAGCTTAGCGCGATATTCGGAGATGTGATCATATTTGCGAAGTCCAAATATAAATCGTATGCAAAGATTTTGGAGTCTCTCAAGTTTATTCAGTTGGTCTTCGGTGAGATCTGGATAACTGGCATCAGCATAATCAAGGATGGGAAAGAGAAGACTTTGTGCAAGCGCAGTTTTCGTGGCAATGGGAAGAAAATTTTGAAGCCTACGCAGGGACCCCGCGCTGGCAAACATTCTGCGGCTGATCTCTTGGAGTTGAGGGTTCCAAGACAAGCAGCTGTCCAATATATATCCCCAGATTTTTTACCTGCTTGCTATATTGTATATTGGTCCCATCGCAGGAGACCCAAGGCAGCAGAGACCAGTCGATTTTGGATATATAATTTGAGCTACCAATAATTATGACCTGGGTCTTAGATGGGTTAACCTTCAGACCATACGATTTACTCCAGGTACATATGCGGATCATATCCTTATTTATTATGTTTATGGAGCCCCTCTAGACAAGTGTCAATTCTGAAAAGCAATCGAAACATCAGCCTTTAGTGTAGATACACGACGTTTCAGTTGCTTTTCAACAGATATATAGTTAGTAAAATGGAAAAAAAACACAAAATTAATTACAATAATATCCATTGAAATAACTTTTATTTTAATATGGAAAGAAAATGTTAAAATCAACTTCAGATATTATGTCATTTCAATATAGAGAGAGAGAACGAGAACATTTATTATCCCTGAAGGTAAAAGCTCTAAAACCTTGTCCCTAAATCAGTTAAACAACCTTATAATTAAAGTTGAATTGGGATCTAAAGATCTTACTGGAACTCCATATTCCCACCATAACCAATAAGGTAAGTTTTTTACTACTTAAACGACTTACTCAACAATCAAACTAACTTAAAAATTGAAGGTATGATACGTAGAAGTGACTGTACCAGATTTGTATCCAAACAAGAATTTGCATAGATCACAATCGTGCCCCACATAAGGCTACAGTTGCCAACTATGTGAAATAGATCGGACATTCCACTTCTGATAAATATATTAATGAAATATTGTGAACCCAAAACTTGAACTGTTTTTGGACCATACGTTTAGATTTGGCACATTAATATTCAAGTTATTTTAATATACTGAGGTCAAGTAAGGCCATCAGATAAATTAAGACAACATTTTGTAATTACCTTCTTTTACATACATACATACCTATACTCAAACCTTCATCCCCGGAGGATTAGGCAGAGGTGAATTAACACCCAAATTTCACCAACCAGGTAAGCCTATTGCCGTTTTCCGGGCACTATGATTGCATCTGAGGCTGAATCTGAGCTGTATATATCTGTCTGCCTTAGTCGCTTTGTACAACACCGTACCTATGGAGAGGAATATGGTGACCTAAATTATACCTTGTTGGTAACTTCCTTCCTTCCTTGCTTTATGCCTATGATAATATTTTTAGTGTGTCTATGGGCCTGCAAAGAATTTTGGAGCCCAAGCGAACCTCATGCCTACAAGCCGGTACATTTATTTCTTCTTCATCCTAGCGTTAATCCCAGTCGCATCCGAAGCTCTTCAACTTGGAGTCTGGGTTTCGCTTTTTACCAGTCTAACTGCGGATTTGGCTAAACTTCGATATTTTCCGTGAAGCGACTGTCATATCACCTCCACAACCCAAAGGCCATATCGAAGCATTGCAGCTAGACCAGTTGTTGGATTTTTGAGGGCTACAACTACCCGTAACGACGTATAACATTTGTATGACCACTGGGACCGACGGTTTAACGTGCTCGCCGAGGCACGACCAGACTAATGCAAATACCCATATTCATGCATACAAATATTGGCACTGAGCGGGGATCGAACCTGCGCCTCCTGCGCAGCGGCCGCGTTCACTACCGCTACGTCACACGGAGGCTGTACATTTACTGATTAACAGATAAGACGCACTTGCGACAATACTTAATGTCGTAGTAAGTTGGTAAGGAAAGCTAAGGTAAGGAAACGCAGAGTGCAAGCTTTAGATATAACCGCAATTAGCGCTGCACTCAGATGCTGAGCGAGTTTCGAGATTTCTACAATAACATTTTGACTTATTATAAGTGTGAATTTATTATTATTAGAATTCATTAGTATGTAGTAGATAGTTTTAATTTATTCCTATTTGGTACCTTTTACTTTTATTAAAGCCTTTGGTGCAAGTGTAGATACACTTGTACTAAAAGAAATGAGAGAAAGAGAAAAATAACAATATTTGTCAAAAATACCAATTCTCGCCTCAGTTGTTCTACTGTAAAAAGTTGTAAGATACATGTAATACCAAGTCGGTTAATAATTTATTCGGTCCCTATTTAAGGCTAATATCTTCTAAACTGTAAAGTTCTAAAACAAAATACATAAACGGTTTTTTGTTACACAGGTCATTTAATCATAATATTATTAATAATGCCCGTCAAAAGGAGGTTACGTTTTAAACTCCTTATAATGATTAATTGTTGCTGGCTTCATTTATGTAACTCACTACGACATTGATGACGTCTGCTCTGAAATCGAGTAAGGTTATATATAACCTCCCAATAACATTGCACTATTCTACATTTTAATAAGTATAGTGTAGCTAAGGTCTACAGGACCCTACTAACATGCTTGATGCCCAAGCCAACCTTATCTCCAAGTTGGAGCACTTGCTTAACAATACACGAGTCTCTGAGGCATACTATTGTTCTGATGAGGTAAGTATCCGTTATCAGTAGAGGCGATACGACAGCCTATGTAGCGTGGCGGTAGTGAACGCAGCCGCTACGCAGGAGGTGCGAGTTCGATCCCCGTTCGGTGCAAATATTTGTCTTACGTTGGTCTGGTCGTGTCTCAGAAATCACGTTAAGCTGTTTGGTCCCGGTTGCCATACTAACATCTATGGTAGTAGTTACGGGTAGTTGGAGCCCTCAAAAGTCCAACAACAGGTCTAACTGCTATGCTTCGATATCGTCATTCGGTTGTAGAGGTCAGATGGCAGTTACTTCACGAATAATATGGAAGTTCAGGCAAATTTGTAGTAGGACTGGTAAAGCGGTCCCCAAACTCCGAGGCGAAGGCTTCAGATGCGACTGGAATTAACGCTAGCAAGAAAAGAGATCGATTGGGAACACTTTTACCATATTTTAGCGATTCCAATGATCATTTTACTAAGTTTTACAATTACTTACTTTGCAAAAACTGAACGGAAAAATAGCGCAAAAATTATTTTGAATATACTTAGACAATACTTTAGTACGTAAGTATAATACGTGGGTTGAGCTACATACATACGTACATAGTAAATAAATACGCAACTACACGGCTAATTTCCTTGGAAAAAATAAATATTGCAGATTTTGTAACAATTATTCTACCACCTTATTACTTTCTAGAACGTGGTGAACCTACTAACACGCACATGGTACATAGAAGGGCGTGCTTTCAATATTGTTCAATTTTACTACGTGTGGTCACGTGAGCCTACATGTATGCAAAACTGGCTTGCACGCGGTCTGCATTAAATTAATGTGGTATCGTTTTTAACATAGTAACTAATAATATGTACCTATATGTCCAGCCATATAAATCACGTCATTAAAAGTGGATTCTTCTGCATTCATCCCCCTAAAAGTCATTTTTTATTAGATATGTATTTAATAGGTTTATTGCCCCTAGTGACATAATTACATCTTTGGTCTCGATTGCTCCAAAGGTTGCAAATTGGATACTGGCTTAAGAACTTGGTACCACTTATCTCACTGCTTTTGTTGCTGAGAAATCTCTTCAAGATATCTCAGATATTACTAGGGATGAAGTGACGTGCAAGCGATTTGCTAAGGGATAGGAAAGTTTGAAAACCATTTACATTTATTATGCAAGTGACAGTCTAAGAGTCTATATTGTCAGCTTCTGTGGCGTGACGGTAGTAAACGTGGCTGCTACGTGGGAGGCGCGGGTTCGATCCCCGCTCAGTGCAAATATTTGTATGCATGAATGTGTATATTTGCATTAGTCTGGGTGTTTCTATGTATATTATATATATATTTACAAAAAAAAGTATCTAAGTATGTTTATCCGCATTCTAGATTCCATAACACAAGCTAGTTAAGCTATGCTTACCATGGGTCTAGATAGCGTTGTGTGAAATGTTGTAGAATATTTATTTATGTGGAATATTTATAGACTACGGCTCATTTGCTTACCTATCACTTTATAAACACAAAAAGTGGTTTCAATTATGCAGCAAATTTAACGCGATTATGTTCTAGGAAAACTAAAATCCATAAAACAGACCATTCCAAACCAATTTCGCTTGGAAATTTTCCAATACCCATGTAAGTACCAACTATTTCTTCCTACAATCGGGCAAGGGCTATTATTATCACCCATTACGTTGCCATTTTAATACTAAAATGCTACAGTTATGGTCAAATCAACCTTGAAGTCTGACAGCTTGATTAGTATATATAGCTTTTGATTAAAATATTTGAAGTGGTTGAAGTTTCATGCGAAAGTAATGTCGTAATAAGTTGTAAATTATGGGGTTCTTACGATAACAATATGGAGAAGGCCTGATATCCTTGTCCTTGATATTGTGTTAAACCTTGCTAGCTTGAAACCAAGGTTAAGACATTTACAAGATGAAGAATAGTAAGCAGTTATTGCGACTCATATCAGTCATATCTCTGGTTCTACTCAACCAATTGCGATCAAACAAATGTAAGATTTCAAAAGCCTCTGTGGCGTAGCGGTTGTGAACGCGGCTGCTACGCAAATATTTGTGTGCATGAGTATGGGTATTTGCATTGGTCTGGTCGTGTCTCGGAGAGCACGTTGAGCCATCGGTCGCGGTTACTATACAACCACCTGTGGCAGTCGTTACGGGTATTTGGAGCCCTAAAAAGTCCAACATCTGGTTTAGCTGCAATGCTTCGATATTGGGTTGTGTAGGTCAGATGGTAGTCACTCCACAGAAAATATCAAAGTTCAGCCAAATTCGCAGTTAGACTTTTAAGCGGACCCCACGAGCTGTATGTTCTTAAAATGAAGAAGATGAAACTTAAGATTTTAGGTATTTTGGTCAGACTTAAAATGTTTGTTTCATCGCAACTGGTTAAGTAGAACGGGTGATATGACTAAAATTCGAAAAATCGACATTTACATGGCAGCGTATAGTTACAAAATACGTTACATAAACTACATAAAATACAAATTCAAACGTACAACAAATCAAGAAAAAAACCGTACCTCAACTAAAATTGTCAATGAAATGAAAATGCCAGGAGTTTTTTTTCGGTTTCTAGTTTCTATGAATCCCTAAATGTTGTTTTGAAACTCATTACTTATGAGAAAAATATACTAAGGATGTACAAAAACATGACAAACGTGCCTCTGTCATCTGATCCTTTTTTTAATTATCCTCCCAATTTATACGTTTTCTCATTATATTTATGTTGTAAAAATAATTCAAAGACGATGCTAAATAAAATAATTCATATAGCTAGTTAACTAATCGGGCGCGGCGCGATGAGCGAGAGAGACTCGCTCACATCGCTGCACGCACTCGTAGGCGGCTCGGGCGGCATCGCCTTAGCAGAAGCAGGGCGATGCGCGTCGGGGACTGCGTGGTCCCCTCTCCCGAGGAGGGCCAGACCGAGAGGGATGGCCCTGGGTCCACCGGGGTGCGAGGGATATGTCGTACGACAACCTCACCTTCGGCCTAGCACTAAGACCCACAGACGGCGTGCGGTTTAGTCGGTTCGAGTCCGACATAACCTCCCCCACCGGCTCCGGCGCGGGTGGTACCGGTGGAGATTTCTCACACTATAAAAAAAAAGTGACAAGTGGTTTTCAAAATAAAGATTACTACAGGCAAGTTGCACCCTAGATTGTTTCTACTTCCTGCGACTGTAAAATACGGCAAATGTAACCTTCGTTTTGGGCGGCGAGTGACCGGTACCTCACAATGGTAAGCCCTAACAATATAAACGGTTCAAGGGCACATTTTGTTATTCATGAACCCCGATATAAGTTTATCTGATCGCATGTAACGTATTTTTATGTCGAATAGTCGTTTTAGTGGCTTTTTATGCATACTAAAATATTTGTTGCGAAAGATTTGAAATTACCGTGAAACCAACCTTCAGGGTGAAGTTTAGCCCATTATTACAGGTCTCTATAGAATCGTAGTAATGCTGTAGGTACGAATGCTATATTATAGAAGGTATTCCTACCTTAAAGTTGAAGAAAAAGTACAAGATATTAACAGAAAGGTTTGGTTAGTATAAATGAATGTATTCAGTACGAGCTATAAATTTAAAAATGGCATAATGAGTACGAGAGTGTTAGAATGACTAGGTTTACTAGTTAGGATATAAGAACCGTGGGGGCTTGAAACTCCAAGGTGAGTAGGCCAATGATTCTGTTAGTCCGTTAATAACAGTTTATTTTACAATGGAATGGACTCAACATAGCCTTCGCGGCTACCCCGTATCATACAGTAAGTATATGATTGCGCCACATTTTGTCCTGCTGAAAAAAAGGGAAATTAATCTTAGAAGCAGCAGTTGGTTACAGGAAATGCTGGTTGCTGCTTTTAATTTATTTAATAGGTATTTTATTGAGATGTGATTTTTTGTGTTTAGAAATGGTATTCGAAAACAAGTTCACAATTTAAACGAAACTGAAACCGGAATGAATAATAATTATAATCAACGAAGCAGCAATCTTAGATAAAGTTTTTAATAATTCAAGGAGCATTGATGCCGGTGAGCTTGAATATGAATTAGAGCCATATCAACGCTTTATTTAAAATATAACGATGTGAAAACGATTATTTGTCATCATGCAATGTCAGAATTGCGCATACAGGCTGTATTTATTATTATTTTATTTTCTGAGTTAGCTTATGGAGTCAGCTTATTAAACTATATAAGTAAAATATGTAACTTGTTCTTGGCATATGATTTGAAAGCTTAAACTTTGAAATAAAAGGAATTTTAACGGGTTCTAGTGCTTAAATCTAATTAATGACCGGCAATATGGCTTCAGGCCGAAACGGTCAGTGGGTGAGCTTCTGGCGTATGTTAACCATATTTGGGGTGAGGCTATGGACAAGCACGGCGAGTCATTGGCAATTAGCCTTGACATCGCCAAAGCTTTCGATAGAGTTTGGCACATGTCGCTTCTTTCCAAGTTACCAGCCTTTGGTCTGCCTCCTAGACTGTGCGACTGGGTTGCCGGCTTCTTGCAGGAGCGCCGTATTCGCGTCCTTTGTGATGGACGAGCCTCGGAGTTCTTGCAGGTAAATGCCGGCGTACCGCAGGGGTCTGTCCTATCGCCAACTCTCTTTCTTCTGCATATCAATGACATGCTATCGACCGGCAGCATTCATTGCTATGCGGATGATAGCACATTGCACGGGAGTTATCATGGACGTCCTGCGGACAAGCAGACGCATATCGCGGAAAAAAGGCAGCTTCTTGTCACCGAGCTTGACCGGATCCTGAACCACATTTCCCAATGGGGCTCTGAGAACTTGGTCGAGTTCAATGCCAAGAAGACGCAGGCATGTGCGTTTACAGCAAAGGTATCTTCTTTCCTTCCCCTTACCACATATGGATGTTCGCTGCAAACTGAACAACAAAAACTACATCGAGAGTATCATCAAAGCAGCCTCGCGTAAACTCGGAGTCCTGAACAGAGTGAGGTGGTTTCTCGCGCCGGAGCAACGGTGTCTTCTTTACAAGACACAAATTCGTTCCTGCGTGGAGTACTGCTCACATCTCTGGGATGGATCCGCAAAGTACTTATTAGATGCTCTCGACGGGTTGCAGCGACGTGCGGTCCGCATTATCGGAAATCCTGAGGTCACGAGTACCCTCGAGTCTCTGCAGATGCGTAGAGATGTCGCTTCCTTGGCAGTTTTTTACCGTCTCTACCATGGTGAATGTTCTGAAGAGCTATTCCAATTAGTCCCACCCTCCCCCTTCCTATACAGGACGACACGTGCAGGACTTAGATGTCACCCCTATACGGTGCAGAACATTCCTTCAAGAACCAAGCGGCTCGGTGACTCTTTCCTTTGTCGCACCATTAAGACCTGGAATTCCTTGCCAGCTCACATGTTTCCCTCTTCCTACAGTCCCGGGTCCTTTAAGCGGGGCGTGAAAAAGCATCTGATGAGGCCGTCAAGCTGAGTGCCACCATTGTTAACATGGCACGTGTATATAATGGTGGCCCTCTTTCTTGAGACTTTACCTTCAGCTTACCATCAGGCGAGGTAAAGTCAAATTGACGTGTCCTATTTATAAAAAAAAAAATATATATATATAAAAATTTAAATAATTGTACTCGATTTTGGGTTGTTTTTCAGTAGCCATTAAATTGTGGCTGTCCGTATAAAATAACATTGATAAATTTGAGTTTTACCACACCTCGGAAGCTCTCGGAAAAATGTATGAAACAATCGCGTTGTAATTACTACAAACATAGCTTGTGTACATGCACGGTAGTGTTGATGTGTGAGAAAATTAGAAATGTCATGGATGGCACTATTTGAAATTTGAGCTAATTTTCGAGTGAGATAGCGTGATTTTTCTCACTCTATCCCTTAGTATCATGATTTACGTCACATCCGACAGAGGCGACAATTCTGTTGTTATAAAAATTCATATTAATGATTTTTACATTAAAACGTATTTCTATCTTTTTCTTCGCTTCGGAAGAAAAGAATATGGCGATACATTTTGGTCCTGTCAATCAACAGAATTGGCACAAATAACAAAACAATACTACAACACGACTTTGATATGTTTATAGAGTAATTAAAACCGATTATGGTTATAAAAACTAGCTGTTGCTCACGGTTTCGCCCGCGTGAAATTTTTCATTAATTATAAATAGTTACCGTTCCGTTCGGTCTATAGGGCACATTTCTTAACCGATTGTTACCAAACTTCTTTGATTTAAAACATCATTTGTGCCTAGAGCTTTTTAATCGGAGGAGAAAAGGGGTGCCTTTTCTGTCGCATTATTTATGAACGGATATTGGTGATTTTTGGCTGAAATAACATGATTCCTTACAGGTAGTTGCGGAAAAAAAAAACATGAGAAAAGGCGGAGACGTTTGTTGTGGCTTTTTTGAGAACGGATTTACAATATTTATTGGTGAAATATCCAGGAAGCTATAAAATAAAGATACGTATCGTATAAAAGAAATATAAGTGAGGATACCAGATTTGATCTCCAGATGCCAAAAAATGATCTGGAACTCTTTACAAAACTACTACAATATTTTGCACGTAGCATGGGTACGGTGACATTTGACTAATTCCATTTCATGCATGATTCATTTCGAAACAATTTACCTAACGCGGAATACAGGAAACAACACTTAATACGAAGATAAAAAGAAAACTGTTTTATTTTGCATTTTTAACTTAAAACTATTTTTATTTCTCCGTAATTATTTAAACTTTAAATATAAACATTCCAAATACATAATTCTTGATGCGTGAATCGGAACAGGTTGCGTTAGAGATTGACATAGTAAAATCGTTATAATCGATAAATTGTCGAATAAAGTATCATAAATCGTTAGTTGTATTTTTAACTAAAATACGATTATAAAATATAATTATGTAATAATAAACTTTAAACAAAGCATTTTTGTCTTTGTGGAGCTTTATTATAATATAGCAACACTGCTTAAGCATGAGCTGGCAGCCATCTTGTTATATCAACTCAGTACGAGTGCGTCTGCCTTGTATGCGGTCTGTTTTCTTTGTTTTGAGCTTGCGTGGTGTTTTTGTTACTTGTTTTTGTTATTGACTATCGTTGTGCTTTGTTGTTTTCGTTACCGTTTTTTGTTATTGACTTTTGTTTCGTTGTTTTTTTTTTGGCAAAATGCCAAAAAGAACGAAAAAGACTGTGCTTGGTAGTCAAGCCCGTGAATTTGTAGTTCGATTGCGGGATTACTTTGAGCGGGAACGTGAGAATGGCGGAACGCTATTGTCTGTGTCCAACGTTTTGGATTGAGTGGCAGATGCGTTAGACATTGGGCGGAACACGGTTTCTCGAATCACTCGAGAAAAATATGGTGCTCACGATACAGAAGAAAATAAGTTGTCCACCCCTAATAAAAAGCGAACCAAAAAGGCATCTGTAACAGATGTAGACAGTTTTACGGCCGATGCTATACGGAGCCACATTTATAACTATTACCAGAATAAAGAATTACCGACGCTTCTAAAGCTGGTCAAGTCTTTAAAAGATGCTGATTTGTTTACTGGAAGTCCTACATCCTTGTGGCGCGTATTGAAGGACATTGATTTCCAATTCAAAAAAGTAAACAAAAGAAAAATTGTCATGGAGAGGGGCGATATAGCACTTGCGCGGGTTACCTTTCTGAAAAAGGCTAAAGCGATTACCGATTGGAGCAATGTCGTCTTCCTGGATGAAACTTGGCTGAATGCCAATCATACGGTCGGTAAAATGTGGACTGCCTACACCTCATGCCTCGACCAAAGTGCCAGAAGGAAAAGGGGAGAGATTGATTATTTGTCACGCAGGCACATCGAAAGGATTTGTAGAAAATGGGCTACTTGCTTTTAAATCGAAAAAGACGGGAGAATATCACGAAGATATGAATGCGGAAGTATTCACGGAGTGGTTTCAAAATATGCTTAGCAATTTAGAAGAACCCAGCACAATTATTATGGACAATGCCCCATATCACTCCGTGCAATTGAACAAACCGCCGACTTCTTCCAATAAGAAGAGCGAGTTGATCGAGTGGCTCCAAGCCAATAATGTGGAAGCCGATGAGACGAAATTAAAGTCTAAGATCCCAAGCGGTGCGATCGCACCGCGAGTCTATTGTTTACCTATTGTGTCTATTATTTACTCACTTGACAGGTTAAAGGTGGAGCTAGTGAAGCTCGTAAAAATGCACAAGCCCCAAACGACATACAAATTAGATATGATGGCAAACGAATATGGTCACGAAGTCCTGAGGCTTCCACCGTACCACTGTCAGTACAATGCCATTGAATTAATTTGGGCCCAAATCAAAGGTAACTTGTTTAACCATAGTCTATTTACATACTGACAAAAATATGATTATGTTTATTACTTGAATTCTATGACTCAATTTGTGTTTTATCTTGTTTCAGGATACGCTGCACGAAAAAATACAGCTCCGCCTTTTACAGCCACAAAAATGATGGGGTTATTGAAAGAGGGATGCAAAAATATCACTGGCGATGACTGGAAGAAAGTAGTGGAGAAAACCAAAAATCTAATCTTACATGACTGGGAGCGAGACATTAGAATAGACTGCATAATTGATTCCCAAATAATTATTCACGTCGACGAGTCAGATGACGATGATGATGATGAAGATGATGAACATGTTTGATTTTTAATAAATAATTAAACAGGTTATCAATTTTGTTTTACTTTTTTTCTTCAAAATTATTAGTTAATAGAATCGATTTCTTCTTCATTAATAAATGATCTCGATAAGATATATAATCGATTTTATTTCATGCGATTTTATCTTGACTACATCTCTAGTAACTTCAAATCCCACACGTCACCGTACCCATGCTACGTGAAAAATATTGTAGTATTTATCCCTTAGTAATTAATGCTCCATTGCCAAGGGTGAGGTAGAACATTTTTTTATAAATGGTGTTTTTATTACGTACCAAGGTTTCTGAACCTCAACTGAATGACACGGATTTTATGCCCGGTTTTTGTAATAACTATCCTAATACATACTTATTTAGAATTGTCAACGGCGAGTAGGAAATTAGAAAAACGGCAATTGAGCACACTTTAATTTAAGAGTGTTAATTTATTTAAGTATCAATTATAATTTATACTAAACGAAAGTTCACGGAAAGATATCTATTTATATTTTTTAGAAACAAATGGTTTTAACCACTCTATACTTTATAAAATTTAAGAATCAATATTTTGACAGCTCACGCCTATGAAGTGTGGCATTTTTTTCAATTTGAATGTATCACAATTAATGTCGTCCATCATGGATTCCGTCATTGCCTGGTACCGCCCATTTTTTAACCCTAGTCTGCATCATATGCTTTTGAGTTATAATCTTTATAATGTTAAAAAAATAATACACCTATAATCAATATCGGTCCACCATAATGTCACTTAACATGCTAGTTCTAGAGTTATTTTCTAAAAAACCCGGACTATATGAAAATTATTATAATTGATAAGATTTTTTACGAATTTATTACTGGGCGAACCTGACATCCAGTTCATTAGTTTTTTTTATACTGTTCATTGATGACCCTTGGTGGAACTTGTTGTTACACATATTGAGAATATTTGTACTTTTTCTACAGTATTTATTATTGAACCTGACCAGTTTCGCAATGTTTATGAACATTTCTAGTCGTAAACAACTCTAGTGTTTAAGATTAGAAACATTTCAAAAACATCAATGTAAACTTTTGAAGTTACCATAAGGCGAAACCGGTCAGGTTCAATAATAAATACTGTGGAAAAAGTACAATTTTTTTTTTACTATGTGTCGTTCATTAGTTATTTATACAAAAAAGCAAGATGCTTTTGAGGGTTAAATTTCACTATAGTCATGTGTGAAAGAGAGGACGCCTTAAAAACCGAAGATAGCCGAACTTTTCACTCTTCTTCCCGAAGTGCCGTTACTACACATTTTACTAGCGACAACCTTTGTTTTAGGCGCCCATGAAAGCGCCCATGATTTTGACGTGCGAGGAGAGGAAATGAAATCGGTGGGAGGGGGTGAGCTTCCATTCTGTACGCTAGTACTATTATCTATTCTGTGGTTTTACCTGTCATTCATTTGTAAGAAACAGTTATAAATAATATTTTAACAGATTTTACATTGCGATATAATTTGTGTTATTTTTTCGATTTTATAGCTATTCAAAAGTCATTTATTTGCGTTGCTAGTAAATACTTGCTAGTACAATAAAGTCAGCGGAATTAAGGGACAATCCTAGAAAAATTCCTCGTAGTCATTTAGGGGGGCTCAACAAACTCAGAAAAATTCCCCCTTAAATTTAAGCTGGCGAGAACGCAAAAAATCGATTACCACACCAAATGTAGACTGTTAGTGACATCCTGCTACGAATTCTGAAAGATTCACCATATTTTGGGGTATAAATCGAAAAATATCGATCAAAGGTAGAAAACATGAAGACCAAAATTGTAGGAAATTAAATCTAAATCCTTTGTAATTGTAATTACCATTGTTTCGAGTAATTCAAAAAAATATAAATAACTTATTCAGTAAATAAAAAATTACCCTTGAAGCTCGTGTTAGATTGATCGATCGAACTATTAGGATTTAAAAATATCGTTCTTTCGATTGATCGAACAATGTGCATCTTTAAATAATGACAGCGTTTGGTTCCACTGATCGATTGGACAGTTAGGATTTAAAAATACATTTCGTTCGATTGATCGAACAGTGTTTACCTGTTTATCCTTTAAATAATGTTAGTTCGTAGTTCGACTGATGGCTAAAACAATGAGGATTTACAAATACTCTTCGTGCAATCGAACTATGCGATCGAATCGAACGATCTCGCCGGAAGGATATTCAAGATAACACATAACGCAACGAAACAAATACCATGCAAAAGTGCCTAGACCCTCTGACAGTGACTCTGACTTTCAAATGAAAAAGGCTACTAGGATTTTTTCTTTGGCAAATCATATCTTCCTTGGAGTATACTTCCTTTTTTGACATTATTCCCGCTTGTCACCCAACGTTTTCAAGCTTAATATTCAGCAGGACTGTCACTCATTTATTTTAGTTTGACATCTTTGGACATTCCGACCGGGTAAGATTAATATCCTTGCTTAATTCCCCTTAAGTGAGTTCCGGTCCTATGATTTGTGACGAGTTTCCGACTCATTAGGAGCCTGTCCAAGATAGTTAATGGGAAAAGCTCCTCACTTGTCACAATGCTGGTATCGAAGACTATTAGTAGGACGCAAACACATTAAAGACAATATTAAATATAGATGTAAAGGATCCAAATATCATCCTGAAGGTCGAAACTTCACCTGCAAGTCGGTGCTAACCAATAGAGTAGTTTCTGGTGCAGGCTTTCGTCTCAAGGAAATGTCAACTTATCAATCAAAAACAATAAACATACTTTGGACCCAGAACGCAAAGTTTGGACGCAACCAAAAAATCGCTATGAAAGGAAATATTATTAAATCTGAGAACATCTTAACATCTTATAAAGAAGTTAGTTCCTAGTACACGCTACATAACACTAAAAGCTATAAAGCTCTCGATTACAAACGAGCAAGTCTAACAAGCTAATTATGCAACTTCGATGATAGTTTGTTAACTTTAATACCTCTGTTAAGCTTTAGACATTCTAGTATCAGAGTGTAATAGAGATTAAATACTAGTAGAAGACTTGCATATTAATGAATTTTCCTTAATGAGTATCTTAAAGGTCATGTAGTGTGATTTAAGGCATATAAAATCAGCAGAACAAATTCAATGCTTCTTTTGCCTTTAAATTCTTCATGGTAGTTTATGAAACTGTTTCATAATAAGGGTTCTTAAAATACGAGTGTGAGGTGTTTAAAGACTAAAGGTGCAGTTTCATACATTATTTTATTTAATCTCGTGAAATAATTAATGTAACTTGCTTATAATGGCAGAAAAGTTGAGCGCGCACAAGTTGGAGCTGATCGCGCATGCGCGTTGCGTTAAAAGCTATACAGGGTGTAATCGTTAAGTGTGTCCAGGCGATTATTCCGTAACTATTACAGATATCAAAAAACTTTAAACTGATATCAAAAGTACGTTACCTAATGAGTAAAATGACATCATAACTTTTTAAAAATCAAACGAGAGGTATCTAAAATTTTGACCTTAAACACTCCCATACATTTAGTATGAGATTAGTAGAAAGGTTTTAGTTTCCTTATTTTAAGTCATCTAGTACCCATTTTACCTTAATCATATTTTATGATTACGTATAATATGACAATGATGATTTTCAAATAGATACATGTGTAAAATAATTATCTTAGGTACCACTTGAAATTTGTAATAAACCGTGTTTTAATTTCGCATTAAGTAATTTGAGCTAACTGAAAAACACTACAAAAAAAAAGATACTCTTTGGTGTTCGTTCTAAATTCAAAACTTTTATCTCGGGTTGTTGATCCCACCAATTTATCGATGTTTTTTTTTAATTTGCGTTAATAATCGTGATTGTTTCATTTATTGATTGCAAAATGGCATATTCCAAAAGAGAAAAGAGAGATATGCTAAAAATTGAGTACAAATATGATTGTAACAAAAGAGCGGCCATTATCGCCTACAGAAGAGAGTACCCAGACAGAGAAGTCCCTTCTGGTGTACGTACCTAAAACCTTTCTACTAATCTCATACTAAATGTATGGGAGTGTTTAATGTCAAAATATTAGATACATCTCGTTTGATTTTTCAAAAGTTATTGATGTCATTTTATTCATTAGGTAACGTACTTTCGATATCAGTTTAAAGTTTTTTGATTTCTGTAATAGTTACGGAATAATCGCATGGACACACTTAACGATTACACCCTGTATATATGTCGCCGCCAACTAGCTTAATCAGCCGTTCAATTAACTGCCTAGGTAGTTAACTAAAAAGCGCCATTCAAGTAACGGCCTGAATGGTGTTCAGGCATTTAATTACATGGTTAGGCAAATAGCTTGGATCGATGACGTTTAACTACTAGCCATTTAATTAAACAGTTAGAAAAATGACTTATTTCTGAAAGGTTATAAAAAAATAACAACGAAGGCTTAATGCGGGAGCTACGCTCTTGTGAATGAAATAATACTAAAATAGATATTTACCCTTGCAGTTTTCAGGTAGTAAACATTCCAAAACGTTAAGGACTTCACATCAATCACATCATATATCGGACCTTGCACAAGATAAATAATTTTCTTCATAACTAGTACTTGTAGACATTTTAATTAATAAATAACTATAATTTCAAAAGTGAAAACGACAACTCGTTTTCACTTTTTCGGTATAGTGGGATTTTTTGTCCTATCGATCGGCCAAAGACTAAAAGAGGTTACTTTTTTTAAAGTTTTTGTTATGAGGTCCACCATGGATTTTAGACACACTGATACATACCTTCACCTTTATAAATCTTTGGTCAGGTCACAGCTTGAGTATGCTGTTTTAATATGGAACCCATTGTACCAAAAATACAAAGATAATTTGCAAAGAGTACAGAATAAGTACCTAAAAACAGTGCGGTACCGATGTCAACGATCTAATGAAAATTTGAACTTACTGGACTTGGAATCCAGGCGTCACTTTCTAGAAACCATGTTTCTGTATGACTTATGCAATAACAGATTGGACTGCACTGAATTAACAAATAAATTGTGTTACATTGTTCCAAGGACAGTCATCAGACGTGAGGTGCGTTCACGTCCGCTGTTCGCCGTTTTCACTAGTCGCACTAATGCTGGTATCCGTGCGCCTCTTCATCGTATGGTCGATAATTATAATAAACTGTATATAGATTTAGACATATTCACTATGTCGCATAATAAATTTTGAAATTCTTTGTTAAAAAAATTAACTCACTGAAAAAATGTTTCTACCTAATGCAAAATTAAGTTGAATATGCATTGTACTAATATCTACTGGACCAAGACACTGTTAAAATGATTATTGCTTTTTGTATAACCATTAAAATACTAGTTGAATAACATGTGGATAACGCCGTTGGTTACATAATTGCAACTAAATTATTGTTAAGACCTTAAATTAAGAATATTATGTAACCGTTTGTTTTCCCGAATAAATAACAAAAAAAAAAAAAAAAATATGAGTTATTACAAAGAAAACGAAGATTTTTATTAAATTTATTGAAAGTTTTGTTTATTAAACACATACAGGTTGAAATTATATATTTAAATATGAAGTTGCATGAAATGAGCAAGTAATAAGGTATATTAATTTATGTGTACTATTGAACACCATCTTTTTTTGTATCGAAACTTTTTTTAAAGGAAAGAGCAACTGAACCATCAAATTTTTAAAAAGAATCTTTAACCTAATTGTATTTTATAGCCTTGGCCTTATAAGCCACAGTTTTGCTATTAGATGTCATTATTGATTGAATTACGGTGAAATGAGAGCCAGTTTATGAGAATGTGTTGCAAAAATACTTTCTGCTGCAATGCATACTTCATCATCAGTGTTTAATTCTCGTAGGGATTGATTATTGTATATTAGATTTACCTGTATTGTTACAGAAAACAAGCTTTCCAAATTTAATCCAAATCTACTCACGCTCATAGATATTGAGGTAATAGTGCAATATATCTCCTATTGCACTATCTTTTCAACCTGTGCGAGTCTCACGTAATACGGGGCGAGTTTTATTACTGTCCAACGAGCTTGTTTACGACCACATGCAAGTCATGCAACTGAGTAATTCCTTCAAGAAATATACAAGATTCTCTCTCTTTTTGACCCAGAAATCGAGCCGAGACCTCATAATCGCACGCAAGCGTTTGACACGAGACAAATGAGGTAGACAGACGAGAGCAAGAGCAATATTACTTCATTAATCAATATTACTTCATTTGTAAAGTACCTAACGTGAATTTATGTTCAAAATCAGGCGATTTGAAAATCTGGTATCTAAAATAATTGTACCTTTTATGATACTGTTTACTGTTGGTTTACTGTTGGATATTTTTGCTAATTAAAAAATTAATAGCTATTTCCATTCTCTTTGTGTCTGTACCAAACAAAGTACCTAATATAAAGAAAACAGATAGACCTCATAAAGGTAGAATGAGAGTGGAAAATCTCTTTATTTTTTTGAATGGTTGAAAGCTTCGATGTTTTGAAATAATGAATGAAAATAAGGAAAATGTTAAAAGAAAAAAAGGGTCAAATGTAGTTATGTTCGCAGAAAAGTGAAGGATTTTTTTTTATTGACCGTTCCAGTTTCGTCGTTATGGTTATGTTATGAATTTGAAAGGTTAATTTCTACATCTTGAAAAATGGATTATTGTGCGTATAATTTACAATCTGGGAGGCATTAGGTCACGTGCTGAAGGCCGATTCTCGTAATTTATTCTTGTATAAATTCAATTTTGGTCTAATATCAATCTGATTTTTGAGCCGTCTGGTTTTGAAACGTTAGAGACATGGGGTCCAAGTTTCCGTTTTATATACAAAGATTTGGCAAAGCGGCAGTGAACGCTAGTTATTATTTTGCACAAAAAATAAGCATTGACACTCAAAGTGGCAATGCTGGCTGGCAGCATTGCCACGTTGAGTGTCAATGCCTATTTTCTGGGAACGTTACCAGTCGGTATGCTGCGAAGGCTTTTCACGAAATTAAATAAATTAAAATAATATTTACATACACAATGATGTAAATATTTCATTTACATCATTATTTTAACTTGACTACGAGTGAAGCGTTTCGAGCTATTTGATTTATTATCAAAGACATAAACCTATGAGTAACTCATTTTAATATTTTTAGGTATGTACTTAAAGTAGGTATCATGGACATTAACATTGAATTGAACTCAACTACGATCAAGGCGAATCTACCTGCATTTCACTGATAATCACATTTTTCTTAATGAAATTGTTTGAGTATATCTTGAACAGCTGAACCTATTTTCAAAGTATTTCACAACATATTCATCCTTATTCGGTTATATTACATATTTTCTGTTGGTTACATTTTCATTTAGTAAGATTAAGTTGTCCATTGTTGGCATAAATCATTAAGTTTTCTATTATATTGTTGCGAACATAATATTATGATCAGTGGATAACAAATGAGGGTTGCAAATGTAATTTAAAAGTAACTTTACGGAACATTATTTTCCATTAAGCCCTTTATTAGTTGTACTTTAAAGCAATTTATCTGCATAATGTCTGTTGTAAGGAGGTTTTCATAACACCGTGTTTATTTAAGCCGACGATAGATACTTTTGCAAACCTAAATCGATTTGAATAGTTACACAGATAATAGAATAGTTACACATATAGTTTTTATACAGATGTTTAATGAAGAACAATACATGGTTACACTCGTATCTTGTAAAAGAAGGCAGGCAACTTTACGTACTCGAGTACTCGTGTACTCGGGGTAAACTATATTGATTCTGCAAACTATACTATTTTGATGCTAGATGGCGGCATCTTTGCGCAATATCCCCGTGGATACTGCTACCGTTATGATGCTGCCACAGAGAACGTTCCTGGGCACATTGAATACACACAGAAATCAAGCTCCATCCAAAACATGACATTTGGTAGTTTGTGTGTTTTTTATTATTGAAAACAAAATTAAAGTAAAAAAATATTTTGGGCTGTATGTTACTTCGTGAATGGCTAGATTTACCAGTAGTACTAATAAATAAGTCCAGGTGACCTTTTTCCAAGTTCACTACAAAATTATTCACTCGTATAGCCTGTGAACAAACTATATCTCTAACAACACCCTTAGAATAAAGGCGGAGGCTGTAGCCTTTCTACTGTATTCCTACTATGTTTGTGAAATCTTATCAAGTATTACAAGGGTAATTGTGAAGGAACCCTTAGCAACATTTGGTTATCTGACAGTTGCACTAACCATGGCTGAATGATTTAAATAAATTGATTCAAGAATAGCCCCCATTTTTGCTTCCAGCACAAAAGGTATTGTTATTAATGGTTCGGCATATTTTATCCGTTTTATTTTGGGTGCAAAATTATTGTACGCAATTTTAAAGATATTAGGTCGGCAGGTAACATTATTATATTGATGAATCCTTTTAAAGTTTAAAGTATTAATCTAACCATGATTCTCAACATGTCTCAAATATTATATAATCTATCTTGGGTAAATAGTGTACCTACATAAACTACTACTACTACTACTCACGGCTATTTCCCTCCGGGGTAGGCAGAAACAACAGGCCGTGACTTGCTTTTATCCTTACATTCTTCACGAGCTTCCTGTACTGTTGGACATATACTAAGAGCCCGTGAACGCCAGACCTTCGTCATTCACTATGACCCAAACCACATAGTGGTGTGGTGTTCACGGGCTCTCAGTCTTTGTCATTTAACCTTTCGTTCAAGTCCACCGGATTCGAGTACTTCTAACCTGCCTTTTTTTCATACGTTGCCATATTTTTTAATGTACGTATCGTGAGGTCGACCCCGAAGCAAAATGATTACGATAAAATTCAATTTTCACATTGACATCATTTTCTTGCTTCCTAGGTACATACGTAGTATTATTATTAGAGGTTTTGGGGTTGTTGCACAACATGGTAAATATCCAAAGCAAAACCGACAGAAAGTGTCTGGCAGTATCGGCGACTTATTTTTAAGGATATTGCCTAAAACACACGGAAAACCAGCTTGGAGAATTTACGTGAGGTAAGTAATGTTTTTAAGTTCCTTGATTACCTGATACAATCAGTGGTGTACTGACGAATATAGAGTAACACTAAAGGTACGGCTGCGGCTCATGTTTTTCACAACAAAAACATGCAACAAAATATGTAAAGATTTACAAGTCTATGGTTTTTCACAACATTTTTCATGATAATAAGCACTTCAGAGAAAGAAGTTAAAAACAAGCACCTTTGTTGTTTGCGGTGAAAAACCATAGATGTATATCTCTGCTTGTTTTGTTGTAATAAATATGAGGTGTAGCCGTACCTAACGTATCGCGATTTATTAGTGTGATTTATTAAATTTATTTTCGTGGGTAGACTCCTGGAAAACCTCTGGGTATACTTCAAAATAAAAACAAAAAAACAGAAAGGAACCCGTATGAAATATAATTAAGTTATTTATTATAAATGTTTTACTATAAACAAGAAATCCTCTTTAATGATCGTGCAGTACGGCATTTTTATTATTCCCAGCTCTGTATATTGTCAGTGACCTCTAGCGACATGTGGGGGAAGTAATTGATTTCACTATGACTATCTAGATGGCGTCGGTGTAGAATCCCACCCTACACCGAAATTACCCTTTAGATCACTTATTCTTTCACACTTATAGTATGATTTAAAAATGGTTACTTGAAAAAAATCTGTTGTTATTAATTTGCTGAAGTAATAATCAAATATTATTCTTAAACATAAGTATGTTACCGTACCTTCCGAAAGAGATACTTACCACACTGGCGTAAATACATAATTGTATTTGACAAGATATTACGTCTAACCTTTTTATATGTTATGAACCAAGTTGGTAATAAATTGGGCATGGGTTCGTAATGAGAAATGCCCAATATGAGAGTGCAATTTGATGATAATTATTAAAACGATCAATTAACCGGGCATCATACATTTTGGGCAGAGTACCTAATATAAATATTAATATAGATATATTTTTTTATATTTAATAACTATTTTTCAGAAAAAATTAACTATATAACTTCGTTAACCTAAGGTTGATTGAACGGTATTTCAATTCTACGGTTCAGACAACTCATCTATCATCGGTTCATTTTGAATTGGATAGATTAGGTAAGAAGGCTAAGGCAGAAGTGGAGCTCTCGAATTAGCAAAGTCAAATTAAGCTTTGTTATCAAATTGCCCAATTGTCAAGTACCTAGCCGATGTAATGTAATGACCGAGCAATGTGATAAATAAGGAAGTTTAGATGTAAGTAATAAATCACTTTGCCCGATTGAACTAGACATTATGGATAATGCTCATGCATAATTATAGGTAGGTGCTTATCTTTTTAAGAAACTTATTTTTTCTTTTAATAACAAGTTCACTCCTTATATATTTCCTGCACGTATCTACACAGATGGCTTATTTGTTCCTTCATAACTGTGATGAAGAGATCGCATTTATCATTTTGAAATAAAGTAGCTTCAAGTTTCATTTTGTGGCTCAAACTTATAATTGAATGAAAAAGTTAGTGATGTTCCAAAAATGTTATAACTTAGACACTATTAAGCTTTTACTAGACTTTATGTAGGAATGAAGTTGATACTAGGATAATGTTTCATCTGTGCAGAGTCATTGAAAACTTTCAATGAAATAATTTTCTTTTATTTTTAACTGACTGTGCCAGCGAGTAAAAATTGCGCTAGAACCAGGTTTTAATTCTTTTTGCATGAAACCTTGTAAGTTTATCATGAGTCGAGGTAAACTCACGTGGATGCGCCCTACTTAAAAAAGATGTACTTATATTTTAAAACTAATTTTTAAACTTTAATATGTACTGATATATCTCTGAAAAGAAATTTTCAAATTCAAATGCAGAAGTGTAGTACATAAAACTTTGTAAATTTGACCGGGAACAGAGCTCCCATTCTGGATCACATTTACAAAGCCCCATTTGTTCTTTAAACAGTTCATCGTTTGCCGGGTATTGTTGCACATAGTATTTTAGTAGGTACATATTGTTGCAGGGGCTTTTCTGTTATTGTAGATAATGTGTCTATAGTAAAAGAATGTTTGTTCTTCACTCACCATCATCATCATCACTTTTATCGATGTCACTAGTTGCATCAGAGACTTTCACCTGGGAGTCCGAGTGCTAATACAAATGGTCCGCAAGCTAGCAACAGGTTCGCATGACCTATCGCCTCCTAGATGATATCACGTACAATGGTTAAGTTAAATTGCATTATGAACCTGCGTGGTCGTCAGCTGCGACTTTGTTGGTTTGACCAGTCAAACACATAAATAGACAGTAATTTCCTCACAGCTGAAAAATTGGCTACAATTACAGTACAGTAAAATTAAAGTCTCGAAGAAAAAAAAGGCAGCATCATAATAATCGCTTTCGCGAGACGCTTACTGAGTAGAAGTTAGATTAAGTTTGTACTGCATTTCATTCAAAACTTATATGATAGCTTTAAGACACGATCTTGGTTGTCTGTGAAGGATGTACTTTACAGACAACCATAGCTCGTGTCTTACACTATTCTAAGATTCGTTTTGATCATTATAATTATTTTGAGTTATGACTTTATCAAATTATTTCTAGGGTCATGTTCAAATTATGTCTCAGGTTTTATATAGTAAAGTAAGAAATGTTCTAACAAATTTAATATTATAGTGTTTTAAAACTTGTAAAAAAGCTGCTAAGCTGTTATAATAAATAAGGAAACAAAACTTGAGAACTTCTGAATAGATTTTAATACTCTAGGGCTACAAGATCGCAAATTATTTAACTTTTTATGCAAATTTTGAAACGTTGACTTGTATAAAACATTGCCATCACTAAAGTGGTAGTCATACTAATAGCAGCTTACAACAGTTTTAGTAATACTAATAGTAATGTGTTCAATGTTCTTTATCGCATCTGTACTTATATTGCAAAGCTGAGATTTTGTTTTTTGTTTGTTTGATCATACTTTAATCTCAGAAACTGCTGTTTGAATTGAATAAAAATCATTTTCATTTCACTTCCTCATAATGTGACTCTAATCTCACCGAAATTAGGCACATAATGATATCTATTATCAAACTGTGGTTTTTTGAATGTTAGTAAATCACGAGTGAGGTAATGACTTATTTTTTATTGATAGAGTTGCATTATTCTTTAAAAAAATTAGATTCAAATTGATCGTGTTCAATGGAATAAATAAATTAATATACCTAACTATTGCTTGTTCACTTCATGCAACTTCGTATTTAAATAGAAAATTTCATCTTGTACGGGTATAATAAACAAAACTTTTACTCAAAGATATCTTTTGTTTTCGCTCTATTTAAAATTTTAAGTAAATTCATCATTTTTTACACATAGAAAAAAGTTACCTCTTTCTTTTAGTCTGTGGCCAGTGTTTTTTTTTATAATGCCCGCCAGTCCGTCAGGGTAAAAAAGTTTCGCAATTCGTTAGTGTACTAGTTATGAAGAAAACGGTGTATGTACCTAGTACTCAACCCGATATAAACACATAATACTGTACAACGTCCGATATGTCATGTGATTGATGTGAAGTCCTTAACTTATATTATTCAGAAGTGAAATGAAAAACGTCGTATGATATACGTGTGTATTGTTGATTACCGTCTTCGGCTCTCTTAAGACCCTCGCCTGCTCGGGTCTCAATATCGCCTTAGCGGTAATCACCAACCTTACACACTTGTACCATAATCTACTATTTTTGTCGAACAGTCCTTTTATTAAGGAAGGGTTATACAATATAAATCACCACACTACCTACCAGTAATCATTAAATATCAAAATGGCTATGTGTAATAACCGGACACTAACTCCTTTTTCTGACGTACAGCCAACGACAAAAATGAGGGATTTAGGTGCCACAGTGATCAATAAATTTGAATTTGTTACGTTACTTTTACCTTTAACTATACCAAAATTAAAAGTTGGGTACTATGGTACGAAATGAGAGCCAGTTTAAAAAAAAGGGCCAACTAAAATATAAAATAATTTTTAAACCAAAACTGTTTCAAGCGAAAGTTATTTAACATTGTACTTACAAATGTTTAACATTAGGCATGTTTGAGTTTGTAACACAAATACGAGATTCCGAATTCACATATAATTAAGTAAAGTTTCATTCGTTTCAAAATTGAACAAGGAAAAGTCGGTGGTTGAATTGTTTTGTTTCTAGATGCAATTTTTATTTTTAAATTGACAATTATAGTTATGTCTGATTTCAAAAATAAATGATTTATTGTAAAATATGACCAGACAATTTAATGTATTAAGCAACAAGAGCAACTTGTAAACACGATTGAAGTCGATCCCATAGTACGATTATCTATGCTGTGCCCATACACCCTAAAATAATCATGATAATTATTATTTTGACACTGATATTTATCAAACAGATGGCGAAGGATCGGGAGCACATGGCAAGAGGCCTATATCCAGCAGTGAACTTTAATAGGCTAATTGATTGATTAAGTTATTAAACGACCTATTAATATTGGAGGTCGTTTTAGTTTATGTTTATCCTCCCCTGCTCCTTTTGCCCCAGAGAGTCTCGCATTTTTTTTCATATCCACTCGATCTAAATAATATATTTGAAGAGTACATCGACCTACCTAATATAAACATTCTTCGAAGTACATAAACAAAAGGTTTCTCGTAACTTTCGCCACAACGTGTAAGGTCCATTTTATGACTCTAAGGGTACCGAAATATTTTAATAATACAACCTGAGGCTTTTGTTTTATATATTAAGGGTCAGCTGAAGTAACGACATTAGCGAGATGAGGATTTTTTGGATTCTTCTGGTCGTAAAGTCGGATGATCTGAGTTTGGCGTTGATTATGGCTTAGGAGGATGGTCCGTTTTTACTCATATTATTATGAAAGTAAGAATTAGTGGTACCTAATAATGAATCAACGATTTCCTAGATACTTTAATTGTAAAATTCCATACTTAATGTTATAAATGCGAAAGTGACTCTGTCTGTCTCTTCTTTAATTTTAACTCTTCCTCTTTAACTCCTAAACCGCTGAACCGATTAGACCATGTGAAAGAACATAGGATATATTTGGTGGCGATAATCGAAATCCACGCGCTCTGAGCCGTGAGCATCAGCTAGTAAACTATAAAATATTAAATTAACATTAACGATATTCCTGTTTCTAGAACTTTTAACTTTCTCTAAATGTCAGTTCATTTCACTGAGTTCATAAAAGTGTAAAACTATCACTATTATCACTAACTATGATATATAATTTTACCTTTTCACATTTAATTATTATAATGTGAAGGTCTATTACTCATCTCCGTAGCCGTCTCTACATATGATAGGCTTAAGAACAATATGTAAAACTTATACAAGGGTAAAAGATCGAACAACTTAAACATTCAAATACAAATAAGACCAAGACTTCAGATCAGATAGACCCAATTACTGAACCACTTTTCGAATCTTTATAAAAATACATTACTTAAAACGCGTCCCTGTTTAAACATTCCGTAACAAATATGTATTTCATTGAAAGAATGTACGACGAGGTAAAACATGAATGTCTCTTGTTCCATCTGCTTAACTCCGCTTTGTGTTTCCTCAAGTGTTTGGTAATTTATGACATCACAAAAATTACTTAGCCTTTTGGCGGTATATAAAATACCAACTCGTTTTATAGCTCATCATAAAAACAAGATACTTTTATTTCTATTTTTTCGGAGCAATTGTTTATTATGCGAACAAATAATAAATTCTTTATTTCGGATAATATAAAAGATAAAATATTGAGATCGCAAAACAACTCACTCAAAAAGCCTCTTATTCTTTCGTCATGCGCTGTTTTATGCTTTGTTCTTCTTACGTATCATGAAAACATTCCGTTTTGTAGAAATCTATAGAGCACATTACATTGGAGATATCGGGATATTTTCCATGTATTGTTCGGAGTTTCCGATATTCCGGCGCCGTTTCAAGCAAACAATGATAGTTCATATATCTATAGAGCACAGAACTAAACTCACATCCATTTTATAAAAGTAAATAAAAGATGAACGGGTAAGTACTAATCGATAATTGGAAAGCGTATTCAATGATTTTTTTTTCACCAACAATGGACGCTGCTGCAAAAGAGATTTCCGAGGGGAATGACTAGATAATTACAAATTCATTGCATGTTTCCTAATCAGAAGTTAGTTAAAAGAAAAATAAATGATGGTGATTTTTTTACAGAGTTGTGGACCCGTCACTGGCCGGTTGTTTACTTTGGACATAAAAATAGGAAGCTCACAAAGGTGATTAAGGTGATTGAAAAATAGTGAGTAATGAAATAAAGGTATCCAATTATAAATTTGTATTGAGAGAAATATGTTGATAGCTATTCTCAATAGAAATTGAAACGATATCGCAACGATCTAAAATTATAATTGCGATTTATATCCTGCACATCATTCACAAAAATACAATTGCATTCCCAAACAAAAAACATTGTCGTTTGATATATAGTGTTGAACTTTCAGCTTTGTATATTTTAGCATAACAATATGACACTATCACGATTGAAAATGTACAATCACTTTAAATAGTCTCTAGTTTACTTCGGGGTGTTAACCTCATCGGGTCAACGATGGTGTGGCTATTTTAAAAGCGAGTTCCATCCACGTAATGTTCCGTCACAGAAGCCTTTTGCAGGGGATCACTGGCATGCCCTAGAAAGGTAATCTCCAGATATTCAATAGTCACTAGTACACTCACTATCATGATCATCCGAACACTAATCGCCCCTTGCGTCCAATGCTTGCATTTCGGTCGGAGCTCTGGGCCCGCGTTCTTACTAAAATTAAAGGGTCCTTATTTACCTCTCTAAGTACTTGTTATCTGTAAGCCATTGTAACGATGCACATCGTCTCATTGTAGTTATAATTATTAATTACACATTTATATAGTCGATTTATCACTTACTATCAATTAAAAAATATATTTCAGCTACATTTTTAGTTTGCCGTTCTATCCGTATGATTGGTTTGTCTCTGGCCGTGTGCGGTCTACCAACATCATCAGAGTCGTAATGGCGACCCAGGTCAGTGTGGCGACCGTACTGCAATGATATAAAATCAGTGCTAATATACAGCCCCGGAGAGGTAATTTCGCCATATCAGACCTTCCCAGGAGCGGAAGCTAACGATGTCTGGGCGAGCCTATAAAACCTATTGCAGCCTCATTGCAAAGCCCATTTCTGTTGACATCAGCCGTTTCGCTTTCTACTGCTAAGGTTTGAGTGAGAATGTGATTTTTATACGCAGTGTGTGCTAATCTTCTTTATTTTTCAGGTGCCTCAATAGCAACATGAAAACGACACATCCTATCAAAGCATAGCCGAAGACCTTCCATACTCATTGGCAATAATTTCTCTTTTGGTGCCACGTCGTTTTCATGTAGCTAATGCTAAGCTTCTTCCAGGTAATAACCATGCTTTTTACGTGAGCATGGTGTTCCTTTTGTTATTTTTTAACCATTTATAGTGTCATATATGGAATATTTAAACGCCACGTTGCATGTGTGTGTAACGGGGCGAAACCCTCGAATGGATACTGTTTTTACGTGAACAATGTCCATCATATTTCATTTAATATTGATTGCTTCTGCAATATACACAAACCGTCAGAATTAGCGGAACACAAAAAAGGAGAGTATAAAATAGTTAGCTTTATTTTTAAACAAATAATAATTTAACATGAAACAACACCTGATTAAGGTTTCCATCCGTCTGGGCATGCCGCGAATGATGTTGTCAATGATTTCTTGGGGTAACCTCTGCCATTCTTTAACTAATGTGTTTCGCAGCTCGCTCAGCTTGTTAGGAGGTGGCATTATTGATTTGACACTCCTCTTTTCGAGCTCCTAAACATATCCCTTCCCAGACCATAATTTTGTGTTCCGCTAATTCTGCCGGTGTTGCAAGGCTTATTTTGGTTGTGTTTTACATGCTTGTCAAAAGGACATGACGGCCATGAGGTCACTGACCTCATGTCAACACCTATATATGTCGAATTTATTTCTGTGCACATTTTCCTGCGGTTGCAATGCTGTGAGCTGTGGTTTTTACTGTAATAACTTTTGCACCACGTGCCTTGGGGAAGCTTGACCACCTGCCTCCTACCTACTGGCTGCCACCCCACACTTGCAGTATGCCAATCCGATATACTGAAGGCTTTTGTTTGAATTTTTTAGTTGATACGGAGCGGGCCACGCGACAATTTAGGCGTCAGCGCGGCACGTGATTATCCAGTCCCCGGCGGCGATAGAGAAGCTAAGTGCCCACCACCTTCACCGCCGCGGGCTATTCCATCCAAGATTAATTCTGTTCCAACTAGATAAATTCCTTTTACTATTGGCTGGAGGTCAAGTACTCCACGACCTGAAATCCATTCATTCCTATAAATTTTATGTAACAATACAACTACGCCAATTATTTGTTATCATTGTCAATCAATATTTTCATTTATCTCTGCTCCAACTCTAGCCGGTATAGACTTCTTATTAATAATTACTTGTAACTCTCAATTAACCTCAGGCACAGAATAAATAGTATACTGTGCTTCAGGTAACTCTTAATTAACTTCAATTAATTCCCATTTAAAATCTAACAAGTAAAAAACCATTTTTTAAGTTTCACTATTCATCATAATGTGATACTTATTTTGCAAAATATAGGAGTGAAATGATTTCAGAGTTTTTTATCTGAGATTAAGTCACATTTCTTCCATAAACAGAATTTTTCAGGTTAAATAAATACATTATCATCTGACTCCATTCTAAGTAGCTTGTATTATTCATGAGACTTTTTCACCGAATGGAAGTTTCAGAAAGCACGTTAGGGTTTGATCGGAAAGTTTTTTCATTTGGTCTTTATTAACATGGACATGGACGCCTTGGATAATGGGATTCTCGCTACCCCTTCTATTTCTTCTTGCTCAGTTATTATTAAACAGGGACCTATTGTTTTTTCGCAAAGTCACGTTTTATGAGATTTCAACATTGTGCGATTCTCGCTGGAATGCGCAGGATCGATGGATGATAATTACAAATATCGAAGGCTGTTTCTGTCGGCTATAGATTTCTCCTATTCTCGTTTTCTGCTAAGTTTAGGTATTAATTACTTCTACTAGCATCACCCAGTGTTTTCACCCGCGAGAGTCAGGAATATTGTAGCAGCCTAATGGTGAAAGAATTTTCTAAATCGGCCCAGTAGTTTTTTCTACTATTTCGGAATATTAAAATCAGCTAAAATTTCATCACATAAAATAATAGTTTTTAAACAGTGTGAACTTTTGAATTCATTAACATTCTTTAATTGCCTTGAAAAATTAATTTAAGTACAGTAATTTCTATGCACCTTTTCAGCACGAAAAGGGCACTTTTTCTGCGCAAAAATTCGTAGCAAAATGCGATTTTACTGTGAAAGCGTGAATAAAAGTAATTCAAATTGGAATAATTTGGTGATGAAAAAAAAAAATGTTGATGGAATGGAAAAGTTTAAACCAAGTTTTTTGTCAGAGCCATTTTAAATATTTTATCTGATTGCAATAAAACCACTTTGATTCGTTTGAATTTCAAGCAAAGAATGTACTGCTCCAAGAGCTCTTACTTTTGACTAAATATAGGGCGTCGGGCATCGGGTCTTAGGCCCGTATTCCAGAACGATATTCAGTCCTGAATCTCGATTTATAACTGAAATCTGATTTTATCATGGCCTAATGTCAAACCTACATGGTTCTAATATCACTGCGAGAGTCGATTCACACTTACAATTGAGTGTAATCTCAATCAATCCTTCCTAGTTTTTATGAATATAGCAACACCAATTTGATAATTCATTATTAGGATCATCTGAAAAGAAACAAAGACTAGAAACATGATACCGAATAAAAAGCATTAAAATTAACGTCAAAAAAAATTCTGTATGAGTTGAAATATATTTCCAAAGGTGCTTCCAAATAGCAACGTCCTCTTATACATATTGTTACAATAGTACATTACTACAGAGGCCGGGAAGAAAGGGGTTGCCGGCCGAAGACATATAGACGGCTGAGCGAAGCGAGGCCGGATAGGTCTGAGGCAGGCAAGCCAATATTTCCCGCCGAGGTATGTATAGTGCTTTTCTCAAACAGGCAATGAAATAAACAACAAAAAAATTGAAGATTTATTTTTAAAGACATTAAAAGTAAACAAGATAAAAACTAAAACTCACGTGTATAGTACTGTTTCGTCTAATTTTGCTTGATTTTAACAGTAAACATTTACATTTATGTTCATTATCATGTTACTTAACATGTTACTTTCTGAACGAACAGTGACACTTGTCATTGACATAAATGTCAATTTGTTGAAACTAAATTAAATATTAATATTTCAATGCTTATATGTACAGTTAGGAAAACAATTGATAATAATGTGTTATTAGTTATGTTAATGTGGATTTTTTATGTAAATAAAAGTGCTCTAAGTACATACCAAGTCGTTTATTATTTTTTTTTTATACGCATAGTGGCAGTGTCGATGCATTTGGCAAAAATGTATGTGGAATTGAAATTAAAAAAGAGGACTTTGCCGGCCTTAGGCCTGCAAGGTTTGAAACGTCATACTTCGCAGCCTATTAAGAGGAACGTAATGTCAATATTTCATTGCATGTTTGAGAAAATTCTTTTTGATCTTGTTGCTTTTGTCAGCGTACAATTTAAGAACTAAATATATTCTGTGACACAATAGTAGATACTTTTCGGCATATATAAGTGGTAAGCAGATGTATGAAGGTTTTCTGTACTGCAAATAATGCCAGGGTTAGGTACTCGCTAGAGTCCAAAAAAAAAACAGTTCAATAAAAGTAATAACGTACAAAAGATGGTAGAATTTTTTTTCATGCTCTCTTTCGTCAATCAATTAACTCCACTGCTGGAAATAGGCCTCTTATCTTCCGTCATTTGATATCTATTCATGTAACGTTAAATAGGGCATTGCTTAAAATGAATTATTATAATTATCTACTTGTTGATTATGTTGACTTGAAAAACAAG
The DNA here is from genome assembly GCA_949126895.1 of Eilema caniola. NCBI lineage: Eukaryota > Metazoa > Arthropoda > Insecta > Lepidoptera > Erebidae > Eilema > Eilema caniola. The sequence goes on from OX421477.1 coordinate 17,131,060, forward strand.
AGCAAAATACCATTCATCGTGGCTTGAGTGGCAGTACCTACTATGTCTGTTTGTGTGCATGGTTTCGCATAATTTAACTTTAATTGAAAATGTGAACGCACACTCCCAGTTTATAATCATCATTTATAGTATGCACCACTGTAAAGAAGGCTTGGATCTGTGTTTTGCTAGATTGATCCATTTTATAATAATATAATACAGGCTCTTGTTTTCAACTATTATGTATCATCTTATGTGTACAACGTTTTCTGAATAATTTTGGCTAAATATCAGTTCTATTAATATATATAATATGTGTTTATTCTGAGAGACGAATTTTTTAACTTCATCCAGACGATTCCTTCAAAAGATTAAGAAGTATACAAGAGAAGATTTTAGATGATGGCGGCACTTCACATTTTATATAGTTCTAATACGTTCTATTAAGTGATTCTTAATAGTGCCTTAGGCTATATTCCTCACACAATAAGTAATTTCCCTCGAAGGATTATGTAATAAAGCTTTCCTTTATAAGGAAAAATCTCGCCATAATAACTCGCGGTAGATGCGAACTTATGACTTCCAACAGCCTATTCGCCTCAGCTTCAGCTAGAATATTATTAGTTTTTACAATAGACACGTCTTCTGTACAAGTGAGGTGAGAATATTAAAATGGTGGCCTTGAGACTCTCCATACAAAAAAAAAATATAATTCGCGATATAGGGTTGACTGATGAACAATAATTTCAGATATTGTAATGTAATAATGTGGGAGATCATTGTTGTCATAGTGGATTTCATTATTGATTTATTTAAGGTAAATATTTTGACCATTTTTATTAAACCAATACAAAAACTAATTTCTTAGGTTATATTATGGTCTTAGGTTACGTTTTAAATACATGAATTATTTATTGATTTATTTCAATTTATAGTTCATTTGAAAATTACCATAACATGATTCTTTGCTAATGTGAGAAATAAATTAAAACATAAATTAAAATACTAGAATACTAGTGGTCTGAAGTAAAATCCGTCACAGTGCCAGCTGAGAACTTTACCCTTCACTTAAAAATAGATGGAAACAACTTAATCCACACTGCAGGTAACTTGTAAAGTAATACCAAGAATAGATTTAAATATTACAAAAGTCATAACTAAGTCAATTTCTGTAATACCTTGAAAATGTTGATTTTCTTCTGAATTTGTACCCTTAGTAAATAGTAAATATTGTATTAGGACTAACCCCGTGACTTGGAATCAAATAAATCAAATATTGGGACTGAAACCCTCTAAAGGCCAGATCAATGAGCATTTGGGGATTGTGGATTCATTTAGATAATTGAAGAGGATGCGATTAATCTGTTTAAAATAAACTAACCGATCAGAATTGTTATTCTTACATTTTCTGGTGTTGGGAGAACGAACAATAGTAATTTTGAAGATCTTTGTTTAAATTGGCGAAAGCATTGGAATTTGTAATTTCAAGAGATTAAATATTGTCATTAAAAGACAGGGCACAGGTTAACAAAGCAACCACTTAAAAGGTTGGAAACTGATTTTACTTGGTCGAAGTTTGCATAACAAAACAATCTTATTCTTTATCTACCTAGTTACAGAATTTGAGGAGATATTCAATTATGTTAAATATTTTGATTGAAATACTAATTGCGTACCTAGCTATGCCATTCACATAGATTATAGGTTGGTCACAAGTACCAGAGAAAAAAGTACTTTGATTGACATTACCATAACACTACCTTATAGTAGGTACGCGCCACGAAATAAGTCTCTTGGCCGCGGCGTGGCTCTCGCAAAACGTTATGTTGCCAATATCGTCTTTTTATTTTACCAGATCTTTTATAGTTCGTGTAGGACTATAATAGTAGTTAAACTGCAGAACTTAAGAAGTTATATTCGTGCGTTTTCAACGTTAGAACGTTAGAATGTGATCATGTAAAACACCTAGAAGATGATTGTTTTAAAAAAGATGGATTAATAGATGCAACATCATATCAACTGAGAGTGACAGTGATACAGAATCTGATTACGTATGTTACACTTAAAATAGCGACAGCAACTTCTCTTTACTGGTGAAAAAAATTACCATTAAAGTGTACAACCTCATGCCATCCTCAAAAGGCACCAAAAAACACGTACTGTGAATTTAGAGTACCTACATGTTGTGATGTTACAAAGATTTTAGATTAATATGTAAGTATAATTCCTACTAGTACATCATAAAAGAATGTGCTGGCAACTCTGTCATGGCCCCAAGCAATTAACAATCAGTATGGCAGCGAGTCATTATTAGTTCCGCGTTTTGTCACTGAAACGGAATTTCAAGCGGGTGAAGTAGAGGGCAAAAACTAGTTATTCGTGACTTAACTATCAAATCTATCAGTCTGATCAGCATCAATCTGAATGCGAATAAAATATTTCCAAATTTTCAAATCGATACAATTCAATCAAATTGAACTATTACAATATATTTATATTATATTTCTAGGTTAATAGATATCATCTTCCAATTCGATTCTTAGTTACAAGTGGAGCCAACAAAAGCGTGCTAATTTATTTCGACACTGTTATATTTGAGTACGGTTTAGTTTGAAAGTAGCTTTCAATTAGATAAAATAAGAGTACGAGTGTATGTATATCACTACATAGTATAAAACAAAGTCGCTTTCTCTGTCCCTATATCCCTTTGTATGCTTAAATCTTTAAAACTATGCAACGGTTTTTGATGCGGTTTTTTTTTTAATAGATAGAGTGATTCAAGAGGAAGGTTTATATGTATAATACATGTTTAATATAGTAGAAGGTGCAGCGGGAACGGGATCTGACGCCACGCGGGCGGAAAAATATTTGCGGTACGAAGTTCGCCGGGTCAGCTAGTGAATAATAAGAAAATTTTAATGAAACTGAATAATTACCGCACCATTAGGGCATCCTAAAATAAGATAATTTACTTAACGTAAGCATATTTAATCCCGTTTATCGTTTTTCTTTATTTCTTTCTCTTAATATAATGGAAGCCTAAGACGCGCTAAGTGCAGGACTAAAGTCGAAATATGAACCACCAGGCCCTGGTGGTCCATATTAAGATAGGTCAGATGGTGGACCTTGGATGCGATCAATTTTAAAGCTAAAACAATAATGAAAATTTTTATTTTTTTAATTCTGACAAGGCATTTAATTTAATATAATATTTCCTTACACAATTTATTTTTAGGAGTAATATTTTGTGATTGACTGTCGAAATTTAGTCGCGAAAATGTAATATACTTAGATATAATAGGATACTTAGATATAATATACGTAGAATATGTAGCAAGTTGCCTTAATGGATTCAAATTTTGGCAATAAATAAACGTCACATTACATGTTCAGATTCGCCTTCACATAAAAATATTTTACTCATCAAGTGCCGTAATACCACATAATATATTAAGTTCCCATTTCATTTTTATTACGCCCATAACAGGAGAATCTTCTTATATTGTAGACAGGATATGTTATATATTTAGAACCGCCTTAAAATAACCTCAATAGGAGGTCTTCAATTCTACATATTACATGTTTTGTAATGTTGATTTTTCATTGTTTAATAACGTTAGAATTCAATAGAATTTTACTAATGCAAAGCTGAAGGTGAGGGGACTTTTCTCTCGATCTGGCCCTCTTCGGGTGTGGGGACCATAGAGTCCCCAACTCGTCTCCGGTATGGGGCCGCCGCGGCCTGCTTTTGCTAGGGTGACAGGCGGCTCTACCCGTCACCTCCGACGCTCGAGTTGCCTCAGTTGGTGGGCAACGCGGCCTGCGATTCTACTTCGCGCCCGGTCCCGCTCCCGCTGGTAAATAGATACCTAGATAACCGTGTGTTAAGCCTCCCTAAGCGCAGGTATATGTTGACAGTTTAGAGGCTAAGGCTGCATTCTAGAACAATACTCAGTCCTAAATACATCTGTTTATAACTAGTACCTGTTGAGGACAGATTTTCATTGACAATCTGTCAATGAAAATTGAGATTCAAGACTGAGTATCGTTTTGGAGTATGGGCCTATATGGTAAAACATAAACGTAGCATACAATACCTATACTGGATTTTGAAGTTTGACTACCAAAATGTTAAGTGATGGTGTGTACTAAATACCTACTCCTGCAAGCTATTTCGTACAGATCGGGAACACATTACCTACCTTACATAATAATAATAATAATAATAATAATCTTTATTGACATAAAAACAAGTATACAAATAGTAAGGATCCCCTGACTCCTGCGCTAGTTAAAACTGTGTTGCAGGAGACAGTGTCTTCCCGTTACAGTGTTATGTTAATAAGTGCAAGTTTCATGTCAGTGAAGATACAGTAGTAATGAGAAAAAAAAAACAATAAACTAAGGACTATTTTTGCCTGTGCGAGCATCAGTATACGTTTGTTTTTGAGTGTATGTGAGTGTGTGTGTGTGTGTGTGTGTGTGTGTGTGTGTGTGTGTGTGTGTGTGTGTGTGTGTGTGTGTGTGTGTGCGCGCGCGCACAAAAACAATAAACTAAGGACTATTTTTGCCTGTGCGAGCATCAGTATACGTTTGTTTTTGAGTGTATGTGAGTGTGTGTGTGTGTGTGTGTGTGTGTGTGTGTGTGTGTGTGTGTGTGTGTGTGCGCGCGCGCGCGCGCGCGCGTGCGTGCGTATGTATGTGTGTGTTTTAATGTTTTATCTATACCTGAATATGAATATAGTACATCGACTTTATAGGCGGGCGATTCTTAGGAGATCCTCTGTACTATCATAATCCAGTGCTTTTAGCCACTCTAGTGCCATTTTTTTCACTGCATTACGATTTAATTTGCCTATTTTAGTAACTTTATTACATTTATTATATATGTGGGGCGCTAAGCAGCTATAATGCCTTTGTGCAAATGTGGTCATTGCCCGAGGGATCGGATAGCGCACTACACGTTTCCTTTGTAACTTATCGTTAGAGGTTTTCCTGTGGTATCTTTGCACTATTTGATGGATAAAAATTTTCCTCACAGACAGCACATCAGCTAGTCCATACAGGGCAGTAGTGGGATATCTGTATGGTAGATATAAAAGTAATTTTAATATAGCCCGCTGAGCCCGTTCTACATCAATCATTAGGGTCTTTCCAGCACCTCCCCATGCACAGATACAATACCTGATGATGGATTCACACAATGTTTTGTAGGTTTGGATTAGAAGTGCGGGGTCAGCTATTGTTCGCAAGTTTTTGAAGACGTATGTCAGTCTTCTGATCCTCGTCACTGTAGATGCGAGATGTTCGCACCAGCTCAAATGGTCATCCAATATAACGCCTAAGTATTTTATAGACTTCACCCGCAAAAGTGCTGCACAATAGCAGTTTGTGTGAGACTCTTCCCTATTACATGGAAAGGTATGTATTTTGAGAATGGAGTCTACAGCAGGTCGACCAGCGTCTGTTATACTAAAACAGACGTATTTAGTCTTGGCCGTGTTTAGCGAAAGGAGACTATCCTCTAGCCAGGCAGTCACTTTTGCCAGACCCCTCTCTGCCAACTCAAAAGCCTTTGTCCAAGAGCAATCATGAAATATCAATACTGTGTCATCCGCAAACATTAGCAAGTCCAATCCTGGCAAGGCAGCGACACTGCACAAGTCATTGACATAGATTATGAATAATAATGGGCCAAGTGTGCTACCCTGGGGAATACCATACTTGCATTTAGACTCTTCACTCTCACAGTCTGCCACTCGAATAATTTGTGATCTGTGGGTCAGATAATCTCGAAACCAATCAAGGGCCAGTCCCCTTATACCAACACTCTCCAAACGTGTTAATAAAATTGGGATGGACACAGTGTCAAATGCTTTTTGGAGGTCTAAAAAGACCCCCAAGCATTTTTGTCCTGAGTCTAAGTATGATACTACAGAAGATGTTAGAGTTAATACTGCGTCTTCGGTGGATTTTTGTTGTCTGAATCCAAATTGTGCATCGTTTAGGAGTTTGTTCCTTTCCAGGTATCCAGTCATTCGTTTATTAACGACCTTTTCTAGTATTTTAGAGAGTGCTGATAGAAGGGAGATAGGCCGATAATTAGAGGGCTTACATCTATCTCCAGCTTTGTAAATCGGGCAGACTACTGCTTTTTTAAACATAGCCGGAAAAACGCCGGTTTCTAGGCTCAAATTACATAAGTATGTAATAGGTGGGGCAAGTGATCTAATGTTTTGTTTAAGTAACTCAGTGGTGATTTTGTCCCACCCAGGAGCACTGTTCAATTTTAGTCCTAAGACTATATTCCTCACTTCGCATGGGTCAGTCGGCAAGAATGCCATAGAATTCAGGGGCGCAGTGTTTCTTATAGCTTTGCGCGCCAGGTCGTGCTCCGATTTACCCATTATATCCTGTAAGTGTCCAGCCAATGTGCTTCCAACTTCTGTAAAGTAGGTGTTTACCTTGTTAAGTGATTTAATTGGTGTGTCATCTATTTGCAATAATTCACTAGCCAATTCATTTTTGCGTTTAAGATCACATACTTCTTTAATAGTTTTCCATGTCTCCTTGATGTTACCCTTAGAAGAATTCAGTCTTGCCCTATAATATTCTTTTTTCAGTCGTTTTATTACAGAGTTGCATATATTTCTATATTTTTGAAACTTGTGTAGTTTATCATCATCATTTGCAGATCGCAACGCAATTTTATGTAGCTTATCTCTTCTTCTTATGCATTTAACAACCCCTTCTGTTATCCATGCTTTTAATGGCCTGCTTCTGTTTGTGCTTTTCACTAGTTTTATGTTATTCGAGATGGTATTCAGCAATTTGGTGGTTAGAATTTCACATGCAAGATTACTGCTGGTGTTTCTGTATAGACCAGACCAAGACTCATTGGTAAGGATATCATGAATCATTTTGTAATTTATTTTGAATTGGGTGTGCGGTATATTTTTCCTTGCTATTGTAGAAGTGTTAATCCATACTAATATTATAAATGCGAAAGTAACTCTGTCTGTCTGTCTGTCTGTCTGTCTGTCTGTCTGTCTGTCTGTCTGTCTGTCTGTATGTTACGCTTTCACGCCTAAACCACTGAACCGATCTTCATGAAATTTGGTACAGAGGTATATTAGAGCTTGAGAACGGACATAGGCTACCTTTTATCACGAGAAAGGGGGTTTAAGGGGGGGGAATACGGGATGAAAGTTTTTATGAAAGTTTGTCATTTCTGAAGACATCTTAATGAAATTTGGTACAGAGGTAGATTAGAGCTTGGGAACGGACATAGGCTACCTTTTATCGCGAAAAGGGGGGTAGAAGGATGGGGGGACTAGGGCCTTGGGATGAAAGTTTGACAATTTTGAAGATTACTTGATGAAATTGGTATAGAGATGGATTAGAGGTTGGAAATGGACATAGGCTACCCCTTATCGCGAAAAAAGGGATAGAAGGGGGAGGGGAGAAGGGGAATAGGGCTATGGGATTAAAGTTTCTAATTTTTCATTGGCACAAAAAAGGGGGTAAATATGGCATAAATAGTAAGAATTTCTTTTAAGATGTCCTCATGAAAAAGGTGAATTAGAGCTTCGGAACGGACATAGTCGAGTAACAAACCAAATATAGAAGCGAGTGGAGAGGCGAGTAGAGATTGTTATAGGGACGACTGGACAGGCGTATAAAGATCGAAAGTCGAGTAGAGTCGACTACAGGGGCGAGTATATATGCGACTAGAGAGCCAAAAAGAATGCAGTAAAGGGTTGAGTAGACAGGCGAATAGGGAGGCGAGTGGAAAGATGAATGTAGTGGCGAGTAGAGATCGAATAGAGAGTTGAGTAGAGGTGCGAGTAGATAGGCGAGTGGGGAGAGTCAAGTAGAGAGGCGAAAAGAGAATCGAATGGATGGGCAAGTAAAGAGGCCAATGGAAAGGCGAGTTTAGAGAAGAGTACAAAGTCGAGTAGAGAGGGGAACAGAGAAGTCAATAGCGAGTCAAGTATAAATTCAAGTATAGAGGCGAGTAGAAAGTCGAGTAGAGAGTCGAATATAGAGGCGAGTAGAAAGTCGAGAACAGAGGTGAGTACATATCGAGGACAAAGTTGAGTAGAGAGGCGAATTTAATGCTCAATAGCGTCGGATAAACACTAAGCGATAACCGACATCCACGCGGGCGGAGCCGCGGGCAACAGCTAGTATACAGCTAGTATGTAATAAAATAGGAGAGTGGTCTGTTATAACTCGTTCGAAGACTACAGTTTTCCAAGGTTTGGCACATTTGACCATGAAATGGTCAAGACATGTCTTTTCCATACGAGTAGGTTTTGTTACACCTAGTTTGAGTCCATATATGGCCATTAGGTTAAGATAGTTATGTGGTGATTCCTTTAAGTTTTTCGGTAGGGTGTCAATATTTATATCGCCAGTGAATATGACATTTTTTGTTTGAATATTGTTTAAAATTTTATCAAGTGATTCTATGTAACCCTCCGTAGAGTGAAAACATGGTGGGCGATAAGAGCAAACAATGGTGAAGTCAGGTTTAACAGCAACAACGAGAAAATTACCTTCAATGGTATCTGTTGGTTCATAAGCGCAACTTGTAATTTCAGTACGAACATAGACGACCACGCCGTCATTTTGGTTCAAACTGTTCTGACTCCAATACTTGTTATAGTCAGTAATATCTGGTGGCGGATTATTTACAGTCGTCCAACATTCCGACAGCACGAAGACATCTATTAGCATATTCAGAGATGTAACAAATGCTAGAAAGTGATCAAGGTTCTGATTAACACTTCTAATGTTGAAGCTAATTATGGATAACGATCTACGCATTTTTGAGTCATAATTGACCACTTGTGGACATAAATTATTGTCACTTAGTGAAATACATTCAGTCAGCTCAGGTTCGTCTACTTCATCTGTTAGATTTTTTAAATCGAATTTTTGTTATATTTGCAGGTGACTCAAACGTAGGTCTAAATATCAACAAAAAGTTTGCTACACGATTCAGAGCAATGATAATAATAGTAACCGGTAAGTGGAGGGGGTGTAGTATTTTTATGTGAACAGAATGGGATATATTGTTGGTTAGTGGTTGGTGTAAAGCGTAAAATACGCCATGAATGTTAGGCAGTACAAAATATGTTGCTAGTATGGTGGGTGTTTTTGTGGTTGTGTGTGTTTGTTTATAAGTATTTGTACGTTTGGGTATGATATGATAATTGACTGCACTGTGTATTAGTGTGCATTTTTGTAACAATGTGTATGTATTTGTGCACGAAAAATGGCATACAGGAATATTATATAAAACATTACTTGGTAAAAATAAATGAGACATAATAGAAGTATAGGTTTCCCAGAAATCAGTCCAGCGATAGGAATAGTATATATAGTTCGATCGCAATTTATAATCTTCAGATAGTCATTCGGTTTGAGCTACCAATTCCTCAAAGTCAGATTCCTGAGTAATTCTCCTCGCAGGTTCTCCTTCCCTCCTTCTAATATAAACTTTACCATGCGACGTCCAACGATAGGCATAATTGTTTGTCTTCGTAAATTCCCGTGCTTGATAGTAAAGTTTTTTCGCTTTCGAAGTAAGACTTTCAGATATATAAATTGGTGAGTTTCCCTCCATATTAATATGAGAACAGTTCAACCTGTTGGACTTATTCTCCTGGTTGTACTTCTTTATTTTTGTAAGCAGTTTTTCTTTCGTGATGACACTCGTGAAATCAGCTGTTATGGGTCCAGCATTCTGGCTACTTTTATTAGTGTTAAGACGGTAGATATCTCTGAGTTCATGTGTTTGTATTTGAGTATTCATTGCCATCGCGATCGCTTTCACAACATTAAGGAGGTCTTCTTTCGTCTCGCCGATTTTTTTTGGAACGTTACGTATGTCCAGAGATGTAGACTTTGCAGTACGTTCGAGGTTTTCGATTTTTTCCTCTAGTGATTTAATGTACTGCAAGCTGTTTGTTTTATCGTGCTCCAATCGGACAAGTTTCTCCATTATCTCATCATATCGATGTCCCATAAACTCCACGGTAGTTTGGAGGTCCACGTTTTGTGCTTTAATCTGCTCGATGTCGTTTTGCAGCTTACAAAATTTCTCATTTTGCTCTAATCTCAACATTGAGAATGAAGATAGAAGATCCTCACGAAGCACATTCAGGTCGGTAGTTTGTTCGGAGTCATGCCTGCGCTTTAATCGAAGTGCACGTCGGTCCATAGAAAGCTCCGATTTAGGTGTTGATAAATCGGGCTCGGAGCCGTGACGAGGTGTTTCTAGCATTTTCTGAGGTGGAGTTCGCTTCATAATTCTATTTTACAATAAACGAACTTAGTTCCAAAGTTCAAACTTGTGAATGATTATCACTTTTTGTTGTATTAATATTGTAAACAAACAATCTCGCACAGCGCACCAAACAAATCAGTTAGCCTTCAATGACTCACCCGATCGTTGCACAGCGGGGCGCTGCGTTAGCGCAGAGTAGATAGTAGTTTTGATTACTGCGTCATCGGCTCGCATAGCCGAACGGGTACGAAAGCGCGTCTTCGCTAGCGCTCGACGGTTCTCGGGTTCAAATCCCAGTGGCCAATCAGTCACAGTTTTTAGTTGAATAAAGTTGCAATGTATCTTTATCCCTTTCAAACTCCTCCCAAGGGGCGTGCTTTCACCGTAAAGCATCCGCAAGTGCAAGCAGGAATCACAATAATTGATAGTCAGCCAATGACGATTTTTCAACACATTATTTAGTTAAGAATTAACTCTTAATTTTGCACACGTCCGCTCACACAGGCAACAAAGTATACTATACTACTATAACATTTCTTATTCCGTTGCAGAGTTTATAGAGACGAACAATATCCTTATATCGTATCCCTTACTCATAACATAAGCTCTTTGTTGTTGTATGCTGCATATTTTCTGCTGAAACGCAAAGGGGTGCAAACGACAACGGGAGTTCACAGGAAAATTACTGTGCTGTAAATTGTATATGATTTGTTTTGGACCTTTTCCCTTTGAGAATATGTTGTCACTTGCAACGTAGTAGGTAGGTAGTAACTGTTCGCGCCTACTTTTATAATAATAGCAATCCGCGAGGGAGCGACAAAGCGTGGAAGAACGATCGCGCCTACGATTAAGTAATAATTTCAATAGGGTGTACTTATTGATACGTACCAATGCAGTGTTAAATGCAGGTGGTGTATTTATTTAAATAATATTCTAAGAGGATTCTCTGCCGAAGTTCACCTTTGAGGAATGATTAATTTTTGTAACAACAACTTGGAATCATGCCCTTGACGTTCCAGCACAAAATCATCAAGATCCGTTCATAAATAATACGAACTTCTCCCCCCTTTTCCTCCATTTTCCTTCCTATTAAAAAAAGCTCTCGACAAAAGTTGAGTTTTAAATCAATGAAGATGTGAACACGCATTTCTTAACCGATCATTTGGCAATTATCGGTTAAGAAATGCACCCTCTAGACCGGATCTGACCAACTGACATAGATACAGAAAATAGCGAAATCAGCCACCTTCACGAAACGCTTCGCTCGCTCGGGCAATAATCCAAAATTACAAGAAATAATACGAGAATTCGAAGTTCTATAATAGTACCTAGGTATAAATCATCCAGTTTGTCCAATACGAGACACTGACCTATGAGCAAGTAAATTACTTTAACAGTACAATGTAATTCAAGGACTGGTAAATACATAGTTTTGATAAACGTGTGAAATATTTTAACTATTTTTTTTATTACCTGATACTTTTATGGATTAATTGGTTGCCATACAAAGATCCATAGCAATCGTTACGGGCTCGACAACCTGATCTAAATATAGAACTTCGATACCGCCAGTGAGTTGTATAGATCAAATGGCGCTTCACGTCAAATATCAATTTAGCTATTTCATAGTAAGAATCACAATTCGCAATGCATCAGTGACTACCAAACGGACGAAGGGCTGTCTGCGTGGCTCTTGCAAGCGGTTCGTTTTATACTAAAGTAGACATGCATAACCGCAGGTTCGTTCGTTGTGTGCCTCAGGCCAAAAGCCGATCCTAGCTGAGTTAGAAAAAGGCTCGGATGATGATCATTCCACACAATATCTACCTTCTAAAGATTTACATTTACAACAAGCAATTCACCTTCTGATTGCCTAATAGAGAATTAAGATGGTAGATACGTAAGTGAGTTGAAAGAACCGAAAGAAGGAGTAATTAATTGAGATTGACGTCGTTCACTGTGAGTCTGATTAAATCCGGATTGACAACTAATCAATCGACTATGATAAACGACTTCCGAAAATTGCGTGTCATAGATGACCGGATGAATAGACAGATACTAATGTGATTTTATGACTCCATAGTTGGCCCTCCACGGCTTCGTCCGTGACAGATTTCGAACTTCGTTGCACCCCTTTTTATATAAGTTTCGTAATTTGACAAGTTTGCCTTTTGCGTCAATAGTGTGTTTGTAATCCAAGTTTCCATCTAGGTTTTCAATTAAAATACGTCCGGAAAAAGCTCGAATGCCCGAAACGTAGGGTCGAAAATATAGGCGAAAAGGCCAAATCTGCGAACGTCTTTGGCTGCTGACTTTGAATATGTATAGTCGTGAAAATACCCTAATGATATCTCTGAACTCTCACGACGCTAATGGCCACTTTTTATTAACAGGATCTCTCCTCGGAGACAATATCCATTAATCAACATTTCAGAACAGCTTATTTGGCGAAACTTAGACAAGACTTCAATTAATAGTTCTATTTCTAACTGATCCCAAAAAGGATGGATTCTCAATTCTTAAATGTTTCTTTTATTTAGATTATTCTACTTAATACGCTTTTATTGATTTCGTATGTCTGTCAGTATGAAATTGAATTTATGGTCTCGATTTTAATACTTAAAAAATTTGGATTAGGTAATTTGGAATTCTCTTGAAATTTTTTTACACTTATTAAAAATCTATAACTATGCATAATATCGGACGTTTCTGTGATTCACTTTCTTGAGATATCATAGCACAGGATTCTTGACGGACTGACATTGATTAATAGTTCAGAAGCTCTATCTCATGATACGAGTAATAATGTATGTAGCTAACTCCCTTTGATCAAACAAAAAAACATTAGGTACTAAATACGGTAAGGTAGTTCAACTGGTTTTATTCGCTTGTTATATTTTTCACTGCGGGGATATAATAGTTATGTCCTATGTGTGTCCTTCCTATGGATACTTGACTTAATTGTTTTTGAAGTTGAATATTGGACTAACTATATAGTACGTATACAATTAAATTGCAGTAATTAATAAGCAAGCAAGACCAGGGATAAATATTTTACAAATTTGAAAACAGAATAGGTAAAAAATAATTGTAATTGTTCTTTTTTAATGAAAGGGTGAAATTTCTTTGAAGTCAAGTCAGAATATTCATATCCACTTCAAGCTATCATTACCATGATCGTACCTCATTTTTTTTAATAAAAATTTTGAACGCTCATTAAAAATCTATAACAATACACACAATAAAAAATATTTAAAGATATCGTATTTTCAGTATGTACTTGCATTTTCCTAAACAGTATATTGTATCAAAGAACGTATTTCAGTCTTAACGCTTTAAGCGTGTATCAAGAAAATCCGCTATGTGCCGTGGATATAAAGCCTTTGACAATTCGTCAACAGTATTATGACTATGACACAGTACCTATTCAGAATACAAAACTCAGAATATTCTGAGTCACAGTATAACGATAGTTCGTTAGACTTTGGTATTATCTTTACAAAACCCTTCATACATCTGCATTGATATACAAAAAAGTTTGGGTACACTATTTCATTCGAGATATCGTATGGAAGTATCGAAGAAGCTTTTTTTTACGTGCGGGAAATCCCCTCGTATACCCCTTCCCCTCCGGAGCCGGAGGGAGAGGTTATGTCGGACTCGAACCGACTAAACCGCACGCCGTCAGTGGGTCGTAGTGCTAGGCCGAAGGTGAGGTTGTCATGCGACATATCCCTCGCACTCCGGCTGACCCAGGGCCATCTCTCTCGGTCTGGCCCTCCTCGGGAGGGGGGACCGCGCGGTCCCCGACTCGTCCCGGTGTGGGGTGGCGCACATCGTCCTACGATGCGCGCCGCCGCCGTGGCCTGCTTCTGCTAGGGTGACGGGCGGCTCCACCCGTCACCCTCAGGCCCGCGCTCATGGGGGGCGGAGGTCGGACTGCGCCCTCCGACGCCCAAGCCGCCTACGAGCGCGTGCGGCAATGTCAGCGAGTCTCTGTCGCCCATCGCGCCGCGCCCGCTCTGCTGTCTCCTTCACGAGCATGACCTGCTCGCAGAAGGAGGCGCTGGCCGACCACGCATTAGCGCAGCGGACCATCGCCGCGAGCAGGGTGGAGAGCGTGAGCACAAGTTATTTTACAAACAAAACCAAACTTTGTTTAATTTAAATGTAAAATGTTGGCGCCAAGGCGCAAACATCGATTGCGCATGCGTGTTTCTTTTTTTCTTCCGATTCGGCGGATTCTTTTTTAAAGTAGAGGTTCAGTCCAGATGGAGTTTGTATAGGTGTATCGTTATGATTAAAAAGTTATTTAATGATATAGGTGTCCATACAAGACCTTTATAGTAATAAAAAACATTTTTTGGCCTGTGGGTAATGTTTGTCATAAGAGTTTTGATTTCAATTTTATAATCTTTGTATTATTTTATCAGAGTACATAAATAATGTTTTTAAATTTTATAAAGTGTTTTGAGCTGTCAAATAAAGAAAATAGATTAAAGCTATAAAGTAACTTTTTATTTTAGGCTAGCATAAATAAGTAAGATCGTCATGAATGAAACCGATAAAGTAATTCTATTTTATCAACACCTATACATTAAACTCCACTTAATATTGACTCATGCTTTGGGAAAAAGGTAATGACTATGCTAGAAAAATGAAATCATTGCACCCCTATTGTCATAGCAATAACAATCTGCTTTGTCATTATGCATGTGTCACTTTGATATTCAATGGCAATACTGGGCTGATAGGTTAAATAGGTATAATTTCTGTGGGTATAATGAAGGTATGTACCATGTAGCATTCTATCCTACCTACTTAATATTACATACTAGCTTTTGCTCGCGTCTTCGCCGGCGTGGAATTCGGTTATAGCGACCAAACATAGCCTATGTCCTTTCTCAAGGTAGACCTTGAGACAGGATTGTTGAAATTTGATATAGAGGTAGATTATAATCTACCCCTATATCAAATTATCAAATTCGGTTCAGTGGTTTATGCGCAAAAAGGACAAACAAACAGAAATTTCACATGGGTCAAACCGCGGACACCAGCAAGTACCTAGGTAAATAAAATATCAGCTACCTTGAGCAATCAAAGCCAAGATACCTCTGTAATTTATGTGCTCTTATCTATTCTGTGACTCAGTTTACCTTAGTAAATCGGTCGATCAAGAAAATCGAGGAAGGTAACAAAATGGATTTCGCTTCATTTACTTTTACATTTATTCTGAAATGCTAGACACGCAACTGGGTCAACTACTTGTGGAGTTCACGAATAGCTTTTTTTCGCGGTTGGCAACATTTTGTGTTTGTAAATCTTATCTTTGTAAGGTAGCACAGGAGTCCAATCCAAGTCCCAACTATCTACTAATTTGATATTTAATCAAGACAAATGTTTCACATATTTATTTAACTACTGTATTATAAAAAAACTCCATTTATAAAGTACGACAATGAAATTCATCTTTTGTACCTTTAGTTACCTAAGTAAACCTTCCGAAACTTCTATTTAGCAAGTAAAAACAGAGTACTTTTGGTCCTACCAAGACAGAAAATTAGCTATTAGTTATTCTTGGGTTGACTAGAACCTCGGGGTCCTAGCCAACCCACCTGAAAGTCGGTATGTATATCTATTGATGACCAACGAGTTTCTTGCGTAGAGTTAGAGATCCAGCGGTAGTTAGCTCCGTAAAAACATAGACCCCATAAAAAATACTTGTCAAAAAAACCAAGTCTTGCTGTTCTACCGAACGTAAAAAGTTTTGAGATCCATGTGATACCAAGTCGGTTATTAATTTATTAAGTCCTTACTTATGAGACCTTCTGTCTTAAGTTGTTAAGTTATTATCTAACCTGACGACATCAAGCCGCCAATTCTCGGGTCTACTTCGCCTATGTGGCATTCATTATTTTTATTTCGTAACACTTTTGAAACGAATATTTTCTTTTCAACATAATTCTGATGTTCCATAAATGGAATCATGGCTCAGGTTACATATATGAAACATCAAAATTTCAAACCTAACACAGTTTCTGGAATCCATTCCAGTAACAGTGTTTTAAAAAAAAGTCCACAAATATTAAACTGCAAAATATCTATGCTCAGTTATTCCGATATTTGGTAGCGTTCCGCTCAACGATTCCTGTCGCATCTAAATATTCCTTCCGCATTTCACAAAAGATTAAACCATGCGCGTAGGGCCGAAATTAAAAATTATAGGAATGAGAATTAGTGGGAATATACGCTGCTTTATAATAAGGATAGATATTATTGTTCTATGTTTAAATAATTGGTATTTTATCTATAATATAAAATGGAATCGCTGCATATGTTGCTAAGCGCAAATCTCGAGAAGCTGCCTCTCTAGACAAGTGGCAATTTGTTGGCCGGCATTTAATGGAATAGAATGAGGAATGTATGGGATTTGACGTATATGACAGTCATTAACGCATGTAACGGCTGGACCGATTTCGATAATTCCTTTTTTAGAATATTCCTTGCAGTATGAGGATGGTTCTTACGCGGAGAAATTAAAAAAAAGACGGGTTGCACTCTGGGAGTGCCGGCAGAAGTGAAAACATTTTCTTTTTTTCTTTCTTCGTTATATACATAGAAAAAGATAAAAAAGAACATACCATACCATACCTATAATATAGCGCTAATCATAGAACCTATCACTTATTTTCTGCTGATTTTCTGTCAGAAGACATTAATAAATTATAAAAAGAAAAAATAATCACAAAAAATAATAAATTACAAAAAGAAAAAAATATCATAAAAAGTAATAAATTACAAAAAGAAAAAAATATCATAAAAAGTAATAAATTACAAAAAGAAAAAATAATCACCAAAAGTAATAAATTATAATAAGAAAAAACAATCACAAAAAATCCCTGAAGGCCAGGTGGTTTGAACCCGATACTATCTGAAACTATAAGGACTTACAGTCGACGTGCTTACCGTTTAAGCTACGACGATATCTATTATAACTTGCAAAATACATAGTCTGTACCTAATCTTGTATGACGTCAGTCGTCGGTTACGGTTCAAAGGTCAACTAATCCTGTCGCTTCCTTAACATTTTACACCCATCCAACGATACTAAAGAAGTTTTCACTTCAAAAAAGCCTATAAAAGTCTGAGAACAACTTTCCTATACTCAAACGATTCGTAATAATATTTAAAAATCGATTTGAACTTTAATATCTTACCATAAAGTTCAAGTGTTAGTGGAGAGGTTCCGGGAAGGCAAAACAATTGAGTGAAGCATAATCGCCGGGTACGGGTTTGAAATATGCCACGGGCGAAGCCGACACGCGTCAGCTAGTATAGTATAAATACGTATATACATTGGCCTGCAAAAGTAAGTATCACACTTTTCAAATATAATTTTTTTCTCAACTATACGAGAAGGTAGAGACTCTACCTTCTATACTTAAGAAAAAAATTACATTTGAAAAGTGTGATACTTACTTTAGCAGGCCAGTGTTTGTAAATAAATAATAAAATATGGGTTCTGGCGTTGAAATGTCAGTTGCTCCTCCACAACCCATCATTTCACGGCTACCACTAGCAGTCATGAATGACAAAGTCAGACAGATTTCGTATGGCAACCGGAATCGACGGCTTGACGTACTCTCCAAGGCAATGTGTTAAGAATGATCACCCATCCTATGACTGACCTGGCTACTATTACTTAACTTTATAATGTTTCTGAATCTATTCGGTTGCCAGTTACCAATGAGCCCTCTCCATCCATACTAATATTATAAATGCGAAAGTAACTCTGTCTGTCTGTCTGTCTGTCTGTCTGTCTGTATGTTACGCTTTCACGCCTAAACCACTGAACCGATCTTCATGAAATTTGGTACAGAGGTATATTAGAGCTTGAGAACGGACATAGGCTACCTTTTATCACGAGAAAGGGGGTTTAAGGGGGGGAAATACGGGATGAAAGTTTTTATGAAAGTTTGTCATTTCTGAAGACATCTTAATGAAATTTGGTACAGAGGTAGATTAGAGCTTGGGAACGGACATAGGCTACCTTTTATCGCGAAAAGGGGGGTAGAAGGATGGGGGGACTAGGGCCTTGGGATGAAAGTTTGACAATTTTGAAGATTACTTGATGAAATTGGTATAGAGATGGATTAGAGGTTGGAAATGGACATAGGCTACCCCTTATCGCGAAAAAAGGGATAGAAGGGGGAGGGGAGAAGGGGAATAGGGCTATGGGATTAAAGTTTCTAATTTTTCATTGGCACAAAAAAGGGGGTAAATATGGCATAAATAGTAAGAATTTCTTTTAAGATGTCCTCATGAAAAAGGTGAATTAGAGCTTCGGAACGGACATAGTCGAGTAACAAACCAAATATAGAAGCGAGTGGAGAGGCGAGTAGAGATTGTTATAGGGACGAGTGGACAGGCGTGTAAAGATCGAAAGTCGAGTAGAGTCGACTACAGGGGCGAGTATATATGCGACTAGAGAGCCAAAAAGAATGCAGTAAAGGGTTGAGTAGACAGGCGAATAGGGAGGCGAGTGGAAAGATGAATGTAGTGGCGAGTAGAGATCGAATAGAGAGTTGAGTAGAGGTGCGAGTAGATAGGCGAGTGGGGAGAGTCAAGTAGAGAGGCGAAAAGAGAATCGAATGGATGGGCAAGTAAAGAGGCCAATGGAAAGGCGAGTTTAGAGAAGAGTACAAAGTCGAGTAGAGAGGGGAACAGAGAAGTCAATAGCGAGTCAAGTATAAATTCAAGTATAGAGGCGAGTAGAAAGTCGAGTAGAGAGTCGAATATAGAGGCGAGTAGAAAGTCGAGAACAGAGGTGAGTACATATCGAGGACAAAGTTGAGTAGAGAGGCGAATTTAATGCTCAATAGCGTCGGATAAACACTAAGCGATAACCGACATCCACGCGGGCGGAGCCGCGGGCAACAGCTAGTCTATCTATAATTTTAAATTTCAGTAAGCATCAACATTCTGCTTTGTGGGCGCTGTAGTTTGACTTTTTTAAAACAATAGGTCATTCAAATTCCAGTCCACAGTAGCTGTTCTATTATTTTTCACTGCGATTATAGCCCCAGTACCCAATCTGCTGGGTAATCATCTTTTTACAGCACTCAGTTTGGGAAGCAAGTCTTTGTATGGCCCATTGTGTCGATTGCAGTTATAACTATTGCAGGCTTTTATCGGTAAAATCGACTTTCATCTAATCATTATTTTTAGTGAAATGTTTCTAACAAAATCACTCACATAGACAAAAATATGGTAGAAGCTAAACTACCATCTGACCAAAGAATCTACTGTTGCCTTCCAATACCTATAAAATTGAAGAAGCAAACGATAGCTTGAATTTTAATCGAGCAGCGCCATCTAGTTCCTTATAAATTTGTAAATGAGTCGTGTTTATACCATAGACTATGCATTGGAGATATTTTATGAAAAAATAGTTAATAAGTAATTAATTCAACTAGATTGACAATTTTTTTTTGTAATATGTTGTCTGTTCATTTGCGATGGACATAAAAACGACTGGTGATCTGATCATAGACCCTGGTAAACACTTACCATCAGGCGGTCGCTTAATTTGCTGTCTCATTAGTCTACAAACAAAGTACCGTTATCTGAGGGCACTGAAAATACGTTACGCATTTTAAGCGTTAAACAAAAACTTTGGAAAGTTTTAAAATTTTCATTTAAAAGCTAAACTGGGAGCGGAGCTCTTCAATTACTTTTTGCGTCGCGTCAGAATATCACAGGATAAAGTTTTATAGCCTTACTATAAGGCGCCGTGAAACAGTTTAATTGGAAAATGATATTGGGTATTGCACACTTTGTTAGTTTTTATAAAGGACTGAAGATAACTTCGATAATTGGAAAACGTTGACAGGAATATATTTGCTTAATTTTGATTTAGCTGTATGAAGTTTGATTACCTATAACTTTATCAGATTATAGTTATTGTTCGCTTTGGTATTTCCTATTCAAAGGATAAAGATGAAAACCCATTACTAAGACTACGCTGTTCGTCTGTCCGTCTGTCTATCTATAATTGGGCTGTATTTCATGAACCGTGATATACCCTGGTATACCGATATAACGCGGTATACCGAGAATGGTTACAGTTACTCCATTTTCATCTATAAGGTAGGTTTATTATTAAGTATTACCGTAGGAAATCATTTTTCTTACTTTAATGCGTGACAGAGAGGAATAAATGATGTTACTGTAATTCGGGACTGTAATAAAATTATTAAATTAATATAAATGGAGTAGTATTTGTACAAAAAGTGCTGTAATCACAAGTATGTATTTATTGATGTTGGCAACGATTGTGCGCAGTGAGAGGTTGTCTTTTCTTTTGAACTAATTCATAAACCATTATTTAAATATATCCTTTGTGGCGTAGCGGTAGAATGTTTGAGTCGTAGAGCGAGGTTATATTATGGGGTTTTAGTACATTGCTCATAAAGTTAATTCGTCACATTTTGTACAACTCCATTATATTGAAAGTAAATTCGTCACAGGTAGGTAAGGGTTCTTGTAAATTCGTCACAAGTCCTCATTTTACATCATATTAGCATAAAGTAGTGATAGCAAGCAAAGCCATTGGAGCTTAGTGCTTTTTTTGCGTGTGGAAATCCTTTCGGTCTCACCCTGCCCGGACTGAGCGACGGGTGGGCTTGTCGTGTTGCAACTAAAACGACAAGGTGTTCCGTCACGTACCCTATCGACGGGAGTCCGGGTGTGCCATAAGAAGGAATGGTACCGGGACACCCGCCAGGCCTGGGCTCAGGCTCAATTCTTCTCAGGTAGAGCTCCCTGTAGAGCCGCTGCCCTCAGAGTCGCCTTGGGAGCGCCCAAGGCGACTCTGAGGGCAGAGAAGTCACGTGGAGAAACTCGACCGGGGGACCAAGATGGGAAAGCTCTCCTCACACTCCAATCCCTGGATTTTAGCGCTCAAAAGAAAATGTATTTAATTATTGCTAAACTTTTAAAAGTTTTGAGATAACCTACGAAATAAGAACTTTTACTTATCTTACATATCTATTATTTACCCTGCACTCCTGCCACGCTATCACGCACTCGCTCGCTAGATCGATATGGTTAGGAAGAGATAGATACAGCGGTATCTATCTCTTCCTAACCGAATCGATCTATGCATCTGATCTAACAAAGCTATCAGCACAGTGACTTCCTTGACCTTGTCGTTCCACGTGCTGCATGTGGTTATCCGTTGCGAAAGTGCTTGAATTGTTTAGTAACATTATATTAGGTGCACCTTAAAACAAGTTTTACCCTTCAATTATTGTCTTGAATAGTCAATAATTAGTGATAGAAATGAATCTCTGCAAATCCGATCCCTACTCCTAGAGTGTTATTTAAGACCGCTCAGGTGCAGAGGGGTGAGGCGGCCCACGAACTGAGGTGCAGGTGGTTATAAAGCCCGCCGCTGCGGCTGAGGCTGGCCGGTGGGGCAGTCAAGCAAGCCGAAGCTGCGGTGGTGGGCTTCACAAACATCTGCGAGGACAAGCTCGTGTGGGGCCACCGGAGCCCTGCAGCGTCGGAGTTGTGACAGAAACGATGTTTGCTATATGCTACGTGCCTACTGTATGCTACACGCGTGGTTATGCTTGCCTGCTTGACTGTTTGTTAACTGACTTTATTTTGTCAAATGAACATTTTGTTACAATTACATTTTTTTTAATAATTTAACAATTGAAATATTTTCTAAGTGATACATTTGCATAACCTTTATTAATAATAATAATAAATTCATTTTATTAATGGCAACAGGGCCCAATTTGTTAGTTATAATTCTTTTAACATCTATGGTTAGTAAATTACATAAAATCAAATTAAATTAAACTAAACAAAATCCATACAAATTCAATCAAATGAAATAAAATTAATCAAAATCATGTCAAATTCAATCAAATAAAATTAAATCTAAATCCATCACGTAAAATCAGAACAAAGTGGTTTAGCACGGGACAGTCTATTTTAGGAACAATTGCCTGTAGGACACTGTTTGAGCTCGCCCGTGTCCTGCGCCACAGGGAAGATATTCTCTTACGCCGTATAGCGTAAAAATCATCCGTGCGTTCTTGTGCAAACATTAACGACGCGCTACAGTAACGGGGTAGCCCCAACAGTGCCCTAAAGGAATTGTTGTACTGAACTCGGAGAGCATTGTAAGTCTTACTGGTATAGTCGACCCACAGGGCGCTCGTGTAGAAGACCTGACAAAAAGCTTTAAATAAGGTGACTTTAACTTGTTTCGTACATCGAGCAAACCTGCGTGCCAACATATTACTTCTAACTGCCAGTGCCCTCCTTTCCCGTTCCATGTCGGCATCGTCCCTCAGAGAGTTTGTGATAATGTGACCCAGGTATTTAAAGTTATCGACTACTTTAAGAGGTTTCCCGGTTATTGAAATAGTAGGCACATAATCGAGTTTTTTGTTTCTCGGTTTAAACACCAAAATTTCACTCTTACTCGAATTATATACTAAACCGTGTCTTAAAGCATATGAGTCACACACATCCACTAGTTTCCTTAAGGCTCCGATTGAGGGGCTCAGCAGCACCATATCATCTGCATAGTTGATATTACTGACACTCAAACCATCAATATAGCATCCGGCATGCATGCCACTGAGCTCCTCAATCAAACCATTCACATATAGGTTGAAGAGGTTGGGTGAGGTCAGCCCACCCTGCCTCACTCCACATTGCAGTCGGTAAGAGTCGGACAGAATGTCCCTCCACCTCACCTGGTTACATTGGTTACTGTACCAATACTTAAGAACCTCTATTAAATCTCGGGGTACATTATCACTTTCTAGTTTTCGCCATAAGATGTCATAGGACACCATATCAAAGGCTTTACTTAGATCAAGAAAGCAAGCGTATACAGGAGTAGATCTATCGTTGTAATACTTGACGGTATGCTTGAGACACAAAATGGCCGATTCGGTAGAAACCCCCCTTCTGAAGCCAAACTGTAAATCATGGAGCTTTATGCATCTTCCAAGTTGCGAGTCAAGCAGACCGTCCAGGACCTTAGCTGTTATTGTTGCCAGTGATATGGGTCTATAGTTCCCCTTGTCCGATACATCCCCTGTTCGGTTCTTAACTATTGGGACAACAACCGTTCTCAACATACTCTCTGGAAGGTAAGTGTGCCTTATACAGACTGTGTACAGCATAGAGAGCACTCTCGGCAAGTGACTTCCAGCCGCCTGAAAATGTTCGATACTGAGACTGTCATGCCCTGGAGACTTTCCCTTTTTCATATTATGAATAATACTGCCTACCTCCTTAGCCGTGAATTTAGTTATCGGACCATTGTCAGTCTCAGCAGGGACACCACAGTAGGACTGTGATGGCCCCAGTGTTGAAGTTATTTTAAAATGCTCCTTAAACGCATTTGCAATTTGTTTACAGTCGCTAATACCATCTATACTTTCAGGAACACTGGGACCACCCCCCATACCACTAGTGGCCTTCCAGAAGCTACCGAAGTCGCCCTCAGAGCGATGGAGTGCTAGTGTGTCCATCTTAATCTGGTCTTGGTTATTAAGACACCATTTTAATTTTCCTTTAAAGACCTTTCTGCTCTCAACCATATCTCTAAACACAGCTCCCTCAGTGGGCTTCCCTAAATTTAACCACATTGAAAATTTAATTTTGGCCTCAGCATGTGCCTCCTGAACATGTTTGTTCCACCCGGTCACATACCGTCTCCCTCTTCTAACCGGTTTGCCGCCACTATACACTGCAGCTTCCGATAGAATATCTACAATAGTTTTATACATTCGGTCTATTACGATTCTATGTGAAGGATCACTACAGTAACGGTCACAACATTGCGACAGTTCTGTTGGAAAATCAATAGTTCTCAGCCGTTCATTACAATACTCATTATATATTTGAATTTGTTGCCGATCTCTGATTCCCCATACAATTTTATTGCAAAATTTATTACTAGTAGTCGGCTTTGATCTAATTACATTCAAGTTACATACTAGTTCTACAGGAAAATGGTCGGACCAGTATACATCATATAGTATGTTTATATTGACAATAGATGGCCATGCAGCTTGCGTTACTAATATATGGTCTAACCAACTTTTAGTTCCGTGCACTTCACTCACATATGTATAGCTATCAGAGGTCAGTCCTAACTTTTCAATGTCTGCACATATCAAATGTTGTTCATTACAAAAATGTAACAGTTCCTTACCGAATGGTGCGTCAGGGTGGGCATTGTAGTCTCCGAGAATATAAACCGACTGAATATCACTACTCTCGATTATCGCGCACATTTCACCAAGACAATAAGTAAACTCAGTCAGATTAACACTATCATCAACAGGCATGTAAACTGTCATAAGTAATATTTGTTTATCACCGGTTTCAACTTTAATCGCTGTTAATCGCGCATTTTCACACTTGATTACCGATACCGACCGGAAAATACTCTTGCGGTACAAGATTGCAGTTCCACCATAAGGTCGACCTTGAAGATTTCCCTGTGATCTATCTACCGCTGATATTCCCGCGAACCCGAAATCTGCGTGAATGGATCCCAACAGATGTAAATCATGAGGCAAAAGCCACGTCTCTTGTAGCGCAACGACATCGGCGCGATTGCATAATGACACAATACACTCTTTGGCGCGTTTCATGGACTTACAATTAAAGGATATAAGCCGTACTGTTGGTAATGTTGTATTATCCATAAAAGTTATGATGTGCTTTTTATCCGATCACTTGTCTCAGTCTGCCTAAACCTTACAAAACGCCGGAACGCTATTCCATCGGGCCATAAGCCCGCATCCATAAAGATGGCGAGCTTACTCCGTGGTACATATATTTTATATGCATCATAGTCCTTTATTATTTTCATATTAATTTTTTCAGGCACAACCGTGACATTCGTTTTTCGTAGAATATAAGCAGCGATGTCATGCACTGTCGTACTTTTATCAACACGATTTATAAATAATGGTATTTTGACATCCGCTGCTCGGAATTTCTCATCAGACTTCCCTTGTCCTTTTCTTCCTATAAATTTACCATATGTCTTCTTTCTCTGCACAGTAATCCATCCATCATCTGACTTTTCTTTACAATCTCCCCCACCGGCCGTACCAGTGGAGAATGTTTTATCTTTCATCGATGGATGGGTGACTATGGTAGTGCATTCTATGCGTGTTGACTTGACTGGCTCGGCCGTCTCCGCTGCCGCTTCGCCCGCCACCGCCGGTCGTTCGGGGACAGGTAACCTCCTCTCGCTTGCTCGCTCATTATCTAGCTCGCACACAACAGCTGATTCATCTACCCGCGTGTTAATAGAAGTAAGCGATAGATTAATCGGGTAGCAATGGGACTGTTTTTTCGACTCTTCACTAAATAGTTCTTGCGATAAATGCAGTAAGCCAATGGGTCCGCTATCGCAATGAAATTTCTCAGCCAAGTCTGACCCTCCCCTTCTAGTGCTAACAAAATTAGTAGGTTCAAAATTGTTAACAATAGAAGCCGTTTTCAGGTTTATCAGATCTCTTCGCACTAGTTCCAATTCTTCCGACTTCACATAGGATTCTTTGATACTCCGAAGGTCTTTCTGCAGCAGAAGTATATCCTTCAATAATTTCGTCACGTCTACGTGATCGAAACTTACCGGGGGTAGCTTTTGTAAGTCCTTTGCTACAAAAATAGGAATATTCTCAGGATCTTCTCCTTTTAGCAACGCTATGATGTCTTCCACATCCCTTTGCACTTTCCCATCTTTTTTACGCGTAATCTTGCGTGTTTTCGTTTTCACCGAATCGAATAACAACGATTTTGCTTTGCTTATTTCTTCTGGTGAAAAAGCACTCGTAATTATTTGGATGAGGCTCAGCTCATCCATCACATCACATTTGTTTTGCACAAAAGCCAGCATTTCACTGATGACGATATTACAACTGATACATTTTACCACATTTGATGACATTATTTCTATTGATAAATTACACAGAAATCGCGCACACCTGTCTGCGTTGCCGTGCGCGGCGTGACATATTAATGAAATGAAGTAATATATTTGCGAAATGAAAGTTTGTCAAATGATTAGTTTTTCAAACGTTGTTTGTAAAATGATCGTTTGTCATTCGTTTTTTTTTTGCAAACAATGGTGAACCGCGATGCACAGATCCTAATGCATTTGTAAAAATGAGACATTATATGTATTTTTGCTTAATTTTTCTATGTCTTAAACTCAAATCTCACAAAAACTACATCGAGAGTATCATCAAAGCAGCCTCGCGTAAACTCGGAGTCCTGAACAGAGTGAGACGGTTTTTCACGCCGGAGCAACGGTGTCTTCTTTACAAGACACAAATTCGTTCCTGCGTGGAGTACTGCTCACATCTCTGGGATGGATCCGCAAAGTACTTATTAGATGCTCTCGACAGGTTGCAGCGACGTGCGGTCCGCATTATCGGAAATCCTGAGGTCACGAGTACCCTCGAGTCTCTGCAGATACGTAGAGATGTTGCTTCCTTGGCAGTTTTTTACCGTCTCTACCATGGTGAATGTTCTGAAGAGCTATTCCAATTAGTCCCACCCTCCCCCTTCCTATACAGGACGACACGTGCAGGACTTAGATGTCACCCCTATACGGTGCAGAACATTCCTTCAAGAACCAAGCGGTTCGGTGACTCTTTCCTTTGTCGCACCATTAAGACCTGGAATTCCTTGCCAGCTCACGTGTTTCCCTCTTCCTACAGTCCCGGGTCCTTTAAGCGGGGCGTGAAAAAGCATCTGATGAGGCCGTCAAGCTGAGTGCCACCATTGTTAACATGGCACGTGTATATAATGGTGGCCCTCTTTCTTGAGACTTTACCTTCAGCTTACCATCAGGCGAGGTAAAGTCAAATTGACGTGTCCTATTTATTAAAAAAAAAAAAAGATCACAGTCCTAGGAGCTTTTATCATTGAAAAAATTTTTTGTAAAGCATATTTTACCCGACTGACTAAAAGGAGGGTAATGTTTACAGTTTAAGTATACCTATTGAACATATTTGCCGCACTTTAATGAAAACATGAATGACCTTTTCACATTTACGAAAACTGAGAAAGGACGGCGAAGCTTGTGAGAGGCGGTTATTATACGTACAATCGTCATCGAGAATCTAAGTTTGGAACAGTATGGAGATGCAGTAATCGTTCAGGCAGTGCAACTATTAAAACTTTGGAGAACAATAATGACATCAGAATTTTGCATGAATCGGCCCACAAATGTCAACCAAATATAACTACAAACTCTTAACAAAATCTTTGCAA
This sequence comes from Eilema caniola, assembly GCA_949126895.1. Lineage (NCBI taxonomy): Eukaryota > Metazoa > Arthropoda > Insecta > Lepidoptera > Erebidae > Eilema > Eilema caniola. Next base: position 17,158,673 of record OX421477.1, read on the forward strand.
GGAAGCAGCAGCGAACGCGAAAGCGAACCTATATGCCTCAAGTATATGAAGAAGCTTTTGAAGCAGCTCAGGATGCGGGTTGCGGGTGTTTTTACTGTGATTTATTATTTTTCTATTGTTTTTCTTATTATAGCAGTGTTAAGAGCAAAGCCACTTGATAACTGTGATTTTTATGGAAATGTAAGGTAAAATTTTTAAACGTGCAATTATGAATAATAAATAAGGTTTTTATTCTACTCCTTGTTTAATTTCTATGCTGTCTGTGTGGAAAATACCAATATGGAAATCTTTACATCATAAAAATAGAACTGTGACCAATTAACACATACATTTATCTGTGACGAATTATCTTTATGACCAAAGTAGGTACAATAACCCGTTATATGCGTATTTGCATTGGTGTTTTTATGTATGTATGTACTTCTTAAGTATGTTTATTCATATAGATTCCATAACACAAGCTAGTTAAAAACAAAAACAAGATAAATTAGTAATTTATTTTGAAACATAACGCTGTCTCACTATGCATGGTGCGCAACAGCCAATAATGCGAGGACCTGGCGTGTGCCGATTGATTTGAGACATTGACATTGTATGGTGCCTATAATATTTAATAAATTAACTAGATATTGGAAGGAGATGAGAGGCAATGCATTTAAATTGACATTTAAAAAATTCTTACTGCAAAAAGCATATTACAAAGTTTCTGTTTTACCATTTACTTGACATTTTGATTTAGACTCACATCACATTTAACGGATGAAAATATTATTTTTATATATATTGAAACACACTTTACCAGTTCCACACTATTATATTTAATTTTGTCACTGTATAAGGTAAAGATGTTTACCTGAAGATGAGTTAATCGAAACATGTCGTATTCAAAAAAATCAAATATTAGCATTATACAGTGACAAAATTAAATATAATAGTGTGGAACTGGTAAAGTGTGTTTCAATATATATAAAAATAGTAAAATGAAGTTCCATCAAGAAGTTTCAACAAATTCAATCAACTACGGATGAAAATATTATAAATAAACATTTGTGCGCTGCCTCAAAAACGGCTAAACATGGAAATAATTAGGTACTGACTAACAATTTACGTGCGCATGTATTTATAACACATGTTTAAACAAGTGTGTCGTGGACTGTATGACTTTTATCTCCCTATCAGGATTCACTTGAATAAAACTCCAATTTGCAGACTTGCAGCTTTATTCTTCTTACTTCTATTGTTCTGGATCTTTATTTCCAAATTGTTCTGAAGACTGTACTGTGTAGTACTGTACCTCTTCTTGTTCTGGATCGCTATCAGAGCTTTCCCAAACTTGTGTTCAACTGTACCGCTTTACGGGCGTAACATGCTCGCTTAAGTACTACTTTTTTCGTTAGCCCGCATAGGCACTTAAGGAGCAACCTAAATGACGCGGTTTGCTACCGTGTCTTACAATAAAATTGTACGTATTCTTAACACTACCTATACACTAATATATACATTAAAGACTGTTCTTCATGCGGCATGGCTCGGCGTACTGGACAGTTCTCCCCCCAGTGCAGCAGTTTGCGGAACGGCTTTCTCCAGTACGACGATCTTGCTCACAGGCCTTTTGAACACTCCGGTTTTTGTTCTTACGTCTGCCATCCGGATTCTACCGTCAGGTCCAGTGTAGGTGCGTGTGACTTCTCCCATTGGCCACACGTTGCGTGGTAAAATATGATCCACTATTACCACGATGTCCCCAATCTGCAGGGGTTGTCGTTGGCTGCTCGGCTCGCCGCGCGGTACCAGGGTGGGCAAGTACTCGCGTACCCACCTGCTCCAAAAATGGTCGGCGAGGGCTTGACAACTCCTCCATGTTCGACGATCGGCGTATTGACAGGGCCCTGTTGATGGCAGACCCATAGATGACCCCAACAGGAAATGGTTTAGGGTTAATGCCTCTGGATCTTCCGGGTTGACACTCACGTGGGTTAACGGTCTTGCGTTGATTGAGAACTCTGCTTCGGCTAGCAAAGTTCCCAGCACCTCTTCGGTCGGCTCTTTTTCGTTAAGAGTCGCCGATAACGCTACCTTCACTGACCGGACTAATCTTTCCCACGCTCCGCCTTGATTTGGTGCTCCCGATGGTATGTATCGCCAGTTGACCGCGTGTAGCTGTCCCAGGTCTCGTAGTGCCGGCATCCACTCTTCGTATGCTGCCTTCAGCTCCTTATCGGCTCCATGGAAGTTGGTGGCGTTGTCTGAGTATATGGTTCTCGGCCAACCCCGCCGTGCGGCCATCCTTCTCAGCGCCATGATCGCGGAGCTCGTAGTGAGTGACGCGACGATCTCCAGGTGTACAGCTCTCGACGTAAGGCACGTGAACAGAGCCCCCCATCTCTTTTCTCGGCGACGTCCCAACTTGACTACCATGGGTCCGAAATAATCTAACCCACAGTGAGTGAAAGGTCGTTGATAGGGCTCGAGGCGTTCGCGTGGCAGGTCTCCTGTCGCTGGCGGCTGCGGTCGTGCTCTTCTTCTTCTACATATTCCGCAGTCTCGTTCTATCGTTCGAACGGTAGGTCGCAAATGGATGATCCAGTACCGCTGCCGCAGGTCGTTCGTAACCCGTTCGCGCCCGGCGTGCCCGGCGGCCTGATGTTCGCGCATCACTATCAACTTAGTGACGCAGTGTCGGCCGTCGAGTATGAGGGGCTTCTTCGCTTCAACTGGCGCGGTAGCTGCTCCGATGCGTCCTTTGACCCGTAGTAGTCCATCTTCCAAGATCGGGTCCAGCTTATACAGACGACTTGCTTTAGAAATAGGGCGAGCGGTCTGTAGTCGCTCAATGTCTTCTCCGAAGCTCTCGTGCTGCGCGCGGCTGATAATTGCATTCTCAGCCCTTTCGATGTGCGTAGTTCCTAGATGCTTTGTTAGTCGGCGACACTTGTCCACGAAGGCTAACACGTAGGCGGCGGCTCTAACATACCGATTGTAGTTAGAGAACCGGGCGGGGTCGGGTAACCACGCATTATGCACTTCTCTCTTCTCGCTAACGTGTAACACCTCAAAGTCTTCAACTGGCTGTGTCTTGTCTGCCGGCCATCGTTCTTCTGGCTGCAACAGGAACTCTGGACCTTGAAACCACCTGTCATCCGCGGTGATCGGTAAGTAGGTGACGCGTGTTGCGTCGTCTGCTACGTTCTGCTCAGTCGGCACCCACCGCCACTCCTTGCTGTTAGTGAGCTCGGAGATCTCACCCAGGCGGTGGGCTACAAACGGCGTGTAGCGTCGCTCGTCGTTTCGCACCCAACGTATCACCGTGGTTGAGTCGGTCCAGTATACTGTCTTGTTTATCTTGACCCGATGCTCTTGCTTGATTGTTGCCGCTAGTCTCGACCCGATGACCGCTGCTTGTAGCTCCAGCCGAGGTATAGTCTGCGTGCGTCGTGGCGCCACTTTCGATTTGGCGGCCACGAGGCATAACCTGACGCTGCCGTCCGACTGAATGATGCGCCAATACGCCACTGCCGCGTACGCTTGTTCACTCGCGTCACACAGCACATGCAGCTGTAGGTCTTGAGCTTCGTTCAGCATGTAGCAGCGTTCGAGTCGCAGGCAGGCTAGGTCGTTGAGTCGCTCTAACCAGGCTGCGAAGAGCTCATTTTCTTCTTCGGGTATAGGTTCGTCCCACGACATCTGAAGTCGCCACAGACTCTGCAGTACGATCTTAGCGCGTATAGTGAAGTGGCTCAGCAGTCCGAGGGGGTCATAAATCGACATGACCGCGCTGAGGGCTTCTCTCTTCGTCGGCGCTCGCGTCCGGTTGATCACTTCCGTGGGAACTCGGTTCATAGAGGTGTTGAACCCAAGCTCATCTTGTTCTGCGTTCCAGATGAGGCCAAGTATCTTGTTCTCGGGCCCATCTCCCCCCAGTGGCGTCGGCGACGTTGCTCGTAGCTCAGCTGGGACGTCGCGGAGCACGCTAGCTTGGTTCGTGTTCCACCCTCGTAGCTTGAAGCCGGCAGCTGCGTGGACCGTCATTAACTCGGAGACGGCTCGCTGGGCTTCTTCTTCAGTTTCGTAACTGGCCGCCAGGTCATCCATGTAGTGGCTTCTCGTAATCGCTTCGAAGGCCGCTGCGTGAGTATCTGCATGGGCCCTCGCGTTCGCGTCTCGAACGTAGTGTGCCATAAATGGGGAGCTGGTAGCACCGAAGATCATGCTCGTCATCTTGTAGTGACGGGGCGGTATATCTCGGTTTCTTCCCCTCCACAGGAACTGTTGAGCTGGCTGATCTTCGGGTCGTATCTTTACTTGCAAGAACATCTCTTGTATGTCCGCTGTGATGGCGATCGGCTTCTCTCGGAACCGGAACATAATCCCCTGTAGTGACAACAACAGGTCCGGCCCCTCAAGCAGGTGATCATTCAGACTGACACCCCGGCTCTTGGCTGCTGCATCGAAGACGAGTCGCTGTTTACCAGGCTTGTTCGGGTTATGCACTGCGAAGTGAGGTAGGTACCAGCAGACTGGACTCGTAGCCTCGGTGCCGTCGCATGGTGCCGCGTATCCCTTCTTCAGCAAGTTATCAATTTGCTTGGTGTAGGCTTCAGCGAAGTCTTGATCGTTGTCCATTTTTTCTTCGATCTTTTTCAGTCAGCGCAGCGCAGAGTTGTAACTTGGCGGGAGTGTGACGTTGTCTTCTTTCCACGGTAGCCCTACTTCGTAGCCTTTATCAGTTCGCTTCAACGTAGATTCGACGATTCGCACCGCTCGACGTTCCGCGTCACTCACTTTCGGCTTGTGAGAGACACAGAGCGCGTCGATCTTGAAGTGATGGTCTACGAGGTCGTGCAGGCGTTCACTCTCATTTTTAGTTTGCTCAGAGGTGAAAACATGTAACACGTCGCTTTCGCTTTGGCGAATGATGCTTCGTGGTAACGTTCCATGTATCACCCACCCTAGGCTGGTTCTCGATGCTACGGGTTGGCCTCGTTTACCCAGACGCAGCTCCCGGGATACGATATACTCCCAGTGGTCTGTGCCTACTAGGATCCCCGGACGCGTCGACTCGTAGCAGACCTTGTTCTCTCCTAGGTCCCGCAGATGTTCATACTCAAGCAGCGAAGCCGGAATAGCTTGCTGATGTAGCTTCATAGACCGGATGGTGCGTGCCTTTAGTTCGTGGGGCGCACCTTCGGGTCCCTTAATCTTCACGGTCACCAGCTGGCTTCTCTCTTCCGACTGCTGCATGTTGACCCCTCGCATTGGCAGTCGTTGCGGAGGTCCTCTTGCCCCAATTTTCCTTGCCAGGTCTGCATCGATGAGAGAGATGGTAGCGCCTTCATCCAGGAGTGCATGAGTCTTTGCCTCCCCCCCTGGTCCCACGACTGTGACGGGACACATCTTAAACAGCACGGCTCTTGGCTCAGCTGAGGACTGGGTTACCACTGAGAGTACTGCTTCCGTCGGGCTTGACGTGGTTGGCGGCTTCTCATCTTGCTTCGGCTTCTCACTGTGCAGAGTGGCGTGATGGGCGATGCGGCATTCGTTCACACCGCAAGGCTTCGACTTACACCGATTGCGTTGATGCCTTTTTACTAGACACTTGAAACACAATCCTTTTTCTTTCACGAAGTTCCAACGCTCTTCTACCGTTAGTGCTTTATACTGTGGGCACCGCGGTAACTCGTGGGCTTTCTCACACTTCGGACACTGATCAAGCTGTTCTTTCGACTCTGATGACTCTGTGACATTGAAGACAGCGTTCGTTTTCTTCTTATTCGGAGGCGCGGGCGTCGGGCGAGTTTCTTTCTTCGCTTGCGTGGTTGTACTACTCTCCGGGACGTAAGCATGCTTGAGCGCGCGGTCTGCCTCCCTCATCAGGAAGCGGGATAGCGTGATGATATCGGGTTCTGCCGCGATTCCGTAGTCCGTCGCGTAGTCGCACCATCTCGCTTGAACGTGAGGGCTCAGCTTGTTTAAAATTTCTCTTACTAGCGCTGGGTTGTACAGGTATCCCCGCTGATCAATGTTCTGTAGTACACACACGACGTTCTGTACTCGTATTGCGAATTTATTCAATTCCACTGCCGACGATCCTGGCCTTGGTAGCTTCTTCAAGTCTTCAAATGCCTTGTCGATAGTTACTTCAGGACGGCCGAAAGACTGTTCTAATGTTCGGAGTATGACATCCGGATCCGTTGCGGTCGCGAGTAGTGCTGCCACGATGTCTCGTGCTTCCCCGGTGAGACTCTTCCTCAGTCGCTGTATATTCTCAATCGCCGATATACTGTACAGCTTCGTAGAGTCGGTGTAAGCGGCTTTGAACGTAAGCCACTCTCCATGAGCCCCCGAGAACGTAGTTAGATCTGCACACCGTATTCTGGGTCTTGCTAGTCGCTCCATCGCTTCAGTCAGTTGATCAATTCGACTCGTTCGCGTGGGTGTGTCTGACCTTCCATGCAGTTCGAACCGTAGGTGCCGATCTTCTCTGCTCCGTGTTCTCGACTCTTCTGGCTCCGTTCTTGGCATGACGGGGTTCGCTTGCAGCCACTCATCTACTCTTCTGTGATGTGTTTCAATGGGTACATCTTCGTGAACGCTTTCTTGATCCTCTTGGATGGCCGTAAGTTCGGTGGCCAACCTTTTCCTTATCAATTCTGCTTCAATTTCGAGTTCTTTCTTCTTTAGTTCGGCCAGCTTTTCTGCAGCTTCCAACTCGAGTCGGGCCCGGGCTGACGCAGTTGAGCGGTGCGATCTCATCGACCCTCCCGGTGAACCAGTTCGAGGTAGGTGCCCGGGCTTCAGTCTAGGAGCACTAGGAGGAGCGTCGATCGTAGCCCCTACCCTGGACTCCATACCCAACTGCGTGCTTGGCGATGCCGGCGGACCCAGAGCCAACCTTCGGCGCCGTTCCTCTTCAATGCGCTGCTGTCTCAGGTCCTCTTCCCGTTGTCGAGCTAGAACTTCCTCTGCGTCAGCCTGACTTCTAGTCACCACCATCTTGAACACGAAGTATTCTTGAAGCGTAGATTCTTCCAACCTTGAAGCTGATCTTCACAATTCGATCCGGCTTCTGAAGGACCAAACAATGTCGTGGACTGTATGACTTTTATCTCCCTATCAGGATTCACTTGAATAAAACTCCAATTTGCAGACTTGCAGCTTTATTCTTCTTACTTCTATTGTTCTGGATCTTTATTTCCAAATTGTTCTGAAGACTGTACTGTGTAGTACTGTACCTCTTCTTGTTCTGGATCGCTATCAGAGCTTTCCCAAACTTGTGTTCAACTGTACCGCTTTACGGGCGTAACATGCTCGCTTAAGTACTACTTTTTTCGTTAGCCCGCATAGGCACTTAAGGAGCAACCTAAATGACGCGGTTTGCTACCGTGTCTTACAATAAAATTGTACGTATTCTTAACACTACTTATACACTAATATATACATTAAAGACTGTTCTTCATGCGGCATGGCTCGGCGTACTGGACAAAGTGAATATTTTGATATTTGATTTTGATTTTGACGCGCGGATCTATGATTGATGTATTGATACGTTTTACGTCGCATCCCAATGCTTTCCTCGAAGCGGACCGAAAAACACGTAGTGCGCTGGGGTCAAGATATATGTCGGCACTTATATTTAGATCTGCAGACCTTTTATGGAAAATGCTACTTTTTAATGGTTATATAATTAAAATGGTTTTCATCTAGAAAAATACAGGTCACGTAAACTGACCTACTTTTTTGGTTACATGCGGAACACTTATTTTTAGACACTGACCATAAAATATTTCGATGGCAACCTATTAAAAGCTTGACTCTGGCCAAAATCCATGGTTCCATACTCTGAATATATACACCGACAAAACAACCTTGATACTATGATTTTTGTTTCAATACTTTTTTTAATAGGTGCGCACAAAAATAAAATAATGACATGTGCAGTGATAGTAGACTTGTGTGTTTGTACTCATAAATACAAACAACTTTTACTATGAAACACGGAGAGAAAGAAAATTTCAATATTCATGAGTAACAATAAAGAATGTTTTTTATTGGTAACTAATTAATTATCAGTCCAGACTGGACTCTATTAATAACATTAGATATGTGAATCTTTATTCTTTTCGTGGTAATAAACAATAATTATTGAAATATTCAGTAATAAAAATAATTATTTCATTTTGTAATTATCGGGAAATTGTTTAAGCCAGAGTAGGTATCATGATGTTTTCAAAAACTATAAAATACTACCCGACAGCAATAAAATGTTAAAATATAAAAATTAAAAAAAATGGACTTGTTCATCTGTCGTGGGCTAAACTCTAGCGTCAAATCAAATTTTTCATTAATGGGCATTTTTTTATTTACACGACCATACTCTGAGTGAGCATGTCCCAGAAGTTTACCATTAATTTTATGAAGAAATGAAAGAAAAATTATTATGACGTGGTGATGGTAAAAATATTTAATATTTAATCTATCCGAAACATATCAAATTATGTGAATAATTTATTGATGAATATGAAATAATACTAAATATAATTTTGAATACCCATGATTTTACTATGTCCCACATTGACCGGCCTAGTTTCGAGTTAAGTTTATTCATGAAATTCCTTCAGTGGCAAGGGTGACAAAGAATGAATGGTATCGAAAAATGATAATATTATCAGAATTAAACATAAAATGACACTACTTGAATAAAATAAACTATCTTTCGTAACATTATATTATGTCTCACAATTCCGGCCGTGCATGGAATTCCACTTTGTAACCGTCATTTGATAGACTTTATCGCCAAAAAATATACCACTGGCTACAAATTTCTTCCCTGGCAACAATACTTTAGACTTCGCCATTTTGTAAAGCAGTCAGAGAATGACCATTTTGACGCATTTCGTGTCGAAATTTGTGGAGCGTTACCTTGCCGGATTTTTCATCCACTTTGTAATTGTGATTTTTACTGGTAAGTTTGGTTTTTGTTTATAGAAATATAATAATGATGAACTACATACGCATTATAAGCTATTAAAATAGTTGTTTTGTGTTTCATCTTTATTTAAGTTAATTTACAAGCACTCTTAGGTTGGCGATTGGAGATGCGTTACTTCCATTTTGTTTGGTTACATATAACGTGGAATAAAAATGTTACAAAATGGAAATATAAAGGCGAGTTCAAATGCATGCAGGTATGTGTTTACTTATCGTTTTAGTGGATATGATGAAATCTTGGAACAATAATTATTTTAGTACAATAATTATTGTCGGTTACTTGAGTTGTGTTTCGGCTTAAAAATGTGGCTCTTACTATATTCTTCAATTAATTAATAATTTGGAAAGTGTTGGTATTTTTATATGCTTTTATTTAACTCGCAATATTCATATTGTAACTTTGCTGAAGTCTTGCAAGTCATTTTTCGACCACTTCTGATTATCCGATTGAGCTGAAGTTTTGCATGCCACGTGACAATATAATATTATGATAACATGGAGCTAATCTGATGCTGGAGGAGGAAGGTAGCTATAGGAACTACTCAATAAAACGACTCAACCCCATCGAGTTTGGAATCGTTTGAATGGTATTAACGAGTACTATGCTCCTGTGTGGCAGATTTAAAGATGGATAGAGCTAATATTATTATGATTGATTAAATTATATTTTCCGAATTTTATCATTTGATCATACGGGTCATTTGTACTTAATTGTTTTTTAGTTAGTATTGTTGCTTTAGTATATTTGATTCAATAGTAATATTTATGTAATTGTTATATAATCATTTTAGATTGAATACCTTAGGGCAGTTTTTACATAGATTGATTTTTTGAGACTGAACTGAATTAAAAGGCTGCATAAAAATAAAAGGCGTTGATTATTAAAATAGCATAGTTACATTTTCTTTTATAAATTACCGTCGTTCATGGTTTATCCCTTCCTATTTCAGTAGTGATTTGCAGTATTTTTTTATCAGGGTAAACTAAGCTTTACCTTTTCGATTTTGTAACTGAAGTTTTCCATTTTGTAACTGTCTTATGTTTTACTGTTACCATTTCTTTATATTTAACTGATTTTGAAAGTGAATACCTTATTTAATTTTACTTTGTGTAGAATTATAAAAAAAGATTTAATCATAGAAAAATAATCAACATCATTAGATGGTTGTTACACGATATAAATCGGAAGTTAACTTGGCAAAATTACCAAATAGTTACAAAATGGTGACATTTTTACAAAATACTAAAAATATATGGCTTATCTTACTTATGCTGTAATATTATTTCAAAGAATATTATATTTATAACCAAATAAACGAAAATATTTCATTAACAATATACTATTTAATTTATTAATTTTACTTTTAAAAGTTACAAAGTGGAGGTCTAAACCACTCTTGTGTCCAAATAAAGTATAATTTTTTTCCAAACGTGTATATTTATATGGTGACTGTAGCTGTTTTAATGCACTTTCAAGAATAGCGAATCATTCTATAAATTTTGTTATGCATTACCAATTTCTTTTATTTTTACATTCCATTTTGTAACCTGGACACGTATTTAAAAAAATGCCCTAATAGCACATAATGTACGGAGAATGCACAGCGATATTACTTATCTGCCGTAGTCAATGAAATCAAATCGATTTTGCATATTTTGCACCCGTTCTGCGGGCAAGTTAGTATTGGGAAACCGTTACACGAGACATTTTCAGTAAAAACTTTTAAAAGTAACTCAATTCATGCAAGTTTTTATATACACACTATATCTAGCTTCGAAAGTCATTTGGAAAAATCAATTTCTTTACGTAATCATTGACGTCATAATAAACGTTGGTACGCCACAGTACACATTGATGACGTCAAACCTCTGTCTTTAGTGGGAATCTATATTTCTTACGAATTTATCTATGATCTTTGTGCAAAAATATAGCATACTCAATATAATCTGCATACGTCGTGATAACATGACTATAGGTTACCGCTGTTCATGTTCTATAATGTTCAAGGGAAACGAGGCTCCAGGGCACGAATTGGTTTGATATAACCAATGATTGGTAGATTTTGGCACCTTCGCCACCGTAGACCCCATGCTATCCTCATAAGACACCCAAAAGGTGTACTGTGCATAAAAGTTTTTTTTTATGACATAGGAGGCAAACGAGCATACGGATCGCCTGATGGTAAGCGATCACCGCCGCCCATGGACACCTGAAACACCAGAAGGGTTCTAGGTGCGTTGCCGGCCTTTAAGGTGGGAGTTCGCCCTTTTCCTTGAAGGTTTGAAGGTCGTATCGGTCCGGAAATACCGCAGGCGACAGTTCATTCCACAGTTTAGCTGTGCGAGGCAGGAAGTTTCTGGAGAAACGCACAGTTGAGGACTGCCAAGTATATTTTAATTAGATCAAGAGATTTGTTACTAGCATCGACTTGAAATTACATGCACTGTTTATATATTGTATCACTGTTACTAGGCCATCTTCTGCTGCGGGAATACAGCAGGCGAGTCTCCCGCAGGAGTCCTCCGGGCCCCTCAGGTTGGGCAGCAGCCGTGCCAGAGCGTCAGCCGTGCCCACCAATCTGGGGCGTAGACCTCGAAAATGTGTTTCGAAGTCCCACCGGCCCTCGAGTACGGGCCCCAGGTATCTCATCTGGCGCTTGATGCCGATCACTAATGAGCCCTTCTTAAGGATGCAATTTCAAGAAATCCTATAAATTACATGCTTACAACATAAAAGGCGTCAACTGCAAACTTTCAAGTTTGTAGTCCTAGCGGTTCAGACTGTGTGTTGATGAATAAGTTAAGGTATGATTAGGAACCCGACTGCAAACGACAAGTGCAGATTCATGCAGCAGATACAGCCGTATACATACATTACTTGTTAAACATCGATACGGATAATGGAGACCATTGAGAAGCCGCAATGGTATACGCGGATCTTCTGCGTGCGTCTACAGTTTTCGTATGCGGTCACCTTCGGAATCATACCTTCAGGACAAATCATCGACTGCATATATAATAATATATTAAAAAATAAATGTAAAAAATAAATATAATAATAGATACCGTCACATGTTATGTGACACGTAAATTTATTTTGAATATTTATTCAAATCTTGAGATTTTATTCTTCCCTATTTCTGCAAGTTCTAATTATATTATGAGACGCTCACCGTGCCGTGAAGGAATTTCTCTTAGCAGTGGCACAAACTAAGTTAAACTTTTCTTTTTAGAAAAAATAAAGGATAGACTTGTTTGCCAATTTCCTTGTGAAGCAAGGCTTGAGATGGAAAGTACAGAGCAGACGTGAGTAGACTCTAAGTATTTGATTATAAACTGTGTTTGATGAAGTATACGAGTGTATTTGGGTTATTCCTCGAGTCTAGTCTAGGAAAAGACGAAGAAGAGATTTTTTTTCTCATCTTTTCCCATTCATCACTAACTATTATTCATTTTCAAATGTCATCAAGTATTTGAATTTCCAACGGGTCTTTATACCTTTAATTCGCAGTGCAGCACCGGTGCAACATTCAAAACAAAAAAAAATTGCGATCAAACCTAAATTAATATGTCTTGTAATTTCAATTCAACCGTGTTATTGCTAATATAACTGACATTTTTAGGCAAAAATTTAAATCCATTACGTAGTTTGGCTATCATGGCAACGTTTCAGCAATATACACGAATACGTGTAGTAAGTATTATTCAATTCATATCTTTTTCTAACTTTCAAGCGATTAAGTGGTTTTTTTTGGAAATAAATTATTTTATTTAATTCACATTTTTTTTTGAATATCATAATAATCAATTTCAATATTAAATCTTGTATGAGTCAATATTTAAATGTAGGGTAAGGATGACTTTGCTCGTGGTTTACTAGTACCTAATGCAGTTCGTGTCATGAGTAGGCGCTTTAAATAAACTGAGAAACGAATAGACAGGGCAGTTCATACATATTTTATTATCCTAATAAATGAAGTTAACAGCCAGAACATTTATAGAATTTTTATTTTTATACATCATAAACGTCTAACCTGGAATTCATTTCATCACAAGCTGTTAGTTGTAGTCCCACCCGCGTGATATATTGATTCAGTATCTGTACCTCAGTCCCGGGATAAAATGAGGCCTATGTGCTATTTTAGACTATAATCTATCTCTGTGCTAGGTTTCATCCAGATCCGTTTAAAGTGTTGGTATGTTTGGTGCGTGATCTGCATGAAACTTGGCGCAGAGAAAGATTAAAGTTTATTATATAGATAGATATATTAGATAGTATATATTATATTATACGGTATTACTATTATTATATATATCCGCCTTCCAGCTCTTCCTCCTCCACTTTGCACGATCTTGGGCGTCCATGGTAGTGATACCATTTGCACATATGTCACCATGCTCGACCTCAAGCCAGGACTTCTAGGGCCTACCCCTTGTACCTGGACCCGGCGGGGTATTATTGCCAGGCATTTGTTACCAACAGCCTGGCGGTTGCCGTAAGACGTGGCCACACCAGTGAAGGCACTTTTCTTGCATTTTGGGCTGCGAGATGTGAGAGTTCCTCACACGATCTCTGCACGTGTCTCCCCACATCCAACCGTAGTATTTTCATCTCCATGACACCCCACCACGCTTCACAGACCAGGACAGGCTTAATGATTGTTTTATAATCTTGTACTTAGAACATGACTGACATTTTAGGGTCGCATGTGTCTGCTGCGTACCTTGAAGTCGCAGTCTATGTCACCAGTCACATGAGGTACAGATCCCAGGTATTTGACCTGAGCCTCGATTCTACAAAATAAAACCATTGTCATACTACAGACACTGCAAAAATTACCCATTTAATTTTAAACTTTAAAGTCATTGCGTTAAAGTCTAATATTAAATGGCTTTTTGTAGAGTGAATGAAAAAGTGAAATGTGACACTCTTCATTTAATTTTGGAATTTAAGGTTATAGCATTAAAGTCTAAAATTTAATGCCATTTATTGCAGTGTCTGTGGTATGACAATTGATTTGGCTTTAGCAGAATCGAGGGCCTAGCTGAAGGAGGGGTATGGGATCTGTTGAGTTTAACTTTAACTCCAATAAATATAATAATATAGTATTTGTATTTTTTTATAATATACATTCTATACATTATGTGGCTCTATGTAATATTTTACGGGTAATACCTATAAGTAGGAATGCGCATGAACTGCAGTACTATATATTGTTGGCAGGTTTTCACATTTCGCATTCCCGTTTTGATAACTGAGCAGTGCACTTGTTTTGTTGAATACCTATGAAGGTATTGCATGTAGTTTAAAACTAAAATTACTTGTGTACGCAGTGTTATTGCTGACGTTTTTGTAAATTAGTTTTTATATTTACTGAAAGAAAAACGTAACAGTAAGTAAAAACCATTATGTTTTATTTTTTTACAATACATACATCTATCTAAATAATTCTTTTTTTACATGCGCATAATCCCCAACCCCCCCTCCCCCCACCGGTACTGGAGGGGGAGGTTATGTCGGACTCGAACCGACTAAAACGTACGCTCTCAGTGGGACGCAGTGCAAGGCCAAAGGTGAGGTTGGCAGTGCCTATCCCTCGCATCCCTGCTGACCCAGTACCATCTCTTTCGATCTGGCCCGCTTCTGGCGGGGGGATCACGGGGTCCTCAACCCCTTATTATACTAGGGCAGAGAAGAGGATAGCAATGGCGTTCGTCAACCAAGTGTGATCAAGCATTACAAACCCTTTACAGCAAAGACTTAGTACGGCATGCGTTTAAGTAGGTTCGAGTCCGACATAACCCTCTGGGCACCGGCAGAGAGGGGGGGGGGGGGGATACATCTCTTTAAGGGTTTTGACATATTAGATGATTAATATAACATTTCAAATATTTTTGAATTCTGCTTATCTGGAACCATAAATAATATTTTTGAGACCCTGATATTTTAAATGATTGTCTAAATTACGACGGTTTTGATTGAAGCTTTCTCTCAATTTTACAGGTTTAAAACTTTACAAATTTTCTTTTCTAAATTCAAATCCAATGAGCCAAACTGAGTCTTTGTAATACCCATTAGCAAGAATTACTTTTTAGTTTTAGAATTTATGAGCTAGTTCATCGACAAAAGATACCTTATAAGATCAAAAGGTGTATTGAACACTTCACTTATACTTTTCCACAGTTTATTTTTATTTTGAACCTGACCGGTTTCACCTCACGGTATTCTCAAAGGTTTACCTACCAATGGTTTTACAAACTATATTTTTAAATGAAAAGGTGTATTTGAGCTTTTATACTTAGTCAGTTTTCATTCATCAGAGAGATTAATATATAGGTTCAAAGCTTGAAGTTATTAAATGTGGCCTGCAAGCCCCTCTTTGTTCTTACTTCAAGCGGTCCTGTACTAATCATACCCTTGACCTATGACTTACTGCATGCCCTACTACTTACTCTATTTGTAATTTTTCAAGTAAATCTTCAAACGAGACTATTATTTATACTGTTTTTGATGTTTTCGCTGTGTACTTTGAACTTGAATTTATATTTTGGAATTTATATTATGTTAAATAGTGGAAAGTCACTTAACTGAAATATCTCTAAAATTTTATATCACGGCATCATTCCCGTATAGCTTTCAAGCCCGGGGTTAGCCCTCGTACTCTTTCTCTGGGTTTGACTAATAGGTATTTATGGGAGAGACTACTGTCATGGCCTCCTAACTTAAAAATAAACTTCGAGGCCCAACTCGAAGATTTTGATGGGCCTCATACAAAAAACTGCGCGGTTTATCCATACTAATATTATAAATGGGAAAGTGTATGCGTGTGTCTATTTGTTTGTCCGTCTTTCACGCCTAAACCACTATGTTTGGTCATGATAACCAACATCCACGCGGGTGGAGCCGTGGACATAAGCTAGTCTTGTATAAAAGTGATTTATCAAATATATTCTGTTGTATCTTTCAGGTCATCATGTCTCCACTAGCATTGGTCCTTATTCTGGCAGTCGTGCCATGCTTCTGTCAGCGCCCATCTTTCGCTGGGACTCGCCCAATCGGGTACCCATCTAGTATATCTTCTGGTTTAGAAGATCGCTTCGGAGAAGAAGAGCTTCCAGCACAACTAAATGGCCAGAGGGAGTACGCAAATCGGTTGAGTGCACTGCCTTTGGATAAACAACCGTTTCACTTCATAAATAGGGACCATGTCGCGAGTAACCTAAATAATCCCATAACTTACCCACAAAGGCCTAGTGTGTTCAACGAAAATACTAGGGGTTAAACGGTTTTCATTATCAAAGTCACGGTATACAAAAATCAAGAGGAATATGTGTCGACTTCGTTAATATCGAAATTGGTTCATCAAATTTTCAATAATGAACAACCATGTCAAACGTAACAGTGACAATTTATAACAAAAGGGAACTGTGAGTAGTTGTGTTGAACGTGTTAACATCATTGTAGCAGACACAGGCTAGCTACGAGGCACTGTCTCTTCATTTTTATATACCGTGATTAAAGCAATATTCTAGCGTTATACCTAAAGTGTCAGCCCCTCTAGACAACTGGCAATACGTTTTTAGAATAGAATAGATTAATCAATATATGGGATTGACATACGTTGACGGCTGTCATAAACGTCAAAATACGGGTCAATCCTATACATTCATCATTATATTCTAAAAGGAATTGCCTATTGTCTACGGGGGAAGGTCTAATAGGACCCGAGCCTTCATATAATAGTTGTAGAAGTTAATGAGATCACTTGCTAAGAAGTGACTCAAATGAGTTGTAGACTACTTATTTAAAAAAAAAACAGATATCAAATTAAGTATAAGAAGAACGCTAACTATACACAGTTTGGTAACTATTAGTTATAAATGTATGAAAATGTTAACTTTTTAATGAATAAAGTACACACGTTTCATTATTTACTTACTTCTATATACCTGTCTATCGATATACCTACCATCGAAAAAGAAAAATGAGGAATTCAATTCAACGCTCTAGACCGGACAGCTTCATTATATATTATTAGGATGGACGCAAGCTGTAGGCAATTTCATTACGAGATTACTTTTAAAAAATACAGCTAGACAGCTAGATAGTTTGAATCGAAAGTAGCATTTGAATAACTTGGAAGAGAACATTAAAAAATGTACTATGTACTTAGATATACAAGTTACGTTCTTTCCGACTCTTATGTAAAGTGTACTAATAGGTATTGTTAGGACTTGGTACACCATACCACCCAAATGCTTGTAAGAGATAGAGATAGCCTCTGTATGATAGAGCCGCCTATTGACTATAACTGCATTATTCTTACTCATAACACATGTTTTGTCCTTGATGTACTTTAGTAAGATAAAGAAAAATAAAAGAGATAGCTAGATAGGGAGAAACAAGCGTTGGAAGCTTAGTGGTAAGGAGTCGGCCTTATGATCGACAGGTCCCGGGTTCGAATCCTGGTCGTTATACTACCGACGTGAACCCACTCCTAGTACAAGAATTTAGCTTAATTGAAGGGTTAGAGGGAATATTAGTAATTTCGATAATGTCGATTGTTAATATTTAAAAAAAAAACAAGAACTTCACTTTACTTTAAAAAAAAAGACGGGTTGCAGTCTGGGAGTGCCGACAGAAGTGAAAACCTTTTCTTCTTTCTTCGTTATATACATAGAAAAAGATAAAAAAGAACATACCATACCATACCTATAATATAGCGCTAATCATAGAACCTATCACTTATTTTCTGCAAATTTTCTTTCAGAAGAAATTAATAAATTATGAAAAGAAAAAATAATCACAAGAAATAATAAATTACAGAAAGAAAAAATAATCATAAAAAGTAATAAATTACAAAAAGAAAAAATAATCACCAAAAGTAATCAATTATAATAAGAAAAAACAATCACAAAAAATCCCTGAAGGCCAGGTGGTTTGAACCCGATACTATCTGAAACTATAAGGACTTACAGTCGAAGTGCTTACCGTTTAAGCTACGACGCTAACTCTTGTAAATTGCAAAATAGATAGTCTGTACCAATCTTGTATGACGTCAGTCGTTGGTTACTGTTCAAAGGTCAACCAATCCTGACGCTTCCTTAACATTTTACACCCATCCAACGCCGCTAAAGAAGTTTTCACTTCAAAAAGTTTCAATTTCGCTAATAATAGGGGTTAAAGTATGCAATTGCCGTTTCATTGTAATAGGTACTTCGAATTGACATAGAACCTTCATGGTTTGAGATTTTTGAGTGAAACTTTTTCCACATGGTACCTATGTAGTTCTTCATTTAAAAATGTGCAACATTCGATTATCGACTTTCAGTTGTTTTTCTTATTCAGCTTAGACAAGAAAGATGGATACTTTGAAAATTCGAGTGATTTTTGAATACGAGTTCCGACGCGGAACTAACGCGGCAGAAACAGCTCGCAATATCAATGTTGCTTTTGGAGAGGGGACTGCTAATGAACGCACCGTGCGATTTTGGTTTAAACGCTTTCGTGATGAAAACTTTGATTTGAAGAACGAACCACGAGGAAGGCCGTCCACACAGGTGAATAACAATGAATTGAAAGACATGGTGGAAGCCGATCCGAGCCAAACTACCCAGGAATTAGCTGCATGGTTTAACGTTACCTTACCAACAATATTGACTCATTTGCGTCAAATCAATAAAATAAAAAATGTGAAAAATGGGTACCTCATGATTTGACTGATCTGCAGAAAGAAATGCGTGTTGAAACTTGTGTTGCCATGTTGAATCGATACAGAAATGAAGGAATATTGGATCGAATTGTGACATGTGTTGAAAAGTGGATTCCTTACGATAACCGTAAGCGAAAAATGCAATGGCTGACCCCAGGTGAAACGCCACAACAGTGTCCTAAAGCAAAGCTTACCAATAAAAAGGTAATGGTAACTGTTTGGTGGGCTCAGCATGGTGTTATTCACTATAGCTTTCTACGATCTGGTAAAGCAATAACGGCAGATGTCTACTGTGCCGAACTCCGAACAATGATAGCAAAACTAGCAGTGAAACAGCCCCGACTCATGAATCGATCTTCACCATTATTGCTCCATGATGACGCGAGACCTCATACAGCACGAGAAACCGTTTTAACTCTACAGGAACTGCAATTAGAAACTATCCGTCACCCTCCGTATTCGCCAGACCTTGCTCCAACAGACTACCATTTTTTTCGTGATTTGGACAATTTTCTATGTGATAAAAAGTTTTCTTCTCAGGAGGCAGTACAAAATGCTTTCACACAGTTTGTCGAATCTAGATCACCAGAGTTCTATCGCAAAGGCATAAATGACCTTCCTACTAGATGGCAGCAATGTATAGATAATAATGGTAATTATTTTGATTAAATAAATACGTTAAATTAAAAAAAAAACGAATTTCAATTTGTCAGTACAAATCGGCAATTTCATACTTTAACCCCTAATATATTGCTGTACCTATTTAGTCTCATCCCTATTTAGTGTACCCACATAAACCGGCGAACAATGTACAATGTATATAAGATGGAATCAGTCTGTCCCTTTGGAGTAACACATAGTCCAGCCTGCCCGACTAGATACCTTTTACGGGTAATTATTTAGCTATAGTTAACTCTAGAGTAAAAAAGTAAAAACTGGAAGTAATGCAAGAGTATGGCCTTCGATAGGTCGTTCTCCGAGAATACTTTTTATTTTTATTCGTCCTGCATATTTCTGTACGACATTTTATTTGCTAAATGTATGATACTATACAAGGGCACTGGATAGGTAAATTAGAAAGGAACATCTGTGTAGTGAATATTTAAATAACGATACCAGTAAGGAACTCTAGTCAAAAAGTACAATTCGACTTATATTTTACAAGCTTTTATTTAACTTGCAATGTATGTTTGTTCGGGTGGAATCTTACAACTCAATTTTAAGGCACTTGCCCTCAATTTTAATACCTTAAATATTTCAATTTATTCAAAATTAAGAATGATTTGGTTTACATTTTCTATGTTATAATTAACATTATAAATATAGTGTTATGATTTACAATTAAATAATGGTTTCTACTGTCGGAGGATTGCAAGAAAACGAATAATGAAATTAAAATAATTATAATATCAAAAATTACAACTAAGAGTACATGAATGCTAACCCAAGTTTGATATAACAATGATCTCTTTATTTCGTGTTAATTCGGCGATGGTGGCGGTCCGCGGATTGCTCAATCGGGACCACCCTGTAAGTGCTATAGATGCAGTTCTTCGCTTCAGTGTTGCGACGTCGTACTTTATTAGGGATCCGTAAGAGATGTCGTACTTTGTAAAGGTTCCGTAACAATTATAAGTTTGTTATATGATTATTGGAACAATTAATTTCATAAAATTACGATGAAGCAAGATATATTAAACAACAATGTCTGTAGGTACTAGTGTAAACTGTATGTCAGTCACCGACAATATTATGACATGACGAATATTATGACGACAAACGTATCGAAAGAACGGAGTGTTGCAATTGGTTCACAGTAGGTAGGCGGCCAATCGCAAA
The DNA here is from genome assembly GCA_949126895.1 of Eilema caniola. NCBI lineage: Eukaryota > Metazoa > Arthropoda > Insecta > Lepidoptera > Erebidae > Eilema > Eilema caniola. The sequence continues at coordinate 17,179,213 of OX421477.1, forward strand.
GCTTCGTTCGCGAATTCGAATATTGTTGAATTCGAATAACTGATGTGTTAATTTTAGGGTTCCACCTGCAAGTTGACAAACCTACTCATACGCAGATTCGATTGACGGACTGTCAGTGACTTGATTTGACTAAGGTAAACTGCGCTTGTGCCCCTTGGGTATTCAAAAAAATCACTTATTTACCTATCTGTAAATCTAACAGAATCAATCCTTCTAAAACACCCACCGCATATTTCATTGTGTGGTACTTTGTTTCATTATTCTACATCTACATGCATAATGATTTATGAATATTCCTGTTGATCATATGTGTGAATTGATGTAACAAGTAATTCAACCGAGTTGAATATTGCCATCCCTTGGAAAAAGTAATTTGTCACTAAAGAGTTACAATTATATTTCTCTGTTGGCATTACACCGTTTATTGACATTAAATAATGGTCTAGCTAGTTCCACTGAACATCGTGTTTAATGTCAATAGCGACCTTAATTAACTCGTATTGAGATGTTGTTATTCGTGTTGTTTTATTTGGAACACTGGATTACATTGCGAAAATCGTAAAGCTGCAAATACTATGAATACTACTACGTCTACGACTAGAGACGCTATGAGCAGTAAGAAGAAACTGTCGTGAAGCTTGTGCGTGTGATACGCACAAGCTTCACCACAGTTTGTAATGCGCAGGCCGGTTTGTATACGGAACACCGTACGTGTGGTTGGTAAAACTGATACAGCAACGGTATTGGAACTCTCGATCGCAAAGCTGAATTCTTAATCACTAGGTAACCGACGCTATATTTGATCATAGACTTGAGACACAAGCCTCCTGCGTTATGCTAAAGCTGCTGAAGAAGCATATACTTAGAATATGAATACTTATGACATGACGCCCAACGGCCAGGTTGCCGGGAAGCGCTGGATGAGGGTTGATTTAGATCGGTCGTTCTGAAAGTCTATGGGAGAGGACGATGATGATGATTCTGAAATTGATATATATATTGCAGGTCTAAAAAGGTCATAATTGTATGTTCATTTACTGATCACCTTTTGTACTATTTCACTTATAATTGTAAAAAAAACCACTTTTTGATCATCATAAAATGAAGATTCATTTAAGTTCATTATGTGATATGAAAATTTTGTATGAAAATACATTTTTTTATACAACTGGAGCTCTAGCTACCCTACTCAACGCCGGGAACACAGTATGAGGGTTCTTATGGCCGCGGTATTCTGTAGGGCGGAGGTACTGCCCCAGTCGGACTGCTCAATTGGACGGGGATACCGTCGTGTTCACCTCCCACAATGATAAAACGTAAAATGCTTTTAATGTAAACGTTTTTAAGACATTTGTACTTTTGTTTTATTTTGATTTAAATTCAAGTTTGTTAGATGGAAATTATGAACTATTGGTATATAGAACATAATAACTACTGATTAACGCCCAAGAGGAGCTCAAATGATAATATTCCAAAAAAATAAATAGAACCTGCCTTTTACATCATCAACTTTACAAAATGTAATACATACAATGGTTCTAATACCAATATGGATAATACTCGAACAAATTACTGAGTAATATTGCCTACGACCTCCAGTTCATTCGTTATTCGACCCCCTAGGGATCGCAACAGCGACATTTTAGACACAATTATAAAGGCCACTGGAAAAGCTCATAAAGATAGAATTTATCATCTGTGGTGTGGCGGTAGTGCATTCAACTGCTACACTGAAGACGTGAGTTCGATATCAACTCAGTGCAAATATTTGTATGCTATTTGCATTGCAGTAAGAGCACGTTAAGCTGACGTCGTCGAAGTTCAGCCGCGTCGCAGTGTGACTGAAAGATCACCCGAACATACTTAGAAGAATAGACATAAAATAGACACATAGGACAGAAAATTATAATAAGTACTGTATTATAAGTTGTAACAAGTTAATTTTCATTCTTAGCAGTAATTGATTTCTTTGTTCCAGAGCCACCTAGAGTGTCTCACGGGAACTAGGCATAATTGTTTGGCAGTGAAACTTCTGATCTTCGATTAGGTGTGTTCTAGTTCTCACACTCGACCGGTGGATGGCGCTGGTGTCCTACAGCATATATCCATTTTTTAATTGCACTCATTTATCATTTTATTTACAATTTAACAATAATAAATAAATGATACTTACTTTCTCAGAAATTGTGACATATTCGTGAACAAGTCATAATTATAATAAATGTTTGTCATATTTGGTCTAGTCGTGTCTGTGGCCATCAGCGGCTGATTAGTTTGCTTGTCTATTGGCCGCTAATGAGTTAGGTCGTGACCAGCAGAATTTTGAGGTTTGTTCACGAATATTCGATGGATTCGGGTATAAATAGGCCTGCGCCGAACCTCAAGCGAACTTCTATTTCAATCTTCGTAGCTGTCTCTGAGTAAATAATTTCTGTGTAAATTCCCTCTGATCGATTTTGTTTGGTGAAAACCGTGGTCCCAGATATTCTGGTAAGTTTTTTCTGTAATTCTATTTTTTGGGACCGATGGCGGGCCTGTATGCATACTCACGGCTTAAGAGTGGTCTGTTTTATACAGGGTCGCTGGTCTGAGCTCGTGTGCCCTCTGAATTCGCTCTTCTCTGATATATATCTACGGCGGGCTTCGTGGTACAACGGCTGCTGTGAGCTGCATACATCGGCGAGAGGTCTACTCCGAACATCCCTGAGGCCATCCAGCTATCACCCAAGGCCAGTACACTGCCGCCTTGTGCCTATTATCTGTGTAGCCATAGCCGTGTAGTACCATCTGTAAAACCTGTAAATGTTTAGTAGTGTATCCTAGAATTCACGTGCCTACTGTGTGTGTCCGTCTGGCCATACTTCTGCCTACTGTGTGTGTTCGTCTGCCCATACTTCTGTATTCTGTGCCTGTCTGTCTACTTACTTATCTATCTAGATACTTCATACTTCTGCCTGCTGTGTCTGCCTATCTACATTCTCACATATTTATAGAATAATACTGTACTTCTATTTGTCTACCTACTTTACAACTATATATTTCTGTGTGGAACGCAATATTATCAAATATATGTGTGTACAATCCTGATAACCAGCTGTTTTCATTGGAGCCCTAGCTACCCTGTGCACGCACCTCTCTAGCTCTGTGAAAAAAGCGCCCTGGGAAAGAGTTCTCTGCATCAGCCCTTGAGCGAGCCGGTGAGTACCCACCTGAGCAAATCAGTGGTTACAAATTGGCTCCCAACGTAGTGGCAAGACTCTCGTACTACTCTGCGGTAGTCTCAGTCTAGTGTGTGTGCATAGGTGGTTACCTCTGATGAAAACAACCTGGGAATCCGTCTGAGACTTCCCAAGACATTAATTGGTTGTGTTAGCAGCTGAACATGTAATTAATCTTCTTGTCTTTTTCCAGCTACCTACACCTGGGGTGGGAAAAGACGCCCAAAATTCTAAATTTCCAAATTAAAAAACAGCTGTGATTTTGGTAAGATTTTTGATTTTTTCGGCATACCCACTTTTTTTCCTTTTTGTTTTTTTTCTTTTTTCTTTTTTCTCCTCTTTTCTAGCCTGTTTCTAGTCTTTCTTGCAGATGTGCACATATATATTTGGACTGTAATATAATTTTTTTTCTGTGTAATAAAACCTAATAAGATTTTCTGTGTAACTACAAACTTTATAGAAAGTGTGTAGGTACCTTGCATTTTGAATATTAACTTGAACTTTCTTCTCATATTTGATAGAAACTTTTAATTCTATTAGACAGCCTGTAATTGTATTAAATTATAGCAATCAATTTAAAACTTTAGTTAAATATCAAGCACCTTGTTGATATCTACTTATGAACCTCTGTTTTACATCTTGTATTTGAACCTTGTATGTTTGACCTACATTGCCAGTTGTGTAACTGACTTTGCATTTGAGTCTAGACTTTAACTTTAGTGTATTAATAATAGACACCTGTAACTCTATTATAAATATAAATCATATAATTTAATTAGAAACCATTGTTAGATATCATACACTTTGGTGGAACTTACTTGTTATTTCTGTTTAATACTTTGTGATTGAACCCTGTCTGTGTCATCTACATTGTTACTTATTTCATTGTCGTAATTAAACTTTTACATCATGGCACAGATGCAAAAATATATTAACTATCTGAGAAAAGATGAACTCTCTAACGAGCTGGCTCACATAGGCATTTCAGTGGCACCTGATGCGACGGTGGCTGGCCTTCGGAGTGAGCTGAGGACGGTACACCGACTTGTCCGTCGGGGTAGCATCAAGCTGAAGGCGGTGGTCCCCACTGATGCAGCGGCGGAGCTTTCCATCTGTACGCCTAAGGTCTCGGAACTAAGTGAGGCCCTCCAGTCAGGTGACTTTGTTTCTGATAAGAATTGTCGCATAAGAGTAGCCTTCAGGGCGAACTATCTGCTAACTAGGCTGGCTCGTTGTGGTCTAGATTGTCCTGAACTGGCCGAACTTCGTGATAGGCTTGTGAAGATCGTCGCTGTGGCTGAACCCAACACTGATTCTGAATCTGACGGGTCAGATGAAGGTGATGATGATTCGGGTCGTGACCGGGTAGAGTGCACTTCACCTGCAGTGAGAGAGGACCGCTCGGTACGAGCTAGTTCTAGTAAATCTTGTTCCACGTCTGACAACATAGTGTATAGGGAACGTCCCGTTAACCTATGTTCTTTTAACTTAAAATATGATGGTTCCTCTTGTGTGCGCGTGTTTTTAGAGAGATTAGAAGAGCTTAGATGTGCACGGGAGGTCTCTAAGTCTAAACTCCTTCTGGCTTTCTCTGACCTGTTGGACGGACCAGCTTTGTCTTGGTTCCGTGCCAATAGATCTAATTTCATCTCATATGAGGACCTTATTAGTGAGCTTAGAGATACATTCGATATTCCTGACTATGATTATCGTCTCAGAAATGAGATTAGACAGCGTAGCCAATCCCGCTCTGAGTCCTTGGTTAGCTACTTATGTACAATGCAGGCTATGTTCTCAAGGTTGTCGTGTAAAATGCCCAGTGAGGAACAGCTGGACATTCTCATGCACAATATTAGACCAGACTACATGAAGGAATTGGCCTTGCATGATGTCAACTCTATTGATGATCTGAGACGTCTAGGTAAGCGTCTGGAGCTTGCGCGTACAAGGGCGGACGCTTTCCGTGAGCCTGTTCTGGACAAATTTGAGATTTCGTCTGATTTACACCAGCACAAGACCAAAGGCGTGCAAAAGCCCCCTAAGCAGGTGTCTGCAGTCGAGACGCCATCTACCTCCAACGAACGCAAATGCTTCCGGTGTGGCGAAAGCGGGCACGCTGCATACAACTGCACCCAGTCGAGAGAGTTGGTGTGCTTCCGGTGCGGTCTCAAAGGAGTCAAGACACCAGACTGCTCAAAATGTACTGGTAAGCCAAAAAACGCGTAAGCCAGGGCCTTATTGTGAACTCTATACATCACTCTGTATCTGAGTCTATTTCTGATAGGGTCCTGTTTACTAAACGGGATAACGATGTTAGACCGTATCTAGTTGTTAAAGTATTAAATTTAAATGTCTTAGGCCTTCTGGATTCCGGTGCCTCTTGCTCTATACTAGGAAAGGGAGCGCACCGTATCTTCTTGGAACTGGGTTTTGATCTTGAAAGTATCAACCCTGCCTTTCGCATTACAACTGCCGACAGCTCATATGTGCAATGTCTGGGTTGTATTTCTCTACCTATTGAGTATAATTCGGTTATCCGAGTTATCAAATTCTATGTTGTTCCGGGAATCACCTCCATGATATTTGGAGTGGATTTTTGGCAGCAATTTAAGTTAGGTGATAAACTAATTTCACAAAATATTAGTCTTGATGGTTTTAGTGACAATAATCCTATCGAGTCTGTGTCTCTTAACAGTGGCCTCGAGGATTACAGCAACCTGACTACTAAACAAAGGGGTGTAATCAACGAGATCATTGAAAAGTTTGACTCTTTGAACACGGATAAGGTGGGTTTAGGTCGGACTACACTTGAACATCATGTCATTGACACTGGTGACAGTAAGCCGATCAAACAGCGTTACTACCCGCTCTCTCCTCTCAAACAGAAAGCCCTGGAAGCCGAGTTGGACCGAATGCTAGAGATGGGAGTAGTGTCCCCGTCTCAGTCCGCATGGAATTCTCCAGTGGTCATGGTGGAGAAGGCGAACGGCGAACTCAGGTTGTGCTTGGACTCTCGCAAGCTCAACTCTGTGTCAAAAAGTGACACCTATCCCTTACCGTACATTAATCAAATCTTGGACCATCTGAATAATGCTAAATATTTATCCTCTGTAGATCTGAGTGCGGCCTACTGGCAGATTCCGTTCGACTCTCTGCAGTCCGCCGAGAAGACTGCCTTTACAGTTCCCCGTAGGGGGCTGTTTCATTACAATACCATGTGTTTTGGACTCGTTGGAGCTGCCGCCACGATGCAGCGCCTAATGGACCGTCTGTTTGGTCCTGAGTTCGACAATAGGGTATTTGCGTTTCAGGACGACATAGTCTGTGTGTCCAGTACCTTTGAGGAGCATGTAGAGCTCTTACATAGAGTCTATCAGCGACTCAAGGATGCTGGCCTAACTATTAACATGAAAAAGTCTCACTTTTGTCGGAGTGAACTCAAATACCTGGGGTATTATGTGGACAAACACGGCCTTCGGACTGACCCTGGTAAAGTTGAGGTTATTCTCAACTATCTTACACCTACTAACCCAAAGGAGGTTAAGAGGTTTCTGGGAATGGCCGGCTGGTATCGTCGTTTTGTCAATAATTTCTCTAAGATTAGTAAACCTCTGTGTAAACTAACGTCTAAGAATGTTAAGTTCGAATGGACACCTGAAGCGGAACAGTCCTTCAATCTTCTCAAGTCAGCTTTGGTCTCTGCCCCTATATTGAAGATGCCTAACTTTGAGTTGCCTTTCCGTATTCTCAGTGATGCGTCCGCATTTTCAGTTGCTGCTGTGCTGACACAAACTCACGATGGAGTTGAACACCCTATCGCCTACTGCAGCCGTTCTCTCAACAAGAACGAGGTGAACTACAGCACAACTGAGCGGGAACTTCTGGCCGTGATTTTCGCCTTAGAACAATTCAGACAGTACGTCGAGGGCCAGAAGTGTACAGTCGTCACGGATCACTCCTCTTTACTGTGGTTCCATAAGCTGAAAAACCCTACGGGTCGTTTAGCGCGTTGGAGCATGAGGCTAAGTCAATTCGATTTTGACATTGAACATCGGAGGGGTAAAGATCACGTTGTACCTGACGCTCTGTCTCGTATAACGATTGATTCGCTAGATGCTGCCTCCTCTAAAGACCCTTGGTATATCCACACCACGAACAGTGTGCGGAAGAACCCTAGGAAGTTGCCGAATTTTGACATTCGTGACAACCTTTTATATAGATTTTCTAAGAATAAATACTCTCTGACTTCAGATTTCGACTGGAAGTTGGTGGTACCCCAGGAGGATCGCCTGTTCCTGCTCTCTAAGTACCATGATGACACACTTAGTGCTCATGGTGGTGTTTGGAAGACACACAAAAGGTTAGCCCTAAATTATTATTGGCCCAAAATGTACGAGGACGTCAAACAATATGTCGGGAAGTGTGAAGTCTGTAAGCAGTACAAACCCGTAAACACGTCTCGTCCTGGCCTCATGGGTAGCCCGAAGCGGGTGTCGAAGCCTTTCGAAGCTATCTCTGTCGATCTACTTGGTCCCTTTCCTACTTCAAGTAATAGAAACGTGCACCTGATCGTGGTCTCCGACTATTTTAGTAAATACGTCATGTTGTGCCCTATTCGGGTTGCCACAGGCGCTGTGGTCGCGAGATTCATAGAGAAGAGTGTATTTCTTGTGCATGGAGTATGTAAAACTATTTACATGGATAATGGTCCTCAGTTCGTAAGTAAGCCTTTTAAGGATCTACTAACTAAATATAATGTACCCAATATATACTATAACCCTAGGTATCATGCCCAGACTAATCAGGCGGAAAGAGCTATTCGCAATGTTGTCCAAGCGATCTCGTGCTATGTGAAGTCACAACACAAAGCATGGGACTCGTTCTTGGTTTAAGTACAGTGCGCTCTGAACACTGCGGTTAGCGAAGCAACTCGCTTCACCCCATACTTTCTGGTGCATGGTAGGGAGTTCATTGGAGATGGAGTTCTATACAGGCAGTCAGACATTGCGTGCCACCCGGCTTCTGTCGCTGTGGACGATCCATCAGCCTTTGGTGTCAAACTGAGAGAAATACAACGCATCTACGACCAGGTGAGGAAACATTTGAACGTTGCCCACCAGCGTAATGAAAAGTATTACAACCTCAGAAAAAGGCATGTGGAGCTGAAAGTAGGACAAATCGTGTACAAACGCACGTTCTACCTGTCAAACAAAGCAAAGAACTTCACTTCCAAGTTAGCCCCTAAGTTCCTTAAATGTGTGGTAACCGCCAAGCAATCCCCTCTGGTATATCGGCTGTCAGATTTAGACGGTAAGGATCTTGGTGAGTACCATATCAAAGACATCCTGAAGTATAAGGAGGAGCCGTCTCCAGTACCTAATGTCAGCGATGTTGCCACTACATAGCACGGTTTATCTAGTCTATAAAACCAGCGCTATGTTATGCTTAATCTGTATAATATCTGTTTTCTCTCTGAGTATCTACGTGACTATAATTTGTCACATTGTAGGTTCCACCATACACCGTACCGAGTGTTTCTCTCTCATTTCGCACCTCAATACTCCACAACTCCTTGTAGGTGTTGGTAGTGTTGGTGTATCTGTAGTGGGTAAAGGGAACGTTCATTTTCTTAGTAGGGCATTTGACTCTAGCTATGTAACCTAACCATTGCGCGAGTCAGTGTATAATTAGGTGTGTGCGAGGAATGTTCTTTAGTTTTGTAATTATAGTTGTCAGTTTGTGTTTGAAATACCCAGCTGTTTATCTATATTTATTGTAAGCATTTTCTGTTTTCTTTGTTGTGTATTTCCAGCGTATCGTGTCCGCAGGAAATACTATTAAAGGGGGGGGGTGGTGTAACAAGTTAATTTTCATTCTTAGCAGTAATTGATTTCTTTGTTCCAGAGCCACCTAGAGTGTCTCACGGGAACTAGGCATAATTGTTTGGCAGTGAAACTTCTAATCTTCGATTAGGTGTGTTCTAGTTCTCACACTCGACCGGTGGATGGCGCTGGTGTCCTACAGCATATATCCATTTTTTAATTGCACTCATTTATCATTTTATTTACAATTTAACAATAATAAATAAATGATACTTACTTTCTCAGAAATTGTGACATATTCGTGAACAAGTCATAATTATAATAAATGTTTGTCATATTTGGTCTAGTCGTGTCTGTGGCCATCAGCGGCTGATTAGTTTGCTTGTCTATTGGCCGCTAATGAGTTAGGTCGTGACCAGCAGAATTTTGAGGTTTGTTCACGAATATTCGATGGATTCGGGTATAAATAGGCCTGCGCCGAACCTCAAGCGAACTTCTATTTCAATCTTCGTAGCTGTCTCTGAGTAAATAATTTCTGTGTAAATTCCCTCTGATCGATTTTGTTTGGTGAAAACCGTGGTCCCAGATATTCTGGTAAGTTTTTTCTGTAATTCTATTTTTTGGGACCGATGGCGGGCCTGTATGCATACTCACGGCTTAAGAGTGGTCTGTTTTATACAGGGTCGCTGGTCTGAGCTCGTGTGCCCTCTGAATTCGCTCTTCTCTGATATATATCTACGGCGGGCTTCGTGGTACAACGGCTGCTGTGAGCTGCATACATCGGCGAGAGGTCTACTCCGAACATCCCTGAGGCCATCCAGCTATCACCCAAGGCCAGTACACTGCCGCCTTGTGCCTATTATCTGTGTAGCCATAGCCGTGTAGTACCATCTGTAAAACCTGTAAATGTTTAGTAGTGTATCCTAGAATTCACGTGCCTACTGTGTGTGTCCGTCTGGCCATACTTCTGCCTACTGTGTGTGTTCGTCTGCCCATACTTCTGTATTCTGTGCCTGTCTGTCTACTTACTTATCTATCTAGATACTTCATACTTCTGCCTGCTGTGTCTGCCTATCTACATTCTCACATATTTATAGAATAATACTGTACTTCTATTTGTCTACCTACTTTACAACTATATATTTCTGTGTGGAACGCAATATTATCAAATATATGTGTGTACAATCCTGATAACCAGCTGTTTTCATTGGAGCCCTAGCTACCCTGTGCACGCACCTCTCTAGCTCTGTGAAAAAAGCGCCCTGGGAAAGAGTTCTCTGCATCAGCCCTTGAGCGAGCCGGTGAGTACCCACCTGAGCAAATCAGTGGTTACAAAGTAAGTACTAGAACTACTGTATTATAAGTAGGTACTGTATTATAATATTTAGTATAGTAGTAATAAGTTGTCTGGTTTATTACGAAAAACAATAGTATGTAGGACACACGCTGTGGATAAGTCTGTGTTTATTTTGTAAGTTTTTTATGTACCTACGCAAGTTCTTACATAAACTCCACCTCAGCTGAAATTGTTAATCATAATAATTTGTAGCAGAAGTAATCCTTTATCAACAAATTACGACTGTACTTACACTATATTATTTTTGATTAAATACATTATTCAATTAATTTATCGAAGAAGATAAGGAAATCTACTGTATTATAAAACAACATTAGGGACTACTATTTAGCAAAGTATTTATAATATAAGATTACTAATTTTATAACTGCGGTAGCCTAGTGGTATGGGTAATGGACTGCTGAGACGAGGTCTCGGGTTCGATCCCAGGTTTTCCATGGCACACATCAATGACTTTTCGATGCTTTTCGAAGTTATGTGTGTATTTATCACAGGTTTATAAGTGCCCAGTTAGTGGCAATAGGCTCGCCACCTATTACATTGGGACCTAAACATAAACCGGCGCAATGTGGGTGTTAGCACCTCTGCCTACCCCTTCGGGGATAAAGGCGTGAGTTTATGTATTTTATAATTATTGCTTAGACAATTTCAGGAATTGATTAATAAACCGTTTACACAATACATTGAGACCGATCACGTGATTGTAAAACAAATCTGACACACATTTTTGCTTTGAATTATTGTTATTTTTAATTATCAAATACTTTTTTATACCTACCAATCATCTTCTTCCTTATAGCGATTTCTGAATAGTGTTCAAAGTTTCAAATGAGGAACCCGGAGTCGGCCGTTTTTCTTATTGGTATGTGACTTTTCCAACAGCAAATAACGTCTTACCGCCCAAGCACGAGAGCAAAGCATGCGCCAGAAATTCATTTAGCAGATACTCTGAAAGCTGGATCCCAAAGATGTTTGTAAGTATAGGATTGCATATAAATTTATATATTTTCATTTTACTTCTTTATAATATGCCTCTAATCTCAAACTGTGGTTTTTTGATTGTTATTAAATCACGAGTGGGATAATGACGTTATCTTATTGGTTGAGTTGCATGTTTCAAAAAAAAAATATACAAACAGATCGTGTTCAATAGAACAAATAAATTAATATCCCCATCTATTGCTTGTTTATTTCATGCAACTTCGTATTTAAATAGAAAATTTCGTCATGTACGTGTATAAAAATCAAAACTTTCACTCAAATATAACTTTTGTTTCCTCTCTGTTTAAAACTTTAAGTGAATTCACCATTTTTTTACACATAGAAATAAAAAGAAACCTCTTTCTTGTAGTCTGTGGCCAGTATTTTCTTTTTATTAGGTATTCCCGCCCCGCCATTCCGCCAATACCAAATAGCTTCGCAATTCGATTTACTGGTGAAATTATAGTTATTTATAGCATATATACACAAATACTGTACAACGTCCGATATATGATGTGATTGATGTGAAGTGTTTACTACCTGAAAACTGCAAGGGTAAATATCTATTTTAGTATTATATTATTCAGAAGTATTATTGATTACCGTCTTCGACTCCCTTTAGCTCTCAATATTGCCTCAGCGGTAATCACCAACTTGACACACTTGTACCATAATCTACTATTCAGCAACAGTATTATTTAATTTCACTTCGGTACATTTCGAATCTAGGCAAATTATAAATTTAATCAGGTGATTAATAAACAATACATAAAATGCAATCAACACACACATTAATCATTCATTTTGAAATGAAAATTCTATTATATGAAGGTACCGAGTGTCATCATATCATAATTATGAGCTTGTGATTCCACGATAACGAACTCTTAATTTTTGTTTGTAGCCATCAGTGGAACTCTTTCGTTGGCAGCTAATTAATTCGTAATAATGAATATTTTGTGAATTATAAATGAATGTCTGCCTTCGATTATTATTAATTCATAGGGTACTTATAGTACACATTTTATTCAGTATCCAATTTGACATTGTTAGGAAATTGAAAATAGTTTTATAAGGTCTCCGCAGGGATTTTGGTAGTCTTTGTCTGAAAATCTTAGTTCAGTCAGTAGACTACCACTTAAGAAAGTAATTTCAAGCCGAACTTGAGCATAAACGTTTTCAATACTATTAATAATATAGAATAGGTAGTATGTTGCTTCTTGTTTGTATGATCACTGTAAAAATAACAGATACCTGCATAGATTTGACATACTTTAGAGGAAAAGAATGGCTTCGCTTGTGCACTTTGCATGCTACCGCCTGCTTGGATGCTATGTTTGCCGCAAAAGGATTATCGCAAAAAGTTAACAATAAATTAACTTCTCTAAACTTTCATTGTTTTATATTATTTTTGTAATTTTTTATGGTGTCGCCATTGTTCATAGTCGGTAACAGGTACTCGTATAAAAGTAAATTTATACAATTTCTCATCGAAAAAACGACGTACGGTACCTCTACCAATATTGCCCCAAGTTGGTGACAACGGCGACCCCCTGGCTGGTGCTTGACGGTCGATGGGACTTCGGAGAACATTTCCGAAGTCTGCGCCCCAAGTTGGTGGCAACGGCGAATGTCTTGGGCCGGCTGTTGCCCAACTTGAGGGGCCCAGAAGACTCCTGCAGGTGACTCTTCGCGGGTGTAGTGCGGTCCATGGCCCTATACGGGGCGTATGGGCGGACACCCTGGGGGCCAGATTCCTGCCTCTGCTCCACGCGGCGCAGAGGACAGTGGCCTCCAGGACCATCAGGGGGTACCGCACGATATCTTTTGAAGCGGCGAGTCTTCTGGCCGGATCGCTGCCGTGGATCCTGGAAGCGAGGACCCTTTTGGCACTCTATCGGTTCCGAAAGGAGGCGCGGGGCCGGGGACTCGATCCTGAGCCCGAAGAAATTCGGGCCGAGAAGTCCCGGCTCCACAGGGCCATGGTGACCGAGTGGGAGCTACGACTTGAGCAACCACGCGCAGGGCACGCCGTGATTGCGGCGGTAAGACCCATCATGGGGGAGTGGCTAGAGAGGCCACACGGTGGCCTCTCGTACCGTCAGACGCAGGTCATTACCAGACACGGTAACTTCGTGCGGTACCTGCATCTGATGAGCATAGAGCCAACGCCCGAGTGCCATCACTGCGACGCGAGCGTGGACTCGGGGCTGCACACGCTCACCCAGTGTCCGGCGTTCGAAACGCCGAGGCGGTTGCTTGTGACGGCCCTGGGGGTGAGAGTGCTCACGCTCTCCACCCTGCTCGCGGCGATGGTGGCAGTAGTAAATGAGCGCTGCTGTTTGTAAATAGACCAAAAAAAAATCCCGCTGAGTTTCTTACCGGAGTCTTCTTAGGTCGGGGCCGCGTTTCGAACCAGTGGTCCATTTGCTAAACTAGTCTAGATTTTTTTTTAAACTTGGCGTTTTGTAAGTCCCGTTTTAATGGTCTATCCAGAATAAATTATTTTTGACTTTGACTTTGATTTTGACAGTAACACTAAACATACAGCCCATAACTGCCAGCTTGACGGCAATGGCTCGCCCCTGGGACTGAAAATCTTAGTTGGCGAAATGTAGGTGTAATACTGTTAATACACTCACGCCTACTCTTACGGGGGCTTCGCCCGAGTGGATGTCGGTTATCGCGACCAAACATAGCCTATGTCCTTTCCCAAGGTTCAATCTACCCGATACCAAACATCAAAATCGGTTCAGTAGTTTAGGTGTGAAAGACGGACAAACAGACAGACACACACACTTTCACATTTATCATATTAGTATGGATGGGCTGCTTCTAGGGCCTGACTTTGCTCAACTGTTAAAATATTAGATCGACCATAAATTGTCAGTTTCCATTCCAAACCAATCAGTTCTGATGTCTTTATTTTATTTATTTATTGTACTGTTAAATTATCAAGCAAAGAATACAAGTTATGTCAGCATTCCATAAACCACAAAGGTTTGTTTTGTATGCTGTATTAATCTCGATCGATACAAACATAGAAAAATAGTTCGATAACAAGATCAAGAATAATGAACTACGAAGAAACAGAATAATACTTAACTTTAAAATACTTGGTTCTGACTTAAACGATTTTGTTTATAAAATAAAAGTTCAATTTTTGTTTTAAGTTAGTTTAGTTGTAGTTTAGTCACTGTTTTGGGTTGAGGATTAATAAATCTCAGAACCATGTAGTCGGTTGTTCTTAGTTGAACCATGTGTCATCCTAGTTGGCGGACAAATATTTAAAACCCCCAGAAAATACATGTAAGTCAGACAGGGAAAAAGAGAGAACACTCTAGAAAATCGAATGCAGCCGGGTGTATGATTGCTTGAGATATATCCCTGGTACCTTGGCTGTCGACTGTAACTTTTTGGTACAAGCTTTTTATTGAGCAAACTCGCCGGCACAAAGGTAAAAGAACATTTTCACGAAAAAGCATTGAATTAAGAAAATGTGTCCGAACCTTTGATTAATTCGTGCAACAACTGTTTGCCTGGTAACAATTATTTCACACAAACTCAGTGTTGTTTAACAATTAAGAACACTTAAACTCTCAACTTGTGGGAATATTGCTGGGAATAAATTTTGAACGTGAATTAAAGGTATAATTAATTAAATCATTAGCACCATCTAAACAAGAGGGCTCGTAATGACTGTGACTTAATTATTTGGTCGTTAATGTGGAGGTGGAAAGGGCTATTTTATTAGATTACGGTTTTCTGGTGTGAACGCAATGCTTGAGTTTTAATTTTATTAGAACTGCCGTTTCTGTTTTCTGGAGAGCTGCTTAAGCCTCACTTGTAGACTTTTTTCGGTAAAGGCATTGGACACGGCTCTACGTGACAGGGCTTACGTAAATTTTATACATATTGATAGCGTCTGTGTATATTAAAATAAAATTAATATATTAATTAATATATTATATGAGTATGAACACCACAAAGCCGCTATGTAATTATTTATTTATAGATTCAAATTTACAGCTATCAATTTAGTGCGGCAATTTAACAATTGACAATAACATAAACCAATTGGACGAGTACTTTTTTGTTTATACCTCTGAGGTTGTAGACAAGCACACGGTCCACCTGATGGAAAGTGGTTACCTTGGCTTATGTACGTGTGCAACACCAGGGGAGTCAAACTCGCGCTGCCGACCCTGTAAACACAGAGTTTCTGTGCTGTCAGTGTAGAAGACAAAGCAGGAACAGCGCAACAACTGTGCAGCACTGCTGCGTGCTGCAGAGTTCGTTAAACCTTAATCATCATCATCGACATTTAGACGTTATACTGATTGCATCCGACGCCCTCGGAGCTCAGGGTCCGCATACAGTTTACCTTCCAGGGTAAACCTTGATAAATGTGAGAAAAGAGTTAACGTACCTAGTACTATTATTTATAATGTGACGTAAGGTAAATGCTAAATAAATTTCAGAAGCGATAGTGGTGGTGCTTGATGCTTAAACGCAGGTGCGAGGGATATGTTTTAGGCACTCTTTACATCCTCTCTAAAGACCCATGATTCGTACGGTACGGTACGCTAACCCCCACCGCCCTTTATCCGAGGGGGATATCCGCACACAAAAAGGTAACGCCTTTCAAAAACTAATTAGCAACTAGCTTATGACACAATATGACAAATTGTTGATCTAAGCGGATTACAAGTCCCATTATTTCAATTATAGTATAGTGCTACAATTGGATTTAATAAAGTTTTGCGTCAGCATTATTGTCCAGTCGATAATCTACACAATCCCAATCAAAAACAATAAGCGTATCTCATGATCAAAAGTGTGGACTTTGAACGCCGCTGAGAAATTGCTATAAGGAAAATAAATATTATAATAATAATTATGTATTTAAATTTTGAGCACATTTTATTTTCCTGCTAACCGAACCTGTTCACGATTAGTTTACCTAACATATTTTACCACTACGACACTACGTAACAATAACCTGTATTTGTTTTTATCAAATTTGTCAAAAGACATTAATAGGTAAAAGTAAATGAATAAGGATACCGACTAACATTTTGCAATTTTTGTTAGTAAGAGATACCTATGTACCTATAACTTTTTTGTTGTTTATAACAGCGGCGATTATGATGATGACGAATGACATCATTTACATGCATTTTAGGATTGTTATTATACATAGATTTTTTATTATTAAATATTGCATTTTTACCTATATTTGACAGTATGTAAGTCTACTAACTAGAACTCATCGGTTGGTTGAGAATAATATATAATCTACTAGCTAACCCGGCAAACCTCGTACCGCCTCAGAATCAATAAAAAAAGTTGCAATTTCCCATATTTTCTCACCGTTTAAACCTTCCTTCCTGGACATCCACAATTATTTCAAGACTAAAATAAGCCAAATCGGTTCAGCCGTTCTCTAGTTTTAGCGAGACTAACAGAATTGCAATTCATTTTTAAATATAAGATTATGTATATTAATTAATAGTATACACAGTATCACACAGTAGCACAGTTAGTTAGTTACCTTACTAATTTGAACAAATTTTTATACATAGTTGGAAATAATAAAATTACTACACTTTTTCATATATGCATCTAATAATTCAGTAACGAAACCATATCGCCGTGTAACTCTATCTATCAAAGGCTGAGTAAAATTTGATGAATAAAATATAAGTACAAATGTTTTACTTTTGTTCTAAACAATATCAAAGTACGAGTACAGAATAAATAATACTACTGGCACTGTTTAAAGTCTTCACAAAGTTACTTGAATGTTCCGAATTCACAAAATTTTAAGAAACTAACTGTTAAACTGAATTATTTTTTCCATCTCAATCAATAAATAAATTAGGACGATGTGCATAACTTTGAGGATTGTTCCTTTGAGCCTCTAAAGCTCGCCAGTTGATCAGCCAAAATGGCTGATGGTCCACAGGCAGCTTGCTCAACCTCTCGACCAGTCCTGCATCTCCCAGAGCTTCAATTGGTAGTCTCATGGTTGTTGTAGTAACACTAGGAACCGCTGTGACAGCAGAAGCAGGATCGTCACCCAATCTGATGAAATTGTTAAAACAAATTGGTTAATAATAATAATGATGTCCAACCTCCAACTATCTATATCAATCTTCCAACTATGTTTAATTAAGTGTTCATCTATAAAGTGATGCAAAAGTAATCACCCTTATTTTAGCTTGCCATAATTTTAACATTGCATCTCTGCTTTGATATTCTGTGAAAATACATGGCAACATTACATATATACATTATTGTCTGAATGCCTTCATTTTCAAACTATTTTTTAAACTCTCGCGTTGCATGATATATAATTAAAAGAACAGGAATTAACGGGATCTTGGTATATAGGTATCTACTTACATACCTTTGATTACCTGACGTTTCGACCAGGTTACGGCTGGTGTAACCATTCATTCATTTTTCTCTGACATTTTGTGGGTCAACCGGACAGCTTCTTTAACATGATTCCCACTCGGAGCAAATGTTTATATGCATGAATAAGTTTATTTGCTTTTATCTAGGTATTTCTTTGCCACAGTCGGTCCAGGTTGTCCCTTCAAAATCCCAACAACTGGTCTAATGGTAATACTTCGACATAGCCAATAGATTATGCCAGAGACCGCCATCTGGCATCAGATGGTAGTTGCTTCAGTTCAGCTGTGTTGCACTTAGACTGGATAAAATCGGACCACGTATTCCGACGTGAAAGCCTTAGATGTATCCGGGATTGACGTAAGGATGATGATAATTTTGTGGAATAATCGCAGCAGATTTCATATACTTCACACTTTTACAATATCTTTTAAAATTGACGAAATTTTCCATTCTAACCTGTGTAGAAAATGTAGATATTTACCTATCTGATAATCCATTTGAATTTGCAGCTGCTGTATTTGCTGGTGCTGCTGCATTCACTACTGTCGTACTTGCAGTGCTGGTTTGAATAGAAGGGTATCCGAAAGGTCGACTGCCGGCATATGGTGAGCGCTGGGCGAGGCAACCCATAACCACAACTGACAGTACTGCAATGACTTTCATTTTGTAGTTCTGAAATCGATGGAATAATTTTAGTTGGTGGGTTGTTTAAATTTTGTTTTATGAGCTATATAAATTTTTTAGCAAGAGACATAATGCAAATGGTATCGATCGCTTATTTTATGCTCTCTCTCTATCTCTCTCTCTCTCTCTCTCTCTCTCCTTCTCTCTCTCTCTCTCTCTCTCTCTCTCTCCTCTCTCTCTCTCTCTCTCTCTCTCGTGATTTTGGTTTTGCAGTAGTGACTGACGTCTGACATCCCACCCTCTACAAGAATGTCTAAGCTAGACCTTTAGCCATCAATGTGTAGGTGTGTAACCACTTGTAGACGAGATTGGCTTGAACTGGGGCGGGAAAATTCTCGGTGGGTATGGTCCATAAAACCAAAATATACACATAATCACGTCTTTAACACAATAGTAATATTTTAATAGTACATTATGGCACAAGTGTGTAAAGTTAGTGATTGTGGTGTTTACCGCTGAGGTACTATTGAGACCTGTCGTGATTTTCCCAAGCGATTACAATATGGGGTTCTTAAAGAAGGGCATGATGCTCCTGGTGTTGTATACGTCCACAGGCCACGGTAACCACTTCCTATTAGGTGGGCTGTGTGCTTGTCTGCCACCTAAGTATAAAAAAAGACCCGAGCCGTGAGGGGGGGGGGGGTTCCAAAGAGAGCCAAAGACGGTAATCACCAATACACACGTGTATCATACGATATTTTTCAGTTCACTTGTTAATACAATAATGCAAAAATTTATATTTACCCTTGCAGTTTACAAGTACTAACCATTCCATAACGTTAAGGATTTTACATCAATCACATCATATATCGAATGTACAGTATATGTGTTTATATCGGGGGGTGTACTAGTTGCGTAAATTGTTTTTTCATAACCAGTACTTGTAGACATTTTAAATAATTAATAACTTTAATTTCAACAGTAAAAACGAATTGCGAAATTTTTTGGTACTGGTGGACTGGCGGGAACAATTAAGTAGATTTTCTATGCGCGCGCATTGGCCAAAGACTAAAAGAATGAGGGTTCTTTTTTGTTTACTACGTGTACAAAATTGTCAATTTACTTTAAGTTTTAAACAGAGAGAAAACGGAAGTTATATTTTAGTGAATGTTTTGTTTATTATACACGTACTAGATGAAATTTTATATTTGAATACGAAGTTGCATGAAATGAAAAAGCAATAGGTACCTACCTATTGCTTTTTCATTTTATTGTATATTAATTGTATATTAATTTATTTGTTCTATTGAACACGATCTTTTTTGTATCGATTTTCTTAAGAATAATGCAACTCAACCAACAAAATTAAAAAAAAAATATTTATATCCCACTCGTGATATATAACAATTAAAAAAATCACAGTTTAATTGTATGTATCATTGTATACCTAATTGGACCGAGATTAGAGCCATTGCATGAACAAGTGAATTGAAAAAATACTACAAAGTTCTTTAGGGTAAACGTTAAACTCTATACTTACGAATTTATTTACAATCAGGATAATAGGGACACAAATACAAACTTTTATATTAACATTTATAAAACTAGTATTATATTTATATCTAGATGTTCACTGTACAAAAGCAGATAATCTTCTGAACAAAAAGGTCAAACTCGTATTATATTTATAATATATTTTAATTAGCCACAGTACTGGCTTCTTCCAGTGTAGAATAATCAGTGACGTGTAACGTTGACTACAACATCCCACATTCCCACCTAACCGGTCCATCGCCGTATGACGCATAGTTTTGTGAACTTGGCTCGGATTTTCCCAATAAGAGGGTTTAAATAATTACAGTTTTGGGTTTCCTATTATTAAAACTTTAATATAGGAAGTGATTTAACATAACTATACCCACGACAAATAGTGTAACATATGTGCCTGAGCACCGTGTGTGGTACGGAATGTGTGCTACCGACGTGAACCCATTATAATATAAACAAGTTAGTGAATTGAAGGGTTTAAATGGCATTACGCACCAGTCTACTAAAGGCTCAATGAGACGAGGCGAGTTTCTCGCCTGCAAGATACGAGTATCGAAAGGACAGAAAAAAGTTGATTCGTCTAAACATTCGCAGAAACCATAGCCGCTTGCACGTCCTCTCTGGCGAGAATGGCCTCACCATTGAATATTGATACTTGTCAGTCTAAACAGCCCCTCTAGACAAGTGGCAATTCGCTAACCGGCGCGGGCGTTTGATGGAATAGAATGACGAATGTATGGGATTTGACGTATTTGACATGCGTTAATGACTGTCATGTACTTCAAATCCCATATATTCGTCATTCTATTAAACCAAACGCCAGCTAGCGAATTGCCACTTGTCTAGAGGGGCTGAAGTTTAAAGCAATTATCGTATTTTGAAATAGGGCGATATGACGCTTGCGAATCTCGTATGATATAATTGTAGACGAGAATTTAGCGTTTGCCTGTGTGTAAACATTTGGTACGATAGGGCGGTTATTACTAAAGATAGTTGCGTATGATTATTGAACTGAAACGTATGAGAAACTCGCCCAGTCCTAAATGATGCCTAATAATCCTTAACATACTAGTATACCATCGTGTACTACCAAGTTCTTCAGTACCCAAAATCACCTGCAATGCAATTCAGCTACTGATTACGATACAAATGAGGCTTTCGAGCAGGTTTTTTGGTAGATTTAGTAGAGGTTTTTGAAATTGGTAGATTCACATGTTACAAACCGAGAATACTATCGAATCTACCCCTTTCAATGAAATTGCAATTAATATTGACAGAGTTATATTAACTAAACTGCCACTTTCGATACAAAAGGGCTGATTCGGTTAGAACAAAATATTATCGAAAGTGAAATATTAATTAACTATTTTATTTATGTGAATGCCAAAAAGCCCGTAACATTAGCTACTAGGGTGTAACTTTAACAGAATCAATAGAATTGTAAATGTAAAGCACGTGTTTTGCAATTTCGATACTGTCGCTAGTACTATTACCTATTCTGTGATATTGCTCATACCAACAGTCGAAATACCGTATTAGATAGACCTGAAGTGAAGGAATAAGCAGTCCCTGGGCTCTGAGGTAGCAGCTACAGATGTAACCTGTAGCACAGAATAGATAATAGTACTACCTGTAGCAAAATTAGTAAGACAAAATTTATTAAATACTTGCACTTATGCTGCTGCAATGAGCGTGCCCGTTTACTGGCAAGTGGAAGGATGCTGTTTCTACTACTGTTGAACCATAACCATTAAACTCAAGATGGTACCAAATAAAACTAACAGAGGAGGTAATCTCTTTGCTGTCCTGACTGTTGGAAACTCAAGTTCAGTCGCAAATGTAAAACTTTTTCATTTTAAATCTTATAAATATATTGTACGCGCAAGGACTTAGTGAAGCAAAATACTTGTTATGAATTTTATAGGACAACTATTTTCAAAACGTGTTTTTCTTTTATCAATAAACTAGCATTATATCTATTTATTAGATTTTGGGGCCTTGGGGCAATCAATTTTTGATTCGATTTTTTAACGTTGTTTAGAGGATCCGTACCTCAAAAGGAAAAAAAACAGAATCCTTATTGACAAACAACCATCGATGTTTTGAAACTGTGAAAAAATCTAACTTGCCAACGTAATCAAAATATCTTGCGGTTTATATAGCATACACTTATGCTGTCTAAACAGCAATACATTTGGTTAACAAAATTTGATTGACTAATAAGATGATATGCGATGACTGTACGGAAACCTTAGTGCATGAGCCCAACTCTCACTTTGAATCGTAGTGTTTTTTTGCGATATTTTTTTCTTTTAATTTCTAATGTCCTGAGTTTATCGGTTGTATATGTTATCCTTATAAAACCGGTCAAAATAATGATCAACCTAACGTTGTTGTTGGAGAAGTGGAGTTATCAATATAAATTGCTGAATAAGCAAACAGAGCTGATTGATGATTAATGATTTGATGACACATTTCAACTGCAGTCACTGCACGGAGGATGGAATGATAAGATAGCCTTTCTCCATGACTCATTCTTGTTACCTTTAATGATTTTTCTTCCATATCCAATTTTTATATCTACACTACTGTGGGCAAGCCATAATGAACCACCAATATTTCGGAACTGACAGGTCTGTCAGTACCGAAATATTGGTGGTTCATTATAGCTATTATATCTTTTTACCGGTTGATGGAGAACGTTCGCGAAGCCGAAGGCCCGTGGCAGAAATCCGGGTATACAAACATTTAAAAAAAGGTAAAAATATAGAAAACCTTTTTTTTTTTCATCAAGTCGATAAAAAAATTATGCCAATATGTAGCACATCCGGAGTACTACTACGGGCCTTTGGCTTCGGGAGCGTTCCCCTTACACCCGGTATATATTCCTTCATGTTTTGTCACCCATGAAGGAACATAACGGTCAATTCAAAGTATAACGTAATACTTAAATGTGTATATTTTAGGGTATCCAATCATTTGATAAAAAAACGAAAAATAAATATTCATTTGAAAAACAACGTTTGAAAATATTATGCTTGATAAATTCATCATTTTACAAACTATTGTTTTTAGAAAAAATATGTACCTGCTTGGAAAAATTTCATTATCCCTTAGCATCCCTTCACAAATTGATTATTTTTTAAACATGTTAGTTGGCAAAACAAGTTTCACCCTTAAATTATTCTCTTGAAGTCAAAACTTATGACACAAAAGTTAGTGACAGAAATGAATGCTGCAAATGCGACTTCACGTGGTCTTGTTTGTCATACCCCTAGAGTGTTATTTAAGCCAGCGCAGGCGCGGAGGGGTGAGGTGGCTCACGAGCTGAGAAGCAGGTGGTTATAAAGCCCACCGCCACGGCTGAGGCTGGCCGGCTTGGCCGAAGCTGCGGTGGTGGGCGTTACAACCATCTGCGATGAAAAGCCCGTGTGGGGCCGCCTGAGCCCCGCAGCGCCGGAGCTGTGTCAGAAATCATGTTAATCTTGCTTGTTTGACTGTTTGTTAACTGACTTTATTTAGTCAAATGAACATTTTTAAAATAACATTTTATCAATTGAAATAGTTTCTAAGTAATACATTTGAAAAACCTTTATTTATCAAATGATAATTTTTAAAAGTAATATGTTTGCGAAATGAAAGTTTGTCAAATGATTAGTTTTTCAAACGTTTGTAAAATGATCGTTGGTCATATGTTTTTTGTCAAACAATAGTAAACCATATTTTAACGTTAGGTACTTCCTATAAAAAATAAGGGTGGTATTTAAACGCTTAACTAATAAATACCATTTTTTAAAACAAATATACTGCCACAAAATTTGTATACCAAAAAATACAAATTTTGCACACTTTTTATTTCCGAATGCAAACTTTTATTCTACGTGCATAACTTATAATTCACATGTATGACTAATATTTTTTTATTACCACAAAAATTGTAACCCTAATCTATTAGAATCAAGCAACTAATGAAATTATTAATAATTAATTACATCTGTACAATATTAATCATTTTTAAATTTTAAAATTAAACAGTTAGAGAAATGACTTATTTCTGCATGGTTATAAAAAAAAATAACCACGAGGGCTTAATGCGGGAGCTCTGCGCCGCTCCGCTCCCGCATTAGCCTTCTAACCTAACCTTACCAAGTCGGATTGCGCAAATTTGATAAGCAATTATATTATTTTGTGTGCAAATCAGTATTTTTGGTGTGTCACGGGATTATTTGTATTGAAGATAGTATTTCAGTGTTGTTAGATATATTTTAGGTGCACACTCAGTTAAAAAGATCATCAACTTTTGATAAGAGTTAATATATTTTTAGTTATGCTTGATATGAGTAGTAAATGGTTTTTTTAAAGTGCAACCATTTAAAAGTTATACGCATGGTTTATTAGTGTCAAAATTTTGTTAGCGTTATTTTATTTAGAGGTGCAAATAAAGATTCCCCAAAAAATAATAAGTGACAGAGCGAAATCAAAGACCTCGTGTGAAGAATTGCGAGTAACATAGAATACGGTGAATTGTAAAAAAAACCTGTTACTCATTTAAAATAAGTTCAGTACACTTAAAAAATTTCGCAGAGCATTGCTATTAAAATCATCGCATAATACTAGCTGTTGATCGCGGCTTCGCCCGCGTGGATCTGAAATAAAAGTAGCCTAAGTTACTCCTTGTTACATCAGCTACATGCCAGTAAAAGTCCCATAAAAATTGGTCCCGCCATTTCAGAGATTAGCCGGAACAAACAGACAGACAGACAAAATAAAAGTTATTTCAGTGTATGTACCGTATTATATTCATATGCATGTAGTAAAAAGCGGTTATTGGAATATTACAAACAGACACTCCAATTTTATTTATATGTATAGATTACTAGCTATTGCCCGCGGCTCCGTCCGCGTACATGTCGGTTATCGCTTAGTGTTGAACAATGCTATTTTTTCTAAAATGAAAGTAGCCTGAGTTACTCCATAGTACATCAGCTACCTGAAAATAAAATTCCCGTCAAAATTGGTCCATTCATTTCTGAGTTTAGCCGGAACAAATAGACAGACAGACAAAATTGTAAGAAATGTTATTTTGGTGACCGTATTATATTTATATGGCTAGAATATGGGATTCTTCAAAAATGATATTAGAAGGTTCTTACAGGGCCGGCAGCGCGAGTGTGACGCCCCTGGTGTTGCACATGTCCATAGGCCACGGTAACCACTTTCTATAAGATAGGCCGTGTGCTTCTCCTTAGTCTTAAAAAATTGAGCCCTATGTATAAATACTTCACAATTCAGCCTCCAACGCCTCCAACTCTATGAAGATTACACATATTTCAAACTTAAAAAGACCAAAGAATATTAGAACTCAGATTAATAATATTATTTATACAATATACCAGCGGTTCTCAAACATTTTTTGGTGATGGAACTCTTTTGGAAAGCAAAATATTTGACAGAACCTTACCCTAAAACAATTCTTTATTAGTAATCATAATACAAGTATGCTTATTACTTACTTAGTAGTAATATAACGTAGTAACATAACAAGTATAATTCGAATCCCACCTGAGCCAATCCCATGTTTCCTATTTTAATCGATTTGAATAGTTAGAATACTAAATGCTTTAAAATTTCATTTAATAATAGAAGATATTAAAAAAGACAAAAATACCACTATTTTGGCAAGCATTGGATATTCATCACGGAGTTGGAACAAAAATTGTTGAAAGGCGAGATTTGAACAGGGATTCCATACTTGTGTCTTATGACATTTGTAAAAGAGATTAATATTTCTCGTTTGACATGCTTTCGGGCTTTTGCAAGTTCGGTAAAAAATAATTATTAATCAATGATTTTAGTTCCCGTTTTGCATTCTGTTCTTCAGGAAAATACTTCTCAAAATATGTGCGCATCGAAGTGATATTGAATTTATAAGATATAAGAGATATTGGATCAATTCTTCAAATATATATGTAGGTACTATTTACGTTGACAAATAATCCAAAAATCTAATTTTCTTTTGAAGTCAGTTTTTTTTGTTACTGACCTCTGTAGTCTGTTTAAGGCGCCCACTCACTAACAGTCCGCCTGCAGTCCACCTGCAGTTCCTGATCTGTCCGGCGGCCTGCAGTCCTAAGCCGATAGCGCCCACACACTAAAGCGATTTTGGCCTGCCGGCAATTCCCTGTTGTCAGTTTTGCGACCACACACTAGCAGTTGCGAGTCGTCAGTTTTAGGTCGTACGATCGCCTGCCGGTAATGGTCTGATATCAGTTACATAGACTACGAAAAAGTGCAAGCGATTTTCGACCTTATTGACATTTTCTTAATTACATGTTTTTTCGCATAAATAAATGCTGCTGATCACGAAAATAAGAAAAAAAACTATATTTGTTGTGATGTCAATAAGGTTGAAACTAGCTTGCACTACGTTATTCTTATATAAGTACGTGCTAATCATTGTGAGAAATAGGTGTTAGCCATTTTGAATCTAATGGACTACGTGCATAAGAAATATAGACGATTATGTACAAAAAATGAATAAAATCTTAGTAAAAAATAGTGATGTAGGTACATGTCATCATAATGTTATTACTTCAGACAAAAGAATAAAATTAATTCACTGTTTTATTCTAAGTTTATTACGTAAAAAAGCTGACACGAAACGTCGATCGAGAGGCCGCCGTTCGACATATGCTCGTTCGCCCTGACGGCCTAGGACTGTCCGGCTTAGAACTGTCCGGAATCGTTCGGCGGCCACACACTATCGGATCGTATTAGTCGTCAGTCCAAAATCGTTAAGGAAACTGTTAGTGTGTGGGTTATTGCGATTAACTGACAGATTTATATCGTCCGGTAAACTGTTAGTGAGTGGGCGCCTTAACATGCAATCATAAATTTTATTCGATTAGCTTTTACAATCTGAACAACCAAGTTTTATTGTACACACAGTCTCTATAATTAAAAGGAGTATAGTTAAAGTTTTAACACAAGATAGCCATTGCATTTAGTATAGTTCTTAATTATTTGCTAGAACATTTTGTGATAAAGATCTTACAAGGTATGTCTTATGACAAGAAACATCATGTTCTGCCTAAATTAGGCATGCCAATTTTTTTATAGTATATCTGTGGCCGCCAACTAGCTTAATCAGCCGTCCAATTACCTGTCTATGAAGTTAACTAAACGGCGCCATTCAATTATCGGCCTGAATGATATTCAGCCGTCTCGTTTATTACATCATTTAATAACTTGGCTGGCTAATGCTTAGGCCAATCGTAAGATGGGGCACTACCACGAAATAAGATAGAAAATTACATGCATACATACATATACTTCCACCTGTAAATCCCCGAGGGGATAGACAGAGGTGTATTCACAGAAAATTAGTGATAGGCTTACTGTGATAGCTGCGCAATCCAACTTGGTCAGGTTAGGTTAGAAGCGTTGCTCCCGCATTAAGCCTTTGTGGTTATTTTTTTTATAACCATGCAGTAATAAATCTTTTCTAACTGTTTAATTAAATGCCTAGGCAAGTAGTTAAACGTCGTCAATCCAAGCTATTTGCCTAGCCATTTAATTAAATGGCTGAACATCATTCAGGCTGTTAATTGAACGGTGCCGTTCAGTGAAGAGCCTATGCCTATAATTGAACGCTTGATTAAGCTAGATGGCGGCGACATATCCACAAAATAAATTGAAATAACATTTTTGGCGTACCAAATGATACGAAGTCTAAAGGAAGCTAAAACCATCTATAATATTTATCGGTATACATAATCTTTACATATAATGGATAAAAAGTCTGTAATTGAGTAAAATCATTTGTTAAGCAACCAGTCTTTTAACATTTTTATAATTGTTTTGTGTGGTATGGCTTTAATGTCATAAGGTACACAATTATAAATATATCCACGCATAGTCAGGCAATTCTTTTTATACAGAGTAATTTTAGGCACCTTAGATAGAACTATTCTGTCTGGGTCGCGTGTGTGTCTCGGCTACATATCCTTTGCTGTTGTAAATAGCTGACAATTTAATATTACGGAGAACATTGTCCATAATCGGATATCCGTGGTCAAGATGCCTGCAAATAGTTATTAGTGTCATAAATAAATATCATTTTTATATAGATATTGGAGTTTGGTTTTTGTATCAGCTTATTTCGTTGAATACGTAGTATTTCAATTAATTTCAAGGTTCAGTCCTTTGATTATCTATTTTATTTTCTTATAATGTTGCCAGGATATATATAACAAAAATAATCGATTATTAACATAATCGATACAATTAATATAATGGGTTTTCCGTAAAACTGTGCCTATTCGAATAATAATTAGAACTAATATCTATAATCACAGTCATGTTTTACCTTTTCTTATTCTTCACGATCTCCTCTCGCCGGTCTGCTGGAAGAAACTTCTTAAAGAAATAAGCACTGCCATTGTACTATACTTTCCACCATCCATATATTGTAATAATTTTATTGTGCGTGCATAAATTTTTAAATAAAAATAAAAAATATAATTAAGATTTTTTTAAACACTTAGTTTTTAATTAATCTTAAATATCATCAATATTGATTCTCATAATTATTTTTGTAAATATATATGGCAACACAGCCAACTCTCATTCGCGTTGTTATCGTTTGGCACTGTGGGCACTGTGTATACGTTGAAAATTGAAAATGAATCCTGGATATTTCGTTTATTAACAACCCGGGCGCGCTTATGGAGACTGAACCCGATCCCAACGATAACCCTGGCTTGAATATTGACTATATATTTAATACTTTGAATTATGGCACCGATCGCGGCCTAGACCCAGGAAGAAACTTCTTCGACTCTCTGAAGTTTTTGCTGTTTTAAGTCAGCCAATTGCCCCACAATTAGGCTTCTTTGCCAATATTAGCATGTTAATATGTAATTCAACTACAAAGTACCTAACCCAAATCGTTTTCCAGATCGAAGATGACAGTGTCGTATATCACTCCTACCTGTTGGACTTTGGCGTATGAATCAAATACTCAAGTGAATGCGTGATCTTCCACCAGTGATGGGTATCATCAGCATGCGTGTAAGACAACTGTCCATTTTGCGAATAAAATCGCATACATTGCAATTTCACACTGAACAAGAAGTGCACATTTTAAATGTTATAGTAGGATGGACTTAGTCTCGACAAGTGAGTTGGTATTATAGATTGTAATTCCATAGGAATGTATAGTGGTCTTACCGGTTTCAAAACTGTTCGGTGTCATTTTATAACCTGGGGTAACTTACTGTTTCTTGTTTATGTTATTAAATATGTGGTTGGTGGTAATAATAATTAAGGCGATATGAATATAAACTAATATTGAAATTTAATGAAGAATGTTTTTACTAGAAGTTATGAGGAGCACACCAAATATATTATCCATGCAGGCAACAAGTCGATCGAGCAACGTCACATCCACTACCACCTCATAATAATGTGCTATCTATATATCTGCCTCAAGATTTTTATTACTTTTATTTGACTGAAGATAACCAGCAGGTTTCCAAGATATTTTTGGGCCAACTTACAGTTGTTTTAAGCTATTATTCATTGCAAACATATAAATAAAATAATCTACTATGTTTATATTTCATATGAGACTAATAACCATAGGAGAGAAGCTATATAGCTTCTTATATTTGTACATTTACTGCAGCTCTATTGTAGGCAGAGGGACGGAGGGTTGCTGAGTGCATGAAATCATAATTATTTGGTTCATAACCTGGAAAAGATATGAAGCCAATATTGGTCCATCCGTACAGTTTTTAGACCACATTCTGTTAACATATAACTCAGATTAACAAAAAAATAAAAATGAAATGGATGTGTAATTTACATGAACACGCTAAATGTACCTGTCAATAAAAGCTGTTGTGTGAACCTGGATAAAACTTCATTAGCAATTTTTTTTATTTGTTAGTGTCAAATACTAGTTCCATATCACACTTGTTAAAAAGTAGGTGTCCATGCTTAGCCAACATTTCTAATAAAATGGATAATGTTTACGCACTCAAATATAAACATGCAGGGAAAAGTCAACAGTTCAAGATTTTTACTCCGCAAATCGTTCTAATGTATTTTTTGAACAATGAATACATTATTTATGTTAGTTGAGTTCCCCTAAAGAATAATACTATAATTAAGAACTGAGGCCACATAACCATGGTACGCGCTAAGTACCATCTTTTGGGATGCTATTCTACGTAACTTCTTCAGGACATATACAAATCGGTTTATTCTGTTACATATATTATTTATGTGATCTTTCTAATTTATATGTTTGTCCAGCACAATACCTAAGAATTTAGCATGATCTACTTCCTCAATTTTAATATCTTTGTATCTAATATTCAGGTTTAAGTGTTTGTGTCCATATGTATTAAATTGTATATATGTAGTTTTTGTAAGATTAACATTGAGATTATTTTTATCCAGTCATTTTATAATACATTCTATTGATTTATTGATGTCAAGGTTATATTTATTTATGTCATGCTAATTAGTAATTTCAAATGTATTAATATCATTTTTATTAAGGTCAGTGTCATATGAGTGGATTTAATTATTATTGAAATGTCATCTGCAAATAATGTACATGGTGGTTACGTAACGCCGGGAAGGTCATTTATGTGCAACAATAATAACAGAGGGCCTAACACAGTGCCCTGTGGAATGCCAGAACCGTTAACTCTGTAACTTGAATAACTTGCTTCTAATTCTTTTTTATCATTTAGGGAGCTAATTTGAATACATTGTTTCCTATTTGATAGATATATGTTTCTAACCATGCCAGCGCATTTTCACGAATACTGTTATTTTCCAGCTTATTTAGTAGTATTTGATGTAAAACAAAATCAAACACTTGCATCATATAAAAAAATATGACAGTTGTAGCGGCGTTGCCATCATCTTCACTATCAGTGACTTGAGCCATGGGGTTGAAATATGGTTGCAGTGGTTGACTTCACCAAATTGCTCCTGCCTGAGAATTTTATATTTAGCTAGGAATTCAATAATGTGCTTATGCGTGGCTTACTTCTGTATGAAGCAGCAGTGTTTCGTGTTTGCTGCCATAATCTTCACACAATAATGAGAACAATCGGGTTTGTAGTAGTCGTGATTTGGTAAAATTAAATAGGTAGTTTCCCGATTCATCCATAACTAATTTTAGATTTGATGGTATGCTTCATCGCAAGTGCTTTTCCGTGGAGTATACAATGGCTGGAACTACGATTAGGCGCTTTATTTTAATTAGTGATACAGCGCCTGCTGTGTTGATAATTTTCTTAATTCTCGCTGAACCCCTACAGGGTTATCGTGTAACCCTTGGGTTCCGCGGAACAAACTTTGAGAATGGTTGCAATTGAGAATATTGGCTTTCAAATATGCATGTATTTTTTTTCTTTGAGTATGTGAATTACTTTGAATAAAAAAAATGTTAGAATACGAAAATGATCATCTACTTTTAATGTTGACTATTCCTATCATCTCTAACTAAACACAAAAATGTTCCGTTATACTAAGCACACCAATATCTATTTTCTCACGTTCTGACGACTCACGAAGTATCGTGTGTAGTTAAGTTTGACATCAGCTTATTTATGTTTTGATGAAAATAATTTATAAGTCTCGAAAAATAATAAGTATAGAAGGAAATGGTTTACTTAGATTAAAAAGAATTCTTTAACGTTAACGTGATCATCAGATCGATCTTGATGAACAAAGTGCTCAAAATGATTTTAATTCCTTGTTTTTCCCCCACTCATGTTTAGGAGTTGTTCTGGTAAGTTCGTGCAGTTGAAATCAATAAAACAGTTTGATTGGCTCTTAATACCTTAGTTTTAAAATCTTTTAAGATTTTGTAGTCAAGATATTCCAGACGCTGACTGTACACTAGGATTGGGTGTAATATTTTTAGACCAGCAGGGCTAACATGCGCGCGCCGTCAACTATCTCGAATCGAGATGAGATATCATCTCGAGTCTTCTCGAGCCTAGTAACGTCGACATATTTACGCGTCAAACTTTTTACATTATTGTCTATGGCATACAATGCCCCCCATTTACAGTGATTATTGTAATGGCAAATAAAGCCAACTTTTCACGGTTCGATTTACGGTGATTGACTAAGAGCGTTTTCATACTCATCCGATATCCGATATCCGACATCCGATATCGGAGGAAGTCAAATGTATGAGATATGTATCTTTCTTTCACATTGTCCGGCGCGATATCGCTTATCGGAGCCAACACCACTGTTTTGGCCCGATATCGGAACACAAAGAGACTAAAACAGCGACTGCAAGCAATTTTCGACCTTAAGGACATTTTCAGAGTTACATGTCTTTTCGCTTTAATTGAAGACGTCGAGCCGTTTCGGAGGAGTTTGGCAACGAAAACTGTGACACGAGAATTTTATATATAAGATTGTTTTACTCTAAACTATCATTTCTTTACTCTAAGTTATAAATATTAGGTCTTTACATATGAAATTGGTGTTTTATCCATATTCAATTCATTTCAATTTTAAGCTTGTCTATTTTTGTTTCGAATGTGGTAATTCATTTGTTTTCGCGCTATTTAATTTTGCTTTGACATCGGTCTGTGCACAATATGAAAAACTTAAAATATTGCATTATTTTCGAATACGAGTTTCATCGCGGCCCTAGCGCTGCAGAAACAGCTCGAAGGGGTAATGATGGGTACGGGGAAGTAACTGTTAAAGAAAAAACAGTACAAAAACATCCGATTTTTCTTTACCAACGCTTTCGTTCTGGAAATTTTGACCTTCAGAATAAACCTTGTGGACGGCCAAAGACCCTAGTTGTCACTGAAGATTTGAAAGTGATTGTGGAAGTGGATCCATCTCAAACCAGAGTTAGCTGTAGACTTCGGTGTGAGCGTTGGTTTTTTAGACAGAGATTTGAAGAAACAAACATTAAAATCTACGTAGATGACAGCTAACATTGGCCATTACGAGGCGCCCTCTGTAGGGATAAAAGCGCACTTGGCATCCCCCTTGATACGATTTTTAAACAAATTATAAATAATTGAGCGGACTGGGTCATGGCGCAGATAACATAATACTGTCACAGAAAGAATTCGTATTGTTTGTCTATAAATCTTAAATAAATAAATTTAAAAAAAATCGTATCGCAAACGCCCTATAATCTGTCATAATCATCTTTCTATCCCTGAAGCGTTTTGTATGATAATTTTGTCGTATCAAAAAGCATCAACACCTGCACAGCCTAATTTTATAGAGTTAATGTTTGCCGAATTTTGTGTCGGACTTTTTTTTTATACCACTTAGGTGGCAGACAAGCACACGGCCCACCCGATGGAAAGTGGTTACCATGGCCTATGGACGTGTGCAACACCAGGGGCGTCACACTCGCGCTGCCGACCCTGTTAGAACAGAGAGTTTCTGTGCCATCTGTATAGAAGATAAAGCAGGACAAGCCTTTGGTCTTCCTACTGACAGCTCAAAAACTTGAATATCTCTTTGACTCGAAGAAGAAAGATTGAGTTACTATAACCCACTTTTTCTTCATCGCAGTGTGGTGAATGTATTCTTTAATATAATTTAAAATATTGATTAAGAAAAATCACAACACGAGTGTATAATTATTATTTAATTAGAACATAAATAGATAATTTCATTCAATAAAAATAACATTACATTAGTCTTGTCTTTATTGCTATGCGGTTACAATAATAATGATTATTATTCAACTCAGTGCTAATTTATAACTAAACCTGTTTAACAGCGCTTACATTAGTTAGTAAATGCTAATGACATTTATGTTCTAACATTCTTTGTTCTCAGTATTCATATCAGTATTTTAATAATGATATTTGTCATAAAAAGATTCGATTTATTTAAATCTGATCCAATTTCTTTGGTTTTTAGAAATACCAGGTAACTCATGTACCTATATGCAATGACGTCTATGTATTTATAGATAATCTGTTAAGTGGGTTATAATGGTCGTATTCCTCTAAACAGCCCCTCTTAAGTCTACCTAGTTAATGAATTAACTTTGGCAACTACAAAAAGTTACGGATTACATTATGTAGTATGTTATATACATAGAAGTCATTATGCATAGCTTCTCCCCCATTTAATTAATACCATTCATGATTGCATTATTACATAGTAATTACAATTTATTAGAAGAACTTCTAAATTTAAAATTAAGAAGCATATTACCTTTTTTAAATTCTACAGATTATAAAAATCAGGATGTTATTAAAAAATATCATTTCTAGATTCATTCCTTCCTTTCTTTCTTTTAATATGAAATAAAATGTTTTGCTAAAGTTTATAGCGTTTATTTATTTCTGAACACTAAGTTGTCAATAAATGAGTTAGGTCTAAGAGGATAACTGTGGGGATGTTTCCGTTCCTCCTCTAATGCTTGCCAATTGAGGAGCCAAAAAGGTTGGTGTTCTTTAGGCAACTTGCTTAACCTGTTCACCAATTCTACATCACCTAGGGCTTCTATTGGCAGCCTTGGAGTTGTTGTAGGACCAGTGTCATCTCCAAATCTGAAAGAAAACAGATAAAGAGACCATGAAAAGTTACGCTAAGTTTCGTTCATAATAAATCAACATAATTGCTCAGTATAAATATAACACATCACTTTGTCGGTGTGACTAATCTGACATAAGTGCAGTCAGCGTCAGATCTTGACGAACAAAGAACTCAAAATTATTTAAATACCTTGGTTTTCCCTCCTTCCTGTTGACTAATTGTTTTGTTTTTTGGTACACACCTTTAGTAAAATCACAGATAACATAATACTAGTAAAACATTGTAAATCAATAAAAAAGTTTGATTTCCTCTTGATACCTTAGTACCTTATCTTTCTGACGTTGACTATCCATGCCAAATTACATTTTTGTAGAAACACGTGTTCAGAGTTTAGTTGCGGTTAGGTATATCGAAACTAAAAGGGTTATGTTTGAATACTGTCTAAATTTTAGACAAAGTTCCCTACATGACTGTTTGATACGAAGAAATGTACTTTGTGTGGGAATCTTTCTAACTACATTGTTCAAGATATTCTTTCACTACATCTGGTGATTAATGAAAAAGACTCTAGTATTCCTCTCATACTCCATCAGCAGGCATAATCTATAAGGAAAGGAGGAGCAGCAGAGCAAACCTTGAGCTCCTAAACGCAATTTTTTGAACACACCTGGATTGATGGTGATGTTGATAGTGTTTTAACTTGTAAACAGATATTCACCTGTCTCCTAATCCATGTGCAGTGGTGGTTGTCTCAATAACAGGGTATCCGATTGGTTGCCTGCCGGAATATGACGGGCGTTGTGCGAGGCAGCCGATGATCACAGCGGACAGTACAATGAAAACTTTCATTTTTGAGTTCTGAAATAGAAAATTAAGTTCTATAGGAGCGTGTGAGGTAAGAAAAGGTAGAAATATAGGTGAAAAGTAAAGTTAAGCCACGATGCAGTTAGACTGGAAAAAGCAGACGCCGCACGTCGACGAGAAAGCCGCTGGTGCTGCCGATCAGTAGTGGGTTTTCTATGTTGAAAAATAAAAAAAATAATTTCTGTGGAAAATTACTCCCAACTTCCAATTCTTATTTTTCGTGTAAAATCGTCTAGTTCACAGGAGCGAAGAAATATTTCAATTATCCGAAAATAATATAAATAAAATATAATAGTATTACTTACAAATTTCGTTAAGACAATATGAAAACACAAACGCTGAGCAATTTTAATATTATTGAAAATATTTTTAGAAAAATTATTTAAAAAAGTATTATTATTTTCTATTATTAGTTGTTCACTTCCCTAAGGTATCTTCACTTATGAATGCAAGGTTGGCCCTCGTACTGTAATATATACCTAATGAAACTAATTGTTATGAACTTACAACGAATGGGACAGCAAATGACCATTTTATACAAGTGCGAATGTGACAGCATGATACCTGATCGGCTTTCTGAGTCATTATGAATGTCATAGTGCATTATAAATGACTTTGCTTGGAGTTTCCCATTAAAATAAGTAGGCTTAACGACTTCCAGTAATTGTGGAAAATATGACGTATTGAGAAGTTCAAATATTTATATGATGAAAAAGAATAATGCAGTTATTGGAGATTATTTCCTATATTTTTAAGAGATTCTATTGCGACTTATTTGATGTTAGTTATGTATGTGTAAACAGCAATAATAAACAATGTTATACCTTTTTCACTGGTTTGTTCTGTTGGTGTGGTTATTTTAGATTTCAAAAGATTAGGCAATTAGTGGCATATTAGTTTCCCCCAAGGCTGCAGATAAACAACTTAAATGTAGGGATCAATGTAAATAATTAATTAACTTAAAGTAAATTGCTATAAAATTCTTACAAAACAGTTTTAGTCCAATATGTTTACGGGAATTTATGCAAACATGGTATAGGTATATATCTCATGTCAAATCCCACAGTCTGTACGGTTTTGTGAAATAATGTTTTAGTTCATAAGATGTAAATGTACTTACTATAAATAAAACTTACAATTTCAATTGCCTTACGTTTTGACCGGCTTTCATGTACTGTGATCACAGGCTGACTGGATCAGTGATGTCCTCCGTCGAAAAATCTGTGAGGTAGATGGTTGTTCAACTACCCGCACATTCTCGATATTTTTTTCCACCAGGAACCGTTTACATGTCACGTTCACAGTATTTGTAAACATAATAAAATGGTTTATTTAAACGTTTAAATAAATATTATTCCAGAATATATTTAATGGCAAATTGTACTCCGTGGAAGTAATAAAAGCAATATATAATAAGCCAACCTTAAAACTACAAATTTTGACATTGCATATATATTTTGGAAACCGTGTTGTTCGTGAAGAAAAATATGCAGCTTTATACAAAACTTAGTAAGAGACATAACATGAAGATATGTTTTCCAGCTAATACAACCACATATCTTAACAGTAGTGTGTTCTGGCACCAAGGCTTTACAACCGGCTACCAATTTGTATTTTGAAAATTACAAACATGGTCGAATTTAAACGTAGCCTTAAGAATCTTTTGCTGGAGAAATATTATTATTCCGTCGAAGAGTACCAAAGTGACATGACACTGAAATAAATAAAACAATCGGACAATATTTATGATTATCATTATTTAATTAATAATTAATGCAATTGACATTTTTTTTAAATTTGATTTTATTTACTTCATGTGCTATTGTTATTCACTACCACTAACATACCTATTTTATTTTGATTATGATTTATTTTATTACAATTGAAATACCCATTTGATTTTATTTGATTATATACTATTGAAAGTCTAATTTTATGGCTATTGATAATATTATGTACGTATTTCAATTAATTGTAATGAAGTTGTAGTATGTATGCATGTCTATTAATTGTTTATATGCCTCTAATTTGCATGCCGCAAGGCCAAATGTAGTGACACATTTGTAACAAACATGTACCAACCATAAACCTACATTTGCAAATAAATGAAATAAATAAATAAAAGTATTGTTCATATCAGGTAAAAGCCATGATATTAATTTTAATGCGAAGTGAATTGCATTACCGTGTTTATGGTTGAATAGGAAGATGCTGCAATACAAAAATGAATTATATTTTATGTTTTGTTTTATTACTGGTAGTTAAAAAGCTAACAATTAGAATCCTTGGATGCAACCGGGAACTACTACCATGGTTGTATGCGTTTTTATAGGTCTTCCAAAGAACAATTTCAATGGGTCTAATTTTATTTTCCGACTGTATGTATTATTCTTTGTTACCTCAAATTTTTTGAAACAATGTACCGGATTTCAATGATTCATGTCTCAAATGAAAGGTATTTATTGCCCAAGTGTTCGTGGGTAGGTAGATAATATATAAACAAAAGCTATATGTTGTTTTCTTGGCGCCAAAATGTAAATGGTAAAAATAAAATTTTCACTCAAATTTGTCGAGTGGGGTATCAAAATGAAGAAAATTAGAAGACGATTACAAAAATATATATATGTCATAGTCACAACTAAAAAGTATGAAACAAAAAATTAAAAATTAAAGACCCGACTGATTCTGAAAAGATCGAAACAAGCTTTATAGCAGGCAAACCAGATGGAAATTAATGGGTACCGCCTGATATATAGCTTGTTTCAATCTTTTCAGAATCAGTCGAGTTTTTTTTATTTTTGATTATTAATTTTTTAAACTTTAACGGTTGAAGCACGTGCCGCAGTATAGTTGGGGTGTATCAACATCCCTGAGGCTCAAACCATCCTCACCTACTTATCCGTGCACCTGTCAAACAACAGAAGTTTGCCGCTCAGAGTTGCATGAAGTTGAAATTTATTTTGAAATGCTTTTTTACCCGCTTAGGGCATGTTTTGATAAGTGTAAGTTATTTTAGTACATTACTACTAAGGCCGGGACGGCCGAGCGAAGCGAGGCCGGATAGGTCTGAGGCAGGCAACCCCATATTTCCCGCCGAGGTATGTATAGTGCTTTTCTCAAACAGGCAATGAAATAAACAACAAAAAATTAAAGATTTATTTTTAGCGACATTAAAAGTAAACAAGACAAAAACTAAAACTGTATAGTACTGTTTCGTCTATTTTAGCTTGATTTTAACAGTAAACATTTACATTTATGTTAAGTATCATGACATGTTACTTAAAAAAAGTATAAAGGCACGTTTCTGAATGAACAGTGACACTTGTCATTGATATAAATGTCAATTTGTTGAAACTAAATTAAATATTAATATTTCAATGTTTATATCTATAGTTAAGAAAACAATTGATAATAATGTGTTATTAGTTATGTTAATGTGGATTTTTTATGTAAATAAAACTGCTCTAAGTACATACCAAGTCGTTTATTGTTTTTTTTTATACGCATAGTGGCAGAGTGTCGATGCCTTTGCCAAAAATGTATGTGGAATCGAAATTAAAAAAGAGGACTTTGCCGGCCTTAGGCCTGCAAGGTTTGTATGAAATTCCATTACCGTCCTCTGGTCCTAACTACGCCTGTAACGTCATACTTCGCAGCCTATTAAGTGGAACGTAATGTCAATATTTCATTGCATGTTTGAGAAAAATACTTCCCTACTGAGTTTTTAATCTTCTCTATTTCGAATGGTCATAAGTATTTCCCTTACAATCAGGATCCGATTGGCTTCCACTGTACGCCCTGGCGCACGGTTGAAGTGACAAATCCTTTACACTGACAGACGTTAATCCTACAAGATGGATACACTCATAATTCAGATAAATGGGTTTTTGGAACACTAAGCATTGGGTAGGTACTTAAGGGAAGATTAATGTAAAAGGAAATACCGCAACTAGCTATGTTTCTTTTTTATAAAGTTATATTCTGAACTCACTATACTCGCGACTTCGTCTATATTTAGATATGGGTTAGAATTTTTTACCCAGAATCATTAGACTTAAAATAAAGCACGATAAGTTACGCCTAACATCAGTTAGTCACCATTGATAATCACGTCAAAATTTGTCCACCTGATTTAGCGATTAGCCAGTTCAAACTGAAATGCAAACAGACAGACAGATCAAAAAAATAAAAAAATAAGGATAAAATTGTTGGAAGGAAAATAATGAACAGAAACTTCAATTTTATTTGTTGTGTAAGTGAGCGATGAACACATTGTTCTAGAACATTTACTACTCTATTGTGAAGCTAGCTGTTACTATTATTTGATACCTATATTTACTGATATT
The DNA here is from genome assembly GCA_949126895.1 of Eilema caniola. Lineage (NCBI taxonomy): Eukaryota > Metazoa > Arthropoda > Insecta > Lepidoptera > Erebidae > Eilema > Eilema caniola. The sequence goes on from OX421477.1 coordinate 17,218,964, forward strand.
GACAATTTGTTTGTATGAATTGTGCGACCAACCACAATACACAATTCACCCTGGGACACCCTGTATCTGTTGTCGACTGACTGTTCTGCTGAGTTAATTTCAGTAAATGATAGTACATAATTTGTTAGGCGAATTACTGTACTGTGTTTACGTTTTTATTTCTTGCTTACTGCAAATTTTCAACCATTACCACAAGTGGGAAAATATTTATAGATGTTTAACCCCTTTTTTCACTCCATATTCAAACTAGAATTCTCTTTTGTGCGCGAATTGTCAATACGGTGTGAATAGCATTTAAACGTCAATTTTATTGATAGAATCGAGAAGATTGATAATATCAACTGGCTAATCCCTTCCATAGACAGTATCCCGATGCCGGAAATGCTCTCCATAGTACTGTCGTCACCGCTTCTTTTTTCAAATATTTCTTTTTTGTTGTCATATCAACAGTTCCAATATAATATTTAATTATATATTATAATATACTACTTAATTTATGTCTGTATATTATTCAAGTTCCTATAGATACACTAGTTCGATCGTGAAACTTAATTAAATATTGGTTAACAATAACAATACGTTACGCCCATCAAGGATTCTTTGGGAAATTACTGAGGTACATAAACAGTAAGTATGTGGTTAATACAGCCTTTTAAGGACATTGTACGTTAATTTTTATACGTTCTTTTGTTTAACATTTTTATTATTGACATTACTTCCTGTTTTCATATGTCAAAAATAATTTTATACGCGGATGACATGAAAATACTTCAAATATATTTATATATAAATATGTTTTTATTCTAATTTAAATAAAAAATCAACACTATTGAAGACACTATAAGTTTACAATATGACCTGTGGATCGTTTTCAAACGTACTGTGTGGGAAATACCTAAACTGGAACTGAACGTCTGAAAGGGCTACGTCTGTTCCTTCACTCGTTAACCTAACCCGTTAATAGTCCCTTATAAACTGTCGAGTAGCAAATTTTTGAGATTCATGCAATTCAAATCCAAAACATACTTACCTGATATTACCATCGGTGCAGAAAATTGCATCTTCTTCCTGTACAGGAAAGAAGGGAAATTGCAGACCTTTCTCTTTTACTTAATATATCAAACCGTTCTACTGACGTTACCGAGTTGGTGGGCCAAATTGGTCTCACGAGTGCCATCAACATTTCTCAGAGGGTATAACCTGCTGCACGTCCCTATCTGTCATACTACCTACAGGCAGAATGCATACATAGTCTGGGCTCTGAGCGTGTCACACGTACAATGCCGGAGTGTCGATATGGATTTATTTAACATGAGTGTCACCGGCTTAAGAAAAACCCCATGTAAGGAGTACTTCTTCTAGGACAGGTACCTATTGTGCATTCGTTTTTATGTCATTGCACCATAGATAACTCTGTGTGTCCTGTGAAAAGTGATACAAGTCAACTTATATCGAATTTGATATTATTTTAGTACCTTAATCAGAAAAAAAATACTCTTTTTCCTAATCTAATCAACATTTTGATACGTCTATTAGTTTCTGAGATCGTGTGGTACATCTAAGACGAAATGGCGCGATTTAATAAATTATGTTTGTGTAAATAAATACATGTTGACATGTATCGTTCATAATATTTAAGTTATGAGATAAATATTTGTGTGTAAAGATGTATCTCTAGTCATATTATTATTCACATATATTTATTACCTTCGAATAAGGTGTCATCTGATACATGTTTAGTTATATCAATTGACACAAAGTAAATTTGTACACTGCATTGATACAACTAAAGTTGTATTATTGCTCACATACATAGGAAAGTAATATTTTTTGTATTAAGTAATTCAACTAAAGTTATATCAATAATCACGCGAAAATTAAAACGGTTTTGATCCAAAATATGTGCAAAGTAATACATTTTGCGAACGCGAGCGGTGCGCGGGGTGCCGGGGGCCGGGGGCGGTACTGCGAGACTACCGCCGCCCGCGCGGTGTCAGTGCCCTAAATACTACTGGACAACGCCCGCGTTGTCTGAGCAATCCAACATGGCGCACAATGTACGTATTAGATGTATCATTTTACACTAATTCTATTTTATTTTTCGTATATTCATAATAACAAGAACTAATAACCATTTACACAAAATTATTTACTCCAGCTATATCAAAATACACGAAATCTATTTATTATTGCTTAAAAGTAAAAACAGTGCAATTCACGTAGATGCGCCCCAGTATTGCTCCTAACTACTTATAATATGTGCGTATGCTTCCGAGTGTCACCAGTACACCTACACTAAATTTTATTTACGAGTGCACGCGCACACAAACCGTCACAGACACAGACAGTTGGCGAATGACGCTAGTGTCAAACGAACTGTACCCCGCGATACCCTCAACCGAAAATTGGAGCAACGCGTCTTCGTGGATTGCACTATCTGTAAGTAATGAATACTAGTTTATGATACTGTTATTATTTTACTTTGTTATTTATGTTCTATGATGGTCTATAATGTAAAATATCATTGTTGCAGCGTCGTCCTTGCCGTGCAAAACGCATGTTAGACATGTTAAGTTACAGGAGGGGGGGGACACATTTTACCACTTTGGAAGTCTCTCGCGCAAACTATTCAGTTCTAAGTATGGGGTACCCCCAAAATTTATTGTTTTTTTTTCTATTTTTGTGTGAAAATCTTAATGCGGTTCACAGAATACACTTACCAAAATAAGTGGCTGTGACATACGGACGGACAGACAGACAGACATGATGAATCTATAAGGGTTCCGTTTTATGCCATTTGGCTATGGAACCCTAATAATGATTTAATTTCATTATTGCCATACATTGATAATAGTTATCATGATTATTATAAAAATTTAAAAACTAAGGCTAATATAAGAAATATTGATCATCATTTTATCTCTAGTGATGAAGACTGAAAAATATTTAACAATATTAGAAAAATATTTAATAGTTTAGAAGTTGTTGATTTATTTAGTTCTACATGTTATTTGAATGGTCATTCATAATTGGTTTTTATTTACAATATGTACATTAGAATTATTTAAAAAATATAAAAACAATAAGTACATAATATATACAAACCAGCAGGTTCAGGCGTCAAAGAATTCCTCCCCATCGATGTCAACTGGCAGGGTGGCCAGAAGGCTGGCGGCATTGCCACGTTGAATGGCAATACTGATCCTTTGCGCAAGGAATAAACCAGCCCTCTGGTCACGGGTAGCGTCCATTACCCGTTTGGAAATGTCTTTAAATAATAGACGGGCACTTAGACCCCATGATCCCAGTGTCTCGACCCCAAACGGCTCAAATATGTAATTATCACTTAAACTACGATATTTGCGCCGTTTGAGGGTCTCTGCCGAAGCAGCAGTAGCGCAGGCACAGTCTCCAGTCCCTGGAAGATGTGAAGGCGCAAGGGTGTCAGCACATGTTGCATCCCACACCAAATGCCTTCCCATCTTCCAAGGCACCAAGGACATTCCATCCGGCTTCTTGCCATCATCGCGCACCAGACCAGCAGGTTCTAAAACGGCTGGGACCCCGGCGGTGACAAGAGCCCGACGGATTATGTCATTGATGTACGCGTGCTGTGAAAGCCGTCCCGCGCTCCTACTGCATGAGAGACCATGGTGTCCAAGGCTACTAACTTCTTCTCCACAGCGACATCGATGCGGAGAAACGCAAGGAGCACCTTGAATTATGTTTAATTTGATATGGAAGTTGAATAACATTTTAGGTCTTTTAATAAACGTTATTGTATTATTTGATAGTTTTGATTCATTCTTGAAGTTCGAATATTTCGTCGAATCGAATTGAATTAAATTGAACTAGATATGAAAGTTCAAGTTCAGGTATGTTTATTATTTTTTTTACACAAAGAATACCGAGATTTTGATTTTTGTTTAGTTCTTTTGAGTATGTATTAGAAACTATTTTTCGTCTATGTTGTATTGTTGACTTATGTCATTGATGCTTTTTTCCTTTTTAACTAAATTAAAACTACTTAACTTATATAACTTTCGAACTAAGCGTTACTCAATAATACCCTTATAAAAAAATTAAAGTGATAATGCATTTTTATTTGCTTTTTATTGCTTTATTTTTATGCCTGTGTCTTTAGACTGTTTCTTGTATCATATTACACAAATTTGAGTTGCGATTTAAGTCTACTTATATAAAAAAACACGACTTTTATTCTTGAGTAAAATGATATAAATAATAAAACAACTACTTTTACGAGTTTTGTGTCTACAGTGATTTTGCCAACTGAATAATATTACTTGTTTGTTTGACAGCTATGAACAGGACATGATTAGTTTCATATAAAACTACCTGATAATATAACAAATATCACCTTTCACCAAACCTTCACATAGCGTGTAAATTGATATAACTCATTTAGAATCATTATACACGAGCATTCATTTGGTGTGTTTTGATACAACAAATAGTTTTTTTTAAATATCTCTTCCTACCTGTACACTCTTGAGCAGGAACCTAATAGGTTATTAACAATAACACACTAATATAAAATACGTCACTTGTTTCCAAACAAATTATTATTCTAAAAAACATTATGATCATTTAAACACAAAAACTACTCTACTGTAAAGTTGACATTTTCAAGATGTACCAGTTTTCACAGGACGCAGAGAACTATTAGCAAACATTATTACTATTTTTACATGTGAAAGCTTATAATTGGCTATCATATAAACTTGTCGTGTGTACTATTCTTTTGCTAGCTGTAAGCGTTTGAAATTGTAATATAAAATATTAAACTAAACTTGTGACCATTAGGTATGTAAAATTTTGCAATAAATTTCATTGATTTCTACTTCCTTTGAAGTCGTGACTCAATATACAAATTTACAATACGATAGAAAAAATAATTATATAATACAAAACAACGGATTCACTTGTCCAGGAAATGATACGTTACAAAACTCGTTATAAAACTCGTAAAAGTCATACATACGTGTAAGTAAACGTATGTATGATTTTTACGAGTTTTAGGACATTTTAAAAACCAACACATGCCAAACCACAATGTTTTGTGCTGATGTTCTCCGAAATATTGGAGTATGGGTTAATAAATTCAAATTTATGGAACCGTTCATAAAATAATAAACAAAACATGGAATATAGGGACCTATTAACTTTGTCCTCTGAGGATTCTAAAGCTCAATTATTATTTTTGATACTGTATTCTAACGTAATAAAAAGGCTTGGTAATATTTTACTGTTAAGTCACTTTTATCGTTGACTGTACATAATATTGATTACATTTCTAAATTACGCATGAATTTCAAAAACTGTAATGGCTATTGATACTTATTTAAATTAATAAAGTAGAATTCATTTATATTTTATTATAGGTAATAATTAATTTTTATTGTCAGATTAATTATGAAATTTAAGTGATTATTGCGCCACGCCGTCTAAATAATATGTCGTATGGTACATAAGGAAAATTCAGGGAACCAATGAACTAATGATAGTTATGTAATTGTTCATTAGGGCTAATAAGTTTGGCAAAAACCCAGATCGATATTTTCTCATAATTAACGTGATAAATAAATTACAGTCCATTGCTGAACATTGGCTTCTTCTAATATACGCACACATTAAAAGTACCTTGTTAAATATTTTATCTACTCTGATACTATAATACAAAGATTATAAAATTGAAATCAAAACTCTTATGACAAACATTAGGTACGTACAGACCAAAAAAAAGTTTTGGACACCTATATCATTAAATAACTTTTTAATCATAACGATACACCTATATCCTGCATCTGGACTGAACCTCTACTTTAAAAAAAGAATCCGCCGATTCGGAAGAAAAAAAAAGAAATACGCATGCGCAACATTTTACATTTAAATTAAAAAAAGTTTGGTTTTGTTTGTAAAATAAATCAATTGATGTATTATAGTATGAGAGTAGATAAAGTAGTGTATGACATTGTACATAACTTGGTCTTATAACACTCGTGTGATACTATAAAAAAAGATGTGTGGCACTCGGGGACTGCCGCGGTAAAGCTATTGCATAGCATTTTGTATCAACTTATGCAATGATATATGCCCTTTGACGTGCATTAGTTTTTTTTCTTTTAGCTCTTTACGCTTTTCTTCTCTATAAAACGAAAATATCTAGGTATAAATAATAGGTATAAATAATTAGGTATAAATAGTGTAATGACACACCAAAACAAAATTATTCATTTAAAAAAAATAACGATATTAAGAAGTGATTATCGACAAATTTTACAAGTACAGCTATTCACTGTTGTACATAAATACCTATACACCTATATACTTTCTCATAAACAGCTGCTTATGTATTCGTCCGATTTCGGAGCAGCTCGTCTCGATTCGTGCGAGCTTCGTAGAGTCGTACAATACGGCTAGTTGCACGCACACGAACAACGTGTCGAAGACTGCCGAAAAGAAACGAGCGTGAGGTTTTTTCGTTACGGAATTTCTGGATTCGGTCCCCGCGCTCAAGGCCCTCGATAGAAGCTATGCAATAGCTTAAAAACTCGCCTACTGCTCGTTTTTTTAAAACACATTCGTGTTATAAAAACCCTTATTATGCAACAGTATCATAAACTACTATAATCTGTGTAGGTAGTCAAAATGGCACTAGGTTGCGGTTAAATTTACATACAAATAAGTCTTTATCCGCGCTGGGTTAGGCAGAGGTGAATTAACATTGACGCCAATTATTATTATTATTATAATGTGGTGCAGAGGCTTATCAAACCGTTGAGGACCCGGGACTGTTGGAAGAAGGAAACACGTAAGCTGGCAAGGAGTTCCAGGTCTTAATGGTGTGACAAAGAAAAGAGTCACAGAACCGCTTGGTTCTTGAAGGAATGTTCTGCACCGTATGCGGGTGACATTTAAGGCCTGCACGTGTCGTCCTGTATTGGAAAGGAGAGTGTGGGACTAATAATAATATAAATAATAAATAATCTGTACGCATCTGCAGAGGCTCGAGGGTATTCGTGACCTCAGGATTTCCGATAATCCGGACCGCACGTCGCTGCAACCTGTCGAGAGCATCTAATAAGTACTTTGCGGATCAATCACAGAGATGTGAACAGTATTTCACGCAGGAACGAATTTGTGTCTTGTATAGAAGACACCGTTGCTCTGGCGTGAAAAACCGTCTCACTCTGTTCTTTTGTTATTAAGTTTGCAGCGAACATTCATGCCGAGGATATTAGTTTAACTGCGACGCGATTTAACTTCCATATTTTCCGTGAAGCGACTGCCATCTGCGAATCTGAAAACGCCACATTGAGCGATTCCGCTAAAAACGAGTTTCTTTATGAATTTCCAGTCCATCTTAATAGATTCCTATAAAATTCGTCAATTTCGGTCACTCATATGAATATAATGACAACAATTCATTTACTAAGCAGCCCCTCTCGACAAGTGGCAATTCGATGGCCGGCGTTTGATGGAATAGAAGGACAAATGTATGTGATTTGACGTATATATTATTATTATATATATATATATTGTGTATGTTATATTGTAATATATTGTATATCGCAAGTAGCAAGTGACCCGATATTTTTGTCAGTGTCAGTAATAAAACTACTTAAGCTTTCACGCACGTACTTGTGAGAGTCTATCATTAGCAAATCAACACATTCATTGGAAGAAAAGTAAATAATTACCAAAACCGTGCGAAGACGTAAACACGTAGGTACGTTTGCCGTATTCGTTTTCTTTTGAACCGAACTAATATTATTACGTACTAACACTTCACATTAGGCTTGCCAACACCGTTTCAATCTCTCAAAGAGAAATCTGTCTTTAATATGTCTATAGTTAAGGACAGATTTTATAAATTATATTAAATTTCAATAAGCGCTTTTTTCCCTTGGTACATTAGATGTACCACTTAGTATTCTCTCGATGTTCTAGAAGTACAAATCTATAGTGACTTCGTTCAGCGGACGAAGTAAATGACGATGTACCTACTTCATTAAAACTCGACTACCGTACAATATATCAGTGATCATGTACATTATATTACTACTGTCCATAATATTTTTTTTAAATCAGAACCCTTAACGATTGGGTTACGAAAAGCGGAAACGACTTTGGTGGGATTTGAACCCTTTTTCCTGAGACTTTGCGTCCACCTGGTGAAGTCAAATTGATATATATATAAAAGAGATAAAAGAGAACCCGCGAACGGTCCTTTACAGGGGGAATGCTCTGACCACTGAGCTACTGAGTCACTTGGTAAGGGATGGATAGCCCCGTAAGGGACTGGTCAAGTCCCACCTAAGTCGTTTCCTCTTTTTTCTAACCTAATTGATTTGAATAGCTAGTATACAAATTGCTTAAAAATGTCATCAATCAGTACCGTCAGTTCATAACAACTACATGACTGATCAAAGAAACTGAGCTGTCGTTTCCCGTGACGTGAGACATCCTGTCTACTGTCTGGACACAAGGCCGTTTTATTTAACTTTTTCATTGTGGAAATATACGTGCCTAGCATATTGTGTAGCTTTTTATTAATAAGAATGCACGATAATTATAATTCGATAGTTTGCCAAATCTAAGTTTAGATACATTTCTTATCTTACCTTTTATTCTCTGGGTATTCAACACTTCTATATATAGTTAGTTATGTTTAGATTTTTAACGGTGACGCAGAAGGCGACTATGGGACTAGGGCCATACCATCTCTTCCCATGGGTGTCGCAGAAGACGACTAAGGGACTAGGGCCATGCCATCTCTTCCCATGGGTCTCGCAGAAGGCATCTAAAGGAATAGGGTCATGCCATCTCTTCCATGGGTCTCGCAGAAGGCGACTAAGGGATTAGAGCCATCCCATCTCTTCACATGGATCTCGCAGAAGGCGACTAAGGGACTAGGGCCATGCCATCTCTTCCCATGGGTCTCGCAGAAGGCGACTTAGGGAATAGGGCCATCTCATCTCTTCCCATGGGTCTCGCAGAAGGCGACTAAGGGAACAGGGCCATCCCATCTCTTCCCATGGGTCTCGCAGAAGGCGACTAAGGGAACAGGGCCATCCCATCTCTTCCCATGGGTCTCGCAGAAGGCGACTAAGGGACTAGGGCCATGCCATCTCTTCCCATGGGTCTCGCAGAAGGCGACTAAGGGACTAGGGCCATGCCATCTCTTCCCATGGGTCTCGCAGAAGGCATCTAAAGGAATAGGGCCATGCCATCTCTTCCATGGGTCTCGCAGAAGGCGACTAAGGGAACAGGGCCATCCCATCTCTTCCCATGGGTCTCGCAGAAGGCGCCTAAGGGAACAGGGCCATCCCATCTCTTCCCATGGGTCTCGCAGAAGGCGACTAAGGGACTAGGGCCATGCCATCTCTTCCCATGGGTCTCGCAGAAGGCGACTAAGGGAATAGGGCCATCCCATCTCTTCCCATGGGTCTCGCAGAAGGCGACTAAGGGACTAGGGCCATGCCATCTCTTCCCATGGGTCTCGCAGAAGGCGACTAAGGGACTAGGGCCATGCCATCTCTTCCCATGGGTCTCGCAGAAGGCATCTAAAGGAATAGGGCCATGCCATCTCTTCCATGGGTCTCGCAGAAGGCGACTAAGGGATTAGGGCCATCCCATCTCTTCACATGGATCTCGCAGAAGGCGACTAAGGGACTAGGGCCATGCCATCTCTTCCCATGGGTCTCGCAGAAGGCGACTAAGGGAACAGGGCCATCCCATCTCTTCCCATGGGTCTCGCAGAAGGCGGCTAAGGGAACAGGGCCATCCCATCTCTTCCCATGGGTCTCGCAGAAGGCGACTAAGGGAATAGGGCCATCCCATCTCTTCCCATGGGTCTCGCAGAAGGCGACTAAGGGACTAGGACCATCCCATCTCTTCCCTTGGGTCTCGCAGAAGGCGACTAAGGGAACAGGGCCATCCCATCTCTTCCCATGGGTCTCGCAGAAGGCGACTAAGGGAATAGGGCCATCCCATCTCTTCCCATGGGTCTCGCAGAAGGCGACTAAGGGAACAGGGCCATTCCATCTCTTCTCATGGGTCTCGCAGAAGGCGACTAAGGGAACAGGGCCATCCCATCTCTTCCCATGGGTCTCGCAGAAGGCGACTAAGGGAACAGGGCCATCCCATCTCTTCCCATGGGTCTCGCAGAAGGCGACTAAGGGAATAGGGCCATCCCGTCTGTTTCCATGGGTGTCACACAAGGCGACTCAAGAGAATAGGGAGGTCCTTCATCTGACAGTAAACATATGGCCGATGGCAAAATGCCCGCATGACGACAATAGGTTCACTCCCTATTACGTGCAACTGAAAATTATATTTGGCGAAATGTGGACCGTGTTAATACATCTCTGTCCACAGTATGCACATAATGTATGTGTATGTAACAAGAGGTACAATAAAATGCCATTTTGTCTACATTGAAGGTCATTTTATCAAAGCCATGTCCCTAACGTTAGTCCAGTCTAAGCAATAAGTCACTTAATGGACCTATTACGTGGGACTGAAAATTATATTTGCGAAATGTTTACCGTGTTAGTACATCTCTGTACACAGTATGCACATAATGTATGTGTATGTAACAAAAGGTTCAATAGAATACCATTTTGTCTACATTGAAGGTCATTTTATCAAAGCCATGTCCCTTACGTTAGAGTCCACTCAAAGCAATAAGTCACTTATTGGACCTGTCTCAGTGAACGTGAGTGAAAATTTCAGTCATTTGTGAGCGTAACAATCTAGATAGATAAAAAGAGTGAGAGAGACCTTACTAATAAAAAATAATACAGGGTACAAAAACTTTCCTTACACATTTCGATATAACAGCTGTAAATACCGTATGTATGCACGTATATGTCAACGTATATTAATAATGTTGTAAGTGTTAGATATAAAATTTTGCCATGTTTTTAAATGTAGGCACAAATGGACAATTTAATTTGATTAAAATACATGATAAAAGAAAAAGGTAACTTAAAGAATTATTGAACTGCTTGACCCCATATGGAATTGCATGACACCTCAACTCTGTACATGTGAAGCTGCTCTTTGGGAGGTTTTCGAATGCCTCAAATACATACATAGATACATACATCTGTTATCGTAGGGTACTAAATGATTTTTATTCACAATATTATATGTGATTTCGAGGGAAATAATCCAGATTTTGTTTGATTTAAGAATGAAAGTTTTTTAGCATCATAAAAGCCTTTGTTTCCTGGCTTGTGATATGTGAAATAAAGGGTTCCGTAAATATGCGTAACAATTAAAATGCTATTAGGTATAGCATGCAAGGTAAATAACGTCATGTGGGTTGAGCCTTAAATGGAATACGTTAATACGTTTTTTATTTTTTGTAGTCGGTAATTATCTGAGTTGGAGTATACAAAACTCTTTGTCCTGACTGATTGACTTAGAGACAGCGCACTGCCTAAACTGCTGGACTTAGAGATTTGAAATTTGTAGAAAACGTTTATTTTAATGCGTGGAAGTGTAAATAAGAAAGGATTTTTTGTAATTAAAACCTAAGGGCCTAAAAAGGGCAAATACGTAATTTCTTATAACTCGAGAACGGTTGAACAGATTGTCATGATCTTTGGTTTTTTGAATTTGTTTTTGTTGCCAAAAAGCAATTATCAGAAATAAAATGTGATTAATTCAAGAAATAATGTAATATTAATGAAAATACGATGTATTTGGGCGCTATTTTCGTTAACAAGGTTGTTGTCATGGCAACGGGAAATAAAAGTGAGTTTGTCAATTGTCAATCGTGTCATAATGAAAACCTACAAACGATGAATATTTCAGGATTATCCAGTAAATGATAAATTACAGAGCTGGAATTCAATAAATTAGAATATTTTCAAAAGCAAAAAGGTCAGGGAGTACTTAAACCTTTTGCATTTTCCAACAAAAGGGGTAGAGTACCGGGTAAGCGACCCCGACCTCCCGAGCTACTGCTATCTCTTCTCTCGCTTCTTCCAAGATAATAGTATCCCAATAATTCCTTGCCCAATTTCCACAGTCCTGAACCCAAATTCATTTCCTACTTATTCCTGTACCTTTCCTCTCCGCCAAGCCAATGGACGCGCTTGTATGAAAACGCTTATGAAAGTAGGAGAAGCGGAAAAGGTGTGTCAGGACTGTAGCAAGTGGAAAGAAGTGGTCTCTGCCTACTCCAATGGGAAAAAGGCGTGACCTCATGTATGTATGTATGTAACAAAAAAATACGGCGGTAACCAACATCCATGTGGGCGAAGCTGCGGGGGGAAAAGCTAGTTATATATAAACGAAAATTAAATAGAAAGGAACAACAAAGTACTAAAGACAATGTTTTTGGTCATAAATTCAATAACGTACAACTTAGTGATAATTAAAACGGCCGCAAATCCCGGAAGGGATTCAGATGGAAACAATATCTTTTGTTTGTTGAGCCCGAACCGAAAACAAGAGGGAAAATAATAAACTGACCTGAGATTGGGGATTCCTAAAACAGAAAATTCGATTTCTAATAAAACTTTCCTACGGCGTATTAGATAAACTAGATTCCACTATTGGAACACCAATGAAAATGTATTACATTCTTAGTGCCTCCATCCAAATATTTTTGTACATTCGGTAGATTAATATTTTTATTCATTCGATAGATAAATAATATTTTAGGATATTCTACACAAATCCATCTAGACCCAAAGTAAACATAGTCTACCTAGCTTGTGTTATAAAATGTAGAATGAGTATATAGTTACAAACTTAGATATATTTTTTGTGAATACATACATATTCATAACTTCCAGACAACTGCAAATAGACATATTATCATGCATAAAAATATTTCCACTGAGCTGAAATCGAATCCTCGACGGACGTAGCAGTCAGACTCAACCGCAAGGACACAGAGGTGATACCGTGATAAATTAGGTTTTCGACATTAGTCAATAAGTTATTTATTTGCCATTATATTTTATGATGTCAATTAGGCTAATGGCTTCCGAATGATAGTAATTGTACAGCGATGCTTGTGAAAGGGGATTAATTCCCTAGTGTACAAACTAATCGACGAGAATAAGCACTAATTACTTTTTTTTAAAGTCCTTATCTATATGTGGTAACTCAAATTTAGCGCAAGAGCCCATCCCATTTTTATTGTTCGTAGTATATAAAGTGTATAGAAAGTATTAAAACTCTACAACGTAGAGACTACGCGAAAGTAGCAAAAAAAGTAATGCTTCATTTTATTTTTAATACACTTTATATAATTTTGTCTCACAATGGGACAATCAGTCTTACGAGTAGGTTGAAAGGTCCGTCACAGCATTTCGATCTTGATAATGAATTTAAACGAAATTGTTTGATTTACAATGTTAAAATCACTATTATTACTGTGCTGAATACATTTTTAAGCTTTTATTGTATTATATACCTATAGCATTCTGTACCTCTGATAAAATCTACAATTATAAAGCGTTTAATCTATATAGTGAAAATGTTACTTTGAATGTCCGAAATTAGTGATTGTTAAGCTGCACCGGTGTATGTCGACAATCACCAAAATCCAAATTATACACCGGTAAATCTATACTAATATTATAAATGGGAAAGAGTGTGTGTGTGTGTGTGTATGTGTGTGTGTGTGTGTGTGTGTGTGTGTATGTGTGTGTGTGTGTGTGTGTGTGTGTGTGTGTTTGTCTTTCTTTCACGGCTAAACCACTTAACCGATTTGATGAAATTTGGTATAGACCTTGAGAAGGGACATAGCCTATGTTTGGTCACGATAAGCGACATCCACCCGGGTGGAGCCGCGGGTAAAAGCTAATGTTGACATACACAGAGGAGATAGGGTGGATCGTAGGTTAGGTGACTTATAGTTTGTATGAATATTTAGAAATGTGTTCAAAATAATCACTCTTCGTAATTCTTTCAACTCATTTCTACATACTTCTACATACATAATCATTTCCTTCGGTTACGTATCAAAACACCGCATTTCAAAATGCAGAATGTACGGAACACTGAAGTACGATATATCTAAGTTCGAAATCCCGACGTTCAGAATCCCGAAAGTTCAAAATCCCGACGTTCAAAAGGCCGAAAATTTGATTTTGATACGGTACCGTAGGTAGGCGTTCTGTTAAAAAATTTATAGTCACTTTTTACAACAGAGGTAATTATTTTTCATGTTGCTACTATATCTTCATGTAACTTAATCGTCATACCCTTCTAACCTCTATGTCTCCATATCAAGGCACACATGTCCACCCCGCGCAATCCGACTTGAATTGATTAGGTTAGAAGGCTAAGGTGTGAGCGGAGCAGACCTTTCACATTCGCCAGCGTCCAAACAAAACCACCCAAAAATCTTCTATTCAGAATTTTGAACGTCGGGATTTTTTACTTCGAGATTTTGTACTTCGGGATTTTATACTTTCGGTATTTTGAATATTCGGTATTATGAGTTTCCGGATTTTGATATGTAACCTTTCGCTCATAATGATCATTGATTGACCTAGTCGTCGTGATGTATATTAACCGTCACCGGTGAATGACCGAAACCGTAATGAAAAAGATAAATAACGGACTTTCACTAAATATCTTGGTGGCTGTTCAGTCACCAGTGTATTTTAATATACACTGTATTTCGAACATTCACAGTAACAGATATATTATTTCTATGAGAATATTTTATTTATGATCTTCACAATGTGTAGCACATACAATATTATATCAATTTAATACTGTATTACATTAATTGTATTATTATTGTTTTTTTTATACCACTTAGATGGCAGACAAGCACACGGCCCACCTGATCGAAAGTGGTTACTGTGGCCTATGGACGTGTGCAACACCTCAGGGGTGTCACACTCACGCTGCCGACCCTGAACTATTATTTTCTATTATTATTTTGTATTAATATAATTATTTCACCCATCCTCCATCATAGACATAGATGCGTCTCTTTTATTTTACAAAAACAAAGACAAAAATACATCTTTAGTTTTATAAAAACCGCACATTATTAGAATCGAGCTTAAGTAATAAATTGCATCTTAAGCCGGACCCACCACACTAGCGACGCAGAACATTTCCCAACACAAGTATTTCAATTAAGTTGCAAGAATAAACGAGGATACTAGTAAATGTAATGCACTTTACTAGGAAACTTTAAAAAGTTATTATTATTATTATTTTATTCTTTATTGTACACCAATTAAAATACATTATTATTAAATTATATAAAGGAATCAGTACAATGGGCGGCCTTATCGCTTCAAGCGATTTCTGCCAGGCAACCTTTGGATGGTGAAAAAGTTGCAGGAATGAGTGGTAGTTGTTTGGCGTTACAATGCAAATACATATAGTAAGTACATACTTGGTATATTTATACCTAATACACACATAAATAAATTTACATATATACATAAATACATATAATACCGTAACCTATCTAATACATACACATAATAAATATACTTTACATAATTATAATACATATACAATATATATATCAGATAATAACTTGATATAGTCCCTAAACTTGGTATAGAAGAGCATTTCACAATGACAAATAGTGCTCCCTTACCAAAGTTTTAAATTTATGCAAATTCTGAGCTTTTCTTATGTCTACTGGTAACTTGTTCCAGAGACGGATCGCCGTAACTGTGAAGGAGTTGTCGTAAAATGTGGTTTTATGCGACGGCATCCTTAGCTTTAAGTTTTCTGATGACCTTAGATGTCTCGAATGAGCATCATGTAGGAACTCAAAACGTCCCTTAAGATAAGACGGGGTTGTCGGTTTGAATAATATGTTGTACAGCAAAGAAAGGATGTGAGTATTCCGGCGAAGTCGTATGGGTAGCCACTTAAGCTCTGTTCGAAACTGCGAAACATGATCATACTTGCGTAAACCAAATATAAATCTTATACAGACGTTTTGGAGGCGCTCAAGTTTATCTAGCTGGCTTTCGGTTAAATCAAGATAACTGACGTCCGCATAATCAAGAATGGGGAGTAACAATGCGTTTGCAAGCGAAATTTTGGTTGCAACAGGAAGGAAGTATTGCAGCTTTCGTAGTGATCCCATCGACGCAAACATCCTACGGCTCACCTCCTGGAGTTGCGTGTCCCAGGAAAGATTGGAATCTATAAATATGCCGAGGTTCCTGACTTTATCTGTAATAGGGACTACTGTGCCATCAAACACAACCGGCGGAAGCTGCGAAGCATCTACCCTTGTTCCTGCAAAAGAGCTGCCTACAATGGCCACCTGAGTCTTCGCGGGGTTGACTTTAAGGCCATAGGTTTTACTCCAGGCAGCTATCCGAGCCAGATCCTCGTTGACCATCTCCACAGCCTCCGCCAACTGTGCGTGTGGCGCCTGTGAGTATATTTGCAGATCATCTGCATAGAGGTGGTAGGAACAACGAAGTTGATTTGTGATAGAATTGATAAAAATTGCGAAGAGTAAAGGAGATAGAACGCCGCCCTGGGGTACGCCAACGGAAGTATTACACCAACTAGACAAAATATTTTCGTTACGTATACGTTGCCGGCGACCACACAGGTAACTACGAAGCCAATCAATCACCGTCGGAGATATGTTAAGAGAGTGCAATTGGCAGAGCATAATATCAAAGTCAACCGTGTTGAAGGCGTTGCTGAAGTCAAGCAAGGCAATGACTGTCAGCCTCCCGCCCTCCATACCAGACCTGATGTCATCCGTAATTTTGACTAAGGCTGTTACAGTACTGTGTCCAGGGCGGAAACCTGATTGGAAGGGATTGAGGATATTATTTCTAGTGATGAATGCACTAATTTGGTTATGTACGAGACGTTCGAGGACCTTTGAGAGGAATGGGAGTATGGATATGGGACGATAGTCCGTGAAAGATTGTGGTTTAGATTTTTTAGGCAAAGGAACAATTAGACTATCTTTCCATGAGGATGGGAAAGAACAGCTGGATATGGAGTAATTGAGGATGTAGCATATGATAGGAAGGATTTCATCGAGGATGGGAAGGATCATCTTACGGCTGATACTGTCATCTCCAATTGCATTTGATGTGATTGCCATTACGCTCTTCTTAACATCACAAGCAGTGAAAAGATTAAAGACGCAAGGTGAGTAGGTATCTAAGCGCGTGTGTACATGGTTCCGCCACCGCGCCACGTTATGACACAGTGTAATTGTGGCATGTACACATGGCAATACTCTAAATATAATATGTTTACAGCTTATTTGCTTGGCCGTGTGTAGGAACATTATATAGCATCGGGTGCACCAATGGTGCCTTGTACATTGACGCCACTGCCGTGCCTCGTCGCCATCCGTTATAATATGCCACGATGTTTTACCTTGAGAGCCTATCATTCGGTAATAAGTAAAATTATCATCGCTAAAATTCATTGTTGTAAGCGAAATAAATAACAAACAAAAACAGTAATTAATTCTCGGTTCTTACAATGGCAATAGAAATATGCTAAAGAATGGTATCTATAAAAACTTTACTAAAGTATGAATTTTTATGAATATGAATTTGTATGAATTTTTAAGTTTGAATTTTAGAGGTTTATTAAAATTCCATGTCCTTAAAAGAAAGAGGCAAAGAGAAGAGGTGCCGATCTGCTCAGTCCTGAATAGAATTGGTAATACGGTAAGAAGATGGCAGAGCAGGGGAAAGGGCAAGGGTGGTAGGTACTTATATTATTGGGACACTCGTCATGGTGAACGCGATAAAATACTACCAAAGAGGTAACATATTTGTACGTGTTGGTAAACTCAGGAAAGTGATAAAATATATTAGCTACATTACAAGCCAATTAAAAATTTGGGTTTGTATTAATAATAAATTCCTCTATTCCAAACCACACTACCGACATTTTCTGCCATTAAAGATCTCAAGTGGTTTTGAGTAAATAGGTTTCCTCAACGCCTCAGTTTCTGATGTCTACGCCAACAATACGTGTAACGGTTATCTACCGATTAGAACAGAATTCCAATAATTCTGTTCTAATCGGTAGATAACATTTCATTATAATTTAATTTTTGGCAATATAGGTATTTGGCACTTGAAAATGAAATACAGTTAAACTCGTATAAATGAAATCTGAAAAGACCGATGTTTTTTTATCGTTCATTGAGGTTTTTGATTTATATAGTCTTCCAAATAGTCATGTTAACATGAATGTTGCCTTATTTACAAAGAGTCCCGCTATGAGAGATTTAAATATTAAAATGGAAAATTTATGCAAACTGTTTGTCTGTAAACAAACATGTAATAACTTGTGATTGTACACTATCTGAAATGAACGATATTTTTTACAAGCTACAATCTTCTTGCTTGATTACCAAATTAAGTGGTTCCGCTTAAAACTAGTAACTTTATGAATTTCCAGTAGATCTCAATAGATTCCTATAAAATAAGTTAAATGGTTAATCATATGAGCAGAATCACAATTAACTTACCATGCAGATTTTAGATTTCGTGTAGAAGTATCGCCGCATGACGAATATTATCCTAATACAAGTTCAATAAACTGGCCTTTATAGAGCTGCTGTTCATTATTATTTCATCGATGGATAATTTCTAAGTAATTTATTTATTTATTTAGGACAGCCATTGGTTAAGTACTACAAAACACTTACATACATACACTTAGAAACATGTTGCATGGTTGCTCAACCTTTTAAGGCAGCCACTGCATGCTTGATTTGTTACCTTTTTGAAGTGAAAACTTCTTCAGCGGCGTTGGATGGGTGTAAAATGTTAAGGAAGCGTCAGGATTAGTTGACCTTTGAACCGTAACCGACGACTGACGTCATACAAGATTGGTACAGACTATCTATTTTGCAATTTACAATAGATAGCGTCGTAGCTTAAACGGTAACCACTTCGACTGTAAGTCCTTATAGTTTCAGATAGTATCGAGTTCAAACCACCTGGCCTTCAGGGATTTTTTGTGATTGTTTTTTTTTTTAATTTATTACTTTGGTGATTATTTTTTCTTTTTGTAATTTATTACATTTTATGATAATTTTTCTTTCTGTAATTTATTATTTTTTGTAATTATTTTTTCTTTTCATAATTTATTAATTTCTTCTGACAGAAAATTAGCAGAAAATAAGTGATAGGTTCTATGATTAGCGCTATATTATAGGTATGCTATGGTATGTTCTTTTTTATCTTTTTCTATGTATATAACGAAGAAAGAAAAAAGAAAATATTTTAACTTCTGCCGGCACTCACAGAGTGCAACCCGTCTTTTTTTTTTGTACAAGATAGTAAGAAAAAGTCACGATGACGTCACCCGCCATTGCTCCGTTTTTCCTTTTTTATTTTAAGTTTTTTGCCTCACTTGACAGGTTATAACCGCTAGTTAAAAAAAAAATATATATTCTCTTGGTGGAGCGACATTATTAGATATTTCACGTGATTCAAATCAATGAATTTATTAAATACTTTATTTTTTCTTCAAAATCAGAGTGTGAAATCAATTCACGTTAAATGGCGAAAACTACTCTCCTACGATAATATACGTCTTGTAAGAAAATATCTCGAGGACCTGAATAATAAGTGTACCCGGGTGTATGTTTGTCTATGCCTTCGAGAAAGTAATATAGGCATAACACTCTTTGTGTTATTTTAGGAGTGATATGAAAACATGTCACCGTTGGGACGCAAAAGTGCTTTTAAGGATACTTTGGGTGAATAATAATAACTATTACTATGGCTCAACCCGTTATTTTCACCTTTGGTAATAGTGAAATCAAACAGATTTTGTATAAAATACTTTGGTCCATTATATTATTAGTGATATCTCTAGAATTCATTATATTAAGTTTCTGTACCTTCTTACTAATTGTAAAGAATGTTGTTGTAAGACCCAAATAAAGAAATAATATTTTTCAATTACTTGCTCATAATATGTCTCTAATCTCACCGCAATTAGGTACATAATGATACCTATTTTCAAACTGTGGTTTTTTGACTGTTATTATCTCACGAGTGGGAAAATAGATTTTTTATTTTATGGGTTGAGTTACATTATTCTTAAAAAAATAATCGATACCAAAAAGATCGTGTTCAAAAGAACAAATAATGGTAGAATATGGTACAAGTGTGTAAAGTTGGTGATTACCGCCGAGGGGATATTGAATAAAACAAAACTTTTACTCAAATATAACTTTTCTTTTCTGTCTGTTTAAGTAAATTCACCATTTGTACACATAGAAAAAAAAAGAAACCTCGTTATTTTAGTCTGTGGCCAGTGTTTTTTTTTATTACCGCCAGTCCACTAGAACCAAAAATTTTCGCAATTCGTTTTTACTGGTGAAATTATATTTATTTATTAGTTATAATGTCTACAAGTATGTACTAGTCTTGAAGAAAACGATTTATGTACCTATTACACCGCCCGCTGTATACACATGTACTGTACAACGTCCGATATATGTTGAGATCGATGTGAAGTCCTTAAGGTTATGAAAGGTTCTACCTATTTTGTCTATTTTAGTATTATATTATTCGCAAGTGAATTGAAAAAACGTCGAATGATACACGTGTGTATTGTTGATTACCGTCTTCGCCTCTCTTTAGACCCTTGCCTGACGGCTCGGGTCTCAATATTGCCTCAGCGGTAATCTCCATCTTCACACATTTTTAACATAATGTACTATTAACAATGATAATCTGTTTCAAGCAATATCGTTTAAATGTTTTATCTATTTTCGTTTCAAGATGTGCAGAAATTAGTTTACAAGAAAAAAAGAAAAAAGGAAGAAACCTAATTTAACACAATTTTTTCAAACGAATTCTTTGGATATAGCTCAAAAATCATTTAAAAGGTTTTTAAATCAAATTTTACACTTTATTAAAATTGCATTTAACTAAGCATGCATAACATTTCAATGGACTAACAGTATTTGGGTTAAAATCAAAATCGGTACTAAAAATAAAACTGTTCGTCGTTGTTTAATAATCATGATAGTCTCTGTAGTCGTCGAAACCTGTGATGACAACTTGTGTCTTGAATATATTCTTCATTAGATGTCTCTGGCAAAAATCCAACGCGACTTCAATGTAACCTGCAATTTTATTATTGAATTACTTCTTTCGTGTTCCTTATTACTATCTTACAGGGACTCCGTAGACACAAGTTTGCAATGGATGGTTTGAAAAAAAAAAAACAACAGTAACTTTAAAATAAGATCGCAGAAATTACCTTTGGAATTGGAATTTTGCGAATTTCTATGAATTAATTTTAACTTTTACCAACTGTACACTTGTGAATCCAGTACCTAACCCAAACGTTCATATTAGAATATTTCTTTGCAGATCTTAGGACGTTTGGGACATACCTTCTTCGCGACAGACAGACTGTGTTGATTTATATAATTATATATCCGTTACAAACAGACAAATCAATGTAAACATTGTGTTTTCTAATTAAAAGTGATTACTGTGTTGAAAATCAAGCAAATAGTGAGAAATCGTGATAATATTGGTGAAAACGAACTCTGATTAGATATTGTATGATCGACCACGCCTACTACGATCAGTGGAGGGGCTTTTGATTTGTAAAAATCTTTTTGTGATCGATGTCATTTATTTGTTAATTTAGATAGTAGATATTAAGTTAATCTGTATAAAAAATATGTGTAATAATAATAGAGAGCAGTAGCTAGCATGTAACAGTAAATTTATGTACCACAGTCTCATAAGTTATAAATAAATGTCAATAAAAGTGTAACAGTAGGCGCCAACCACTGCAATTCTCACATTTATCCATTAATTGTAAAACAAGCTGGTTGTTAATAAATAAATAAATGATTGTATTGCACAACGTAATAAATATTAAATGTCACAGATTTGTTAATAGTTGTATATAATATAATAAATTGTAATGTATCATGTAAAAGGAAAATTATTTTGCAAATAAAGGACAATCGTTCTGATTTTAAGCGGCCCACGACGGGGTAAAACCTATTAATATAAAAGCACAGGCGACTTTTTCACCATTGCGATATTCTTAGCCGAGTCGCCAAGCAAATCTTTGAGCTCCGCTCAGATCTGCAACCTGAATGGGCCTTTAAATTCAGGACGATTTTATTCCATAGAATAAAATTGTTTTATTTACTGGGATCCCCTTCAGTACCAATTCGGAACCAGGCCTTCCTGGCTGGTCAGCTATTGTTAGAGACATACGGGTAACTCGCTTTCCTGCTTTGCAATAGTTACAGTCCACCTTATCAACAGGGCAGGAAAGTGTGCATACTGTGAACCCCCCTATGTTCAAATGGGCGTCAGCTGATCAAGCAGTGGTCGGACCTGTGTTTCATAACCGAGTTCGCTCATTCACGTGAGGCCCGTCCAGTACATACCTTGTGCTAAAAAATATATATAAATACTGCAAACTTTTAAACAATTAACAGTACTTTTGAATCCAAAACAATGGTAAGAATGGTCTATCTTGGATTTCAGAATATAAATATAAATAAATATTCTACAACATTCCACACAACGCTATCTAGATCCATGGTAAGAATGAATTTGAGACGAAGATCACAAGAAATACATAAATGGTTAAATATACTACCGTTGTCCTCGTCACCCCTGCAATTAACCATATCTAATTGACATCCGTTATTGAATGCCCTGTATCTGTATGACCGTATTTTTGACGCTCCACATACAGGCCGATAGTGCGTTGGACAGAACACGGGACAAGACTCGCCGTACATTCTTCTACTTTCTTTATATTGGCTCTTTATACAAAAATGTATTTCGGTTTCGAAGTAACCTGCAAACAAAAAACAGTTTGTCCATTTCTTTTCTTAACTATTTTTCCGTTTAAATTTTATTGGAACATAAAAGGTGATAATATTAATGAACATAATAATTTTATAGCGAAAGGTATAATACATATATTATTTACAGAGGAGAATACAAAAAGGAAAATAAATACATTCATTTAGTTTTCCGTAGTTAATTAATGTATACTCAACGTCATCCAATGATCATCAGGTATATAGAAGTATTGGCATATACAGGGCATATCGGCATATACTATAATTTATTCTGTGGTATTGGTAATTTCCATTATATCTAAGACTTTAAAATAAGAAGAAGAAATCTCTCTTCTTTCAACGGTAGTGATTTCAACTAAATAATAACAAATATCTGCTGTAAACGAGAGGTGCGGGGTTCTTATGAAGTAAGCAGCGAAACAACAGACTAAGTAATATACTCTTCAAAATATATTTGAGCTCAACAACTAAGCTAGACACAATTATACACAATTACACAGTGCAATGGTTACACAATAACCACGTGGGCGCTGTCGGGAGTGCTTATGCGTGGCGATCGCGTAACCTTACTCGGTTCAGACTACAAACAGGACTGCCGAGGAGTGGGTCTCAGGCTAGCACCAGAACAACGCCCCTCGCACCGCGCGCGGACCCCGCTTTAATTACGGTGCGCCGGCGACGGCCACATCTGGCAACCCAATGGACACATCTGTTAATACAAAAGAGACCCATCCCTCGGCTACAGACAATGGGATCTTACCTAGTAACTTAACTTAAACTAACTATAACACAAATAAGTTTTCTATGATCTAGGTACATACAAAATACTTCTTAAACTATCACGAGTAGTCGTGCTCGTTAACACCACCCCCCAGTTGGAGGCTTCAACCGATAACTGAACCATCAGTAGGTAGCACGGCTACTCGAGCAACGGGACGACGCAGCGTCCCTGTAGGTGTCCTAACATCTACTACACGCACATGTCCGCCACTTCCCGGATATACTTTGTCTATTACGCCACAACACAATATCACCCACTTTCACTAAATCTGTTGTCGCAGTCCACTTTGAACGTCTCTGTAGTGTGGGCAAGTATTCTTTGGCCCATCGTCTCCAGAACATTTCAGCGAGCCCATTCGCCTTCTTCCACAAGCGACGAGCGTCGACATCAGCTGGATCATACGTCGTCAAGCGGGTGTCACCCGCCGCCGTACCGAGCAGCAGATGATTCGGCGTAAGCACTACTGGCTTGTCGGGATCCGATGCCACATAGGATATAGGGCGACTATTTACTATAAGCTCTGCTTCCAGAAGAACGGTATAAAGTACTTCTTCGGATGGTGCTCGCTCTTTCAGGATGGCGTGTAGGGCATTCTTAACAGAGCGGACGAGCCGCTCCCATGCGCCGCCCATGTGCGGTGCGGCAGGTGCATTAAATCGCCATTCGATGCCCTTGGCCAAGGCCTCGCCTTGTAGTCGCTCAGTATTCAGACCTCGCAGAGCGGCACGGAGTTCCTTATTCGCTCCTATGAAGTTGGTACCGCAGTCACTCAAAATAACCGAAGGCTGCCCGCGGCGCGCTATCATGCGGCGCAAGGCAAGTATAGCAGAGTCACTGCTAAGTGATGCAGCTAACTCCAGATGAATGGCGCGTGTAGCCAGGCATGTAAACAACACACCCCAGCGTTTCTCCCGACGACGTCCTATGGTAATCTCCATGGGACCAAAATAATCGATCCCACAATTTACAAAGGCTCGCCGGGTGGTGGTAAGCCTTACGAGTGGTAGGTCACCCATCTTCGGAGGTTTGGGTCGCGCGCGCATTATTCGACAATGCTGACAGCGCGCAACGACCGCCTTCACAGTAGGCCGAATGGCAGTCACCCAGAATCTTTCTCGAAGATTGTTGATAACAGTCTCGTGGTTGGCATGGAGCGCACGTGCATGATAATGCTGCACTAGAAGTCGTGTGATGTAGCAACTGCCATCGAGGATCACGGGGTGTTTCTCATCAAAGGACAATTCCGTTGCAGCTCCAAGGCGTCCTCCGACCCGAAGCAGCTCGTCATCGTATAATTTTGGGTCGAGCTTCAGCAAACGGCTTACGTTGGGTATTGAGCGCTTAGCTCGTAGCGCGGTCAGCTCTTCGGGAAACGATCGTACCTGCGACTGCTTTAGTAGAATACGCTCGGCCTCCCGTAGATCACTTATTGTAAGCGCACCTCCCGTTGTCCTCTGCTTGTATCTACACGCGCTTATGAAGAGAAGCACGCGCGCTGTAACGCGTAAAGCTCGCGTCCAAGTAGAGTAGCGCTTCACGTCGATCAGGAGTTGGGCATTGTCCCCCAACACTAGTACCCTTTCGATCCGCTCTGTGTCGTCAGCGGGAAATTGCTCACAGCTGTAGCTCGGCCACGGCACCTGTGGATCACAGAGAAACGGAGGACCCGAAAGCCACATACCCTTATTATTAGGCCAATCCATTCTGGTTGCCTCGTCAGCAGGATTGGACTCGGAAGGCACCCAGTGCCAGTTGCTTCTTTTACTTAAGCTATCAATTTCGGCTAATCTATGAGAGACGTATTTTTGATAGTCTCGCGCGTCTGAATTGATCCACATAAGGACTGTTTTGGAATCAGTCCAGAGGTAGATATTCCCTATAGCGAGATCGACTTCAGCTTTTACCATTACTGCCAGCCTGCATGCCAAGACCGCTGCCTGTAACTCGAGACGCGGGATGGATACTACTTTAACAGGTGCAACGCGCGCTTTACCGGCTACCATCGAACATACTCTATTGCCCTCAACATCGGTACCCACTAGAAACGCTACGGCAGCGTACGCTTTCTCACTTGCGTCTCCGAAAACATGTAAGTCGACCGCTGTCCCTTCCAGACCATACCAACGAGGTACAGCTACATTCGATAGGGCTTTCAATTTGTGAAGCCACTGAAACCACATAGTGGCCTCGGAGTCCTTGATGCACTCATCCCACAATATTCCCGACTGCCAAACACGTTGCATAAGGACTCGAGACTGAATGATGCATGGGTACACTAGCCCAAGCGGATCGAAAATGCTCATAATAAATTTAAGGAACTCACGCTTAGTAGGCTTAATCTGTCCTTCTATTAATTTCGTTGACAGACGCTTAAATGAGAGATCGAATCTCATACAGTCACTTGATGGGCACCATATCATTCCTAAAGTGCGTTCGCTATCGGACTTATCCAGCTTGACTCGACCCGGAACAACATCTGGTAACCTTTCACGCAATTCGGGTGAATTCGTCACCCACCCCCTTATATCAAAACCACCGGCTCGGTGAATGTGGGTGACGTCCGCGATCAGTTGTTGTGCCGTGTCAATAGAGTCTACACTATCGATATAATCGTCCACGTAGTGCCTTTTCCGTATAGCTTCAACCGCGGCGGGGTGTGTAGCTTTGTAGTGTTCCGCGTTCTTATTTAACACGTATATTGCGGAAGTCGGAGAGGAGGCTGCACCAAAGATCATTGAGGTCATGATATAAATTGAAGGTTCTTCAATTCTATCTTGGCCGCGCCATAAAAACAATTGAGCCCCCTGATCCGCTTCGCGGATTTTCACTCGAAGAAACATATCCGCTATGTCGGCAGTGAAAGCTATACGGCCAGATCTAAATTTAATAAGAATGCCTAATAAGGAGTTCATCAAATCAGGCCCACTAAGTAGGTTATCGTTTAGTGATGCGCCTTGGTACTTGGCGGCGGCGTCAAAGACTAGACGCAGTTTACCTGGTTTGTTGGGGTTTGAGACTCCAAAGTGAGGTAAATACCACACAGGACTCGCCCTAACGCCTTCAGCTTTGCTTGCGTACCCCGAAGTCAACAATCGGGCTACCTGTTTCGTATAGGCGTCCGCAAAACTAGGGTCGCGATCCATTTTCTTCTCTATCCCAGCGAGGCGTTTACGCGCGTAATCATAATTATCGGGCATCTCCACATTGTCCCGAGACCATAATAAACCTACTTCCCACTGAGGGACGTCATCGGGTGCGCGGCGACACGTTTTATTTAGTATATCCAACGCGCGTTCCGAATTACAATTTTTCCGTAGTACATGCGAAATGCCTATTGCTTCTAATTCAAACTGACTTTGCACTAACGCATGTAAATCATCATGTGGTATTGATATGCAGTTAGCAGAGTCGAACTCACTACCGTCAACCCTCCCACCTAGCGGGCCATGGACGACCCAACCTAACCTAGTAAGAGAAGCAACTGGACGACCAGATTTACCTTGTCGAATCTCCTCTCCTACGATGAGCTTCCAGTTGTCCTGTCCCAACAACAGCATAGGCTTCGCGTCCTTCATCTCGCTGCAGTCTATTAGGCCCCGCAGGTGTGCGTTGTCACTGATCACTCGCGAAGGTAACGTCTGAGACGGCAAGTTCACATTACGTAGGGTACGTACTGTAATGTCGTGGTTCACACCGTTGGGCCCGCGTACTACGATCTTAATACTACGTGAGTTGCTATCAGTCACACAATGACCGCGCGCCGTCATTAACTTAAGAGGTACTATTGGTCCGTCCACATCACTCGCGAATTTATCGTCCAAAATCGATACGGATGCCCCGTCGTCTAATAACGCGTACGATGACTGTTCGACACCAGAACTTGTTACGATCGTCACCGGTAACACTTTTAACAAAGCACGCGCACGATTTTCGCCAACGCTTGTTAGTGTTTCATATCTAACGGGCAGCGGGGATGAGGTCTCAAGCGCCGCTGTTGCACTAGGCGGTGGCGGCACGTTAGACGGTGTCTCCACTTCGGGTGCTGCCACATTGCGATCTATATGCAGTAAATCATGGTGTGGCCAGTTACACTTACTGCACCGTAGTGCACGACAAAATTTTTTCGAGTGAGTCTTAACCATACATCTAAAGCATATTCTATTTTGTTTCACTAAGTCCCAACGCTCATTCACTGAAATATTCTTAAAGTCTCTACACTCACTTAAGTTATGGTCTCTTTTACATTTAACACAACATTTCTTTGCACTGGTCTCAGTCCTCGTTACTGCGGAGATAGACTCTACCTGCGTATGCACACGATGATTCACTCCGCCTGCTCGCACTGACGCTACAACTTTATCTCTATGGCGGCCGCCCGCTAAAGAACCACGTTCGGTGCCCGCCCGGGCGCCGAATTTCCTATTCGCGTCAGCGTAACTTGCGTCGTTTAAGCTCATCGGTACATGATATGACGACGCCCGAGTCAATTGACTGAGAAAGTCAACTAAAATATTCAAATTCGGAGACACTCTTAGGTCAATACCACTACTGTTGTCTAAACGCATCGCGAACTGTCCATACTGAGAGCGTTGGTAAGGTGTTAATTTATTTAATAGTTCACTGACTAACTGTGGATTATTTATATAGCCGTCCGCGCGTATACTTTTTAGCACTGCTACACAATTTCTTACCGCACTTGTAAATTTACGGAGTTCAAGTCCATTTTCAGATACTTTAGGCAAATCACGCACTTTCTTTATGGCACACTCTAACAATCGAATAGGGTGTCCGAACTCGTCTTCAAGGGCCTTAAGGACCTCCTCAGGATCAGATGATGTTCTAAGCAGGTCCCGAACAGCGGTTTTCGCCTCACCGACGAGCGCCACCCGTAGGCGCGCCATATTCTCCAACGCTTGGAAATCGTGCATCTCATTCGAACTACGGTATGCTTGCTGAAAACTCAGCCAATCTGCGGCATTACCATCGAATTGTGGTATCTCATACACCTGACGCGGCACATTTCGCCCCTGTCCTAGCTTGCTGATTGCTTCTGCCAGCCGATCAATATCTGTCAGCGCAGGGCTTTTTGGTGGCATAGGCGGCGCTTCGGATGGCGGGTGTAATAGCTTGGGCGCACGTGTCGCAGTTGCGGGCACCACGTGCATCGAAGCGTTGGACGCGTGGGTTGCAGCAAATGCCACGTGCATCGAAGCGTCGGTCACGTGGGCAGCAGTGGACGCCACGTGCATCGAAGCGTCGGTCACGTGGGCAGCAGTGGACGCCACGTGCATCGAAGCGTCGTTACCACGCACGGAAAGTTCATCCACGTGGGCGACGGCGGGTGTGTCGTCTAGCCAGCGCGTCACGCGCTCCGATATCTCACCACTTGCGACGCTTCTCGGCGCTTCATGTTCCTCCGTGCTGTCTTCCTGCGCTGCTAGTTCTGCCAAGTCGAGCGCGAGCTTCTTCCTTACCAGGTCCTGCGCCCTCTCTTTTTCTTTCTGCTCCATCTCTTGCTCTATCTGCGCCATCTTCAGCTCCGCTTCATATTCAGCACGCATTCGTAACGCTTCGCGTCCTGCCTGGCTCATCCTTGATGATGTGCGGCTCACGCTACACGGTGCACGAACTGTGCGCACTGAAGCCGGTGTTAGCTCCGATGGTGGTAATTCACCGTGGTCGCTTAGACCACCCACCACGGAGCTCCTAGCGGGCTGCTGCATCGTTCTTGAGCGAAGATCCGGAGGTGAGGAAGCTCGTAAGCCCGATTCCGAGCCTGTCACAGTCTTCATAGTGTTCGCTCTTGTTGCACTCCTTGTCTGTCGTTTCCCACTGAGACTCATGGCTACTTACTTCTATCCGGCTGCGAAGGACCACTTTTGTAAACGAGAGGTGCGGGGTTCTTATGAAGTAAGCAGCGAAACAACAGACTAAGTAATATACTCTTCAAAATATATTTGAGCTCAACAACTAAGCTAGACACAATTATACACAATTACACAGTGCAATGGTTACACAATAACCACGTGGGCGCTGTCGGGAGTGCTTATGCGTGGCGATCGCGTAACCTTGCTCGGTTCAGACTACAAACAGGACTGCCGAGGAGTGGGTCTCAGGCTAGCACCAGAACAACGCCCCTCGCACCGCGCGCGGACCCCGCTTTAATTACGGTGCGCCGGCGACGGCCACATCTGGCAACCCAATGGACACATCTGTTAATACAAAAGAGACCCATCCCTCGGCTACAGACAATGGGATCTTACCTAGTAACTTAACTTAAACTAACTATAACACAAATAAGTTTTCTATGATCTAGGTACATACAAAATACTTCTTAAACTATCACGAGTAGTCGTGCTCGTTAACAATCTGCAGTATATATTTTTTTATAATGTTGATTGATGGCACTTGGTGCAATTTGTTGTTGTTTGTTGAAATTTTTCAATGTAACCCTTTGAAGAAGCCGTAAGGAGAAACCGGTCAAGTTCAATACTAAGTACTGTAGAAAAAGTACAAGTGTTTTTAATATGCGTAACTGCAGAAAAATGAATCAGTACTACTCTTCCAAATGATGAAACACCTTTTCTACTAATTTCCAACCTGCTATGGTAATTCGCAAGCAACCCTTCAAAAGCAATATGACTTTTTAGCATGATTAAACACATTAATGCACCTAAAAGGTCAGTTCATAACTATTATATCCGTTCATATCAGTTAATATCATACATAACATACTATTAATACAAAACTAGGACATCAACCTGTAGCTCGGCCATTGTCACAAAATATGTAGGTAACGCAGGTACATTTCCGTCAACAATGACCAGACTTTATTCAGCCAAAAGAATGATGAATTTTTTTATTCTACTAGATTGAGGTCAAACGTAAGCTATTACCTTTTTGTATGGATTTATGCATGTCGTAACTCCATACTGTATTAGATTACCTCGGCAAGGTATGGGTCTTGCTTTTTATTTAGCTGAAGGATCGTGAAAAATTCGACATTGAAATTCGATGAAATAAAAATATAGTAAGAAAAGTAAATAATAAGAAAGAAGGGAGAAGACTACACAGGCAAAATTAAGAATATGTAGGCTACTAAAATAAAATAACATCTATCTAATTCAATAAAAGGTAATTTCAGTGTTTAGGAAGATAGAGAAATATGATTGATTTTCATTTTTCAATATCTATATTCCAATTTATCAATTCTATTGCAGTCTACTGCTGTACATAGGCCTTTATTATATACGCTATGGAACCCGGTTCTCAGCCTCTCGCATTCAGTTTATCCCAGCTACTTCTTCCAGGCCGAAAAATTCAGGTCAATTTTCTAATGACACAGTCAAGTAGAATCTTGATGATGTTAGATTTCAATATTATCGATCTGTAGTGCATTTTATAGACAAGTAGCAAGACTCAATAACGTTTTATTAATAAATGTTTCGTAAGTAAAATGTACTAATCATAATAAATTTAACATGCTTTCTAAGGTACGCTCGAAGGTAACATTCTTTACTCTTTAACTAATGTTTAAATTCGTACAATTATTCCAGAGTTATGAGACCCTTTTTTGAATTCCTTTCTCACCCAAATATCAAGCCTTGCCAATTAACTTCATTTATAACAATTATGTGGGTTACACTATAAATATTACTTAGTCTACTAATAGGATACATACGTGCCCTCGTCTCTGAACGGCATTATTATATTGGATTAGATTGTGTGTTGTGATTATTATATTAGAATTAGTTTTGAATCGTTTTATATTCATGTGGAGTTCGTGGTCCCAAGGGAGTTAACGGAATACTAAATCATTGTAATCTTGCTCTTTATGACAGTGATAGCATAAATAGTAATTTATATAAATCTGATAGTTGAACAAGACTATCTAACTTATAAAAGGAAAATATTTTTGAATAATTTAAACAGAATTGATATAATATTCATCAACTAACGCAGCATTATGGAAATTTTATCAGAAGATATTACTATATTTTTGACTAATTTATTTTGAGTCATTAAAATGTAACTGATGCGACTGGGACTAACGCAAAGATGAAGAAAAATTCTTATTAAGTCTCAGTCTATTAAGTCAACTCAAAAATCGTTGACTAACATAGCTTTAACTAAATAATTTTAATACTATATAATGCGTTGCTTCTCATCCATATTATTGAAATAATAAGATAACATTGGTAACATCATTAGTATGTACAAAGACTGTAATATCTTAAAATAATATATATAATAGTTTATTTATTAATACATAAGCATACAATAACAAAAGATTGAGAATGCCCCAGTAAGTTATTATAATACTTGTGTTGGGGCTATCTCATTACATCACAAGTTACAAAGTACTTTGATTAAGATTAAAATTAGACACATAAAAAAAAAACAGAAAATAAATTCAAATTGAAATTAAATACATTCAAATTCATGTATAGCTATCAGCATTCAGCTCTAATTGCGTGCGTGCGTGTGTGTGTGTGTGTGTGTGTGTGTGTGTGTGTGTGTGTGTGTGTGTGTGTGTGTGTGTGTGTGTGTGTGTGTGTGTGTGTGTGTGTGTGTGTGTGTGTGTGTGTGTGTGAGTGTGTGTGTGTGTGTGTATGTGTGTGTGTGTGTTGTATATATTCATATTCAACATATTCTTGTTAAAATCATTTCGATCTCTTCATATGTAGGAGATTTTATCCAGCTCAATATATTTTCTTTGCAGTCTCGGAGTTGCAGGGGATAAATATTTAATTTTTCATTTACTTTATTGTAGATGTACGTCGATTGTGTAGTATACTGCCGAGTGGCGAATTCAGTGTGCACCATTGGAGAATAAGCCACCCTGTGTGTACGTCTTTTATTCCGGTATAGAGGATTGTACTGTATTGTCTTGTGAACACGTAGAGTGATATTCATAATATATAATTTCCTTACAGACAAGAGGTTGCTCATTCTATAAAGGTCATCTGTAGAATACCTGGATGCTTTGAAGTACATTACCTTAATAATGCCCCTTTGGGCTCTTTCAAGTTCTAAGAACTTGGTTTTCACAGCCCCGCCCCATACTGGTATACAGTATGTTATGACTGTTTGCACCAGGGCAATGTAAATTTTATTTAATAGCTGTGCATACATTACATGGCGTAGACTTTTAAAAATCCACGTCAGTTTCCTAATTCTCGACATGAGGACTTCAATATGAGAACACCAGGTTAAGTTCTGGTCTATTATGACACCCAAATATCTAATACAACTGACACGTTCTATATTCCGACAACCACAGTCAGGACCAAGTGAACTGACACACTCATGGATCATCAAACCGAAATCAGCATTTGGCTGTGACGCCTGAGTCGGTGTAAGACAAATATAATTTGTTTTAGATACATTTAAGGTCAGTTGGTTCTCATTAAGCCAGCTAGCAATAGCGGCCAGACCCTGTTGGGTGGTTGCCTGTACGGCTGGCCATGTCGCTCCTGTAAAGACAACTGCAGTGTCATCCGCATATGAGAAGACCCGCCCGCCACTGCACTCAATATTACAAAGATCGTTTATATATATCAGGAACAGTGTCGGACCAAGGACGCTCCCCTGCGGGACTCCGCACACTATCCTTTCCTCCAGGCTTTTCAAACCGTCAATTTTAACTTGCTGTGTCCTGTTTTGCAAGTAGGATTTGAAAAGAGAGAGGGTATTACCTCTAATGCCTATATTTTCTAGGCGTTTAAGAAGGATGGGAATCGAAACACTGTCGAATGCTTTTTTTACGTCTAAGAACACAGTTAAGCACTTATCTCTCTTGTCTACCTTAGAGGCTATCTCTGAAGTTAGTGCTATAACAGCATCTTCTGTAGAGAGATCCTTCCTGAATCCATATTGAGAGCAAGATAACATCTTATATTTATTTAAATATCCTATTAGCCTATTATTTATTAACTTTTCTAAGATTTTCGAGATACAGGGTAAAACAGAAATTGGTCTATAGTTATTGACTTCTCTTACGTCCCCACTCTTATGAACAGGGGTTACTATGGACCGCTTAAAAACAGTAGGAAAGCTTCCTGTTTCGAAACATAAGTTTGCCAGCCGGCTTATCAAGGGGACCACGAAATCTCGTGCCATTTTCAAAAACTTAGTGGGTATGCCATCCCAACCGGGTGAGCATGCGGAGTCGAGACTCATAAGTATGCCGTCCACCTCTTGTGGGTCAGTGTCAAGTAACACGAAAGAGGATACATGTGATTGTTTGGTAATGCTTTTTAAGGGTGGACCCAAACCACCCGTAATGCTCTCAGTCAATGTCTGGCCGATGTTAACAAAAAACTGGTTCACGCGATTTAATGAATCTAGAGGGTTAGACCTGTCATGTAGAAGACTTATGTTAGATAATTTAGTTTTTTTAAATTGAATAATGTCGTTTATTGTTTGCCACAGTTGTTTAGGGTTTTTAATAGTGTCAGAAACTTGTGTTCTCTGATATTGCCTTTTTAGCTTTTTAATTAAGTTAGAGCAGTAGTTACGATAACGTCTGAATGTGATTTTAAGTATTATATTATGAGGGTCTTGTCTTAATTGGAATTGCAATCTGTTACGTAGTTGAATACATCGCAGAGCTCCCAGAGATATCCATGGCTTCCGAGCTCTCCTACCCCCCGAGATCAACCTAACCTCAGTATTGGCAAGCAATGTTGCTCTCATCTCGTCTATTAACTTCTGTGCTATGATATCAGGACTGTTATTATTGCCAAAAAAGGACGTATCCGTGTTTACTAGGTGTTTATAGGCTTTTTCAAAGTCTATCACCGACTTATACTTTTTAACTGTGCCCTTTCTGATGTTCGTTTTATTTTTATCACTTATGTTTAATAGTACCATAGCATGATCTGTAATTGACGTGTCTGTGATACCCACAAAGGCCAAGCTGTTTACCGTATCAATCTTCAAAAGCACATGATCGAGACAGCTGTTAGTAGGAAATCTGGTAGGGAGGTAATGGCCCGGCAAGAGGCCATGGTCCGCCAGCATGTTAAGATAGTTTAGCCTGTTTTTGCGCTCCTCTGATTTCTCATTTTCCGTGCATATTAGGTTAATGTTAATGTCTCCCAGTATTAAAACATTATTGTGTGTTGTGATTGTCGCAAGGTGTGAGTTTAAAGAGCTTATAAAGTTGTTAGCACATATGTTAGATGGAGAGCGGTATATACCTATAATTGTGTAGTTAGAAATACTTACTTGAATAGCTGAGGAATGTGTTAATTTTATTTCTTCCACGCGAGGTGAGAGGTTATTTTTCGTATAGAAGACTACTCCATCATTTTGATTTAACTTTCTAGTGGTATAATAAGAAGTGTAATTATTAAGATATGGTATTTGTCTATCATAATTAAGTCTGCATTCAGTCAGGATAACTACGTCTGGCTCATGTTTCATTGCCGATAAGTTTAAAACTAAATCATCAAAATTACTGTAGATACTCCTAATGTTTTGGGTCAAAACTGTAAGTTTGGATTCTCGCTGTATATAATTATGAAAATGCTCAATTTTAACTATATCCTAGGTCGCCGTTTCCAATTGGTCCAAGTCCCTTAAGGTGTTTAGATTACTATCCATTTAGGAATGTAAGAATACTCTTTGGGTAGCGGAATTTTGTTGAATAAGCTGGTGTAAGTAGGTCTAAATCTGAGGTAGGTACTATTAGTGAGTGAGAGGTGTGGCGTGTACTGTAAACATGAGAGAGTGAGTGAGTGGGTATAGTTGGATGTGTATTTAGTTGAATAATTTTAGTGTAAGTGAGCTGATTTTGCGTCATATCTTTAGTGCCTCTGCTATTAACTAAAATAATTAAGCATGCAAATTTTATATAAGATAGTAGTATAATAAGCAATATTCCCTGGCTTAGTCATTGATCCTGGAGTAGGTGGTGAACTTGGGCTTCACTGTTAATCAGTACTACCTTAGAGTTATCATCCCTTTTCACAAAGACTCTTCCAAGTTTGGTCCAACAATATTTATACTGTTTCGTCTTAGCCAAGTCACGGGCTAGAAAAAATAGGCGGGCTCCTTTGGTAGTTAGTTGTTCTGATATAAACACTGGGGTGTCCTCGTTGGTTTTAAACCCTAGGTGTTTTGCCTGGAGCTTTGTTTTGTTTCTGATGTTATAAGACTTAGTTTTCTGTAGTAAGTCTGATTTTAATATTGACGAGCTAAGTTCAACAACAATAGGGGCATTATTAACTTCAGCTTTTCTAGGCCGAATTCTATGAATGTCAGTTATATCTCTAGGGACCAGGTCAAGACTTATATTCTTCGCAAGGCATAACACCATCTTGATTAGGTCATCTTGACTTTCACCGGGGTTTTTTGGTACATTTTTTAACTCAAAACTAGCTTTACACGAACTCCTCTGCAAGTCCTCCATGTTTTCTTCAAGAATTGCAATATACTCTCTATCTTTCTTTGCCTGTATCTTTAGGGATTCAATCTGCTTTTGGAACTGTTCATGCTGGGTTGATAGACGTTCAATAGACGCTTCAATATTCTTGTTAGAGAGCTGTAGTTCATTGAGATTGGTAGTAATTTGTTTTAGTTCCTTTTGCTGAGTGGTTATGAAAGTTGAGAATAGATCTTTAATATATTCTTTAAATTCGCAAAATTCTGATGGTAAGTCTTCCTCTCGAATTCTTTTACTCCGCATTAAACCGAAATTAGGAGGTGTAGATTCGCTATCATAATTATTTGGGTCCGACATAGTGTTATTCGATTGCGCTGAAGACATAGTGCTTGAAAATTTGCAAATATGAACGAAGTATCTTTATAATTATTATATATTGTCTTAATGTATTTACCAAGTTATGTTTATTATGTGGTTAAAGATATGTTAAGAAACCACAAAAAGAAATAACAAAAAGTGAACGGTAAACTCGGAACCGATCTCACAGCCCCGCACTTTGTAGCCGTTAGTCTTATCCTCCACGCCACGGGAACAATCGCAAGTGATGACAAAATTATGCTTCTAAATATTAATATAATAATGTTCTCAATTAGTGTTACTTGCCAATTCTGTGGCTCTGGTACTTGAAGTACCAACTACTAATAACTTAAGATTTTGAATTCAAGTATGATGAAGGCTTAAGAAGGTAGATTATTTTATTTAGGTTCTTATTTTCAACAAGTTTAGTATTATTATAATTCTTACCAATGTTATGACACTTGCCATACGCAACCATAGTACAATTATTAGCAAACAATTTATGTTCTTTAGCTTCAGCGTCAAATCCGCACGCCATCTTGTCATCTTCTGAAGAACAATCTATATTACATTTCTCATTATTATTCTTACTGCCACCTTTGCCGCTTTTTTCATCAACCTCGCAAAGCACTGTGCAAAAGATTGCTGAAAAAAATTAAGGTAATCATGAAATGTCGCAGATACCAAAAAGCTTAAAATTGATTACATATTTTAGCAGCAGCAGTCATTTCTTTTTGTAAAAAGAAATATGTGTCTTAAGATTCAAAAGCTGTTTCCCGAAATCGTATAGGAAAACCGTATTTCTATCTATCTATCCAAGTAGGTTTAAATGATGTAAAATAAGATTACTTTAAAAATAGGTAATAATGAAATTAGTATGTAAGTTTTTAAATTAAATTTTTAACATTTTTATGTTAAATATTCAAATTGATTTGGTCAAAGCATTGCCTCTGTAAGGCAAAGATCGCGGGTTCGATTTCCACCTAGACTAATTCAACTTTTTCAAATTATATATAACTATTAACTTATAGACGCAAGGGTATCATACTAGTGTTAGAAAGAAGAAAACAAAGGAGGTGAATCCTGACAAGAATGTTCATAAAATTTCAATACAAAATTCCTCTTTAATTTTGAACAGAGACAACTGTTTCAATATTGATTGCCTGAAACAACACACCTAATACTTTAAAATCTACTTTCCTACCTACCTTCACAATACTAAATCTTCCGGTCACAATAATATAAAATACTTTAATCAGCAGTATGGATCTTTAAGAATTAAATAAACACACGACCTATCCAAAAATAAACAACCAAGCCCAAAAAATAGTCTTCAGTAAATAAAATGTTGATCATTCGACCCTAACTGAGTAAATTAACAAAACCCATCTCTTCATATTGCTTTTCTCGTAGCAATTACATCGTTATTAATTTATTAACCTTAGGGTTATATATGCATCTTTTCTTACACAAATACGCACTATAAAATATTCCAGAACATACTAAATAAATATGCGATAATTTTCTTTCAGTATAGTTACATGACAATTCTCAGAGTAACAGTATTCTTAAAAATAATATACTTAAGGATGAAACAGTAGCCTAGATAGTGACTCAAGACAATTTAGTTTTAAATGAAAAAGCGCAAGATTGATTGTCCGACATTATTAACTTCAGCCGCGTCCTTGTGTAGGCTATAAAGCATAATGTCGTGATGAACAAACAAAGAGAATAGAAGAGAGTTTTACATTATTTTGGTTCATCGTTCCTTAGTGGTTCCATGAATATGTTTTAAAAGAAAATTTATCAATCCCACAAAATTTGGAATCGAAAAACATATTCCGAGGTCTAAAATATGGCTACCAAAAAATTACTTCCCAAATTACCTAATGAAGGTTTAAAAATGTCCTAAATAGAAAGTGCAGTCTACTGCAGAATAATATCGTTCAAATTTGAAATTATTACTCACTTGTTAACACAAAAAATACATACATTAAAAAGTATGTCATGTTCTAGCGTATTTCACTAAAAAAGAATTCATCGTAACGACTCAAGCAATACAGTCATGGTTAAGTAATTTATGACAAAATTTCAATTAAGATAAAATACTGACTTCGTATATTCCTTCAGACGATAAAAGCATTCACAGATGAATGCATTCGAAAATAATATTGACAAAATTCTTCGGAGAATTTTAAAGTAGCTTGAAGTATATTTAATGAGCTCCTGAAACTGAAACTGAAAGACTTAACAAGTTTAGATGTTGAAGGAGATGAGATTGCGCCGTCACTAAATGAGATAAGATTATCAAAGTAATAAATATTCTATTTTTGTTTCTTATCTATATAATTATAATTACTTGTTCTAACCTGATTCATTAACAGAGAGCGTAAACTGCTAGGACTAGAATTTTGAAATCTTCTGACAGCATTTCATCCATACAAGGATAGAAAAAGAGATGAACGGCTGTGTGAAATTCATCACATATAAAGTAATAAACTCAAACTTTTAAATTCTGCTTCAGATAATAAATAAATACACGCGTATCTTCATTATCATCATCACTATCACATCACATCACATCACCGTCTTGGTTCCAGCTACATATAAATGTATAACTTACATTACATACCCCTTATTCCTAGTAACCGAACTTAATCATAACTAATGGTCTGTACCAGTAAGTATGATTACAACAAAGGCTTTCAAACTACGCTACAAACTTGTGAATTTCATACAATAATAATACATGAATTGTACCAAGCTACCAAGCAACCTACAAACTGTCCTTAAACATTCTTGGCACAAGAAAGTTTTGTTGAACGGACAACACAGCTAAAGAGGAATTCCTTGTCATCGTATGTTTTCAAACAGGAGAAGAAAATTATCGCATATTTTTTTAGTATGTTCTGGAATATTTGTTTTTATAGGGTATGTAGTGGGTATTTGTGAAAGCAAAGATGCATATATAGCCCTAAGGTTAATAAATGAATCACGCATTTAATTGCTGCGAGCAAAGCAATATGTAGAGATGGGTTTTGTTACTTTGCTCAGTTAGGGTCAAATGATCAACACTTTTATTTACTGAAGACTGTTTTGAAGAAATGTAAAAAGGAGTGACTTTACAATAGTAACCGGAAGATGTGGGATTGTGAAGGTAGGTAGGCAAGTAGATATTAAAGTATTAGATGTGTTGTTTCAGGAAATCAATATTGAAGCAGTTGCCCTACTTAATTATACTGTTCAAAGTTACAGAAGAATTTTATATTGAAATTTTATGAACCTAGATCTAATTATCTTTTAGTCAATCTTTTCGGGATTCACTTCTTCTTTTTTCCTTAGTCAAGTAGCTACGATTATATTGTTTCTACCTACCAAATAACATTAAACTAATAACAGTTGTTTTAAATCATCACATCATCGCTCACAGTAAAAGAATCGAATCCAATCTTCAAATTGCTAACGTAAGATTCTATCGTAAAAACTTTGAGTGGAGTTTACATTTTATGTGTATTTACTGTTTAGGTTTCATGCTCCTGGCCGTAGGTTTCCAGTGAGAAAACGCAATAATGGCTGTAGTCGATTCAAGTTATTCAAAAAAGGTTTGACTTTTCGTGACCACATCTAAATTCTGATGAAGTATTTTAGTAAAAACATAAGATTCTAAAGTTTGGTGGTTAAAACGTGAAAATGTCACAGAAAACGGATAGTGCTACTTTTGCATGTAAAGTATTATTATGCATTTGAGCTGTAAAACGATACAGTGAAAACTTCTATGTCATTGGTTTGGATTTAAGTATACTACAAAATGAACTACTATAGTAAAACTCTGAAATAGAGACAACAAACCTTTTTGTATTTCGATTTATTGGACGTTATTTGTTAGAGTATGCCCTGAACACTAATTTCGATAAGAGATAGCTTCTGTCTGATGCATGATCTGAAAGCCATCACATGAATACTTTAGAAAACAGTTCAATCGTAAAGTTCTAAGCAGGGAACTTTAGAGACTAGGGTCAAGTTCCAAAAGTAGTCGTTGTTGATAGAGAATTTGTGACAGTAGAAAATTTTCATACTAAAAGCATTATGATAAGTATTCTATTTTAGTTATAAGTAAGCAATACAATATGCAGAGTACTATTAATATTCTGAATAATGTTCTTATACTACATCTAGCTATTTCAAAACTTTCTAAGATTTTTGAAGAGAGTTTTACAGTTTTATTGAGTTTATTCGAAAAACTTCATCATTATTCGTATCTGGAGTTAAATTTTGTTGTTAACATAAATACCTTTTACTTTAGAATCTACGTACACAGAAAAATGGTTAGTAACAAGTATAGCCTCGAGTTCTCGACAGATTCGGCTAAGATTTTCACGACTGACATTGTAGAAGCACCTATAGGACGAATAATTTTATTTTGTACGAAGATTCAGTACACTGGCCGTCGCATTAACAAAGATGTCTTTGATGATAGCAAAAGGGATACACTGTTAACAAAAACAAAAAACATGAAAATAGGCAAGCTTTTGTGGCTATTTCCCAAACGATTCGGTTCGACTTTTATTGTTTAAGATGAAGTACTTAAATAAATAAGTGGGGGTTGCTTTGAGAGCAACCCCAGAATCTAGTTAGACATTTTATTGCATACGAAGAACTTAAATAAATAAGTGAGGTTAAATTGTATGTAAGTAATAAATAAGTCGGGTTCTTGAAGTAACCCCTCATAATTATTGATTTGTCTCAAAGGTTTGCTAAATCTGCAGTAACAGCTTAGCGCCTGAATAAGTAGAATATAATTTTGATACCGTATCCAATTACAAATTTAATTTGAACAAAAAGGTTTAATATCTTTGCAATTAATGATCTTACGGTACGATCGAGATAATGAACAAATATTGTAAAATTGGTATTCGAAAAATATGTAGTACTTATTGAGTTATGAAATTCAAACTAAAGCATCAACATAAAATTGACAGTTTGTTCATGACAAAGAGGAGAGATAAATGTAGTATGGAGATAGGCAGTTAAGGGACAGTGTCCCTGAACTCGTCGTTTTGTTTTAAGCCTTAATTTTTTTATGAACAATATGGTGCATTATAGTAGTCATATATTTTCGAAAGTATTATTTATAATTAAAACAAAATCAGTAACTTCAAAAGTTATAAAGGCAGAGATATATGACTACAAAGTTGTGCTCTGTGCAAAATTTCAAAATCGGCCAAATTCAGTAGCTTTATCGTGGTCCTGTGTAGGCAAACAGCTTACTGTACATAATCAAATTCTGTCCTCCGTGTTACTGTAGTATGCCAAATTTGAAGATAGGACAGTGAGATTAGTTATTTAACATTGATTATCTAACGAAATAACCTATTATTTGAGGTTAATTTATCGTTTAAGTTATTATTTTTTCGAGTGACATTTATAAGTTCATTGTGAGGCTAAGTTGTTCGAATACCCGTCGAGTTTTTGATGGTTTCTTTCGACTAGTACCTAACTCGGTCATCTTATAGTAGCTTCTTTTGGTTCTATTTAAACATTTGAATTACATAAATAACCTTCTTGGCAGTCAGGTAAAAAGGATACTATTTCCGAATTGGACCGACTAAACCCACAAGGGCAAATTGATAGACTCCCCAAGAATTCCTGGTAGTCTTTAGTCACCATACATTAGTCGTCATACAGCAGGCGGTCACATGAACGAGTATGGACGAGCGCCACGAGCGCCTTTTTGACGGAGAGGGTACCCCTCTCCGTCAAAAAGGCGCTCGTGTGACAAGTAACACGTTCGATTTCTCAGGCCTACTTCTACTAGGCCAACATGCAGCCCTACCCTTACTTGAATCGTCTATCCATAATTTTTCATTTTCTTCTAATATTAATACTTTTTGAATAGTAGCACTACAAACTCAGTGTAGTGCAAAATGTGTCGTATTTAGGGACGTTTACCTCAATACTCCGCGTGTTTAAAGATCCTGAAGGATTCAAATTAATGGAAGCTTTTACCATGAATTATAATTTCAAGATAGAAATTACCTAAAATATTATACATATATTCGGAATAGAAATAAAAGTATATTAAATTACTTATATCAAAAGAACAATACAAATCGAAATATTCAATCACGCTTCCATTTCAGACCCAATATGTACTTCAGAGTGAACACGAAAATTGATGGTGTTTTCGACGAGGAAAAATGTTCATGCGTGTGAAAATTGGTTTTTGACGTGTCCATAATATCTAATTTTTTATACACTCATTTTCTAAAAAGAGACGCAATGTATGAACAGATGGCGGCGCATAAGTGCCATCATCAGGCCGTCGAAATGATTTTTATACAGGCTAATACTTCCAGTTGATGTTCATATTTATGGATTGGTTGGAAGGTGACCCATATCTTTTTGTAAATAGTTTACTTCCTTTCAATGTTTTAGACCCACCGTTTCTGTTCGTTAAGGGTGCATAGAAATATAAAGACTTAAAATGTGGGTAATTTCTACTATTGCGAATTTAATTTTCGAAATCCGTAGGCTTACCTTTTGTGTTTGCTCCAAAAGCTTACAAAAGCTTGTTAACGAGAAGTTAATGCAATATTCAAAGTCGCGTTTTTTTACGTGCGGGAACTTACCCACGGATACCCAGAGTCGGAGGGGGAGGTTATGTCGGACTCGAACCGACTAAACCGCACGCCGTCTGTGGGTCATTGTGCTAGGCCGACCTGTGTGGGCCGTTGGAGGTTGTCGACGACATATCCCTCGCACCCCGACTGACCCAGGATTAAAATCGCGTTACTGATTTTGAGCTTCGTTGTAAGTCGTAAAAAATACACGATGCAAGTTCGTTTCCATTGTTTTATACTTTCATTTCATGAAAGAAGATATCAATGATGTTATCCTATAAGATGTCACCTGCTTACGGTGCAGAATATTCCTTCAAGAACCAAGCGGTTCGGTGACTCTTTCTTTTGTCGCACTATTAACACCTGAAACTTTTTGCCTGTTCACGCGTTTCCTTCTTCCTACAGTCCTGGGTCCTTGAAGCGGGGCATGAAAAAGTATCTGATGAGGCCGTCAAGCTGAGTGCCACCATGAGCCACCAAGTGTAATGGTGGCCCTCATTCCTGAAACTATACCTTCTGCTTACCATCAGGCAAGAAAAAGTCGAATTGAAGTGTCCTGTATATATATTAAAAAAACCTGATCTTTAACAATCATAATTTTAGGAATTATGAACCGTAGAATTTGAAAGTTTGTGAAGTTGTTTTGATGTAACAAACATCCAGTTTGCTCAATCACGTTCAAATGGCAAATACTAATTCCTCCAGAACCTACATCTGCAGAAAGGGCAGCCGTTCACGATGCTGGAATTTGGTACAACGATAGATTATACGTACTATTGTAGGAACGGAATAGAAATTCTACGCGGGCGAAGCCACAGGCATAAAGTCGAATATAAAGCGGAAAAAAGACGTTATCTACAATATAGGCATACACTTTCTAGATATTTCCCAAAATTCCTACGTTGTAACTAAAGTGTTAGTAGACCAATGACGGCTCCACACAGAGGACAAACGATACTTTTACGGCGAGCACAACTATAATAAGGCTGACAATTCTAACCCTTGGCCAACCAAAAAGGGACAAAGTTCTAATACACAGACAACCCAAATTGCTACTACGGATAACATTATTATCGCGATTGAGCGTATCGTTCTCCAGAAAAATAAACGCATGGATACATTTTAGAGTTCTTTGTATTCGTGTCAAGAATTGTCAATTTGCCAACAGGGTTCGCTTACAAAGCTTGACATTGTGTTTGTAAATACAATTTGCTATGTCCCTGGGAGATATTAAGCCTAGAACAAAGCCAGCCAATTTACTCAAAGCCTAAAACTATAATACACTGAAATTTATATTTGACACATTGTGAACATTAATCAAGATTACTTCGACGTAGAAGTCGGTTAATGTTAGCCCCAATAGGACTGAAATTAAGTGGAAAATGTAAACAGTACGAGAGAAGAATCTTCACATTCGAACAGTCATTGTACAAATTTGTTTTTAGAAAATTACGTTAGTTAAGGACGGGCTCTCAGGTTTCAGTTATATTGACTAAATATGTGGTAAAAATGAATTTTATACATATATAATCACGCCTTTATCCCCGTAGGGTTAGGCAGAAGTAAATTAACACCCACATTTC
Organism: Eilema caniola; assembly: GCA_949126895.1. Taxonomy (NCBI): domain Eukaryota; kingdom Metazoa; phylum Arthropoda; class Insecta; order Lepidoptera; family Erebidae; genus Eilema; species Eilema caniola. The sequence continues at coordinate 17,263,542 of OX421477.1, forward strand.
ACCAATCTGTATTCGGTCCCACGTAATAGGGGGTGAGCCTATTGCCGTATTCCGGGCACTATTGTTGACTCGAGCCATGCCTCTGAGGCTGAGTCTGGGCTGTACATATCTGTCTGATGTTAAAGTTAATCAACCCTATCCCTTAGTCGCCTTGTACGACACCACATGGGAAGAGAAGGGGTGGCCCAAATTCTACTCTGCCGGGAACCAAGTTCTTCTTCACCCGAGTGATTGCGGCTTGTAGATTAGATTGGTTTGAGCGAAGAACTACTGTTTACTACTTTCACTTTACTTATATTACAATAGCAACCATTTGTTTAGATTAATCTTCTTCTATATAAGTCTTCAGGCTTTCACGGCCGGCGTTGCATGTAGAATATGCTGCTTCCGGGCTGTGTGGACGTGGTCGATGTGAAACTTGCGTTCCAGACGTTTCGTCGATCACTGCGGTCGACATCTTCAGTGGCGCAGGGCCGGGCGACGACAACTTCGGAGACCTTGCCTCGCCGGCGGCTGACGTGCGACTGATGTGAAGCCTAGAATCACGGCCGTATTTATAGGCACGGTCTTCTTCTACTTCTTTCTTCATTCTGTCGTATTCTGGAAATATTTCTAATAAATGTGTGACATGAAAGTAGGTTTTTCACATTGAAATACATATTTTAGTCACTTAAATATAATCTGGGAACGCGCCCTTAATGGCTGTAATCAATTTTCTTGGCCGTGGCACCTCATTACTAATAGGACTTCACAATTTGTTGCTTCTGTCATCTTTTGTATTTTATGAGGCAGCAAATACTCTACATTAAAATTTTAGCGAAACATTTTGTTCTTCCATTTGTATTTCTTTCATATAATGAGTTGAACAATTAAAATTAATTTTATTCAGTCTCTTATTGTTTTTCATTATTAAAATTTATTCAATCTTGGGGTAAAATTTTCATTTTTGCCACATCTACGTTAGTACTATTATAATATTCTGTGGTCACATGTCTTTGAATTACATAGTTCACAGAATGTTTAGTAAAATAAAATAAATACAAAAATAAATATTCTACAACATTCTACACAACGCTATCGAGACCCATGTTAAGTATAGCTTAACTAACTTTTGATAAGGATTTTAGAATACGGACAAACATACTTAGATAATTTTTTTGTTAAAGAATACCAGTAGTAGTAGTCGTGGTTCCCGGCAGAGTAGAATTTGGGCCACCCCTTCTCTTCCCATGTGGTGTCGTACAAGGCAACTAAGGGATAGGGCTGATTAACTTCAACACCAGATAGATATGTACAGCCGCAGCCCAGACTCAGCCTCAGATGCATAGCTGGAGTCAACAATAGTGCCCGGAATACGGCAATAATCTCACCCCCTATTACGTGGGACCGAATACAGATTGGTGAAATGTGGGTGTTAATTCACCTTTGCCTAACCCTCCAGGGATAAAGGCGTGATTATATGTATATGTAATACCAGTATCACTACCCCATCTTATCCAAAGGGTATCGTGAAAAGTGACTAACGGAAAAATACCCAGACGATATCATTGCGAAAGAAGGAAAACTTGAAATCAAACCCTGTACCAACCCGTCTGACCAGCGTGTAAACATTAGGCCAAAACCGCCCAACATTGGGAGAGGCCTATGTCCAGCAGAGGAGTGCAATTGGCTAATTAACTGATTGAACTGACATAAACCAACGAAAAAAAATTTTTTCAAAAATAATTGTGACTTAAATGTGAATGGGTAAAATTTCCAGGTTTGCAGGTGAAACCTTCGCATTTCTGTCATCCATTGTATACGGCATACAATTTGTTAGACAGGCAACCATTATGAGTTCTCCAATTAGTGAATTCACGAGATTATGAATAGGTATAACAATCTGAATTAAACAGAAAAGAAAATCACAGTAAAAAAATTGCAACACTGTCCAACTAGGTAGGCTCTCTTCAACATTTTGTTTAATTAAAAATAATATGCCTCACAACACTTTCAAACTGTAGACAAGGTGCTTAGTATAAGTAGCGGTAGTACTTATGTTTTATGTATTTTATATATTTGAACACCTAGGTTGTTAATGTTTCTGTAATATTCTTTCTACCGAACGAATTTTACAAGTTATATAAAATTCGAATTTCATCAAAACCGGTTCCATAAATCAGTACGCACTCAGTGGCTATTTACGTATCAAAATAACGAAATTCAAAATCCCAGAGTTCAGAATCCTGAAAATTCAAAATCCCAAAGTTCAAAATACCGAAAATTTGATTTTTATACGTTACCGATGGTATGCGTTCAGGTTTAATTTTTATAGTTATGTTTTTCATGGAGCTCCTACATCTTCATGTTTTATCACACATACCCTTCTAACCTATAAGTATCCATGTCGAGACATGTGATGTTCACCCCGCGCAACTCGTCTTGGATATATTAGGTTAGAAGGCTTAAGGTGGGTGCGGAGCGCATTAACCTTCGTGGTGTTTTTTTATAGCCATCCAAACAATAACACCCGAATGTCTAGTTTTCAGGATTTTGAACATCAGTACCTACCTGGTTGGTTTTTTCATCAAAGAAAATTAATAACAGAAATCCATACTAATATTATAAATGCGAAAGTAACTCTGTCTGTCTGTCTGTCTGTCTGTCTGTCTGTCTGTATGTATGTTACGCTTTCACGTCTAAACCACTCAACCGATTTTATTGAAATTTGGTATAGGGGTAGATTAGACCTTGAGAATGGAGGCTATGTTTGATCGCGATTACCGACATCCACGCGGGCGGAGCCGCGGGCAAAAGCTAGTTACTAATATTTCCTTCTGACCCCTCTTACTAAGCTAAATTGTTTACCTAGCCCGCTTTCGGTATTTTGAAAATTCGGTCAAACGAACATTCGGGATTTTGAATTTCGGTCTTTCGTACTTCTTTGTATTACGAAATTCGGTATTATGAGCTTTGGGATTTTGAAATGCAACCTCAGTAATATTATTTAGATTCAAATAAGTTCTTATATTTAAAGATATTTGCATATCCCCTACTATCACTTACGGTCTATGCTAATTCAAACGCTTTACAATTCATACGGAGAGATGATTATACTATACTAACCTTAATTTAATTCAAGGTATACAGCATTGTATACCTTGTCCCAGCTATCAAAATAACATCCCAAACAGATTAACTATTGCTAAGTTAAACAAAAACATATACTCCATTAAACATAACTTAAATTACCTCCTACTAAGTTATTAGGGTACTTACACAATTTCAAAGGATTATTTGGACAAGTTACACACCTATAAATTTTTGAAACAATAGTACTCGTAATTATGTTGCGTAGTTAATGTAAGCGGTTTGTTTTATACGGGTGTGGTTTAAACTGTCATCAAAATAATAGGGTTTGTACGCAAAATAGTAGATTTGTCACCTACAGTTCTGGTGAGTGTTGACGAGTGTTTTACGGACAAACTATCGAGAGACGCTGATGGGCCCCGTGAAGTGGTAATTATGTATTTTTGTGCATAACACGAGGAGATCGGCGAGGGCGGAGGAACGACCAGACTACCTCCACCAATCTCTTCTAACCTAATTTGTCTATCTCGAGACGCACTGTGTCGTTTTCTACGGGCAATAATCGACACGTTTGGTGACAGATACCAACATTTGCTAACAGAATAGAAACTTTGCTGATAAAATGAATGTTTCCCATTTTATACATAAATTGGGAAATCGAAGTCTAAGATGTATCGTCCTTTTTGTAAAATTCGATTTCAGTAGGTACAATAGCGCCTGACTGGAATATTAATCGGGTAGCCTACGCTTGCAGGTGCTAATCTTGCCTCAAAGTCAATGACATCTACTTCCGACTTCCGCTAGGAGCTCTGACGTCGGTACACGTTCGGAATTTGGAAAACGTTTGGATTTTTGCATTTGAATATTATTTAGCTTTCCGACTGGGTTCGTGGTAGTATTTAACAATTGAAGTCAAAGAAAAACTACATATTATTTTTTTTATAAACCATATTAGCGTTTTGTATAAACTATAATAACCTCGTGTTGTGTTCCCGGCGGTGAGTAGGGTAGCCAGAGCTCACTTTGGAGTTTTTGTGCTGTCAGGAAGAAAACCAAATGCTATTCCTGCTTTGTCCTCTACACTGACGGCACAGAAACTCTGTGTTTACAGTCCCCTGGTGTTGCACAGGTCCATAGGCCACAGTAACCACTTTCCATCAGGTGTACCGTGAGCATATTTGCCACCTCAGTATGAAAAAAATAGCAACACTTAAAAAACGTGAAAAAATAAAACAATAAATAGTAAACTGAGCATCGGTACGCAACGCGGTTTCATTTTGAGAAGATTCCGGCATGAAACTAGTACCTAAGCTTTTTGTGGTCTTTTTACAAACAAACTTATAAAATTTATTTTATTTATTTATTTAATTACAATCTTTTGTTTGACTAGCCCAGTGGAGAAACTATTCATTTCCAAGTTTGTTTGTCATGTAAATATTTTTTAATTTTATTATAGCCTTTTTGGCCAAGTTTCATTGTAATCTAACTTTTAAATTTAGTTATGAACAGATAGCAAATTCAATTAAGGAGTTCCATGTAAAATCCGTGTGGAGTTGACATTTTTATGTCTTATTTGAATTTGCATTATGGTATACACAGTTCCACCAATACTTTCGTGCCCTAATTCAATCTGTAACCTGTATCCTACTAATGCTCTAGAATATTTGTTGGAAAGTTTGGGGGGCTTCGAAGCAAGCAAGCTTAGGATGAAACAGTAATTGGCGCTTAAATGCAGAAGAGAAGATGGCGGGCGTAATGATTCATTATAATAAAATAAATAAAATAAATAAATGTTTATTACAAAGCTTCAGAACAGTACAACTCTAAGGTATTTCAATTATATACATTGCACTTACAGAATATTAATATTAAATGCACGCCCATGAATGCCCATGGAGGTCAGTACTTTAAGGACAAATCAAAGTGCACTACAATATTACACATATTCTTTAAAGATAAAATAACTTTACAGACGACAATTTTATTCACGTAGAGCATTTCTTGTGTCAATAATTTTATTCACCCAGAGCATTTCTTGTGTCAATACTATAGAACATGAAACTCGAGACTAGAGATAAAGGTTCACAGCTACTAATAGACTGAAATGAAATGATGAAAAGCTCCTATTATATAATGTGAACGCAAAATCATCTCTCCCGCGCGAATTGTGACGTCGCGATTAAGTGAATTAAGATGGATTGTGACATTGCGAGTAATAGTCTATTAGTGTTGGGATGATGTGAGTTTGAGTTATAATAATCCAGATGATATAGCTGTTTTAACCGATGTTAGAAGCTCTTTTATATAACATTTATTTTATTTAGGCCTCGTCAATATGACTACACCTCGCCTGCAAGCTGAATGCAAAGTCTTAGGAAAAAGGGTCACCATTACAGACATCAACGCTGTCAGAATGGCCGCCCTCAGTTTGAAGGGCTCATCAGATGCTTTTTCGCTGCACAGTGCGAATAAGCTGTAGGAAAAAGGAAGCACGTGTGTAGATAAAGAGTTCCAAGACTTGATAATGCGACAAAGAAAAAAGTTGCCGAGGATTCGATAATTTTTAATTTACCAATTTATCAAAATTTTCGTGAAATCGTTCTAATTCTGCCACTCAATATATTGAAAAGTTTGACTACGCAGCATTTCATGTGCTTTAGTAAATCACTAAGGCTAGAGACCTCTATAGAATGGGATATTATTGAAACAAATATTAGCTTAATTCTAAAACTATTAATTTTACATTAATGATTTCTATAAATTCTACTAGTTTAATCATATATGCTGAGTTACTAATTGTTATTTTTTACCTATTAATTACAAGTTTTGCAAAATGTAGCTTTTAGCAGACCCCTTTTTTGAGGATAGATGCCTCACTGTATGGATAGTTGCCTCATCATGATAATACTAAGAAGGATAGATGCCTACAGTGTGGGATAGATGCTCTTTATATTGTATAAATGAAAATCTTCTCAAAATTTTATTACCATCTGATTCCTTACCTACTAAGGGTGCCGTAAAAAGAGGATATATAACGAGAATACTTTTATTAAGTACTAATTAATACTATAAAATATTAAAAATCCTTGGGACAAAATATCCTTTTTGATACGGATCGTTGCCCTTTTAATTTGCCAAATAAATGAAATACAACGTAATAAATGATGTAGTATAAACTCTAATGTATGCAAAGAAACAAAAAGTTGACTAACACCTAAATCAGTAATAAAAATATTTGATAGAAACTACTTAGCAAAATAATTATTTCGTCCATCGAGGTACATATAGCCGCGGAAGATTTACGCTCACACTGATTTATGACGTTTACATCTACACTGACAATTTTTATAATACTGTAGTCTAGATGTGGATCTCCTACAATTATAGTAAAGTGTTAAAAACTGGGACAACTATCCAACTGGGGCATCTATCCTGGTTTTACCCTAATAGTTTTGTGAACAGTCTGTAGACCTCACAAGCAACCTTAGCTACACTTTTCTGGTAGTCTTAATCAAATTCTTCTTTATATATGATACGAGAGCAAACTTACTCCCCTTTCTTCTAACCCCATTTTTCCTATAAAAAAACTTTTGACAGAAGTTGTTTTTTTTAAATCAAAGAACACGTTTACCAAGTCTGACGAAAACCGGTTAAGGAATGCGCCCTCTAGATGGGAACTAACAATTATTTACGGATGAACGCAAAATCGGCCACCTCGTCGAAATGCAGACTCAAAAGCTGGCAACAAAAGCAAATCCCGTGTCTAAGGTGCATTCGATGCAATCGTAATTGACATTCGTATGATGAAGCATGATCTCCGCGCTGCTCTGGCAAGTAATATAGTCATTATGAAGGCATATTGGAAGGATAGACATGAATAATAAACCTGTGATCTGAATTGGAAATATGTCCCAATGAGAATGGCTAAATCGAATTGCGTTGCCACGGTTTCGTGTGCAAATATAAACGATGCCACGATGTTTCTCTTGAAGGGGATCAGAAGAATATTGATATTTGTATTATCGAACGAAGCATAAATCATAAAATGATAAATGAATAACAAAATGTATTCTAAACCAGCCGTTTAGACGGGGTATGTTAATCGCAAAAGATGCATCTTTTGAGCTCCTGCTGACTGCTGAGAAAAGCTAGGATCACTTGCATCTTTACGCTTTATCTCTGGCTTTCTGAGAGATAATTACCGCGTGAACGATATTTTAAATTTTTAACCACGTAAATATCAACGGCGGGTCGGCTAGGACCCACCCCGACTTCGCCTGTGGCATATTTTGAAACACCGTATCACCTCTTTGAGCCCGTAAATTTTTTTAGTTTTTAAATCACGAATATGAATTTTCCGGATTTGTTGACATTTATGGTTACTGCTCCGCTTCCTCGAGTCGTAGCGCAATGATATATAGCCTATAACCTTCGTCGATAAACGGACTATTCGACTCAAAAATATTTATTCAATTCGAATCAGTACTTCCTGAGATTAGCGCGTTCAAACAAACAAACTAACTCATTTGCTTTATAATATTAGTATAGAAGATTACAGCTATCGTTACCCAAAATTCACCATGAGCATATCACAAACTTTGTAGTTACTCTATTATCAGTAATGACTAGCATTCATCTTGACCCCAATCACGATACAAAATATTCCCTTTCTTTTTTTTACCCTTTATACGCAGTACGCATTTTTTTGGTGTCTTTTGAGGATTTGTGATGTGTTATTATTTACCACGGCTAAGGAGCTCAAATCCATCATGAATTGAGAAACAAGGGACGGGCCTGGGCGGATTGATTTGAAATACTTAAAAACCAATCTGCCCGCTTCTGTCCCTCGTTTTTCTCGCAACTTGTGGTCAACATATATACCTGGGAGCTAAACAAAGCTTCACAATACCTACCGTTATTGTTTTTTTTACCATTTGTAAATTTGTTGTAACGACAATAAATTGCATCGTATTTTTTGTAGTCAAATGATTAACATCTACAAGCCCGCCTGTCTTATTTGTATAGGATATAGGGTATGACAACATTTTACGAGTAACAATACAAGCTATTTAGGTCAATGGTACGAGTCCTGTTACTATGATTAAATGGAGGGTAAGCTTAACAACGGTGATAACGTTACGTTGACGGGATTTATTTATATCATGAAACCATATTTCGTTATGAAGACAAATGTAATACGCCCTATGAAGGCAGCGTACTAATTGCGTTCTTCAGGTTGGATTTCACTAGCGAATTTGTACTCGTTTTACTCAATGTTTTTTAATCATTTTTATTTTATTGATTCTGTTACTTATCGCAATAATGTTTTTTTGTCTACTGTCTTTTTTTCTTAGTGTTCACCTGTATCGCTTCATGAAGTCCGTCCTATGGGTCATGCTATTCGATATCTTCTGTTTGTATACAAATTTATGATACCAATGGATAACATCATTGTTATGATCTATACTAATAGGTGTTGTAAACTCCGTCAGTCTGTCTGTTACGCTTTCACGTCTAAACCACTGTACCGATTATGGTGAAATTTGGTACAGAGATAGATTATACTTTGGAGGACGAAAAGAACAACATCCAGGAGAGAGCCATAGGCTACGGCTAGTATATAATAATTACCTTTATAAATTGGTCACCATTTCTAGTACCTAACGGTATAAGACTAGTACTTACCAATATGTTTCATGCTACGAACTCGATACTAAGAATAACTCATTCTCCGTATTTTGTCGCTTAGATAATTTAACTTTTCAAGCGTCGTTATAATAACTAAATTTACTTACATAAGTAAATGGTCATCATGTGCAGTGTGGGTTCCCAGTGGAGTAGAATAGGAGTAGAAAAGGTGACTAAATGATAAGGCTGCTTTCCATCCGACTGTAAACATACAGCCCAAGACAAAGTGCCCACAAGACGGCAACCGGCTCGCCCCCTAATTACATGGGTCCGAAAATCATAGTTGGCGAAATGTAGGTGTTACTACACACCTACTCTTTCAGTGATTTACAGGCGTGAGTATATGTATGTTTGCAAATGGTCAAGACATACAATCCGTTCATTTTGCTTAAGGTCCGCAAGCATGCAACAGGTTCACATGCCCAATCGCCTCCTGGACTATACTTCGTACAATAGTTGAGGAAATTGAATTATGAAATTTCATATTTGTCAGCTGCAACTTTGTTGGTGGATTAAGCAGCGGTGACCGCTCAACTTGTAAAAAAATTTAAAAAATTCAGTAATTTCCGCTCGGCTGAAAATTGCCCAAATTACAGTCAAGTCAATGTCTTGAAGGCAAAAAATTATCAGCTCCCAAACCGGTGTGGAAAATGCGTAAGCTGGTGACCTAAAGTTGTAAAAAAAAACTCGTCAGTCATATCCGCCCGGCTCGAAATCGGTTAAAATACAGTCAAGCCAATACCTTGAAAGAAAACAATGATCAGCTGCCCATACTGCGGTGCAAACCTATAACCTGGTAACCTAAACATGTGAAAATAGATTTTGAGCACCAGCTGACGTATTTGCCGCCGCGGTATCGGCAAATGAAAAATTTTTTTCTTCAAGGTATTGGCGAGGTAATCTGTGGTATCGGGTCAACTAGATTTCGGCCAATTTTGAGTTAGGAGGAAATTACAATTTTTTTTTCATCTTTTTACATGTTTGAGCGGTCACCACTCCTAAACCCACCAACAAAGTCGCAGCTGACAAATACGAAAATTCATAATTCAACTCCTTAACCATTGTAGGTATGAAGTATCGCCCAGGAGGAAGTCTATGACCAAAGGAGAATGCCCATTTTTCAATGGACCGCCGTTTCGTAACAAATAATTTTGTATGATAGCGAAATTCACATGATAAATTGGATTGAAATCGTACTTTCAAAGGAAATAAATATTATTCTGTTATTTTGTGGGGCTTTCTGTTATTCTTTGTTTTGTTGTTCAAATTAGAGGTTAGTTTTGGATCAAATGTCCATCAATCCGTCAAATCAATTTTGTCAAAAGAGTTGAATAAAATAACATGAATTTAATTCAAATATGGCAGTAACAGAATGGTTCTAGCACAACTATGAATAACCACAAAGAAAACGTAATCTAGATTAAAATCAATTTTCATTCCTCTATTTTATGAATTGTCGCTCCGCCCGTTCATCTGCCCCTATAGACAAGTGGCAATTCGCTAGCTGGCGTTTGGTGGAATAGAATGACGAATATATGAGATTTGACGTATATGACAGTCGTTAACGCATGTCAAATACGTCAAATCCCATACATTCGTCATTCTATTCCATCAAACGCCGGTTAGCGAATTGCCACTTGTCTAGAGGGGCTGGTTGCGATAAAACTTATAGCTTGCACTTGCGTGAAAGTCGTGGGCATAATTTGGATTTGCCACTGCAATCGGGTATGGGATTTTGCCGTGTGGAGCCAGGTGGGTCAGCTAGTATTGACTAGATTATGCTAAATGTACAGGGCCCGTACCATGAACGCTTAACACAGGTCAATAATTGAACTGCTGTCATACTACTAACTGCAAATGTAACTTTGTAATCCTATATATTTATATGGCATAACAACGTTATTTACACATTTAGTGAATAGCAGCCATTCAATTATTGACCTGTTTTAAGACTTCATGGTAAAGGAACTCCACAGGAAGTAGAAAATAAAACGCTTGAATATTTTTTAAGAAAGTTTTATTCATCAATGATGTCTATATCATCATCATTATTATTTTCATAAAATATGCTGTCTAAAAATGCAGCCGGCGGTTCAATGGCTCTGAATCTAGCCCAACTTAGGTACCACAATAGGGCCATAATATGGGCACAGCATCCCACTAAGATCCACAGGCTAAGCACACTTGCTGATGGCCATAAGCACGTACAGCTGCTGACTCATTAGACGGGTTTGAAGACACTCTTTCTAAAATAACATAACATTCTTGACAAAGAAAATCTTCCACTGATATCTGTAAATAAAAATTATATATGTAGGCATATACTTATATTTTCTGTTATAATATTCTAATTTATTGTCACACACTGAGATGAAAACACAAAATCAAGTTAAAGATTACAACTGGTTATGTACCTATATGTTTCATTTACTTTAACTTTTTTCATTTCAAGAAATCACTGTCAGACTAAATTGTTAACAATGCTACCCATATAAGGCACAAAATCTTGAACCATCTTAGCAATTGATTATCGAAGTAGGTATGAAATATTGAGGAACATAACATAATATACAGTAATCACTTTCCATCAGGTGGGCCGTGCGCTTGTCTGCCACCTGAGTGGTATAAAAAAAATAATTATTTACTGTGTGTGTATGTTTGTGTGTTCTGTAAGAAATGAGAAAAAGTTGCAAGTACAAAATAAGAGATACTAACCATTTCTGGATTAATCCATGACAGTAAAATTCGAATCATTACATCCGTTGCCTCCGTGACTTGACTTCGGGGTAGAGGATGTACCAAAGAAAGTGAACAATTCACACAGCGTGGCAATTTCAAAGCGTATAGATATAGACTAGAGTCAATTAACAATAGTAAAAGTCCTCGGAAAAGATCAAGACCGTGCAGGAATCCGAAGACTCGACTGGACACGAACTCAATACAATGATAAGCTATTGGCACAATACTCAATATACACTATCAATGAAAAGTAAAAACAAACCGCACATTCGTTACCGAAACGACATTTGGTTTAAAAGTTTTGACAGTTTGTATTTCGTTCAAGGAGGTAGCTTTAGGCATATTTCACAAATGACGAACGGCATTTTACAACAAATTACGCTAGGTGATAGCATCAAAAGCGTGCTCCGCTAACCTACCCTTAGAGGAATAGTCGCATAGATAATTATGATTTAGATTCGAAATGCAAAAGACATGTTTTGTAAATTAAAATAAAACCCATTTTGTGATTTTAAGAACTAAATTATTTCGATTTATTTCCGTAAGCTCGTTAGAAATAAAATCGCTAATAACGGGCTAAAAAGAAGGTATCTACTTAATATAAATGATTTTCACAGTCGTATCTACTTGTATCTCAACAACAATATTCCCAATCTATGGCGATTAGGAACAAAATAAAAATCGATTACACCACGAATTAAATAAAAATATAAACCCCACATACGATTTTGTTTGAATTAATTGTGAGATATTAAAATAATATTAAATGAATTATGAATTTACTCATATGGCCATACATTTTTTATCTACGATTTTCAAAAAGAAACGAAGAATGGGCATTCTCCTTTAAACGTGGCTCGGGGACTATAACGTTTATTATAATTTTAATACACTTAGTAGTAGGTACTTGCATAAAAATACCACTCACATTCCTTGCTCCTTAATAAAATTGTTGCTAGTTGTATTAACAAGCATCCGTGCATTGCATGTATAATTAATTTAATTTGCACCTTCGAAGCGTGAATTTAAAAACCTTTGTAAGGAATATAAGAACCAAGAAATCCATAGACGTACAATCTAGATACTAATTTAGATACATATTTAGTGTTGTTCTTGGAAAAGTTTTAATAATACCAATGTAATATTTGCTAAGGTTTACACGAATGTCACTCATTGAAATTAAACCACTTTTTAACGCATTCTATCACGATATAACTATTAGATATTATTTACGTTTAGCCCGATGTTTCGGCTACTTTTCAGCAGCCAAGGTCACGAGGTGACTAGAGATGGTAGTTTTCACGTAGTATGAAGTATAAGTTATCTTAAAGTACCCGAATCATGATGAATTGTCGGTGCTACTATTAACGCAAACCATGGCTGCTTAAAAGTAAGCGAAACGTGGCGAATCAACGTAAATAATATCAAATAAATCGTTATAGAATCCTTTAAAAAGTGGTTTTAACTTAATACCTACGTACCTATATTTTAATGACTATTTCCTTTGCAAGTATACTTTCTTACGTTTCTTTGGAACTTCACGAATTTCTAATGTACTATGTATCTAGTTTGAACTGTCTGTTCAACTTTAGAGCGGATAAGTATTTACTTAACTGTTCAAAGGTAAGGAAATGTATATCGCAGTCGAGTAAGTAGGGAAAACTCTTCCATTCGCAGTAAGAAACAAGTAGGTTTTAATAATTTAAGTTGTATTGTTCTTTGAAACAGCACATGTTATAGTGTGAGTTGAATAATCTACTTGATTTGTACCTAATGTGCATGGTAGTTTTGTCTGACAGTATGTATAAGTTATGTTAGTTAGTTAAAATCATAATCATAAATAATAGAATACTCATTATCAGTTACAAAAACAGGAAAAAGTCTTCTTTCGTTGCTGGTTATGACAGTTGGTAATGAAAACGACAAATTTAATTTTTCTTTCGTAACTGGTTATGAAAAGAAAGCAAGAAAAGCTTTCCCCGTTCGTAATTGGTTATGAAAATGGACGTAGCCGTATAATCTTGTGAAACGAGTACTACTATGATAAAACAGTTACGAGTTCGAATCGGATTACTAGGTATGAAAAACAGCAACTGTTTGCAATATTTTTCAAAACAACGATACCGGTCTAAGGGGCTAATTAAATGCCTACTGATGATCTTTGTAGAACAACTAAAATGCGGTTGTTGTAGCCAAATTTTGGGCCGTCAAAATTTAAAAGTTAAATCGCTTTATGACTGATTTAGCCATTGACTCGATGAAGAAGAATGCCTAGCGACTCATCTAGAAATAAAGTAAACTCATGATGAAATAATGATGAAGACTGCCTGCAATCAGTTCAAAAACATCACAACAGTACTGAGGTAAACTTACCTCATCGACTAGCGTGTAATTAAGGTGTATATTTGCAGAACAAACCAATCTTGTCTAGCTGTTAGCACACTGTACTGTGTAATAACATTTGTCATTCTGATTCACATGTTGTGGTAGATTTCGGAAAAAGACGATGTACTAATTTAGATTTGAAAAAAACTGAACCAACGATATCATCATCATAGCTTTAATCCCTGATGAATGCCGGGAACCGCTCTCCACTATTTCTTTTACATACATAAACTCACGCCTATAAATCTCCGAAGGGAAGGCAGATGTGTATTAACACCCACATTTCGCCGAATTTGATTTTCAGTCCCACGTAATTGAGGGCGAGCCCATTTTCGTCAAGCGGGCACTTAGTCCAGGGCTATATGTTTACTCTTGGAAGGAGAACACCCTCACAGGTACTGATGGGGTGGCCTTATTCTACTCTACCGGGAACCAACAAGGCTCTTTATTTTGAGTTGGTATATATTAGCTTCAGGAGATCACAAATTACTTGTGCTGCTTGTTTTAGCACTTCAATCAATCAATCAATTTGTCCACTGCTGGACATAGGCCTCTCCCTATGTGCGCCATTCCGTACGATCCTGCGCCTTGTTTTGGCGCTTATCTGTATAGAACTGTGTAGAATATACATATTAAAAATATACTTAGCCATGATACGCCTGTATTTAAATTGTTAGCAGCTTCTATCTGACTGACAAAAAACGCATAGGTACGCATTGTACCTACCTAATAAATTGTTCTTCTGTATTTGCTTTTTTTTATTATGTTTTTTTTTCTTTTATTCTAAGAGAACAGTGAGTTTGACTCACAGTCTTTCCAACATTTATAAATTTGCGATAGACCAAGAAGAGAAAAATAGGCAGATTGAAAAATGATTGTGAATATTGAATGAATAGTTATATAACAATGCCGAGCAAGTAGGTAAAGTAAAAAAAAAAAAAAAAAAAAATGAAGGATTTTGGCACCAAAATGTTTTCAGTTTTAGTTTTTTTATTCAGGAGCAATGCCATTCTTTCAATTTAAATTTCATAAAGCAGTGTCGTTGTTAACTGTACATGCTGTGAATATTGTTTTTAGGGTTCCGTAGCCAAATGGCAGAAAAACTTAACCCTTATGGATTCGTCATATCTGTCTATCCGTCCATATGTCACAGCCACTTTTTTCCGAAACTATGAACTATGCTGTTGAAACTTGGTAAGTAGGTGTATTCTGTCGACCGCATTAAGATTTTCACACAAAAATAGAAAAAAAAACAACCATACTTAGAACAACCCGATACACACCTCTACCTACTCTTTCAGGGATTTACAGGCGTGAGTATATGTATGTTTGCAAATGGTCAAGACATACAATCCGTTCATTTTGCTTAAGGTCCGCAAGCATGCAACAGGTTCACATGCCCAATCGCCTCCTGGACTATACTTCGTACAATAGTTAAGGAAGTTGAATTATGAAATTTCATATTTGTCAGCTGCAACTTTGTTGGTGGATTAAGCAGCGGTGACCGCTCAGCTTGTAAAAAAATTTAAAAAATTCAGTAATTTCCGCTCGGCTGAAAATTGGCCAAATTACAGTCAAGTCAATGTCTTGAAGGCAAAAAATTATCAGCTCCCAAACCGGTGTGGAAAATGCGTAAGCTGGTGACCTAAAGTTGTAAAAAAAAGACGGGTTGCACTCTGGGAGTGCCGGCAGAAGTGAAAACATTTTCTTTTTTTCTTTCTTCGTTATATACATAGAAAAAGATAAAAAAGAACATACCATACCATACCTATAATATAGCGCTAATCATAGAACCTATCACTTATTTTCTGCTAATTTTCTGTCAGAAGAAATTAATTAATTATGAAAAGAAATAATAAACACAAAAAGTAATAAATTACAGAAAGAAAAAAATATCATAAAAAGTAATAAATTACAAAAAGAAAAAATAATCACAAAAAGTTTCAGAAGGCCAAGTGGTTTGAACCCAATATTATCTGAAACTATAAGGACTTACAGTCGAAGTGCTTACCGTTTAAGCTACAACGCTATCTATGGTAAATTGCAAAATAGAAAATCACCTAAATGAAATATAAACATATACGAGTAATATAACACACAAATATACATACATTTATACACATACACACTTACATGCACACTGTGCACACTGTACATCCACACACCCTCACACTCACCTGCATGAATTTGATTTTATTTATTTTATTTTAATTTTAATTTTAATTTTGATTTTGATTTTGATTTTGATTTTGATTTTGATTTTGATTTTGATTTTGATTTTGATTTTGATTTTGATTTTGATTTTGATTTTGATTTTGATTTTGATTTTGATTTTGATTTTGATTTTGATTTTGATTTTGATTTTGATTTTGATTTTGATTTTGATTTTGATTTTGATTTTGATTTTGATTTTGATTTTGATTTTGATTTTGATTTTGATTTTGATTTTGATTTTGATTTTGATTTTGATTTTGATTTTGATTTTGATTTTGATTTTGATTTTGATTTTGATTTTGATTTTGATTTTGATTTTGATTTTGATTTTGATTTTGATTTTGATTTTGATTTTGATTTTGATTTTGATTTTGATTTTGATTTTGATTTTGATTTTGATTTTGATTTTGATTTTGATTTTGATTTTGATTTTGATTTTGATTTTGATTTTGATTTTGATTTTGATTTTGATTTTGATTTTGATTTTGATTTTGATTTTGATTTTGATTTTGATTTTGATTTTGATTTTGATTTTGATTTTGATTTTGATTTTGATTTTGATTTTGATTTTGATTTTGATTTTGATTTTGATTTTGATTTTGATTTTGATTTTGATTTTGATTTTGATTTTGATTTTGATTTTGATTTTGATTTTGATTTTGATTTTGATTTTGATTTTGATTTTGATTTTGATTTTGATTTTGATTTTGATTTTGATTTTAATTTTAATTTTAATTTTAATTTTAATTTTAATTTTAATTTTAATTTTAATTTTAATTTTAATTTTAATTTTAATTTTAATTTTAATTTTAATTTTAATTTTAATTTTAATTTTAATTTTAATTTTAATTTTAATTTTAATTTTAATTTTGATTTTGATTTTGATTTTGATTTTGATTTTGATTTTGAGTTTTAATTTTAATTTTGATTTTGATTTTGATTTTGATTTTGATTTTGATTTTGATTTTGATTTTGATTTTGATTTTGATTTTGATTTTGATTTTGATTTTGATTTTGATTTTAATTTTGATTTTGATTTTGATTTTGATTTTGATTTTGATTTTAATTTTGATTTTATTTTAAATGATAAATGAATTAAGTTAGTTTAGAGTTATCCCAGAAATAGCTAATGTTGTTTGATTTTCTTTGATCTTGTATAAATCTGGAACAATAATTATAGACGTCTTATCAGGGGAGTGGCGTTGATAGTTGCACCACAGTGTATACTTTAGCACCTATCATCGACACAATTTGTATTTGTCTGTATTGTTTTTCTGTTCCAATAAAGATTATTATTATTTATTATTTATTCTTTACCTAATCTTGTATGACGTCAGTCGTCGGTTACGGTTCAAAGGTCAACTAATCCTGACGCTTCCTTAACATTTTACACCCATCCATCGCCGCTAGTCATGTCAGTCTAGCCGTCATATACAGTCAAGCCAATACCTTGAAAGAAAACAATGATCAGCTGCCCATGCTGCGGTGCAAACCTATAACCTGGTAACCTAAACATGTGAAAATAGATTTTGAGCACCAGCTGACGTATTTGCCGCCGCGGTATCGGCAGCTGAAAATTTTTTTTCTTCAAGTTATTGGCGAGGTAATCTGTGGTATTGGGTCAACTAGATTTCGGCCAATTTTGAGTTAGGAGGAAATTACAGATTTTTTTTTCATCTTTTTACATGTTTGAGCGGTCGCCACCTGCTTAACCCACCAACAAAGTCACAAGTGACAAATACGAAAATGCATAATTCAACTTCCTTAATCATTTTATGAAGGAAGTCTATGACCAAATTTAAACGTGGCTCGGGGACTATGACGTTTATAATAATTTTAATATACTTAGTAGTAGGTACTTGCATAAAACTACCACTCACATTCCTTGCTTCTTAATAAAATTGTTGCTAGTTGTATTAACAAGCATCCGTGCGTTGCATGTATAATTAATTTAATTTGCACCTTCGAAGCATGCATTTTAAAACCCTTTGTAAGGAATATAAGAACTAAGAAATCCATAGACGTACAATTTAGATACTAATTTAGATACATATTTAGTGTTGTTCTTGGGAAAGTTTTAATAATACCAATGTAATATTTGCTAAGGTTTACACGAATGTCACTCATTGAAATTAAACCACTTTTTTACGTATTCATATCACGATATAACTATTAGATATTATTTACGTTTAGCCCGATGTTTCGGCTACTTTTCAGCAGCCAAGGTCACGAGGTGACTAGAGATGGTAGTTGTCACGTAGTATGAAGTATAAGTTATCTCAAAGTACCCGAATCATGATGAATTGCCGGTGCTACTATTAACGCAAACCATGGCTGCTTAAAAGTAAGCGAAACGTGGCGAATCAACGTTAATAATATCAAATAAATCGTGATAGAATCCTTTAAAAAGTGGTTTTAATTTAATACCTACGTACCTATATTTTAATGACTATTTCCTTTGCCAGTATACTTTCTTACGTTTCTTTGGAACTTCACGAATTTCTAATGTACTATGTACCTACTTTGAACTGTCTGTTCAACTTTAGAGCGGGTAAGTATTTACTTAACTGTTCAAAGGTAAGGAAATGTATATCGCAGTCGCGTAAGTAGGGAAAACTCTTCCATTCGCAGTAAGAAACAAGTAGGTTTTAATAATTAATGTTGTCTTTGAAACAGCACATGTTATAGTGTGAGTTGAATAATCTATTTGATTTGTACCTAATGTGCATGATAGTTTTGTCTGACAGTATAAGCACAGAATAGATAATAGTACTAGCGTAGTATAAGTTATTTTTATTTAGGTAAAAATCATAATCATAAATAATAGAATACTCATTATCAGTTACAAAAACAGGAAAAAGTCTTCCTTCGTTGCTGGTTATGACAGTTGGTAATGAAAACGACAAATTTAATTTTTCTTTCGTAACTGGTTATGAAAAGAAAGCAAGAAAAGCATTCCACGTTCGTAATTGGTTATGAAAATGGACGTAGCCGTATAATCTTGTGATACGAGTACTACTATGGTAAAACAGTTACGAGTTCGAATCGGATTACTAGGTATGAAAATCAGCAACTATTTGCATTCTTTTTCAAAATAACAATACCGGTCTAAGATGCAGATTAAATGCCTACTGACAAACTTTGTAAAGCAGCAGAAAACACTGTTGCTGTAGCAAAATTTTAAGCCGTCAAAATTTAAAAGTCGAATCGCTCTATGACTATTGCCTAGCGAGTCATCTAGGAATAAAGTAAACTCATGATGAAATAATGATGAAGACTGCCTGCAATCAGTTCAAAAACATCACAACAGTACTGAGGTAAACTTACCTCATCGACTAGCGTGTAATTAAGGTGTATATTTGTAGAGCAAACCAATCTTGTCTAGCTGTTAGCACACTGTACTGTGTAATAACATTTGTCATTCTGATTCACATGTTGTGTTAGATTTAGGAAAAAGACATCGGTATCATCATTACAGCTTTAATCCCTGATGAATTCCGGGAGCCGCTCTCCACTATTTCTTTTACATACATAAACTGACGCCTATAAATCTCCGAAGGGAAGGCAGATGTGTATTAACACCCACATTTCGCCAAATTTGATTTTCAGTCCCACGTAATTGAGGGCGAGCCCATTTTCGTCAAGCGGGCACTTAGTCGAGGGCTATATTTTTACACTCAGAAGAAGAACACCCCCACAGGTACTGATGGGGTGCCCTTATTCTACTCTACCGGGAACCAACATGGCTCTTTATTTTGACTTGGCATATATTAGTTTCAGGAGATCACAAGTTACTTGTGCTGCTTGTTTTGGCGCTTCAATCAATCAATTAATTAGCCCACTGCAGTCCACTGCTGGACATAGGCCTCTCCCAATGTGCGCCATTTCGTACGATTCTGCGCCTTGTTTTGGCGCTTATCTGTATAGAACTGTGTAGAATATACATATTAAAAATATACTGAGCCATGAAACGCCTGTATTTAAATTGTTAGCAGCTTCTATCTGACTGACAACAAACGCAGAGGTACGCATTTTGCCTACTTATTAAATTGTTCGTGTGTATTTGTTTTTTATTATTAATTTTCTTCCTCTTTTATTCTCAAAGAACAGTGAGTTTGATTCACAGTCTTTCTAACATTTATGTTTTTGCGATAGACCGAGAAGAGAAAAATTAGGCAGATTGAAAAATAATTGCTAATGCAGAGCAAGTAGTAAAAGTAAACAAAAAAAAAAACACAAAATGAAGGATTTTGGCACCAAAATGTTTTCAGTTTTAATTTTTTTATTTTAATTCAAGGCCATTCTTTTTAATTTAAATGTTATAAAGCAGTGTCGTTGTTAACTGTTAATGCTGTAAATGTTGTTTTTAGGGTTCCGTAGCCAAATGGCAGAATAACTTAACCCTTATGATGACCCTATGATGCGTGAGTGCATGCGTGAGCAATCAGCTTGAACGAGTAGGTATAGCTTTTTTAAAAAAGCCCATAAATCGTAAGCCTCAATTTACCTTTCATTCAATCAATACAAATATAAAACTTTTATATTATGTTGCTGCTCTGGAACTCTCCATTGGCGAGTCCGACTCGCACATGGCCGCTTTTTAAACATGCCTGAGAATAGATAAGGTAGATAAGGTGAATATTTTTGTATTTAAAAATAAGTTCATTTGATATGAGTTTCTCTCTACTAAAAACATGAAACAGTTAGAAAACTATGAAAATGCAAATTATTCAAGCGTTTTTGTAATGGGCAGTAGGTACTTACTTTATTATTGCGGAAGTCTATTTACTTTATGTCTTAAATATTAACTGGTTTTGTTATAGTGATTAGTTCTTATGAGGTATAGTATGTTTGTGTTTTGTAATTCTGAATAACATGCATAAAATTACATAGATGTAGGTAAATTATTGTAAATGTCTCTTACCTTTAGCAGATAAAAGATGAACTTGAAACTTTACATACTTCTTTTAATTTACAATTAATAATGATTACAACATCATCTTGCCGTTTTTCTCGGAGGCATTCAAGGCTTTCGACTTATTAAGTATTCTAGACTCTGCTAACTTCTCCTTCTTTGTAGTTAGCTTATATGGCCTTCATGACTGCCGTTTGATATTTTAGAAGAAATTCTGCGCCGGAGTTTCGTCCATCTATCAGCAGGTACTGGCGTCACATGCGATTCTCAAATGCCAGTTAGGTTGAAGGGGCAGGTCTATAAGACGATCATTAGGCCTGTCCTTTTACACGGCTGTAAGGCGTGGCGGCTGTTGAAGCGGCACAAGCAGGAGCTGCGGGTCACGGAGATGAAAATTCTGCTGTGAATGTGCGGAGTCACGCGTGAGGAATCTGATCGGATTCGTGTCCGTGACATTGTAGATAAAATGCAAGAGAATCGCCTTCGCTGATGTGGCCACGTCTTGCGGCAACAGCCAGGCCACGTGCGTAACAAATACCTGGCAATAGTATCCCCGCCGGGCCCAGGTAGAAGGATTGGGCCCAAAAAGTCCTGCCTTGACGTCGTGCAGAGTGACATGCGTGCAAATGTTCTCACTACCATGGACGCCCAAGATCGTGCGAAGTGGAAGAGGAAGAGCCGGAAGGCGGACCCTGAGAAACGAGGGCATCTTGGCCACGGATGTCGTCAGGATAACGTCTAAATGTCGATGATGAGCATGTACTGATTGGTTTGCAAGTGAGGTTATACTGATGGGGCTCTATTTACCACACACAAATATAACTTCAGTTGACAAGACACATAACACAATATAGAAAACCATCACGCATTGCAAACTGAACCATATCGTAATAGTAGATTGTTCAACAAGGGACTAAAACAAGCCATAATGACAGGAGATGTTTTACCCACCCGAGCGAAGCGAGGGTGGCTAATAGTTCGAGTGTCATTATGGTTGTTTAGTCCCACGTTAAACACTCTACTTTTCACTTTGAATGCAAGAAAAAAAAAGCGACGTTTTATACAAAATTATAATATGAAAAAAAAAAAAGAAATAGGCAAATATCTTTTTCAACCTAAATATATTAATTTATCATATCGATAACGGGGTAAAGCCTCCGTGGTGTGGCGGTAGTGAACGCGGTCGCTACGCAGGAGTCGCGGGTTCGATCCCCGCTCTGTGTAAATATTTGTATGCATGGATATGGGCATTTGCATTGGTCTGGGTGTTTCTATGTATAATATGTATGCATTTACAAAAAAAAATATCTAAGTATGTTTATCCGTATTCTAGATTCCATAATACAAGGTAGTATGCTTATCATGGATCTAGATAGCGTTGTGTGAAATGTTATGGAATATTTATTTATTTTTATTTATTTATAATAACAAAGTTTCTAATTTGCACAATTAATTGGTGTAAGTAATTGGTGATTACAACGCAAGTTTATTACGAATAATCTATTCAAAATTCAAATTGCAAAGAAATTTGTCCTGCGGTTTTTTTTGTTGTTAAGTGACGTACGGCTTATATGCTTGTATATATTATATTTAGACAACATTCAAGCTTGAAAAATAATTTAAAACTAATTGGAAATTGATAATAAAATGAACTTATCCTTAATACTTACATAATAATTAATTAAATTAATATCATTAATCGTGGTTCATGAAATTAAATGGGATTATTTGATTTTTTCAAATTACATTTTGAGGTTATTTCTATACACAATCACTAAAAAGGTGATAATCCTCCCATTCACAAACACCGTGATAGGCTGTTTAGGATTTATCAAAGTAAATTAAAAAAATTTACTTTAGTCCCTAGAGATTAATAATGAACTTTAGTCCCGATATGCAGGGATTAAAGTAACATTTTAAGAGCATGAGAAGTGAAAATAATTGAGTCTTACTTCAACCGCTCATTACTGATCCGGCGAAGGGTAGAAAGTTCTCGAACAAAATTAACTTCCAAAGTTAAGTAATGATGCATATAAGAAGCATCAAAAGTTTCTTTATGATTCTAAATACCTAATTTACGAGAGGAAATTGTTCTGGTAAATGTGAGAACGTTGCCTTGCTGCTACGAAGATAAAAAGGTTAAATGTGTCGTTGTGTTGGATGGGGGCTTCCGTAAGGATTTGAGATATTGGCGCAAGGCGTGACAAGGCAATGTGGATTACACTATACATATGGCTGCTTTATTAAATGCTATACAGTACTACTAGGTATCTTAACTGTATTGCAGTTAAAGAGGCTCCTAATTAACATTGAGAATTCACTTCAGTTTATACTACTAAAACATTGAAAATTTTATTGTCGGCGCAACAATTGGAGATTTTAACAAAATACTGAGAGATACTAGACCCAATTAAGTTATTGTATGTTTGTTTACGATGAACGAGAACACTACTGAGAAAGGTATTGATCAATTTTAAAATCTGCCCTGTGTTGGATTGCAATTCGTTGACTATAACCAAAATATGTAAAGTACGATTGATAATATAGGATAATCGTTATTCATAAGAGTTGAGCTATGAGTGTGTACATCAGCTTATTCTTCAAAATAGTATTTAAATCGAACAAAGAGAAAAAGTTGAATCGGTCTAGGCGGGGTTTGAACCACGATCTTTGCCTTACAAGGGCAATGCGTTGACCACTAAGCTACCAGCTACTAGCCACTAATCTGAGATTTTGACATTAATTGATCTCAGATTTTCCCTTTGCTTTGTCTCCGGTGATCCTAGAAGTGAAACCACTGACATGCATATCATACTAGGTATTTTTTGGGGCCGACCCTCCTATCAGGTCCCTTGTTATTTTATTTAAACTCATGGTTCAGAAAAGTTAAGGTAAATTCCCTCCCCGTGATGTGGGATGAAATCTGAGCACGTCATGAATAAAAACAGACTAAACACTTTTTAAATTAAGAGTGTGACGCACGAACGTGCCGTGCCGTAACGTAAACCCTGCTAACGACCCAACCGGTGTAATTACTCGTTAAAAAAATCATGCGATTTGTAAATGAAGATTTAGGGTTGACAACACTGAGTTATTAAAACATATGGAAATAAATACAATAAATGAAATTTGTTTATCAATTTTGTCTGTGCCTAGAGTTAAAAAAAATGTTTTAGGGTAATAGTGTAACTATATAATAGTGTACCTACTATCAGGCGAATCTAATACCCGATTCGGATTATAAAAATTGCATGACCAGTCCCTGAGAGCGGGCACTAAATGAGCAACATGGATCCTACTAATTTGCCCTTTTTAAAGCCAAATGTGAAAACAAAGATATCCTTATGTCAGTGTTTATTAAATATATATGCATGTAATATTCTATTAAATAAGTTTAATAAATACTGATATTCAAAATATAATGGCAGTTTTTCATAATCGAACTTATTTAAATATTGAAATCTTCACATCACTATTTAATAATCTTGAAACAACCCTAAGTAAACATTCCAATAAAATATTTATTAATTCGTATTTCGGATTAATGCATCTTGTTCAACTTAATCTTTAGAAGCACTCAATTCATTTTGGCAGACTTATTTTTGTGAAGAAATAATTTCTACAATGGTGTAGTTACATTACATTTGAATTCTAGTAATTTCACACCTATTATTTAATTCTTTTGTTTGATTTAGTAGAAAATTGATCCAAATTAAAACCCGACGGTAGTCTGGCCCATGGTGCTAATGAGAAAGCCGATTTCTTGGGTAATCTCTTTGCGTCTAACTCGACTATGAACAATGGGAATGCCGAGCTACCTATTCTCTCCAGCCTGTGTTGCTTCTATGCCGAAAGTAAAAATCACGCAACGGATGGTCCGGCGAGAACTAAAATCCTTAGATGTTCGGAAGTCGAGTGGGGCCGGACGGTATACCGGCGATGGTGCTCAGGCACTGTGCGCCCGAGTTGTGCCCAGTACTTACACGCCTTTTCGCGCTCTCTTATTCCGCGTGACAAGTCCCAGCCTCTTGGAAGACCACGTTCGTACATCCAGTGCCTAAGAAAGGCGACAGGAGCGACCCGTCCAATTACAGGCCTATTGTTA
Source organism: Eilema caniola (assembly GCA_949126895.1). Lineage (NCBI taxonomy): Eukaryota > Metazoa > Arthropoda > Insecta > Lepidoptera > Erebidae > Eilema > Eilema caniola. Next base: position 17,288,657 of record OX421477.1, read on the forward strand.
TAACCTCCCTACTTTCGAAGTTTATGAAGCGCATTATTAATATGCAGCTCTTGAGATACCTGGAGGAAAACGATCTACTGAGCGATCGACAGCACGGCTTTCGCCACCGTCGCTCTGTCGGTGACCTTCTTGTGTATCTCACAAACCGATGGGCGCAAGCCGTCGAGAGTCGGGGGGAGGCAATAGCGGTCAGCCTCGATATAGCGAAGGCCTTTGATCGGGTCTGGCACAGAGGTCTTCTTACGGAGTTGCCATACTATTTACTCCCTAAAAGACTATGCGAATGGATTGCCAGCTTTTTGTCCCAACAGAAGTATCCAAGCCGTCGTCGATGGTAGTTGCTCGGACCGCATGGATATAAACGCTGGTGTCCCATAAGGTTCCGTGCTGTCTCCGACCCTGTTTCTGCTGCATATCAATGATATGCTATCTGATGACTCCATCCATTGTTATGCGGTCGACAGTACCGGGGACACGTGTTACACGGGCCGTGCAAATGTCTCTCAGTCCAAGGTGAAGGAGAGTCGCGAACAACTTGTGTCCGAAATCGAGACTACTCTCTTGGGAGTATCCGATTGGGGTCGACTAAACCTAGTCCAATTCAACCCTACTAAGACACAAGTATGTGTATTCACCGCTAAGAAAACCCCATTTATTGTAGCGCCGCAATTCCTGGGTACATCGCTTACCATTTCCTCGAGTATGGGGATCCTAGGCGTCGACATCTCAAGCGACGTCCAGTACCGCAGCCATTTGGAGGCCAAGGCCAGGCTGGCATCTAAGAAACTAGGAGTACTTAACAGAGCGAAGCAGTACTTCACTGCGGGGCAACGACTCCTTCTGTATAAGGCACAAGTTCGGCCCCATATGGAGTACTGCTGTCACCTTTTTGCCGGAGCACCTGCATACCAGCTTGATCCCTTCGAATCGATACAAAGACGGGCGTTGAGGCTCGTCGACAATCCCATACCCGCAGGCACTGTGGAACCTCTCAGCCTCAGAAGGGACTTTGCCTCACTGTGTGTGTTCTACGGCCTATACAATGGTTTGTGCTCAGATGAATTGTTTCACATGATGCCGACAGCTACTTTCTATCACCGCACCGCTTGCCATAGACAGGGAGTTCATCCTCACACATTGCGACCAGAAATGGTGCGAACCGTGCGGTACGAATGGAACTGCATCCCACGCACGCTCAAGTTGTGGAACAAGCTCTCTTCTGTGGTTTTCCCAAGCGACTACAATATGGGGTTCTTCAAGAAGGTCATTAGAAGGTTTCTTCAGGGTCGGCAGCGCGAGTGCGACGCCCTGATGGTGCACACGTCCATAGGCCACGGTAACCACTTTCTATCAGGTGTGCCGTGTGCTTGTCTGCCACCTGAGTGGTATAAAAAAAAGTAAGCAATGCAATCAAAATCTACTAAATCAAACAAAAGAATTAAATAATAGGTGTGAAATTACTAGAATTGAAATGTTTACTAACTACCATGCATTGCTTGATTGCGGTTATAATTTTGATAACAAATTGTGATTGAGTTATTATGTACAACAGTAAACCGATAATAATTATAATCGTATATAGATACGGCTCTACTTAATAATCCTTGTTGGCAGTTGGTTAACAATAGTGTGCAAAAGTTTTGAGGTTAGAATGTAGGCACAATATGTATCTTTGTCACCCACAAAGAAACATATTACACCTACATTCTAACCTCAAAACTTCACACCCCATGCATAATGCATAACAACCTTAATAATAAGTTACAGCATTTAATGGATCAAAGGGCTTTTCCTTCAGAGTTTTATGGGAACCAAAATCTGAAACGAAGATTGAAAATGGGAGCGAAGTTTGAAATGGTTGGGAAATGGCGAAGTTTACGTTTTCGAGAAAGATATTGGTTTGTATATCTACTTCGAAGATGCTGTGAAGGGAATAAATAAATTAAGTTCATTTGATATTAGAATATATTGCTTTAATACATTTTACAGGCGTCATAATAAGACATAAATAACGATTAATATGATTTATTATTTAAACGTACCTGATTTAGATTTCAAGACTCGACTGCCTTGTTTAATACAAGAGGGCTCTAAAATGTAAATCTCGGAGGCAACCGGAATCAACACTACAAATTATTATGATGGCTGCTCATGTAATAGGTATAACTTTAAAAAAAGAATAGCGGAAATTCTTATCATTTTGATATTGCGACGAAGCCTGAGAACCGCATGCGTTCAGGAATATTCCTTTTCTTTGTTATTTGTACTAAAAATGTAGTTTATTTTCTTTCTTGGTAATGTATGCAACTATGTATTACAGTATTATAGACCAACAACCACTTAGTTTTCCTAAATACTACGGAACGTGAGAATAGTAAGTAGTAAGAATACAATACTAAAATAACATTGCATATTGCTACATTATTGTAATGAGTAGCGCACTTATCTTTTGAAGGATGCTACTTTGAGTATCAGCAAGGCTGTTACCCGTATTTTGCTAGAAAGATCAAACGTTGAACGTTTTGCCGACAGATTGTTCAGTGGTTCACAAAGGAGGTTTATGATTTAAGTGCATGGTTAAGGGCCTAGCTTTGTTTTGTGGAGTTGCCTTCCTCCTCAAGAAAAGTAGTAATAAATATCAAACATTGAAATAAAACCACTTTTTTAACGGATTCATTTGTTACGATTCCTGACGGACGATTTATTTGTTATTGTTTACTTTTAGATTATCAAAGGTTGCTACCTTTTTGCGCGTGTTCACATTACATTACTTAAGCTTTGATAAACCACAGATTCTCGGTAAAGAGCATAGATATATACCAAGAATGATCTGTGAGGCTATTGAAATTAAAAAACACCCAAATTTTAATGGAGAAGATGATTGGAGCGTATCAGCAGCCTGGGACCCAGTCATCCACTTAATCAAATCTAATAAACAGCAAAATACAGCAAGACTTAACGACACAGTGAACTCAGTCTGTGTAAATAGTAACACTAACAATTCATCATGATTCGGGTACTTTGAGATAACTCACACTTCACCTTAGTCAAACCGCGAACATGGCTGCTGAAAAGTAGGTAGTCGAAACATCGGTCTAAAAGTAAATAATAACAAATAAATCGCAATAGAATCCGTTAAAAAGTGGTTTTATTTCAATGAGTGATGTTCGCGTAAACTTTAGAAAATATTAAATAAATATCAATATCACAGTGTGTTGTTACATTTCTTTTCTCGTCTCTCCAATCAATTTAAACTTTGTGAATATGCATAGTTCAAAGATAAAAAAAAAAAATATTCCTTCCACTCTGCATATTTGTGATGTTATAAAATGTTACAAATATAAGTGAATACAAAAATAGTATTAATTCAAAATAGAATAAGACATACAATTAAGATAATATTACAGAAGTAGCATCACAATGTTTAATCTTAACAGTCAAGAATATCTAAGTTTTATGCTCTAAATATTTTATATTTGGGAAGTGTCTATCAATAGCTGTCAAACGAAGTATTTATTCATGTTTTAATCCTAAGTTGCCTTCTATTTTCTTGTGTTAGTAGATATTAGGTCTACTTTGCCTATTTTATTGTTGAAATGTAAACTTCTTTAGGCTTTCACGGCCGGCGTTGCCTGTAGAATATACTGCTTCCGGGCATGGTCCATATGAAATTTGCGTTCCAGACGTTTTGTCGATCACTGCGGTCGATATCTTCAGTGGCGCAGGTTTGGATGGCGACGAGTGCGTAGACCTTGCTTCGTCGGCGACTTCGCTGCGACTGATGTTTGATCTTGAGTCGCTGGCGTAGCCTAGTTGTTTCCCGGTGGAGTAGAATAGGGCCACATCAGCTCTGCTTGTGGGTTTCATAGAAGGCGACTAAGGCAGTTTTCAAGCTGATAGTAAACATCAAACACCCGCCCACTTGATGGCAATAGGCTCGATCCCTATTTCTTGGGACCGAAAATCTTAGTTGGTGAAAGGTGGGTGTCAATACACCTCTGCCTACCCCTAAGGGGATTTGCAGGCTTGAGTATATGTATAATATTGTAATTAGATCTCTGGCTATCAATACGTGCTGCTAGTTGTTTTCTTTGTAGCATTGAATCGATAAGAGGTCACATAATTACTAAATAGTTATTTTGTAAGAGCACAAAGTATTTACTTTTGGGAGCCTGCTGTAGATATTTTCAGTGTCTTTTGTTAGAGATTTTTAGACGCTTTATAGAGTTTTGAAGGTAAGCTATCATTGGAACTGGTCCAGTTATTGGCATTCTAAATAAAAAATCAAGGACTGAATTCAATTATTAATTTCATACAAATCATTAAAATTGTTACCGAGATTGAAGGTATAGAGCTTAATAGTATTAGATAATTATATTATTATACTCTTTATTCATTTTAAAAACTTACAAATTATATTATTAAATACATATAAAAAAAAACATCTATTTAAAAATATAAAAAGTAGTGTCCCACCGGTATCGGATACAAGGACCAAGCTACCGGTGGTTAGGGCTCCAGAGAAAGGAACTTTTTCACGATGCGCGCCGTATCAAGGAGCACTGCCTTCTGCATCTGGTCCTTGATGCAACTGTCTAACCCGAGCCTCTTCAGGTGTTGGTCGAGGCTCTTTGCTATCAGTCCGTTGACTGACACGACTATCGGTACAATGATTGCTGAGTCAACATTCCACATGTCGACAACCTCGTGAGCCAAGTCTAAGTATTTGATCTGTTTATCTTTCTCAGCTTTCACGAGATTCTCGTCATGAGGAATGGTGACATCGACAATCAATGCTCGGCGTTCGGATCGGTCTATCACCACAATGTCAGGCTTGTTGGCTACAACAGTCAGTGATGATAGATCGATCCCAGTACAATGTGATATGACTATTTTCTAGAACTGGCTCAGGAACATACCTATAGTAAGGCACCTCAACTTCCACAAGGTTGTATTTCAGAGCAAGTATTATTATTATTAGATAGAGTATAAGATACGGGTATAGAGATGATGGTAGGGGGTATGTAACTGAATTTTGTATTAAGAGCTTGCAATTTCTCTACAATATCGCTTGAAATTTGATTACTTACCTCAGTTAGAGTGAACGTTTGAACATTTGACACTATTCAATGCATTAATATTATTATATTAAAAGCGTCATATATCATCTTAATGGTATTGATTTAATTTGATAGTAAAGTTTAGTGTCAAGCAAATGGAAACACGTCTACCTAAGAGTACAAAATTAATTTTCAAGCCGTCAAAGTTTGGGATACCTTGCATCTATTTTATATACCTAAGGTAAAAAGTTACTGTCTCAGCGGAGTAGGGAAAGTGAATTCAAATGATGTTATACATATTTGATCCAGCCTCCATTCCCAAGTCAATCACTCTATTGTTTAACGATTCTTTAAATATTCTTTTTTAGTTATTTCTAATGTGTATTTTTCCATTCATACAACACTAAGGAATGGACCATGTTAACAGCGATTGAAGTTTCTCTCATCATCTACATTAAGAAATTATCCTGATAGCATTCGAGGCCATGATGCCCTCGGAGCTCAGGGTCCATCTTCCGGCTCTTCCTCCTCTACTTCGTACGATCTTGGGCGTCCATAGTAGTGAGACCATTTGCACACATGTCACCCTCCAGCGTACTCCTACCTGGACCCGGCGGGGGCACGATTGAAGCTTATATATACCATTTATATCTACTTAATTTCGTTAAAAGATGTTACCTCGTCACTTTCGACCACTTACTAGAAGTTGTATCATTTCGAGTAAAATACACTGTTATGCTTGTCCTCATTCCGAAATCAATATTAACAGAAGGATAATAATCTTGAAAACTAAAATGTTACTATACACGTGAATGTTATTGAATCACATCAAAGTTATCTGTGATACATAAGTTAAAGTTTTCACAAGTGTGCATGTTGCTTATCAAACTGTAATCAAATACAAAACAAATCAATGTTTACAAACGTGCGCGTTAGGGAATCAAAACAAATTAAATATATTCCGCGATCACATTGATTCTCGTTAAAATTAATAGGTATAATAGTTTATCATAATCTCGGAATTCACGCAATATTGTTTGACACTATAATGTAATGTCAATTGAATCTGGTAAAATTACAACACAATTTGAACTAGTAATCCAGCTCTTGTTTACATAATTTGTGCGTAATTCGAGGATATTCGTATATATAGATTTAAAGGCATGTGTTACAAAGTCAGTGAGAAACGATTTTAAACAAAGTATGATATGATAAAAATCGTTTATTTCCTTGGTGTACGAAAAGTGAAGGCATCATACACCCTCATTTAAACATGTTGCTAATCTGGAATCAGCTTCATGAAAAGAGAATACAGCTTTATCATCGTGAAATACGCGAATGGGCTGTTGTGATTGTATATGGAAGGCATCATTTATGACGATTTTAATTTCTGAGCAATTTTCAGAAACTTCGAATACATACAGCCTCCGTGGCGTGGCGGTAGTGAACGCGGCCGCTACGCAGGAGGCGCGCGCGGGTTCGATCCCTACTCAGTGCAAATATTTGCATGCATGAATATGTATATTTGCATTGGTCTGGGTGTTTCTATGTATAATATGAATGTATTTACAAAAAAAAACGTACCTAAGTATATCTAAGTATGTTTATCCGCATTCTAGATTTCATAACACAAACTAGTTAAGCTATGCTTACCATGGGTCTAGATAGCGTTGTGTGAAATGTTGTGGAATATTTATTTATTACTTATTTATACGTAACTACGAAAACACTAGTAAATCCCCGTAGGGGCAGGCAGAGGTGTATTAATGCCCACATTTCGCCAACTTGTATTTTCGCTCCCACGTAACAGGAGGTGAGCGTATAGCCGTCAAGCCAGCACTTGTGGGCTATATGTTTACTGTCGCAGGTAGAACGGCCCTATCCCTTAGTCACTTCTACGACAGCCACAGGAGGAGATGGGGTGCCCTATTCTACTCCTAAGGAAACCAGAACCAACACGCCACGAACACATCTACACAATAATCTTGCACTAACAAGATTTCGACTTTGAATAATCTCATTTTCTGGTCTGTAACTAGGCGTACATGTAAGCGCAATGCACTTGTATGCGACAGTGCAAGATTGAATATATAATATTTTTTTATCACTAATGGTTGTTTTAACATTTTGTTGATGCTGACATGGCTGTTCGCTTAATTGATGGCAATGGGAAAAGAGCCTTAATAAGATAATTTTATAAGTCAACTTGAGTTTGTACATAATTAATTTTATGAACAGACGTTGCCTTGATTTTAAACGTTGCGTTCATCAACTAAATATCAAAATTAATGAAATTATTGTGAACAATATAATCATCATCCTAATGTAGTTACCGGTTGCATCTGGTTTTCATTTCGGACGGGTCTGATTATTCTTTCTCCATTCTCCTCTTTTCGATTTGATTATACGGCTCTAATGGAAGCAATTGCCGTCAGACCTCCCGATCCTGAAGGGAAATTCTGCGCCTAAAGGTGATTTTCCACTAGGCTAGGCGAGGCGAGGCGACGAGAGAATTGAAATTTGTATTAAAAATTGTTTGTACATAATTAATTTTATGAACAGACGTTGCCTTGATTTTAAACGTTGCGTTCATCAACTAAATATCAAAATTAATGAAATTATTGTGAACAATATAATCATCATCCTAATGTAGTTACCGGTTGCATCTGGTTTTCATTTCGGACGGGTCTGATTATTCTTTCTCCATTCTCCTCTTTTCGATTTGATTATACGGCTCTAATGGAAGCAATTGCCGTCAGACCTCCCGATCCTGAAGGGAAATTCTGCGCCTAAAGGTGATTTTCCACTAGGCTAGGCGAGGCGAGGCGACGAGAGAATTGAAATTTGTATTAAAAAAAGTTCAATCCTCTCCCAGTGCATCTTTGGTGGAAACAGTGTGGATTGACGAGAATATTGACGCCTAATTTTTGCTTGGAGTTTTCGGCATTGACGCTAGAACAAAGTTATATCGAGCATTGTGTGTGAGCTGTCTAAAATACATTTATATATGAAGCATACGGGCGGTTCGCGGCCTCGTCCGTCAATTTTTTGGGCCTGTAAGAATATTGATAATAAAGAGTTTGGGCGCACTCTGCCATTATACTATCGCAGTTTTTTTTAAAGAAAAATGCCTTCATTTTGAACAGCTGCAGCACATAAAAACAGATACAATACGAAATAAATTGTACAGTATTCATAAAAAAATAAAGTACGTATACTTATTGAACTATTCTTTTTTGCAACGGCAACACTTCCCATCCCTACCTTATCTGCAGTGTAACCCACAAAGGCATGCGCACATAGAGTTATACGTCTGTGGTGCATCCACAGCCATTACACAATCTTATGACACTATCGAGATAATCTATACCATTGTTATAATTGATATGCAATCAATGGATCTATCCCTTTATGATTTCACAGATCCGTAGGTAAATAAAGTGTATAAAAGCGGTAAATAAAGAATCATTATATTAAAATTAAACATTCATCAACTGTGACGATGAAACATGATGATTGAATGATTCAGACAGATAACGCCGAAAAAAGTTGCAAAGATACAATAAGCTTAAATTAAAATACAATATAGGTAGAATATTTTCCAAAAACGTTATGATGATATTCAAACACGACTATACCAATTAATTAAAAAAGAGTACAAATCTTTCTGTTATAAAATGTATCTATAATTAATGTGGAAACTTAACCACAAAATGGCACCTTGTGGTTACTAATTGTAAAATTATTTTGTTTTTTTATAATACAGCTGTTATTGTTTAATTATTGTGCCTGTGTAATAGTTATTATTATATAATCCTTTGACAATGAATCATCGATAGGTATTCATCATTTAGACGTTGTAAAATCGACCTATATCTATCCTATCCTTTCTCTCTAAAGTGCTCGAACGACTGGTTCACTCTCAGCTAACTGATTTTCTGTCTAAAAATTCTCTCCTAAATCCTTTCCAGTCAGGTTTTCGTCCTGGCCACAGCACTACGACAACCCTGGTTCATATTACGGAAGACATCAGAGCAGGTATGGAAAATGGCGAGTTAACAGTTTTAGCCCTCTTGGACTTCACTAACGCCTTTAATAACGTTGATTTTGACGTTTTACTCGGCATATTGCGCTCTCTAGGCATATCTCCAGCAGTAATTGACTGGTTTCTGAGTTACCTATTTGGTCGCCGGCAGCGTATCTGCATCGAAGACACTGTCTCCGCATGGTGCTCAACGTCTGCTGGTGTACCACAGGGTGGCGTGTTATCTCCTCTACTCTTCGCAGTTTTCATAAACTCAATCACTAATCATCTTACTTCTTCCTACCACCTTTACGCAGATGATCTGCAAATTTACACTAGGGCCACCCAAGATAAACTGAGGGATGCCGTCAACACTATCAACGAAGACATGATTAAAATATGCGATTGGAGTAAATCATTTGGTCTGAGGGTGAACCCAAGTAAGACTCAAGCTATAGTCATTGGCAGCCCTTACGCTATCTCAAGAATAGACTGGTCGCTTCTCCCTCTAATCTCCTGTGATGGTACAAATGTGCAGTATAGTGACAAAGTCAAAAATCTAGGCATTTATATTGACAGTAGTCTTTCTTGGTGCCCTCAACTTCAGGAGGTCAGCCGCAGAATGTTTGCCACAGCGGGGTCCCTGCGTAGGCTCCGTAGCTTATTACCCATTACTACGAAAACTGCGCTAGCTCAATCTCTTTTTCTTCCCATTCTTGATTATGCTGATGCCAGCTATCCAGATCTCACCGAAGACCAACTAAATAAACTTGAGAGACTCCAGAATCTCAGTATCCGGTTCATATTTGGACTTCGTAAATATGACCACATCTCCGAATATCGTGAAAAACTCAAGTGGTTACCTATACGCCTTCGCCGAAATGTTCATATTCTTTCACTTCTCTATAACATCCTTTTTCATCCTCTTACTCCTGTCTACTTAAAAGAACGCTTCACTTTCCTTTGTGATTCTCATTCAAGGACCCTGAGATCGTCAGTGAATCTGAAACTGAAAATGCCTAGGCACTCCACAATGTTCATGGACAAATCTTTTACTGTTCAAGCTGTCCGATTGTGGAATGCCTTACCTGTCACTATAAGACGTGCGCAATCAATGCCTGTATTCAAAAGATTGGTTACGGCCCACTATCTGCAAGAGAAATGATGTCCTTTCATATATTAACATACTTTTCCCTTTCTCTCTCTGTCTTGCCTAACTATGTCTTTATTATGTCCAATAGCATGTAATATTTATGTACTACTTTACTAATTATTATATGTATAGGAAGTTTATAAATGTGTACCTAAGTCTATGTAAATATTTACTACTCTATATATTTCCGATGTCTTGTATAATATTATTAGTATGTATGTTTTATTATGTAATGTACCTTTATCTGCGTACGAAGGTACTTATATATAATCACTTCCACTCATTATTTTAATAAAAGTACACCAAACTGCCCCAAATTTCTACGCCTATTTCTTTCTCCATCCTATGGTTGCCTGTAAGAGATTGCCTCAGTGCGATAAGGCCGCCAATTGTGTATCACGTGTATTGTACCTACCTCTAAGTTGTAATTTATGTTTTTTTTGGTGAACAATAAAGAGTCATATTATTATTATTATTCCTCTTTATTTACATTTTTATTCTTATAAATTATATTTTTAAATACATATACTCATATAAAAACATATATTTAAAAATATAAAAAATAGAGTCCCACCGGCATCGGGCACAGGGACCAAGCTACCGGTGGCTAGGGCTCCAGAGAAAAGATTATTATTATTAGCTTGATTGGGAGTCAGTACAACATTTTAACTGCGAACATTTATATGCCGTAGTCTAAAGAAAATGTTTGTGAACTTAACCTTGTTCTTTTGAGTAAATAAAGAATTATTATTATTATACTCATTAAAATAGCCCAAAAATCACTACTATGAACCATTCATCCAAAACCTCGGGCCCACATGAAACACTGTCGAAAGATGTGGAATTTTAGATCAAAGAAGTTACTTGTATGCCTTTTTCATAGGAAGTTTGTGAGGATCCTAATAGTATTGGAGAATAATGCTCGTACCCAGGGATGTGAAATTTGGTATAGTTAAAGTTTATATAGCTGAATTTAACTACCAAACACAAAAAAACAACAGTGTATGTTATAAAACAACATTGAACTGACCAGAAATTACCACAACAATATTGTTCTGCAATGCTAAATACTCCTCATTTAAAAAGCCACGTGTAAAGAGATTCGCCGTGGGAAAATTCGTTACGAATTTCATTGTGTTAGTTTTGTAAAAAATATGTTGGTAGCAGTTGACATTTCAATTATTTTGGTTATACATATGGCAAAATAATAATTTCAGTGTTCATACAAAATGTATGGGTACTAAGTAGGTATGCTAGGGGTCCTATATAAAACGTTGGGGTTTAAGTATACCTCTTTTATACCACGTAGGTGGTTATCGTGGCCTATGGACGCGTGCAAAACCAGGGGCGCTGCCGACCCTGAAGAAACCTAATACCCATCTTGAAGAACCCCATATTGTAGTTGCTTGGGAAAACCACAGCAGGGAGTTCATTCACAGCTTGAGCGTGCGTGGGATGAAGTTCCTTTCGCACAATTTCTGGTTGGAATGTGTGAGGGTGAATTACCTGTCTATGACGAGCGGTGCGATGTTAGAATGTAGCTGTGTGCATCACTATAAGACGAGGTTTCGGTGCAGGATTGTTTCGGGGATGACGTGTAAAGGCAAAACTAACCAAATTACTGAAAAAGTAATAGGAGAGCGGGCCCCGTGCCTCAAAGTGCAAGCTTTGGATGCTTTCTGATTACATTAGAAAATTCCATTTTAGTAGATATTTTCAAGAAGCATCTCTTGCTAAAAATATGAGACATATTTTGCCAAGCTTGCTCTCCCAGCCAAGACTTGGCGAAATATCATTACCTTTCATTAAGCAATGAAAGGCTATAATATTTCACCAAGTTTGTGGTAACAATTGTGGACCCTTATCCACAATTGTTATCATAAACATTATATTTCTCTTGACAAACTTGCCATCATGAAATTCAATAGACAGAATAATAGGCATGAAAAATTTCATGTAAGTATGCCTGCTCGCAGAAATCGGTCTAAAAGATAAAACTGTTGTACTACTTTCATAGACATTACGTTCATTGTTAAATCTTTTTGCCTTAACGAATAGAAACTCATACCATCCATAGGCAATCTATAGGCATCCTCTGTTACTTTTTGTTGTTACCAACAACTAATTTTGGCGTAGTGAGAACTTAAGTTTGAAGAATTTTTTGTGGTATAATAACGAATCAATGTATAACATAAATTGTTATAAATAATAAAATTAACTTATAGAAACGGCAAACTACACGATATAGAAAGAAAAATAATGAAACGTTTAAAGTTAGATTTTAGAGTTACTTATAATAATATCTAGAAATAGATATCTGGTTAGGACCCTTAACCGAATTTGAACAGCAAACGAATTTGTTATCAGAGATTGAATTTATAATATTGTTTATCTTTTGGATGTAAATTCAAAAGTGAGAGGTTAAAGCGACCTACAATCACAATCAGAGAAGATAAATACTATTACACAGTTATGTAGATAAATTCTCTACTTGTTAGACATTTCTCCGCGACTGTGTTTGTAATTTCCTTTCACCGGATTCCAAGTACTATCTATAGTAGTTATGAAGACGATCTTATTAAGGAATGGGAACTGAAATTAAATTTTTCTTTCTTTCTAGAAACTTAATTTTATTCTACTAATATTACAAATTGTGATCGTCTGTTTCGATGTGCGGATGTATGAATGTTTGTTACTCTTGCACGCAAAATCTACCGAACGGATTGGGATGAAACTTGACACAGAGTTCACAAAAACTTCCAAGAATTGTATCAGTATTGAACGCAATAAGGATAGCGAATGATGTTTCTGATCGGTGTTGATGCTTGGCGGGAAAATACAGCTATTTTTTATCCAGGGAATGGGTTCCTTTGGGTGGCGGGAACAGCTAGTGCGGCCTTCCCGTAGTGGGAATCATCAACAGAAAATATGTGAGGACCTTTTTGATCTATTTTTTCAGTATACAAAAGAGTTATTCATAAATTTTGTGACTAATTCGCACTCAAAGCATTCGTCACTGTGCTTCTCAGCATATGTCTGACAATAAGAATGTATTGACGATGGGTTTGTGGGTTATTCCAATATTTTTTCCTTGTACATTAATTGTAACATATTATTGTTGTTTTTCAATGTCTTCTATTTCTTGTAGGTACATAAAATTACAAGACATTAATAGCGGATATTAATAGCTGTCTGTGCCTTGCAGTTTCACCAAACGATGCTGTTGCCATTGTTATTTGTACCTTTTTTGTAGGGGGGAGGGGTGTTCCAAGACCTGTGTTTGTCTTAGTCGGTTCTAGTCCAAGGAGTCTGTTAGTGGATTTCCTTAGATGTCTTGAGTCCATAGATGCCAGAGGCGATGTTGCCAATGGTATATCTTAAAATAAAAGTATAGATCAGATTCTTTTAAGATGATTGTACCTAATTATTGATTAAATTGAATAAAATGCCATTACGATTATTACAATAATTAACGTCTGATCCACTGAATTTTGAGTCAGTATTCATTTACGAGGGCATAGAAATTAATCGAATTTGAATAAACGGTAGACAGAATATTGCTAAAATATAACTCAAGAGACCTTTTTGAAAAGAACACTCTACTGAAAAACGGGTCTCGAATTTAACTCACTTAGGTTTTGCACTTTTATCCATTCTGTGCTAAGGGTTAACTCCTTTTTATTTACTATTCAAATCTTAAAAGTTTTATAACTTATCTAGCTGTTGAAATCCAATCGATAAGCGCTAACAAGATAAACTGACTGAACTCTTCCAAGGAGTCGTAAAATTGTAGACTAATTTAACTAGTCTGCAATTTTTCGACTACTTGAAATAAAATTAGTTCAAGGTTATTTTGAGTAACTACCTTTATATATATGAGGTAACCGGTACCTGACGAAGATTTATTCGAAACATGTCGTAATATTATAAATTAAATACTACACAGTGATAAAACAAAATAAAATTGTGTGGAACTTGTATCGTGTGTTTTTTCATATATTGTAATATATAAGGGTAGTAAAATGAAGTTCCATCAAGAAGTATCAACAAATTCAGTCAATTACATTATTTTGGGTAGCTTTGGGTTCTCAGTTTTTCAGTCCCAGAAATTTTAAACCACTTGAGTACAAAAAGATTTTTCAAATCTTCCTGTTGTTTGTGCTCTACACAGAAGTTTATAAAGGTATTTTATAGAGATACCTCGGAATGATAAATTTAGAATAAGGAAGTAAGGCCATTATTACCTTTAAACTATGGAGGGCCGACGATGGGCTGAGAGTCCTCTCCGGACCCACTCTGCCCTTCTCGAGCATTACTTGTTTGAAGATGGAGACGGCGGCAGACCACGAGACTCATTATCTTCTAAATCTTTTCTTCCCTAAACTCGTAAAGAAAGCCTGTGTCAGAGTCTCGTTCGTCAATTGGCAGGTGAACCGACTTGCAGGTTAGCTTGTATTGGGCCCTAAATATCATAGTGCCGTCCCCCCATACATCCATCCTTCGCCTTACGAATATCTACAACGAGTTTATTTTACAACAAGTTGTAGAATTGTTTTGTTCCAGTGTTATCTGTTCTATTTTAAGATTTTCCGCGTGTGTTATCGGCACAAAACATTGTTGAATATTCCGGGTCAATGGCGTACTAAAAAAAATGTTTGTATTTCGTGATCAGGTCCAAATTAACTCTATTATTGAAACTTATTTCAGGTCGACGTTTCCTCGTACAGACAGACGGATGTATACCTATCTATTGTTGCAGCGATACATAGACTTTTTGTGCATATAATTTAATATGGAAATGAGTAGATATAAGAAATGAACATGATACATAATTATCTTAAAAACAAACTAAGTAATCGTGATAATTACCAAACACAGAATATATATATTATCTGTTTGTTAGAGGTATGGGTATAGGTTCCATAACTTCCATACTACACTTGCAGAGCGCTAATTTTTTTTACCCTTCCAAGTGTGAAGACTTATGTCACTTATCTCTTATGTGTAAATTAGAATCTGTTAAACCACATTAGTCGTTGACTACTTAAATAACATTTTCAAATAAAGAAGCTTTCAATCATGGTACCGCATGAACTCATATATTATTCGTATTCATGGTCAGTACAATTCAACGTCAGACCTTCGGTTCTTTAATAAACGATGAACTGCAGTCATATTAGTGATTTTCATCGAGCGGGTTAAAGCTAGCAGACTAGACCTACTAGATTTCATACTGGAAAAATTGAATCAAAACTTCAATGTTCTTAGTAAAACCGTTTGACAGATTTAGCGCAGTTGAGCTTTTCAACCACTATTGGTTGTCGGAATTTCTAAGTCTGACTTAAGTCCTTTAAAAGAGCTTCCTCAGCAATCATTGTGTCACTCAATCTTAGTTTAAATTGGAGATATTTTAAAGGAAAAACAAATGTCGGCGGCTGAATTCGAATTTGTCGAATAAGGAATCTGAGCAATGAAAACTATATTTTGTTTTTTTTTTTTTAAAGATTATTAGCAACCGAAATTATCGAAATTACTAATAATCCCTCTAACCCCTCCAACTAAGCTAAATTGCTTGTGCTAGGAGTGGGTTCACGTCGGTAGTGTAATGGCCAGGATTCGAACCCGGGACCTCTCGATCGTGAGGCCGACTCCTTAACCACTAAGCTACCGACTTTGCTTGGATGGTTCTCTAAAAGAATTCCTGTATCACTAAACCCACCACAGTCCACTGCTGGACATAGGCATCTCCCAATGTGCGCCATTTCGTCCGCAACAAGTATCCATTGCGGCTTGTGCCAACCACACTAAGAACACAGGAGCTTTTCAATTATTGACAGAATGCTTCTATTAAGTCCAATTTTTCACGATTAGAAGACATTTACATCAGAATTTCTTCAATAGACACGAATTTTCTCAGTTCACATTAAGAATGACCTAATGATATTCGTATCAAACTCGAAATAAGTAAAGAACTTGGCAATGTCTATCTTTCTTAGTACTCAAAGCTAAAATGGTCCCTTAGTCTTGATTGGAACAAAAATATTTTTTTGGATTTTTAGTATTTTTCACGATTTCACCAAAATCTGTGACTGCAGTTCAAAATATTTTCTTAAGTTAGGGAAGGTCTTCTAAGAACATTTTGCTGTAACTACAACGGTTAAGCTACCTGTCCTTACAGCATGGTTACAAATTACAAAAATATTAGTAAAGATACCTGAAATAGCGAACAAGTACGCAACCAGTGTAGAGAAAAAATGGGCATGGACCGGCAAATTTTAAATTCTTTGCAGGCAATCCAATCTTTACTTCACCACGGGAGCTGACTCATTTACTAAGCACCCGATCAAGACCCTGTTCCCTCAGGTGATTCGTTCTCTTTGTATCAAATCGATGAAGCAGTGCGGTTCGGGACAACAGGTGAGCGAACACCTTAAGCATTCCAATTTAGAAGACGAGTGATTTAATTGAGTACGATGATATCAGGTTGGGGATTACAAGCTGGATTTATAGGATTTGTTATAAAACTGATAAAGTCACTCAAAAGTTCAAAATTCTGTCCACGGATTTTAAGTTTAATTAGATTTGTTCTCAAGGTAGTAAACTTATTGTTCATTTTGATAATATATTTCGTAATAGGTTAGTATTCGTGATACATCTGAACGACTTAAGTGATTAAAGTCGAATAATATACACAGTGGGACAGCCTCAGTGGCGTAGCGGTAGTGAACGCGGACGCCACACAGGAGGCGCAGGTTCGATCCCCGCTGAATGTAAATATTTGTATGCATAAATATGGGTATTTGCATTGGTCTCGTCTTGCCTTGGAGAGCAATAAATTGCAGAATATAGTGTACAGTATAAATTACACTTTTAAACGCTTCTGCTGCACCGCACTACCAGGCTTCACTACTGGTAGTACCGTCGGGATTTCTTTTCTCTACTGCTTCCCAGTAGTGTCGTCGGTGACAAAAACATTACAAGTCCTAGTACAATTAATTCAATTGAAAACAATTACTTTATGTAATGTTATAATGGAAAACACAACAATGGAGACACACTCAGATACACACAGACACACGCACACGCACACCATATTTTACTCTAATTATATTATACTTCGACTTTATTTTGTTCTCATTAGGTAATTTTTATTTTATTTCAAGTTGATTTGTTTTGATTTGGTTTTAATTTGATAATATTTTACTTTATTCTATTTTAATATTATTTTGACATCTTTATAATTATGTTTCATTTGGATTTTAGATCATAATAGTGATTGTCATTGAAATTTTATGATTGTGTTATATTTTAATTAATTTTTTCTCAAATGGACACAGTTTGTTTGCGCTATTACAATATTAACATATATTTATCTTAAGGTGAACGCAGACTTGGTCGCACCGCAGGTACCGCAGTCGCCACGTCATCGCTTTTGTTAATGGCCTCGCACATCTGTCCGTGCCACAGTCACCGCGATGTTCCCGTCGCCGCAGGCAACGCACTGAATTTTTTTCATTCAGTTTCCAATTTACATCAAGAGTGGACATGTTTTACAGTATGGCTCTTGACGAACAATTTGTTTTCAGTTGTTTACTATAGGAAGAAGACAATGAAATACCAACAAGAGTAAAAAAAATAAAAATGTGGATTCATAGCATCAACTACTATGCCGGCCGCAGCGTCCGATGCGCGCAGAGTGCGTATACCGACGGCGAGATTGCATAGAACTTCATATAAAGAATTCCGAATGCGGGTACTGCGGTGCGTGCGCTGCGGCCAGGTCTGCGTTCACCTTTAGGGGGCCTGGTAATCTGTGTGACAGGACTTTCCTAGTGCAGATATCAGTCTCCCACAAAGGATTAAATTGTAAGAATACTTATATTGTAAGAATTGAATTGTGGACTGTGAACCTACCTTTGTGGAAGAAAGTAAATAAATAAAAAATAAAGAATGAAAGTAGAATAAGTAACAGAGTACTTACTTCAACTTTTGTGTGGATACGCAAAACTTGTGTGTCAAAGATCACTAACTTTAATTAGATTCTAGTTTATAAGTAGATTGCTGCAACAAGAGTGTGAGCCCTGGCCTATCGACGTATGCAACACCAGAGTGTTGCGTACGTCCATAGGCCACGGTAACCACTTTCCATCAGGTGGGCCGTGTGCTTTTCTGCCAGCCAAGTGGTATAAAAAATATTATTACATATACCTAAATATATTCCGTCGTGTAGATATAAGTACAGATCGATGTTGATGAACAAAGTGCTCAGAATAATCTTAATTCCTTAGTTTTCCCCCTTCCCTGTTGATGGTTGATTCTGATATTTTGTATATACAGTATATACCATCAGTTCGAACTTTAGCTACAACCATCTTATTTAATGTTACCGTCAGGATACTAGTGTTATATGGTTAAACTGGGTCAAACAGTATCTCTTACTTCAGTGAATATATTAATTTAGATTTTTTTTTTGATACAGTTTAATTATTTTTGATTTGCTCTTAATACCTTAGTTTTAAGACTATTTTGAGACTACATAGTCAAGATATTTCTGCAGCTGACTGTACCACATGATCTTGAGTTATAACTGTTGTATGCACTTCACATATATCTTAAAATCATACCGCGAGACCTACAAATATTAACGTAACAAAAGCGTTTCAACTGAAGCTAGTTTTCAGTTTCGAAGTAGAATTTCTTGTAACACAAATTGCTAAGGGGCCGTATTCGTAACAAAGTGAGACAAGTTTCCCAACTCCAATTTCAACTGCAATTTATTGAATTGACGATACCTTTGCGACTTGTAGGAAAATAATCTTTATCTAGTAACTTGAGTGTAAAGAGTTTCATGATGTAATTTGCTAGATAAGCATTTATAACAAAAAATATTTCACTGTTCGAGCATAAGTCTGACACAAATAATATATTATTTTCAATCATACCATGTATTTACTAATGGCATTGGCCACATTTAATAAAATACGTCTATTATTATTAGATCTTTTGGGAATTGCATTAAAACATTGGCCTTACCATTCATTAGCTATCATTGTATTGTGGTCTTTTTATTTATAACTGTGTTCATTTTTATTCATAATTAGTTGAAGCGAGCCAGGGTAATAATTGAGGAAGTTACCCAAGTTAGCCTAGTTTGCCAGGTCTGAATATCCAGATTAGCAAACTTTTGATGATACATTTTAGAACATCCATTTGACAATTTTAAGTGGGAATTAACGATTGAGAATATTGAATGTTTATTTGGTTACTTGACTGTAAAGAGATTCATGATGTCATTTGCTAGATAAGCATTTAGATCAAAAAATATTTCACTTTAAGAGGGTACCATACCCTTATGACATAAAAATGGGGTAGCCAAAGCTTACTGGAGAGTTTTTGTGCTGTCAGTGGGAAGACAAATGACCTATCCTGTTTTGTTTTCTGCACTGATTGCAGGGTCGTCAGCATGAGTGTGACTCCCTTGGTGCTGCACACATCCATCAAGGTAATCACTTTTGGTATAACAACAAAATTGTGCAAAGACCTGGAGAAAACGCAAAAGCGCTAGAAAAACAAACTTTCAATAAAATTTTAATAATTTTCAAACATCTATTTATCACTATATTGTACAAATTACGGCTAAATTTAATCAATCAATCAATCGATCGATTAGCCCACCGCTGTCCACTACTGGACACAGGCCTCTCCTAATGTGTCTCACTTCGTTCGATACTCCGCCCTCCGCATCCAGTCTGTCCCAGCCACCTTTTTCAGTTGCTCAGAGCAGATAAAGGACACTCCCTAGCCAGATGGCCTACCTTCTATTTGCCTGTTGTCTCCGTTTCCATGGCAGTGCGCTCGTCACGTCTGTCGAAGGACCAATTGCCGTTTGAGCAAACAAGTTCTAGAGTGGAGACCAAATTTAATAAAATACGTTTATTATAATTTTCGTATTCACAAAATATGACGAAAAAATAAATTCAATATAAGTTGATTTCAATTTAACGTAGATTAAAAAGTATTTTACACGAATTGTCAATTTTCGGTACTTGAATAGGTATTTAGAATTTCATCGATGGAAATATTTGTGACCCGTAAACCTAAGGAGTGTTTACTCATATGATATAAAGTAAATCCAAATCCGTATCTCAAACTCGAGTTTGAGATACGGATTTGGATACGGAGCTTAAGGGACTGAAATTTTGATGCGGATTTAAGAATTGAGATTGGTAAAGTTATCAAAGTCTTAGATTGTGTAAGTTTAGACTTCACAAACACATTGATATTGACAAATACCTGAACTGCCTGAACTCACAAAAAACTATAAGTACTTAATCATAGCTACAACAAAATCAAAGTGCTTAGTTAATTGGTTTAAAGAAGTATCTATGCATCATATTCATACATTTCTTCACGTAAAAACCCTAGTCTATAAGCGCTATGTCGTGGGAATACTCGAGACGAGACTGATATAATGACGTCACAGACTACAGCTTAACTAGATCTTTAATGATCCATTCATTTACTCGTTTAATCTACATTTCAATTGAGAACAGAGGTAAACGATAGTTCTTTTTTAGCTGGATGTCTTGTAACACTTGTTATGATGATATGGTGTTGACATCTAAGGTTTATCTAGTCATTCCATGTGATAGTGCTTTGGTAGCAGTATTTACCTATAGTAATGGGTTTTTCGCAAGAGAATTAAATATTGTAATATATTATCTATGCAGGTTTATTATATAGTAATGTCGACCTCTTAATCTAACCGCATGTAATAGCTTTTAGTTTTTAAATTCAAATTTATGTATTGACAGGTTGGTGTTCCTAACAAGATTTGTAAAAAGGAGGAAGCCGGAATTCGAGCCCCGGTTTCGATGGTGAAAACATCTAAGATTATATTACTGAAGTTGTTCTTAATCTTTCAGAGACACCACTGGCTTTTTAAAATTAATATAGAATCATAAGGATTGTCAAGTCGTGCCTGAATGTTGCTCTGGTGGAGAGCACTCTAAAATCTTTTGTTATGATGAAAAGCAGCTGCTTCACTTAGAACTCTCGCCTCGTAGTCTCGCCGGAGACGTATTCCTCATGGAATGCCTGAGGCAAGCCTACCCCATAACGGACGACTGAATTTGTGGTCTCACATCTTATATATGAAAATTGGAAAAGAAGATTTGAAGATTAATAGTGTAGTTTTAATGACTATACGTGTTTTCTTGTGAACTATGTAACTTATATTTTGTCGACATTCCCCTCTTCTTTTAACAATCTGACGTACACTGTTCCTCCGCGAGGAGCAGTTGTTACGTTACAATATGGATAACATCATATTAGAATATCTTTAATACTATGAAGGAGCTAATAGATTTTTTCTTATATAGGACACGTTAATTTGACTTCACCTCACCTGATGGTAAGCTGAAGGCAAAGTCTCAGGAAAGAGGCCCACCATTATACACACGTGCCATGTTAACAATGGTGGCACTCAGCTTGACGGCCTCATCAGATGCTTTTTCGCGCGCCGCTTAAAAGACCCAGGACTGTAGGAAGAGGGAAACACGTGAGCTGGCAAGGAATTCCAGGTCTTAATGGTGTGACAAAGGAAAGAGTTACCGAACCGCTTGGTTCTTGAAGGAATGTTCTTCACCGTATGCAGGTGACATCTAAGTCCTGCACATGTGGGTCCTGTATAGGAAAGGAGAGGATAGGACTAATTGGAATAGTCCACCGTCGCCTCAAAGACAGATATAAAGGTGAAATTTGGATTGGTTCGGGCGGGATCTAGTAGCTTAGTGGTCAAAGGAGGCCATTGCCAAGGTCAATGCTTTGACTACTAAGCTACCAGACAAGAAAGATCGCGAGTTCAAACCCCGCCTAGACCAATTCAATATTTTTCCTGTCTTAATCGAATTAGATAGTGATTGTCATCTTGAGCCAAATATACCTAAGTGGACTAATATACCTAAGGACTCTGTGAAAAAAGCATTCAATGAAATATGATAGAATAATTACGTCGCAGGCATACATACCTACTTGGCAAAAACATACCAAAATCTTGCACTGCTGAATGTCGTCATTTCTACATAAGTTAATTTTAGAGAACCTGTATTTAAAAACAAAATAAAAAAGAACTGGTTTTGTAAAAGATTAGCGGTGATTTTTCATATTCGTATGCAATTACCGAAAACAAAAACACATTTGATTGCATCTTGCGAGATTAGGTTCAAAATTTTCACATTACTAAATGTATTATGTTTGGGTTAAAAAAACACAAATGCACTATTTAGGTATATATAGTACACCAACATTAGATTTATTTAGCTTTGTGTCTACACTTAGTCAGCAAGTTCTAAATTAGGATACTAAACCTAATATTTCGTACAAATGTTTACCTTTAGACAAAACTACTTTGATCGGTTCATAATTTACATACATATAATCACACCTTTATTTCCGGAGGGTTAGGTAGAGGTGATTTAACACCCACATTTCACCAATCTGTATTCGGTCCCACGTAATAGGGGGTGAGCCTGTGAGGCTGAGTCTGGGCTGTACATATCTGTCTGGTGTTAAAGTTAATCAGCCCTATCCCTTAGTCGCCTTGTACGACACAACATGGGAAGAGACGGGGAAGAGACGGGGTGGCCCAAATGCTATATATACTATCATAGTTTAAGACTATTTTTTTACAATTTATAGAAGAGCTTTGTCGCTTCGCGACCTCATCGCCCCGTGAAGACACGCACACAGGATATACACAAATCAGCTTACACTATCAGCTTACTCATATCTACTCCAAACCTAATTCAGTTAGTCTATAGATTTTTATAGGTTAGTTATCTAATTTGTAGGTTAAGACAGTGTTTCCGATATCTAGACTATGAAGAGAGAGATATTTATATGGTTAGCAGTTGCCAGTATTATGTAAGGAAGTATAAACATAATTACCCATATATTAGTTACCTACTTGCTCACAAAAACTTTACCGCATATTATCCTGGACAATCTGACTTAGGTAATTACGACTGCATCATCATCGGAATTGATTAGATGAATTTTCAAGTTAATTGAAGCTGGGCCATAGATATACAATTTTCAATATATTGCCCATCTAAACCTGGCCCTCGAATCTGCTAAAACAAAACCACTGTCATACTAGGGACACTGCAAAAAAAAAACCTTTCATTTTAGATATTTAAGCAATGTTCATAAGTTCTCAAATTAAATGACTTTTTGTAGAGTGAATGAAAAAGAGTAATGAAATTAATTTTAGACTTTAGTGCAATAACGTCTAAAATGTAATGCCATTTTTTGCAGTGTCGATCCAATCGAGGGCCTGATATTACTAACAGTACCAGATGCTGCTTGCTTTTTTTATGCTCTGTCTTCCTTTCCTGTTTCTAACTCTGCCATTTTACACAAACAAAAAACTGCAAAGACAAAAAAAAATAATTTATGATAATTGACTCGATAAAAAATGTTAGGTAGCAAAGAAGACTGACTGATAATATCAAATATTTACAAGCAAGAACAACAAGAGTATTTGTGGCGAAGCGGTAGTGAACGCGTGGCGCTACGCAGGAGTCGCGGGTTCGATCCCCGCTCAGTGCTTATATTTGTATGCATGAATATGTGTATTTACATTGTTCTGATAGTGCCTCGAAGAGCATGTTAAGCCGTCGCGGTCCCGGTTGCCATACGAACAACTATGGCAGTCGTTACGGGGAGCTGGAACCCAAAAAAAAGTCCGACCACTGGTCTAGCTGCAATGCTTCGATTTTGCCTTTGGGTTGTGGAGGTCAAATGGCAGTCGCTTCACAGAAAATGTTAGCCAAATCCGCATTTAAACTGGTAATGCGAACCCCAGACTCCAAGCTTCAAAAAGCTTCGGATGCGACTGGGTTTAACGATAAGATAAAGAATTTTCAAGCAAGAAATTTATTAGATCTTGTGAGAATTGTATTAAAACATCGGCCTTACCTTTATAAACTTTCTCGGTTGTCTTTTTTTTCATACCACTTAGGTGGCAGACAACCACGAGGCCCACCTGATGGAAAGTGGTTACCGTGGCCTATGGACGTGCGCAACACCATCCAGGGGCGCAACACTTGCAGTGCCGACCCTGTTAGAACAGAGAGTTTCTTTTTATTTATATCTGTTTTCATTTTTATTCAACTACTTGGAAGCTGTTCCATAAAAAAAGTAGTATGGGTTTCCGACTATGATCTATCTTTTCATTTCAGCTAAATCCATTCAATCGGTACAGAACACCGAAACATCTTCACAAACATTCACATTTATAACAATTGTAGCACAATACATTATCATGCTATAATTCCTTGTAGGGAATTTCTTTCAAGAATGATTAGTTGACATCACTGCGGTGGGTTAACCAACTGTAATAAGGTCTTCCTCATAGTTACCTCAAGGTACCAACTAAGGAAGTTATCCAAATAAGACTAGTTTGCCAGATCTGAATATCCAGAAACTCTTAGTGGAAGATTTTAGCATATCCATTTGACTCTTTTAAGTAGGAGTCAACATCTAAAACTTAATGACCAATTTATGACGCTATGCTTATATTTGGATTGGCCCAGTATGGCCCAGTATGGGCGCAATAAACCTATTATTCTAAAAATGTGTAGTTGCTAATAAAAAAAAATTGACTTGAAAATTGAAAATTTTTAAAAAACTTGAAAGTAAATAATTTATTTACAAATATTGTAATTGTATCATACACAAGAAGATGTTGTACTATCTATACATAAATTTACTCAGTTGTTGCAGTGACAACTACTATCCAATTATCGATAAAAAACGTAATTGAAATTCAACTAACAATAAATCATTGAAGATTGTAGAAAAACACTATTAAATTGATAGTACATTTTATACTTAGTGGCTGATTCATACAGTGAGATACTGACTTCGAGCCAATTCAACTACTAATAATGTCTTCACTCGTGAATAAAAAATGTGTAATAATCTACATCTACACTACTATGGAAATATTTGTATTTATGTATGTTTGTAATGAATAAATTCAAAAACCACTGGGCCGATTACAAAAATTCTTTCACCATTGGAAAACTACATTCACCCTGAGTAACATAGGCTATATTGGATTTCCACGGGAACGTTTTTACCACCCGTGCGAAGCCGGGGCGGATCGCTATTATTGAATATAATGTAAGAATAAGAATATACAGCTGAAGAGTAGTTCGAATAATCCAACTACCTGCCGGACTACTGCTTCAGAAAAGTACCAATAATTTGAAGCTTTTTGACAACCGGACTAATGCCACAGAATAATTAATAGTACTAACGTACAGAAGGATCACTGCGCAAGAAGATTTAATTAATTCCAGTCGTGCTCCGACGCAATACGATGGAATTCAGCTCGCACAACATTAGGTACCTATAATTTTATTCACCTACTACTTCGTCTCTTTCTATCGCGTACCTCTTATCTCTTCTTACGACTGTTAGGGTTGCCTTCTTGTGAAGAAATGAATATTTGATTACCAGTCCAGTTATGTACCTGTTACTATTTTTCTACTTATGTGAAAATGACAACTTTAAACATACCTACCTAGTATTAGATGAAAAAAGTATTTTATTACAATGTCCGCATATTTTAACATAAGACGATAAGCATACTACTACATTTAGTATTCTTTGCTACTACACTTTAGTGTATTTGCTAAATTGAACATACCATTTACGTGTTTAGTTACATGCCGTACGACGCAAACACGAAACGGCTTAAACTAGTCCGAGAGCCGACACCCAAAAATCATGTTGGTAAATTATTTTGATTTGCGCCAGCTAAATTGAATGCGCTTTGAAAGCAGTTCGTATTTGAATTTATATTATTGTTAGGAACTCGGTTCTCGGATACTATAAGCTTTGTTGGAACTGTATTTGGTTTCGGTTGTTTGATTGTCCTGATTGCAGAATCTTCAAAATGATGGGAGCAGACTTCGTAGCTTTTAGCTCTCAAATTTTCTTTGCTTAGTAAGTCCTCTCGTCTTAGTAAAATCAGCCACTCTCGGCGCCTAAAATAAAATAGACAAATGGTAGTCAGTACGGAGCAAACACACATGTGCTTATGGTCATTGGTTAGAGTGAAGCAAACGGGGCACTGAGGAGCACAGTCACCGTAGTAGTCGCTCGTCGCCGTCACAGGAACAGTCCCCGTTGCAGTCGCCATAGTCCAGTCTCTATACAATGAAAATTTTTCTAAGTGTTTGATAATCGCCACGCCGAGAAAGGTTAGGTGCGCCAAAAGTAGTATAACTTCAAAAATCGTATCTCCTAAGCTAGTAAAAATCACTGGACATACATGGGGGTGGCTCAAATACTCCTCAATATGGGGCGCCAAATTTTTTGGCCAGGAGAGCTGGCCACCATGTATTGTCAAACTTAACCTTAGCTCTCGGTCTATATACCCGTCAGACTAGCCAAAGTGCGCCAAAGTATCTAATTATCATGTTCAGGTGAATAATATTAAATATTATGCTATTCATTTGTATACCTATTAAATTTATTACTTCAGCTCTCGGACTATAAACAAAGAATACTAAATATTACCTATAAGCTATAAGTAGCTTTCGAGCGCGAAGGTTCATATATTATGTAGTTAAGAACTAATAAATGACGGCGTTATGAAGGGACAAACATAAGAAATTAAAAAAATCGAATAGAGACCCTCCTCCTTTTTTGAAGTCGTTTAAAAAGAAGGAACTTGGAACTGCAGAAATTACGTAGGGTAGGTATCGTCAGTGGTACCTACCTACCTATAGTCAACGCGCAATGCCCGTCAAGGACACTCGAAATTAGAAAAATACGTCAAGGCTGGTGACAGCGGAGTACGTTGACCCCGATGGATCCGATCCAATAACCCTCCCAGTTCAAAAATCTAGCTGGCTAGGTACCTACCTACTTCGTGGTCTACCTATAAAATAAGTAGTTTTAGTCTAGTTACGCATTTTGAACAGTAGTAGTGGTAGGTTGGGTTATGGGTAGGTAGGTAAGTACCTTAAAATTTTAAAATTTATTAATTTGGCAAAATTACCTTACAGCATCTTTGGGAAGCGAGAAAAAAGATAAATCCGGCATATTTCTATTCGAATTCAAACAGCCGAACGCCACACAATATCGTCTGTCATATTTTCTTTTCTTGTCCATTCTAAGGTAGGTACCAGTAGTAGGCACGATCAAGAGAGAAAAAAAATGTTTTTATAAAATCCCAGCCGAGCGCGAGCATAGAAAACACCTCAAGCGTTCACACGAGCGCGCGCGTGACACTCGACTAATTTTTAATCCGCTTGGCCGGATACTTCGTTGTAGCACAGAATAGATAATAGTACTAGCGTACAGAATGGAAGCTCACCCCCTCCCACCGATTTCATTTCCTCTCCCCGCACGTCAAAATCATGGGCGCGTTCATGGGCGCCTAAAACAAAGGTTGTCACCGGTAAAAGGTGTAAGAACGGCACTTCGGGAAGAAGAATGAAAAGTTCGGGTAGCTTCGGTTTTTAAGACGTCCTCTCTTGCACACATGCCTATAGTAAAATTTAACCCTTAAATGCATCTTGACATTTTGTATAAATAGCTAATGAACTGCACAAATGGTCTCAATCATTTGTAATTTTTCCACAGTATTTATTATCGAACCTGACCGGTTTCGCCTTATGGTAGATATCTTCAAAACTTTACATTGATGTTTTTGAAATATTTCTTATCTTAAACACTAGAGAGGTTTAAGACTAGAAATGTTCATAAACATTGCGAAACCGGTCAGGTTCAATAATAAATACTGTAGAAAACGTACATCAATCAACAGTATAAAAATGAACTGGATGTCAGGTTCGCCGAGGAATAAATTCGTGAAAAATCTTATAAATTATATTAATAATTTTCATATAGTCCGGGTTCTTTAGAAAATAACCTTAGAACTAGCGTGTTAAGTGACATTATAATGGACCGATGTTGATTATAGGTGTATTATTTAGAAACTGCATTTTAGTGGCATTAAATAAGTAAATATTAAAATATAAACATGATTTTTTCTTATTACTTTATTTCTATCAGTAAACTACGATTTTATTTATTTATTTAAGTAAGTATTTACTTACATTGGATAGTTGTAAAACAGAAATCAATTTTACACAGATAGTGCGCCAACATTGAAAATTAACACGGTCTATAAAATAAAGAATGAAATACTACCCAGTTCTCAATTATTATTTTTTTAACACTACAAAGATTATAACTTAAAAGGATACGATGCAGATCTAGATTAGTATACATTCTAGGGTTAAAAAATGGGCGGTACCTGGCAATGACGGAATCCATGATCGCCGGCATTAATTGTAATACATTCTAATCGAAAAAAATGTCACACTTCATAGGCGTGAGCTGTCAAAATTATGATTCTCAAATTTTAAAAAGTATAGAGCGGTTAAAACCATTTGTGTTCATAAAAAATATAAATAGATATCTTTTCGTAAACTTCCGTTTAGTAAAAATTATAATTTATAATTAAGTAAATTAAGACTATTAAATTAAAGAAATAGCGGAGCGCCTAATCGACTCTTTCCGTGACCATAGGGCTGGCCATTACCTTGCTCAAAGAATTAGTATGGCTATTCAGCGTGGTAATGCCGCCAGCCTTTTGGGCACGGTACCAGTGGTCGATGGGGAGGAATTTTTCGATGCCTAAAGTTGCAGTCTCTCCCCCTCTTTTATGTTATTTTTGTATGTATTATTATAGCATATTTTTTATTATTCTGTAATATAATTGTAAATTATTAAATAAAAATAAATATACTAAAAAAGTGTGCTTAACTGCCATTTTTCTAACTTCCTACTCGCCGTCCATAATTCTAAATAAGTATAAGGATACTTATTACAATAACCGGCAATAAAATCCGTGTCATTTAGTTAAGGTTCAGAAACCTTGGTACGTTATAAAAAACACCATTTATAAAATAACGTACTACCTCACTCTTGGCAATGGAGCATGAATTGTTAAGGGATGAATACTAGTAGTTCTGTAAAGAGTTCTAGATTACTTTTTTAGCATCTGAAAATCAAATATGGTATTTTTATTTCTTTTATAATAATCCCTGGATATTTCACCAAAAAATATTAACAATCCGTTCTTAAAAACACCGCACACGTCTTCCCCTTTTTTTCATGTTTTTTTTCTAACGAAGTACACCTATTATAAGCTTTTTGCCACAACTACCTGTAAGGAATCATGTACTTATATTTCAGCCAAAAATCATCAATATCCGTTCATAAATAGGGCAAAAATTTTCTCCTCCGAATAAAAACAGCTCTCGGCAAAAATTATGGTTTAAATCCAAGAAAATATATGCCAAGTTTGGTGACAATCGGTTAAGATATGTGCCCTCGAGACCGAACGGAACGGAGACTATTTATAATTAATGAAAAAATTCACGCGGGCGAAACCGTGACCAACAGCTAGTTTTTATAAACACAATCGGTTTTAATTACTCTATAGACATATCAAAGTCGTGTTGTAGTATTGTTTTGTTATTTGTGCCAATTCTGTTGATTGACAAGACCAAAATGTATCGCCATATTCTTTTCTTCCGAAGCGAAGAAAAAGATGGAAATACGTTTTAATGTAAAAATCATTAATATGACTTTGTGTTACAACAAGATTGTCGCCTCCGTCGGATGTGACGTAAATCATGACACCAAGGGATAGAGTGAGAAAAATCACGCTATCTCACTCGAAAATTAGCTCACATTTCAAATAGTGCCATCCATGACATTTCTAATTTTCTCACACATCAACACTACCGTGCATGTACACGAGCTATGTTTGTAGTAATTACAACGCGATTGTTTCGTACATTTTTCCGAGAGCTTCCGAGGTGTGGTTGTAGGTATATAACGGATGTACTGCGCGGAGTGAACCACGCCTGCTAATGCATCTAAAGAGTTTCAGTACTTCGGTCAACCGAACTACCCGCTGGATTACGGCTACAGAAAAATAGCAATAGTTCGATGGTTTCTGACAACCGATCTTATGCTATGGAAGAGTTGCAGTGGTGCCATCAACCAAACTTCCAACCGGACTATTGCTACGGAAAAGTAGCAATAGCTCGAAGCTTTTTGACAACTGTGATGCCATTGTAGAGTTGCAGTAACCGGGTTCCGGGTTACTGCTAGTAGAGGGAATTTCAATACTAGAAAAAAAAAACGCATAAAATATCACTTGAGTTCATTCTTCTGTGTAATATCCACTTCCATGCGATAATAAAATATTTCAAGGTCTATATGCCTGTAATTGCTTGGTGATGTTGACGCCACATCACGTAACAGTGCAATTATTATTGTAAATTTATTTAAAATATCTTTAAACTAAAGGCATTTACATTCTTTTGAATTAATTAAGAAGTTATTCAGCTTATTTCAAAGATATATTTAGATAGATCTAAATTTAGATTTCGTTGTGGGAGGTATGAGTGCAAAAAGATATATATATATATATATATATATAGATTTGTTTATACCTACTCATGCCTATTTTAGAAGTAGGTATAGTATACTATGGGTTTGGGGCTCAAAAAATCTTTGAGGCCAGACTCTTGGGTGGGTTTTCTCTGAGTTCTATCTTATAGCTACCCTAAAAACATTTAAAAAAACTGAGAGTAGAGAGGCGAAAAAGTGTTAACTAGGGCCCCAAAATACAAGCTTTGGAGAAAACTTGTCTGCTACCTAAGTTGCGCCTCGGATGTTGAGGACTCACACCTATAATATCAAAACCGACATTTGAAAATACATGTTAATATGGATTAATGAATACAGGTGGCAATTTAAAAATAAAAACATTGCACAAAACAAATAGTAAGTCATCTTCATATCAGCCACACAGTCCACTATTGAACCATAGGCCTCTCCCATAGACTTCCAGAACGACAGATCTAAAGGAGCCCGCATCATCGCTTCCCGGCGACCTTGATGAGTAGAGGTCGTCCTTCGACCTGGCCATTGGGCGTCGTACAATACGTTTGCCCGTACGTGGTGCCATTCCAGAACTTTTAGCTAGGGTCGCCATTTCCGAACTTTTTTGCTATTTATTATGAATAATTATGTGCCGAAGACAAATATAATTTATCATAAGACCAGTGAAAACTGTTGAAGTAGCTACCATAACAGCTGTTGACCGCTCATAAATTAACCTCGCTGTCTCGCTTATGATTTGTGAGTGAACGGCCTTGGAGTCTTATTTTTTACTTGTAACATGTATAATTTGTGAATATAAATAAAATGAATTATAGTGAGATACAATTTAGTTATATACTTATTATTTTAAGTCATGTCCAGGCTTGTCTTGGCTGTTGCAGGCGCAGAAGGGAGCTAAGAAGAAAGCCAGCACCAAAGGTGTACCGATTTTGGAGGAGGGGTCTGTGATGGGTCCCGGTTGTTACGCTTGATTTATTATTATAAATATATATTTATAATGAGTCGGAAGTAAATTTTTCGCATATCTGTAATCAATACGCACGTAACAGCCATATATCGACAACACTTAACACAACGTCTGATCAATGTTTAAGAAAATTACAGAGATGACTTTCAATTGAGATATACGTACAAAGAAATATTAATAAAATGTAGATTTATGTACTTTATGTACGCATGCATGACGACTTGACACTTTGACATCTATATCATTACATTCATTATCTATGATATCCCACGCTCTATTATATAAGTGTCTCGTCAAAAGTCATAAATTTATTTCCTGTCTATAATGTTTATTTATTACTGAGGTATGACGTATTATGTTGTTACAAGACGCATCTTAAATAATTGTACACAATTGTATGGATTAAAGGTGAATTCAAAGGTAAGGAAGATTATAAAGGAAATAAAAAAGTAGATTACATACAATTATGTTATATTAAATACTCATGGTTGTAGATCTGCGAAGGATCGATAGCGATTATTAAATCCACTTTTCACCAGAGAACTCGTTACATCCATGAAAGAGGGGTAAGCTAACCCTTTGCCATCAACCAGACCTTTCTAGATTCCATACCGCTGTTGAGAATTTCCTAGCACAAAAACATGAGAAAATCTTGCTGGACTCAGAAACTGACCTCCAAACTATGAAAAGTATTTTGGGGCACATCCTATTCCTTGCATTGTAAACTAGAATTTCCTTTGCACAAAATCGTAACATTTTCGGGTACTTTGCACTCGAGTGCATAGTGTGGCTCTATCATTATGTATGTTGTGCTAAGTTAAGTTAAGAGCGTATCTGACGGAATTGTGAAAATAAATGTAGGTAGGAGTATAATATATTTGGAATTTGGAAAGTGTATATATCTATGTACATCACAAAATACACACACACACACACACACACACACACACACACACATACACACACACACACACGGACGCACGCACGCACGCACATACACACACACTTCAAAATGTTATTTTTATAAAATCAAAAAGGAACTTACCTGACTAGCTTCTTCTCATGTACCTCATACCATTGTTAACTTAAAAGGAGTGCCTCAAATACTGTTTATTTACTAGCATGTAAGAAAATGATAATAAACTGATTTTGATTTTGATTGATTTTTGTAGTGTTTATCTATCGCAAACTCCACTTTAGTATTTATTGTGGAAATATTTCAGTACCTAGTAGTTATGTAATCTACCTTTTTAACAATTTGCTTTTTAAATTTTAAGTCGAGTGAATACATCATACCAACATTGTTGTATGTACCATTTTCAAATAATAAAACGATTTTAACGGATTATAACACGATTTGTGTGGTGTTATTTTCAGACAGACAGATCATCTTTATAAAAAGTATGGACACAAAGAAAACAAGTCGACGTTGAAACTCTCCAGGGGAAACATGAGGCTAGTAATAACGGGACACTGCCGACTGAATACCACCTGACACTTATAGGGGTGAAAACCGACCCCAAATGCCCAGAGTGCATGGAGGAAGAGGAGACCAGCCACCACCTGCTGGCCAAATGCCCCATGTACTCATTAATAAGATGTGAAAACATGGGGACAGACACCCTAGAAGCACAAAACCGTGAGGATCTGAAGGTTCAGGATCTGAGAATTCTGCAGAGAAACAGGTAGGTTCGACGGAATAGGTTGGCCTCCAAATGGGAGGAATAGGTGAAATGGGTGAAATGGCCCCCGCAAAAGGGCAGATCACCCGTCCGGTCTATGGCGTCCCCCGCTGGCAGTAAGTAAGTAACTGGTGTTATTTTATTATTTCCACTGAACCCGACGTTTCGGTTGCTTTTCAACACCCATGGTCATTGGGAAACTAAAGCTGGTGATTATTTAACTTTCAACGTAAGGAATGTAGAAAACTCGAAGTGTTGCAAGTTCGCAATGTTGGAAAGTATACTTGTAGGAATGTAAGGTAATACTACTAGTACTTACTAGTAAGACAAATTAAAAATGGTCTCACTGCGTCACAGGGTTGTTACAGTCTTAAGTGTCACCTAACTTGTCCTTCAATTGTGCACTTTCATACTTACGATCGATTTCTTGCTTAAGTTTTCATATGTTTTACTAAATGTATATCAAGTTAAGCAGATGCAAAAGCCTTGTTAATTCGGATAGCAGTGATCAGTTGATATTTATTGACTGTGGATTCGATTTGCGCTACAAATACGAACTTATCATACAATCTTATACTTTTTTTTACGTGCGGGATATCCCCTCGGATACCACCCCCCTCCGGAGCCGAAGGGGGAGGTTATGTCGGACTCGAACCGTATAAACCGCACGCCGTCTGTGGGTCGATGTGCTAGGCCGAAGGTGAGGTTGTCTCGCGACATATCCCTCGCAACCCGGCTGACCCAGGGCCATTTCTCTCGGTCTGGCCGTCCTCGGGTCTGGCCCTCCTCGGGACAATCTTATACTAATGTCTAGTTCCATTTGTGTAAATAAAATCGTGACTGTGTATTGTTGTATTGTAAAAGTAAAGGGTAATTCTATATCCATTTTCCTTTATATAATAATCTTGTTGTTATTTGAATGTAGGCGTAGCCAAATTTGATTCCTGAACAAAGGTCAATTTCAAGTGTAAAAGAGGTAGTTAGATAGTTAGTCAGATAGATAGTTTAGTTTTAGTTTTAAATACCTACAATATGCGGTTTTGTTGCAGTTTGCGATTGTATGTAACAAACTATTTGAGATCAATTTAACGTAACGTACCTATCTGAAATATTATAAAAATATATTTATATATTATACTAGCTGTTCCCCGCGGCTCCGCCCGCGTGGATGTCGGTTTTCCTGAATTTTCTTTGCTATAAACCTCACGGAGCCCGAGACCTTTCTAACGAATGCAAAACCGTGGAAATCGGTTCGTGCGTTCTGCAGTTATAGCGTCAGGAAGGAAAACCCGACTTATTTTTATATAGTAGATTATCTGTGAACATTTTAGTTTTAGAATCTTGGAATGGTATTCTTATTTTTTTATTTAATTTTATTTGACTTGACAATCGCACTAAACGATCTAATTTATACAATCAATCAATCAATTAGCCCACTGCAGTCCACTGCTGGACATAAGCCTCTCCCAATGTGCGCCATTTCGTACGATCTTCAGCCTTCCGCATCCGTCTCAGCCACAATATTAATATGAAATAATTGATAATATTAATTAAATAAAGTTTTTTATTATTATTATCTGTGTGGTGACGGAGAAAGAATACAAGTATCACTACCACATCTCATCCGAAGAGGGTCGTAAGAGTTGACTAACTGAGAATTACGCAGAAGATATCACTGCGAGAGAAGGAAAACTCGAAATGAACCCTATACCAACCCGTTTGGCCAGCGTGGAAACAGTAGGCCAAAATATCGGTATTTAAACTATCATGGTTGTTTACACTATTAAGAAAGTTCTCGGGATATTTACCATGTAATGATTTATTGAGTTTCCGATATTCCGGCACTGTTGCAAGCGCCATGATCACATAAGAACTGAAGTACTGTCGGTTGACGAAGAAAAGTTTTAATCGAAGACATATCGATCTACCCTCTTACGCACTCTTTTGTGACGCGTTACCGGCGTTACATTATCAGTACCACTACCACTGGTTTCACTAGAACTGTAAACTCGATCACGACTCGCTACACTCACAGTATCCACTCGAACCTCACAAAATTGGGAGATTCTTATGTCGAGCAGTGGATTGCTATATTGCTGATTGATTGATTTGATCTAAAATATGCAAATTTAAAGATCTATTATTTTTGTGCAGCAACGTAAACACACTTCTAATAGAAGTGACTAAATTGAACACGTTCTAATATTGTATAAAAAGTAATTGAAGAGCCAAGAAAAAATAAAAAAACCCGTTATGTAGTTTGAATATCGGTCTGTAATGGACATTATAGTAGTAAGATATAATATACTTTTGTGATTGTGTTTCGATTTGCCAACTGCTTTATTTTTTGCTAATTAAGAATTCATTTCAAACGTCGATCACCCAATGACTAGTCTATTTTTTGGTAAATAGATGGTAAGCAAAAAAGGCGCTTTTGTTAAAACATTACAGCAAAAACGCAGTAGGTACCTGTACTTGCCTAGGCTATGGTTATAGAATCTCATGTTATTGTGTTATTTTAGAGTTTATAGCTCAGTTTGGGATCGCGTGAAACATCGCTAATTGAAACAATTGAAAATTGTCCTTCCTTCAGAATAATTATTTGTTTCAAAAATTGTACGTATCGTTACGATATTACTGATATTATTATTATTATATTCAGCAAAGCGCTTAAATTTCAATATTAACACCGTATAAGAAATGTCAACTGTACAGGGATGTTAGCAGTACAAACATAGTAGTAATTTTAAAATGTATTTTTTTGAAAACGAAGAATATATAATTCACTATTATGATTATAAACAGTATAATGCTGTTAGCAAAGTAACAAAGAATAATATATTATAATGTGTGCACAAGATTACAAATGCAAATAACAAGTGCTTTTGAAGGTATATAATAAAATTGTAAGCTATAAATTTTAAGTACACATTAAATTTCAAATTCATACCTTGTCTTCTACAAACGACTTACAAAAAGACTTTGATAGAATATTAAATGCACACTGATAATCAAAAAAATTGCACTGACTTATAATTTAACATATTTAAAAGTTCGTGCAACTTTACTGAAAAGTTTATAAAAATATTTTAAAACTAATTTAAACATTTATAAATTTATATAATTATACTTCTACATTTGGTTTACACACACACACACACACACACATATACTCAATAACATCATGAATTTAGAATCACAGATTTGACCGATTGATCTTTGAAGCACACCAAATGCATAATAGAAATTTTCTTCAAAAATCGACGTTCGGGTTCCAAAATCAATCACTTTCATAATTTCATAATATTCTTTTCATTTTTAATTTATATGGGATCAATAAAATTGTTAGGTCTCTGTGGCCAGTTCTGGGGGTTGCGTCTTAGCTCTTCGTACTGTTTCCAGTTCAGATACCAAAAAGGTCTGTTATCAACTGGTAGTTGGTTCAATCGATATATGAGGTTCTTGTCGCCTTTGGCTTCAATGGGTTGATCCTCATCTTCACCAAATTTATTAGCTAGAGGATCTGGTACCGATTCTATTGCCGGGTATCCAATTGGTTTTGATCCTGCGAAGGATGGTCTTTGGGCGTTCACGACGACCATAATGATGGTAAGTGATAAAACAATCTTGTTGATAGCCATTATCTGTAGAACAAAAAATAATATTTTGAGTATAACTTCATTCTGTATTCAGATAAAAAAATGTTTTGAAAATTAAATTGTAACGCCCGATAAGGAGTTCGTTTTTGAAGTTTAAGTAAAATAAATGTTCACTGTTCTATATAAATCAATAAAATTGTCAACATAAGTCATTTTCATGAAAAACATTTTTTCAGATTCAAGTTGATAATTTAAAAATAAATTTGTAACTCACGATTGACAGTTTATTTTTAAAGTTTAAGCAAAATAAATGTTTACCGTTTCATATAAACTATTTAAATTATCAACACAAGTCTATTAAACTAGTCTATTACAAGTTATAAAAATAAACTGAAAGATTATAATTTTTTATTAAAATTTATAATTTTTTACTTCAATTTATATTTTTTTTATTGAAATTTAATTTTTTTTAGTTGAAATTATCTATTGAACAAATTTTTATGAAAGTTAACTGTAAATAACGCAAAATATTTACCATTTATTTTATATAAATTTCGAAGTATGAAATAACTGTTGTGAATAAACTGAGTATTATTACGTTCGTAATGCTCAACACACAATGTGTGACTGTTGACTGTATCTTCATACAACAGAAACAGACTTTAAATATGAATCGTCGCTGCACGTAACGTAGAACTCAGAATACTTAGACACGCCACATCCTTTAAATGTAAATAACGACAGATTTTTTAAAACATCATTTATTTTCATTATTAATACACTTATGAGTACGATTTTCCACGTCCAAGTGTTTATTGATATTCTACTATCTTTTTTTTAAATATTGACAACTTTTCTTATTTATGTAAGAGTTGATTGAAATGCTGAAATGTTAAAAATAAAATTTTCAAATATTCTGTCCACAACGTTAGATCATTTACAAAACTTTACTCTCTGATATTACTAAGAAAATAACAATATAGCAGTAAATATTTAAATACAGTGATAAACTGATAACATATTATTTCGATAGGCCAATAATCCTAATATTTACTTTGAACGCTTCTAGCACATTTATAAGCTTACGTAAAAACCACAATTCCAAGCGGGGAACTCGATACGAGACATCATTTGACGTCACAAAGTAGTTCACCGAGTCCTTCAATGACCAGATAAGCACGACCTGCAGCAATCAATTCATACACTTATTATAAGTTGCTTTTATATGAGATTAGACGGGTCAGCTGTTTCTTTTCAGATTGGTGGATATTGTGACGCAACGATATATGGAAAAACGCAAGTAATGTTTGGAGGAACACACCCCCAGTACTCGGAACGATGCGTCTGTTTACTCACCTGAAATAGAGTTTTTTATGCACAGTGTATTGTATACAGGCTAAAAATAAATTTAATGTATGTCACTGCTACTTCCCGTCTATTCATAAAATTATACCGTGCGAATTTAGTACTGATGGAAACTAGAAACTAAATTGTAAAAAAACTAACTGTAATATTTGTTTGATGGTTGTTTGGTTGTTGGTCGGACCAGATAATAGAGCGTGTAAAAATTACAGGACGTCGTAATGATTTTTAAATAGCTCTTCCGTTAAAACCTTGTAGTGGCCGTAATTTTTCGGTATAAAAAGTATTAAAACAAAGCTTACGTTTGCTAACTTTTAAGGTTTTTATACATCTTTCAAGAATGTTATGTTGCATAAAATGGTTGCATAACCTAAAGGTCAATTTTCCTAATAAAAAGTTGCTCACAATCTGGTCTCAAGCTCCTAAACCTCGAAAACGATCACAGTTACAATGAAAAGGGGGCCAATTCTCGTAATCACATTTTTTTTTCATTAAACCTTGATCAAATTTTAAGAACGAAGTCTATGTTCGTTCTTGACAATTGTGTCCAACATTATTGTTCGCGACAGATAAACTATTTTGATTATTTTATGTGAAACCCTTGTGCTCGCGACAGACAGTACCTACTTATGACAGACGAACGGTACAATTGTAATTTTATTGTGTATAGTTGATTATTATTTACAAAACAATCAAAATAAACAGTGTATTAAACAGTGTGAATCGTATAGTGTAAAACGGCTTCTGATTGGCCACTGTATGGACCAGTCGCGCCCTCTACAATTAGAGATGGAACTTATTAGATTTTAAGATTCTGAAACCATTGTTATTGATATTGTTTATATCTGTAGATTAAAGTAATAAATGTAATGTAATTCTGTGTAAAAACATATGTAATAGAAATAGAAAACCATACCTTACATTCAACAACATTTTTGTAAACCATAGTCTTATAAGAATTAAATAAATAACAATTGAAACTCAAACATAGACGCCAAACACTGTAATCTCTGCATTTATTTGTTAATTTTAGAGTAAATATGTTATAATTGTAATTAATTAGTAATTGTATAAGTAGATGATTGTGTTGCACAGCCTTATAAATAACGAATCTCACAAAATTGTTGAAAAGAGTATAGAAAATTGTAATTATTCTGTGGAGGAACGAGGTGTAATGTTCCTCCAACACAAAGGGAGGATCCTCCGACCAGGCAAGGTGATCACGCCTGGCGGGCCGCGGCCCAACGATTGTCGTTGGGATGTTGTAGATGTAATGTACCAGCGCGGGAACTTTACTTTCGCGATGCAGGATTTGTATTATCGTAGTAGTTCTGCTTGATGTCGCTAGATGGCGCTGGGTACATGTGGTATCGCCACATCACTCCCCTCCAAGACCGGAGGTTGATTGCGATGAGTCAGCTGTCTTAGCTCTCTTGAGGAGCGTGCCAGTGCCAGTCTTGAGTAGTTCCGTTTCGTCGGATCTTGACGCCGCATATTCCATTGACGGAACAGTCATCCACGCTAGTCCCAGTGAGTCGGGACTACCGCTGGTCCCGAAGATGCGGGGCAAGTGCGGTGCTGCGGTCCTGCGTTGAATGCCCAGCGAGTTGGGGCTCGAAGCGTCGAGATGAAACCTCGGCGAGCCGCTAGTGAGGCGAGGCGAATCCTCGGTGAATTGAGGTGAGTCCTCTGCAGTGACGGGGCGAATCCTCAATAAGGCGAGGTAGTCCCCCGTGTATTGGGGCGAAGTGGCTAAGTGACTACGTAGACGGGAGAGATGTACTCTTCTTACGTGACCGTATGAACGTGTACTGTGTGCCGTAGATGCAGGCGTGGCCGAAGGGTAACCAGGCTGCAGCACTATCACTCCAGGACTCAGACGCCAAGCTTTCGACATGGTGCATAATTGGAATCACCCTGGGAAGTCAGCTACAGCGCGGCTGGTCGCACAAAAATTTGTGTGGCCAGGGATACGTAAAGACTGTAGAGAGTGGGCTAGGCAATGCTTGAAATGCCAAACAAGCAAAATCTCCCGTCACACTCGCTCCCCCCTCTCTCCTTTCCTTCCCCCTTCCGCGAGGTTCTCCCATATCCATATGGACCTCGTTGGACCTTTACCCTTATCTTGTGGTTACAGGTACTGCCTCACGGTCATTGACAGATTCACACGATGGCCTGAGGCAATTCCACTGCAGGATATCACAGCCGAGACCTGCGCAGCTGCCCTTGTGTCTGGCTGGATAGCCAGATTTGGTTGCCCCGTGCGTGTGACCACAGACCGTGGCCGCCAATTTGAAAGCAACCTGTTCAAGGCACTCACTTCTACGGTTGGCGCGCGACATCTTCACACAACGGCGTATCATCCAGCTGCGAATGGGATGGTGGAGCGGCTACATCGCCAACTCAAGGCGGCCATAATGTGCCACAACTCTTCTAATTGGACGGAATCGCTTCCGCTGGTACTCTTAGGTATCCGCAATTCCTGGAGAGAAGACCTACGTGCCAGCCCTGCAGAGCTCGTCTACGGTGAACCACTCCAGTTGCCCGGCCAGTTCCTCGCTCCCGTGGATGATTACTCTACTGCTGACGTCACTCAATACGTGACACGCCTCCGAGCACAAATGGCTAAATTGTCTCCTAAACCTTCTTCGTGGCACGCCAAAGTGCCATTCTACATACCACGTGATCTTAAAACAACATCTCATGTTTTCCTCCGTCGAGATCATGTACGTGGTGCACTCGAACCCCCTTACTCAGGTCCCCATAAAGTCTTGGAACGCCAACCAAAATTTTTCAAAATCGAAATTCGAAACAAACCTGTAAGCGTCTCCATCGACAGACTGAAGCCAGCCTACCTGATGAAGGATGACATTGCACCTGAGCCTGCTACCACTCCAACTACCATCGAGGTGAGAGAAGAAGAAAAGAAGACTCGGCGTGGAAGAAGAGTCATGATACCAGAATATTATCGACCGTAGTTACGGTCTGGCCGGGGAGTGATGTGGCGTGTTACCCGCCACCATAAACGCTCCGCTTATGAATGTTGCACCGCGCCTCAACACGATCACGTCGGGGTCACCACTGTGGAGGAACGAGGTGTAATGTTCCTCCAACACAAAGGGAGGATCCTCCGACCAGGCAAGGTGATCACGCCTGGCGGGCCGCGGCCCAACGATTGTCGTTGGGATGTTGTAGATGTAATGTACCAGCGCGGGAACTTTACTTTCGCGATGCAGGATTTGTATTATCGTAGTAGTTCTGCTTGATGTCGCTAGATGGCGCTGGGTACATGTGGTATCGCCACAATTCGATGTCCTTAATAGTAAAAATTATTGTGCAAATAAAGTGAAATTCCGACCGAAACTAGAGGCCCACATCAGGGTAAAACCCTTAAATATAAAAGCGCAGGCGACTTTCTCGTCAGTGCGATTGCCTTAGCCGGGTCGCCAGCACTATCTTAGAGCTCTGCTCAGATTTTGCACCTGAAATGGGTCACTAGTTTCAGAACGATTTTGTTCTAACCGAATAGAATTGTTTTATTTACTGGGTATCCCTTCAGAACTAATTCGGAACCTGGCCTTCCTGGCTGGTTCAGCTATCGTCAGAGACGCACGGGGAAACCTCCGCTTTCCTGTTCTCGCATACGATAGTTACAGTCCACCTATTCCTCAGGGCAGGAAAGTGTGCATACTGAACCACCCCATGTACATATGGGCGACAGCCGATCAAGCGGTGAACGGACTCGTGTTTTATAACCGGGTTCGCTCGTCCACGTGAGGCCCGTCCAGTACAATTATAACTATTCTATTATCTGTAGTCCAACTCAGTTTTGATATACCATTCGATTTTGGCAGATCGAAACTGAATTTTTAATCAGATTTTTATTAGGAGAAAATTGGCCTTCTACATATATAGTCTCTACTTTTTACATTGCTATTATTGCATACTGTGTTCAATGTTAATGTTATTTTATTAGACGGCTCTTTTTCTTACACAAAAATCAAATTAAACTGAATGATTAATGATCTCCATCTGCCACGATTATATTTATAAGGATAATTGATGTACAACTGATAGTCTGACCTAATGACTCATGAAATTGCACTAGCTGATGCGTGCATGATGTTCGATGTCCAAATTGAGTTGGGCCAAAAAGTATTACAAGCGATTTCTGTTCTAAATTACGCAGCACCAGCTTAGAGATAGGATGAAGCACTAGATATTATCTTGAAACCGAAAGCAGATGGTAAAATGAAATTAATACATAGTTGTAAATACTTACATCTCGAGAAAATACAAAAGTTAGTCTGTCTGTATGTTGCGCGTTACGCCTAAACCATTGAACCGATTGTGATGAAATTTGGTATATGGTTAGATTAGACCTTGAGAAAGAATGTCCTATGTAGGCTATGTTTGGTTGCGATAACCGACATACACGCGGGCGGAGCCGCGGGCTAAAAGCTAGTTAATAATATATTAAATTAAATTAGTTAAATTTAAA
Organism: Eilema caniola; assembly: GCA_949126895.1. Lineage (NCBI taxonomy): Eukaryota > Metazoa > Arthropoda > Insecta > Lepidoptera > Erebidae > Eilema > Eilema caniola. Next base: position 17,331,513 of record OX421477.1, read on the forward strand.
AAGAGTAAATTAAAATTAAATTAAAAATTTAAGAAAAAGAAGCCTCTAAAAAGTTGAAAATAAATTGTGTTGGTTAACCCATTAACTTTGATACATCTAGTAATGGGTGCCATGTAGAGGGGACTTTGGATCGTTCTCTCCAATGACGGAGTGCTTTACCAGTGGGTACCTCCGATGTTTTTATGGATATTATAAATATATAAATAAAATTAAAAAATGTATCTATATTGTTGACCTATTTAGACTTTGCCGTATTTTATGGATAAATTTTCTAACAGTTTTAAGTAATAGTTAAATATTGGTTCTTACGACAAAGTAGGTATATATCTCATTATTGTATTAAAACTATGTAAGCTTTTAAGGACTTTTTCTGCAAAAATAATTGTCTAAATTTTGTTGTAACAGTTAAAAAAGGACGTAGCGACTATTCGAGAAAAAATATACATAATTATATAGGTGAAATTTGATTTGTCCTTAAAGTATCGGCCATTGGTGTCTTAACATAGGTACTCCGTTAAACAAATCTCCAGTCAAAACCCACATGTTATTACAGATAGTTGATTCTATATTGTTTGTGATGTACCAAACAATGACTAGCCATGTGCAAAACCAGTTCAGACATGGGTGGGTTTTTTGAAGGTTAATTCAAAGGTCAGTGAACATCATAATGGAAATAAAAAATAGTTATAATGAAAGGATTATATCAGATAGTGTTTGGAAAACGTTAGATTATTATTATAATGATCGGATTTAAGTGCACAACGTCAAGCTTATGCCTACAGTTATCATCGTCATCAAAACAGCGGTGTGTCCTAATTGCATCCAAGGCCTTCATGCACCTCGGAGTTCACGAATCGCTTTCCGGTTTCTCATCCTCCACTACGCAAGGTTTTGGGTGTCCCTTGCAATGAGATCATTGGCACGCCTACCTATCACTTGTCATTTTTCAATTTAATTTAGACTGAATAGAATTTTGCATAGCATATAAATGTACCTACCTATAGTTCAAAGTAAAAGTACCTACTTACAGATCAATTAGTAAAAATGGTGACATATACTAACCTAATAAACTACTATTTTATGATGTATCTGGATATGAAAAGAGGACGTCTTCTGCCACAGGTATCTTTATACTTAAAATAAGTCCTCAACAAATATATTATTTGTAAAAGTTTATTGGTGAAGAATAAAAAGATATTATAAAGATATTATAATCTTTTACGAAGTCAAGTCAGCATTTCTTGGGTCTAACCCAGTTCATATCTGAAGTGTGGATACATTTTACGAAATAAGAGACACTTACAAACTTATTACATGAATGCATGATTCATTTTGAGGTGTTTATTATGTCTGGAAGACTTAAATCTTGTAAGCTTAAACCAGTGCAGAACGAAAAGTTATTGAAATGAGATTCAATAATGAATTTACTAAAAATGGGTATTCGATTCATAAAAATATAATGGGAATTATATAGTATGGTTTAAACCTTATCAGTTCAGTCATATATGATGACGACGCATATTGTATAATGAATAACAGTGTGTAATCTGGTCAGAATGACGATTTGTATTTTTAAAATTTTTGGTCATAATCATGATATAATTACGATACATACATACATACAGATGTAGAAGAGAAAATAATAAATAAATAAATAAATAAATAAATAAATAAATAATAAATAAATAAACATTCAATTTTGGATGTTTAAAATTTTGTCACGAGAATACCTTTTATATAATTAGTTCAATATCACTAATTCTACAAAAGGTATTCTCGTGACATTTTTTAGATCAGTTTTGAACTAAATTTTGACCACTTTTTTATTAGAATTGACCTTCTGGTGCTCAGTAAAAACTGATGCGCTCGAGTGTACAATGTAAGTGTGGGGACCGTGATTATGGAATATCCTGAATTAGGATGTATGAAGTGCCTAATCTGCAAGCCGGCAGCATATCTGTTAATTAATAGATTGCTCTAGGGCCTGTAAAAACCAATATACAGAAAACATTCATGGAAATGAGATGTAGAAGAGAGGATAAATAGCAAATAGGATTAGCATGCATGATCAATATTTTGCGGTAGTTCGATTCAGCCAATGGAAATAACATCCACGATACATAACGATTATAACGTAAATTACAATAATTAAAGTTTTTATAGAGTAGTTTTTTAGGAGTAATTATTTGAACAAAGACTAATTAGTGAGCAAAGTTCACTGAGATTACTTAGTTTTGGGCTTAGTGTTTATATTCTACTAACTGTTCCTGGCGACTCTGCTCACGTAGAAGTCAGATCCTGTTCAAGATGCACATTCTATTTAGCTGACCCTCTCGCCTCAGTTTTGCTTGTTACATATTTTGAACTCCTGTTGCACCCATCCTTTTTTATCGTGCGGGAAATCCCCACGGATACCTCCCCCGCTGGAGCCGGAGGAGGAGATTATGTCGGACTCGAACCGACTAAATCGCAGCCGTCTGTGGGTCGCAGTGCATGGCCGAAGATGAGGTTGCTATAGAGCATATCCCTCGCACCCCAGCTGACCCCGTTGCACCCATCTAGTGAATATAATGTGCCCATGCCGTAATATAATATATTTCAATTAATGTATGGGAATCTACCGGACTTAAGGTGATTTCCACCAGAGGGGCGAGACGAGACGAGGCGAGGAGAGATTTGAAATTTGTATGGCAAATTTTCAATCCTCTCCCAGCGTATCTTTGGTGGAAACAGTGTGGAATGACGAGAATATGCGAGGCGTGAATTGAAATATTTGTTTGTGCAAAAATGAACCGTATTGGTTCCGATATAGAGTATAAATCACCTTCAAGGTGATTTTCCACCAGAGTGGCTAGGTGGGGCGAGGCAAGAAGAGAATTGAAATTTGTATAACAAACAATTTTTAGTGGAAAAGGGTCAGTGCGATTTCAATTCTCTTCTCGCCTCGTCTCGTCTCGCCCCTCTGGTGGAAAAGCACCTACTTTTATGATTCCCTACTCCGCTCCATTGGATAGTAACGTGATAATACTGTTACTCAGTGATAAGATAATGTAACTTTCTAATGGAAAAATATTTTTTGAAATTGGTCGAGTAGTTTAGAGTTCCCTGGCGGTGAGTAGGGTAGCCAGAGCTCACTGAAGAGTTTTTGTGCTGTCAGTGGGAAGACCAAAGGCTATTCCTGCTTTGTCTCCTACACTGACGGCACAGAACTCTGTGTTTACAGGGTCAGCAGCACGAGTGTGACTCCTCTGGTGTTGCACACGTCCATAAGCCACGGTAACCACTTTCCATCGGGTGGGCCGCGTGCTTTTCTGCCACGTGTAATAAATGCTAACATAGGCGCTACAGTACTCAGTACAAGGGATTTTTTTTCGGGAAGTCCCCACGGATACTCCCCCCCCCCCCTTCGGAGCCGAAGGGGGAGGTTATGTCGGACTCGAACCGACTAAACCGCACGCCGTCTGTGGGTCGATGTGCTAGGCCGAAGGTGAGGTTGTCTCGTGATATATCCCTCGCACCCCGGCTGACCCAGGGCCATTCCTCTCGGTTTGGCCCTCCTCGGGGCTCAGTACAAGGGTAGCATCCAAATTATAAGGTTTAGTCCTATGCCCAATTGCTGCTTATTCAAATTCTTCTTCATCCTTGTGTTGATCCTAATCACATCGGAAGCTTGCACCTCGGCATCCGGGGTTCGGTTTTTTTCACTCTTATTAATTAAAGACCACGGTCTACGTTTGCAATATCTGGGGTGCATATCTCTTATACGTTCACATTCGCAGAGTGAAAGAAGAATTGAGAAACAGAAATGTCATGTAATATTTGGTAAGCTCAACTACAACACTGCGTCATCAGTTAGCGTAGTGAACATAAACACCAGTGTAGGTGCGCCATTGATTCAGTCATTCATCGTCACACAGAGAGCGTTTTAATTACTGATGCTACTTGGGTTTTCCAGTATTGTTTTATATCATACTTTATCGTATTTATAAATCTCACGAAACTGCATTATTTTAATGTTTTTCTGCATTATATAAATGTAATATTCTTTATTACCTCATAATATCTTCTGAACCACTCCAAGGATTGCAATTATTGAACCCACAACAGTTCATATGGACTTTGACAAAAGATGTAGATGTATACAATAACATTATATTACATACGTAATTACATTTATATAGCAAGATATACTCAAGTAATTTGGGGATACCAACGTCAAATTGGGTCTGTATGTATTAAGTCAAAAGTAATTATATAGGTATCAAGCTAATTAGGAATTTTGATTAAATCACAAAGTTTGAAATTGAACAATATGAAAGTGGAGTTTTTGACAATATTTTACGGAATTGTATAGAAATGCCCAGATGAACTGAATTTTATTTTTAATAAAATTGATAATGATGATGAAAGACACATTTTAAAACTTCCGTGGGGTATACAGGGCTCCCGTGAGCCCTACTTTGAAGCCCAAGCCAACCTTAGACCTCACCTACAAGTCTGTGCACCTGCTACATAAAGGAAGAGACTGGCGTAAATTTTCTGTGCAGGAACCTCGCAAAATGTGCCCTAAGTAGGCACTGATGAGACTTAATTTAAAAACTCAGAAACCGGCCATTAGATTTCTAGTGGTATTTTACGATGAAAAAAGAACGACCTGAAAAGGTGTTTGGGACAGACTGGATGCAAGAGGCAGAGAATCGACAGAAAATTAAGAGACCTATGTCAAGTAGTGAACTGCAGTAGGCTAATTGATTGATTATAAAATGAAATAAAAATAATCAACCCCGATTTCCTGGCTGTTTAAAACAAAGTTGAAGAAAATTTATGGGGATACTCGTAGTAGCTATAATATAGTATGTTGTAAACTTATTTGAAGTTATTAAGGGAAGGTACTTCTCAGTAATAAGCCTGATGTTCGAAGTATTTTATTATTTCGGTAGGTCCGACTCCAGCCATAAGAATTTTAACATGCATTTATCCTTAAAATGCTCGCTCTGAGCAGAATATTTAGTTGTAAATTTAGTATGTTGTCACATGAAATATGATACAAATAAGTTTTATCTCCATCATATTTCATGTGACTTCTGACTTAGTAAATATGTATTTACATAACTATAATTCATCTTTCAGTCTATTTCATGTCTCGTTATTTAAGTCGTGAAATGACAAATGATTCAAGGAATTTATTTTAAGTGGCTTAATGACAAATAGTTTTAGATCATATTAGTTTTTTAAGAATAGATTTTAGAACTAAAACTGTAAAACTTGTGGTTTAGAAACAGCTGCGTCATATTCTATTTGTGTTTACCTGTGACGTGCCAGTCATGATGATTTACACTACAGCCTATTTAGCCCACTGTTGAACATAATGCCTCTCCCAAAGTGCGCCATAGCATCCGATCCTCTCCGTCCCAAACTGTTAATTAAAGGTATTACGAATATTTAACACATTTTACATGCCCATCGAGCACTGTGTAGATATAAATTAGTGTTTCAAATCTTCAATGAAAATACTTGTCCTATTCCACATTATTTATTAAAATCCTGACTTGATTAAAATCGGACTCAAAAAACATGTTTCAACCTTTGATAATGCCGTAACACGAAACCGGTCAGGATTTTAATAAATAATGTGGAATAGTACAAGTATTTTCATTGAAGATGTGTAGCAAGTTCCACCAAGTGCCATCAATCAACAGTATACATAAGTAGTGTTTCAAAAGTGGCATGCCCAATTACTGTGTATTAATCTAATAACGTGGTTGGACTTTGTTTCAATTCTCGAAAAACGATCTCAAAACAACTTATGTCGGGAATTTATTTTTGTTTTGTTCTATAAATTTATGCGAGATTCCTTTATTAGAATTCAAAAATCAACTATGACTGCTTGGAAGTTCCAAAGGTTAAATAGATTACGTTGCCAATAGACAAATGTGAACAAAAAACTGGATAGTTAGTTTTGTCCAATTAATTGATAAATTGTTTTGAGTCTTGTTTTCGGTACTTTGAGTTCGATGGTGACAAAATTCACTGCAACGTGAGGATGATTCATTAGGGAAGTGATTGTCATTTTTGAAAAAGAGAATTGGAAGTTCGAATGAAGCATGCACATAATATGGTAAATTAAGAAAATAAAAGTTCCCATTCACCCTTTTATGTGACTTGGGCACATAATCTGAGGTTGCACTTGACGCTTTCACCATGGAACTCGGAGTCCGCTTGCTCCTTTTACTATTGACATGATATGGCTTATACGGTTTCTATGTGAACAAACGGCTACCGGCTGCCTGTACTAAAGCCGTGTCTATCATCAGCAGGTTCATCGGCTTGCTTGCATGTGAAGTTCATTGGAACCCAAAGATCAATTATGAATTCCTTAAAACCGACCAGAAGGATGATGATGTTACAACTATAACCTGTACGGTGATCAAAATCATAACACTAGATAACCTCCTCTTGTGAGATTGTAAATAAGGTCTGTACGTCATCATGTTATGTATATTGGAACGATCAAAATATCCACGATACTAGCTGAATGGGGAATAACTTAATTTTCCTCAAGGTATAGTTTTGTATGCATCAAATGTTTCATCATTTTACATGAATACGTGTTTTAAATATTAATCACACATTTGGTACATTTGTAGATACTTAGGTTTACTGTAACAGCTAGCGGATTGGTTGGCTTGAGCCATAAATCCGCTCAAATATAAAATTAAATAAAAATAAATTTAAATTAAAATGCAAAATAAATTCAGAATTAATTAGGTATAAAAAATATAAAATAAACTAAGTCAATAATGTACAATAAAACAGGATTATTGCAATGTAGTGCAGTTTATGGAAAAACCCGTACAATAAAAACAATGAATGTAAGTTCGTGAGTCATTGTATACACGCAAGTCATTGTCTGGTTATCAAGTGCTTACCCATCACTAATATGTCTGTCAATTAGTGGTTTTATGGCCAAAGATCCCTATGATATCATTCATGGCCTCAAATATGGAAATACTAGTTGTAGCTCGTGGCACCAACCGTGTGTTATAATAATACATCATCCCAAAAACTTCGGAGTTCAAGCTAACCACAGTTCCCGAAGTTTTTTGGGGTAATATATTTTTAGCTTATAGATAAACAACGGATTAGGCACTGGCGCAGTGTTTCCTATGAGGAAGGGGTATTCAAGGTGTTCAAAATCAACTTATGGAAAGGAGTGTAAGAACAAATCCGAGGCGCGAAAATTCGATACTCGCCAGACTACTAGTAACCGAAATTCTTCCTTGTGTTCGGTGTTGGACGCCGATAGCCGATAAGCTAACATGCTTGTGTGAGGAGTGGGTTCACGTCGGTTCGTAACGCCGACTCTATAATCACGAACCTTCGATAGAAGAACATTATGTGTAATAGGGTAGTGTCCTGAGTCAACGGATCATCACCAAAGCTGCTTAATGTTGTAGTTCTTTTTCAACAAATATGCATAATAAACTAAGTTGTTGCCTAACTAAACTGAAACGATAACTTTATATTATTTTTTTAATTCCCAATATAGGTAGATCCAAATATAAACAATCTAAACGAGATAAAATTTATTAAATTTCAAATTAATCTTGCTATACATTGCTTATATGTAAACGCAATTTGGACTGACATAAATAAATGCGATACACTCTTGCACTCCATTCATTTCATTACGCGCCAGCACATCGTGACGTCACAGTGTGCTGAGATTTTGTATGTAGCGTTTTCGGGCGGCTCAAGACATGGAAATTTCAAAATCAAATATCTTTAAAACTATTTGTCATAAAATATTTCACTTTGAACGTTCCCCTCTTTCCCCTGATGAGGGGAACAAGTATGAGTCCACCACTTACCTTACCATGTACCTAAGGTAAGGTAAGGTAAGGTAAGTACCTACATATTAAGTTTAACGTCAAGGATAACAATTTTAAGTAGAAAAGATATAATCTTAATGTAGGAGTTTCCTCAATTTTTATGTGATAGTCATCAGATGTCATGATCATTACATACCTTATTTATTACTCCATGGCCACGGTTCACATTTTACGAATCTGTACACCTCTGCCTATTACTTCGGAGATTTACAGGTGTAAATATAGGCACTTAAATGTTATTATAACTTTATAGCCTTTTTATTAGAATATAAGTACCTACTCGTAAGGTTTCCAGTACTTACTTTGCATGTCAAGGACAACTATTTTAGTAGATACAGGTTTTTTTTACGTGCGGGAAATCCCCACAAATACATCCACCCCCCCCGGAGCCGGAGGGGGACGTTATCGTATGTCGGACTCGAACCGACTAAACCGCACGCCGTCTGTGAGTCGATGTGCTAGGCCGAAGGTGAGGTTGTAATCAAGACATATCCCTCGCACCCCGGCTGACCCAGGGCCATTCCTCTCGGTCAGGCCCGCGCTCATGGGGGCGGAGGTCGGTCCGTATGTCCGCGAGTAGTAGATACAGGTATCAAATATGTAGAATTTTCCTCAATTTTTTTATGAGATATATTCATCAGATGTCACGATCGTGCACTATACCTAATAACTCCATGGTCACGGCTCACATTATAGACACGCATCGTAAGTTTGACCGTAAAATATACTGCAGTGTTAAATTAACATATCTGCGCTTAAAATAACGTATTTCATGTTAAATAAGTGTTTATAATTTCTTGAAAATAAGGTTTGGTTCTAAGGATAGGTACAGTGGGCTGCTGCTGGACTACAAAAGTAAAGAAATACATAAATTTACAGTTGATACGTTGGTGTTTATTAGTGCATTTACTAGAATGTAGACGTGTGGGCGTTACTTCATAAAACTTTAATTTCATGTTGGGTACGGACTTCTGCTGCCCGCTTTACACCTATAGGTACTACGTATTATAAAATTACTAGAATATCTATCTCTGTGTAGCCTGTCAGACTCCTCGAAGGAGCAGGAGGTAACAGCTGCCAGTTTATCTTTACCAGGCAGAAATCAAACTGTTTAACGGGAATTAACGCCAACATTGCACACGCACACAAATCATAATATTAAAGTAAAGGTATATAATAATATATTATATAAATGTCGCTGCCAACTAGCTTAATCAGCTGTTCAATTAACTGCCTAGGCAGTTAACTAAACGGCGTCATTCAATGAACGGCCTGAATGATATTCAGCCGTAACGTTTCTCACAACATTTAATAACCTGGCTGGCTAATTTTTAGACCATTCGTTAGATGGGGCACCGCCTCGAAATAAGACATAATAATGATGATTACAATAATGATAATAATTGCTGTTATATAATATACGCAAACTATTATTGGATATAATTAATTGTAAGTGGTCAATAAATAAAATTACAACATTAATAAATAAGGGGTTAAATTGTAAGAGCTAAAATTACAGGCAGAATGAAAACAACACTATAATACCAAGTCACTTAAAAAACAATTTTTCTTTGTCACTTCTATTTGTTATTTATACTTAAATCCTAAAACTTAAAGTCAAAAAATTCATTGATTGAATAAAAACATTTGTCCAATAAGAATTCGAATAACTGTCTTTTAAACCGGGTTACACTAGCCGTGGACCTGGATAGCGTTCCTTTCCGTCGACGTTTTTGTATATAATTTCCATGATATACTCGTAGAATAATGTTGTTGGAAAAGAGTTTAAAACTTAAACGTTTTATTAAGTCTGTATAAAGTGTAAAAGCGATTATACAGACCTTATAACTGTAAATTGGGCTTCAAATCATCCAACTTTTGTCGTTATGGAAGTTTTGTAGAGTCTGGACAAGCCTCAAACGCTTTTTTAATCGTTTTAAAGTTGTTACTAGATGTACGGAAATCTTTAAGGTGTGTGTGTCTTTTAAAAGTTTAAAAGGAGTTTTCAAGGAAGATAATAGTAAAACGTATTAATTCTAAATTTAATTATGCATATTTTACCTGCGTAAAGATTTACTAAGAGTTATAAGTCTGGTTTTTTTTTAATGAAATGCTAGTTTATAATAATAAATAGAATTCACTAGTAAAATTTTAAGAATAAAAATGATCGTGATTAGCAATTGTACACATATTTAGTAGATTTTAAAAAGTAAAGTAATCCAGTGATTCATTCGCAATGTAAAGTGGAAATTTTATATTTGTACGTAACCTCAACATGTAAATTAATATATTTATACAGTTTAATAATTACCTATTGAATTTATTTAATCTATAAAATGTATATTTAAGTATACCGGAGTGTGTTCCTCTAATATCAGAATAATCCAGAAGACGTGAGACAGCTGATAAAAATGTTACTCACTTATGTCCCCTTCATTAAAATGTTCTCTCTCGTTTTGGCTTAACTTAAATTTAAAACCAAACTCACGACATTGTGATATCCACCTACAAAGATTTTTGGGTTCCAAGAACAGGGATCTAGGTTCCATTACCGTAGATCAAATTTATCCGCATATACATTCTTGGAACTTGTAAAAGAAGTCTATAAATGATTTACGAAACGTCATAATCTATTGGATTATTGATTACCGCTCGTCATTTGATGATTCAAGAGACATTTGACATATAATATAATCCAACGACACAGAGATATTGAACCAAGCGGTTCGGTGACTCTTTCCTTTGTCGCACCATTAAGACCTGGAATTCCTTGCCGGCTCACGTGTTTCCCTCTTCCTACAGTCCCGGGTCCTTTAAGCGGGGCGTGAAAAAGCATCTGATGAGGCCGTCAAGCTGAGTGCCACCATTGTTAACATGGCACGTGTATATAATGGTGGCCCTCTTTCCTGAGACTTTGCCTTCAGCTTACCATCAGGCAAGTAAAGTGATATTGACGTGTCCTAAATAAAAAAAAATGCGGTGACATTCGCATCTAACGAACTGACCTCAAAACGTTTATTGTGTATCGAATTATTGTGTATCGAAACGTTTATTGTGTATCGAATTGTGACTTCAACACGTTTGTGTATCGAATTGTGTATCGAATTATTGTGTATCGAATATTTTGTATCGAATTATTGTGTTGTACAATCGTATTCTGAATATTCCAGATTAGCTTGTATACCGTATCTATACCTCGGGACACCTATCTTGGACCTACATCCCTAGACAAACGAGGCTCTGACGCGCGCTGATTGTTTTGTAATAATCTATGCTTAGTGAATTGGAGCTCATCCACCGCCGTAGCACTCGTGGTATCCTAAAAAGACACCCAAGAAACTTGTACTGCGCGTATTAAGCACACGATGGACGACACGAAAAACACGATTAGGTTCAAGATACATGCCCCGAGTAATACCTATATACTCATATCGACGTAGAATAAATCTGCTGACATTGGGAAACGTACGTACTAGCTTGCAGTTAGTGCATACAGAATGAGACCATTTCTTTTTACGTGCGGGAAATCCCCACGGATACCCCCCTTCGGAGCCGAACCAGACGGCGTGCGGTTTAGTCGGTTCGAGTCCGACATAACCTCCCCCTTATGTCGGACTCGAACCGACTAAACCGCACGCCGTCTGTGGGTCGATGTGCTAGGCCGAATGTGAGGTTGTCTCGTGACATATCCCTCGCACCCCGGCTGACCCAGGGCCATTCCTCTCGGTCTGGCTCTCCTCGGGAGGGGGGACCACGCGGTCCCCGACTCGCCTCCGGTATTTGGGCGCATCGTCCTACGATGCGCGCCGCCGCCGTGGCCTGCTTCTGCTAAGGTGACGAGCGGCTCCACCCGTCACCCTCAGGCCCGCGCTTATGGGGGGCGGAGGTCGGTTTGCACCATCCGACGCCCGAGCCGCCTTCGAACGCGGCCAGCGATGTCCGCGAGAATGAGACCATAATTATTATTAAGTATAAACTTACGTCTGCAAAACTATGATTAGATACCTACCTGAATGGAGGCAATTTCATATTTAAGACAACATAAGGTTATAAGTTTAATTTAGGATGGCGTGAAACTACAGCTGCTGTCAATAGTCGAAGTTACTTTTGGCTAGCAAAGTCCCTCGGGATTTCCCGCACGTAAAAAAAAATAGTCTCATTCTGTATGCACAAACTGCAAGCTAGTACGTACGTTTCCCAATGTCAGCAGATTTATTCTACGTCGATATGAGTATATAGGTATTACTCGGGGCATGTATCTTGAACCTAATCGTGTGAGAATTGTACTTGGGACCTTTTAGATAGCAATTTTGCATTTAACAAAAAGGGACTAAGTAGTCTGATGGTGATGCCTGCAAAACAAATGGCTGATATACATACTCGTATTAAAAAAGGTCAATACTACCTGTAATAAAATAATTATTCATTTTAAGCAATTTGAATTGCTGCCTGCAGTCTGGGTAGATATGTTTTTGTAGAGAGTACCTACGTATAAGGGTACTTCATTTTATTATTTGACTAGGCGAAACAGTCATGGGTTACCATCAAAATCGATTTCATTTGGAATCGAATTACAATGTTTCACATGCATCTATTCTGTGACGTAACTAAGTATATGTCAAATCGGGCGAATGTTGTTCTACAAAGAGATTATTATATTTCTATTAACTATTGATAAAACACTTGTGCTGCTGATTTTGGGTGTATGGAACCCACTAATCCGCAGGGCCTAAGGCAATCGCTCCCGTAAATGCCAAGCTTCGTCTCGGTAAGTGACAGTGTTATAGTGCCTTTTTTTTCATCTGGACAGGAAAGCGTCTGTTTAGCTCGCTAGTATCTGTATAAGTAATAGTGGCGAGTCTAGTGGCGAGGGATCCCTATAACACAATTCCTGCCAGCTTCCTCGGCAAGGGAAAGCTTAAATTTATTCTATAATAAATAATATACATACTGCATTATCTAGAACTCTATCTGAAATTCAGTATCTGAAATCAGAATACAAAACTACCATCTTAGATGTTTGTCCCGGCTTCTTTTTAAACACGCCAGCGACTCAAGTTTAAACATCAGTCACCGAGTCTACGCACTCGTCGCCGTCCGAACCTACACCACTGAAGATGTCGACCGCAGTGATCGACGAAACGTCAGGAACGTAAGTTTCATATGGACCACGGCCAAACATATGGACTCGGCAGCAGTATATTCTACATGCAACGCTGGCCATGAAAGCCTAAAGACCTAAAATTTTCACCCTTCCCCACTAAATATCAGTAGGTATTTTCCCTTCTCATAGTTGAATAGATTAGTTGATTACTGTCATCTCCTTGATCTAACGTAGGTACTTTAAATATTGATTGCCCATTCTAAAGTCGTTAAATATACTAGTGCACTATATTTATTCTACCACAGCAATACCTATTTATAAACCACTTCGAATGTTCCAGATGCATGACTCGGCAAATAATGTTTCCTGGCAATATCAATTCGGTATGGGCAGTTATACGAACTTCGCTGACGCATCTCGGATTTGCTGATTTTATTATTTGCATTAAGCATAAACTGCTGAACTTCCTTGAGGTAGTTTCACTACCTACATAGATTTTGTTTATTGCACATTACCTGTTGTTTATCCTTAAAATAAATAAAAAATCATTGCTGTTGTAAATTTTCACAAGACAAGTAAGGAAGAAAAATTAGTTTTTTTCTTTGTCACGTGCTTATGAGACTTAAATATTTAGCGAATAGTTTACCTAGCAGCATACCTAGGTACATAAGGACCAGGTACTAAGGAGCTTTTTTAGTTATGTTAGGGACAATTATAATATCTAGTAATATGTCAAAAAAGTTTTAGGATCACTCGCTCTACGCGAGGAAAAAAGATAAGCATCTCTTAAACGATGGGACCAACTCAGCTGTAGAAATGCCGTGAGCACTGAGTTTATTTATCGAAATAAGCTTTTTAAGAAAGAAATAAAACTATAATATATGTACAGTTGATGTACTGGAGGGGCCTCACGTGGGCGAGCGAACCCGGTTATACAACACGAGTCCGTTCACCGCTTGATCGGCTGACGCCCATATGTACATGGGGTGGTTCAGTTTTCACACTTTCCTTTTCCTGCCCTGAGGATAAGGTGGACTGTAACTATCGTATGCGAGAACAGGAAAGCGAAGGTTTCCCCGTGTGTCTCTGACGATAGCTGAACCAGCCAGGAAGGCCAGGTGCCGAATTGGTACTGAAGGGATACCCAGTAAATAAAACAATTTTACTCTGTTAGAATAAAATCGTCCTGAATTTAAAGGCCCATTCAGGTGCAAATCTGAGCATTAGCTGCTCCAAGAGATGCTGGCGACTCGGCTAAGAAAATCGCACTGAACAAAAATGCGTCACCGTTTTTATATTTAAGGGTTTTACCCTGATGTGGGCCTCTAATTTCGGTTCGAATATTTTCTTTATTGCACAATAATTTTCACTATCAATAACATCAAATAATTACAATTTTTATACAATTTTTACCAATTCTTTAACATCTATTATTTATAGGGCTGTGCAACACAATCATCTACTTGCTCATTACTAATTAAATTGCAATTATTATCTACATATTTACTTTAAAATTAATAAATATATGCGGAAATTACAATCGTTGGCGTCTACGTGTGAGGTTTAATTGTTATTTATTTAAGGGTTACAAAACTGTGGTTTACAAATATGTTGTTAAATGTAAGGTACTGTTTTCTATTGCTATTACATACATTTTTTATACACGTTTAATTAGTATTTTATTTAAATTAAGAAATATAAACAATATTGATAACAATGGTTTTATGGTTTTTAGAATCTAATAAGTTCCACCGCTAATTACAGAGGGCGTGACTGAGCCATACAGTTGCCAATCAGAGGCCGTTTTGCACTATTCTAACACGATTCACACTGTTTAATCACTATAACACAAGAAACACTGTTTATTTTGATTGTTTGCAAATCGCAATCAACTGTACAATCACAAATTGTACTGTTCTGTCTGTCGCGAACAAGGATTTTACGTAAAATAATCAAACAGTTTGTCTATCGCGAACAGTTGAGGTCAAAAATAAAGAGTGTACTACGTGAGTTCGACAAATGGAAGTGCGATTAACGTTTATGTGACAAAACTGTACTGCGACTCACCTTAGTTCGAATGCACGCTAGTGCGACACACTGTAGGTCGACATTACTCTAGTGCGACAAACGTTTGTGCGACACTAGTTCGACATCATGGTAGTTCGACACTACGGTAGTGCGACAAATCATTGTCGCATTACCGTAGGAGTAACAACAATGGTTAAATTTGATTTAATATGAATTTAATGTGACGAGGTTTTTTTTACATTTGATATTACCGTAGTACCTAAACAAAAGATATTACTTAACAACAATGGTTTGATTTAACATAACTGAGTTGAATTTAACATAATTGAGTTACTTGTTAGGTCTTTTTTAAATAACAAATATAGGACAGACCACGTAAGAATGCTTACAAATCCATGGTATCTTTATTTTAAATTATTTTTAATTAGTTCTTCTTTATCTTGTTGTTTTTTGTTCTTTTTAGTTCACTCACTGCTTGACCTAAAATCTTTTTCTATTGTGTCTGTAACTAAAAAAAGACAAAAAAAGAAAACTATTATGACAAAAGATGGAATCCTGCTTTGGTTCTCTATTTTTATTCCTAAAATTTTATGTCATAATTTAACATTGCATAATGTTACTTATCATAACATTATTTACGCATAATACTCATTTGCCATAACTTTTTAAGCATAATTTTATTACTCCTATTTACTATACTGTCGACAGTGGGCTATAACCAGTGAGCTAATTGAACAATAAAAATAAACAATATGCTTTACAACTTTATGCATATCAATGTTATGAATAAAAACATTAGGATATACAATATATATTATGCTTAATACCACATATAGTATGCTAAAAAACCAATTAGGACTAAAACTATTATGACATAAGATGGAATTCCGTTAGCACAATATTTATTAGTTTAATTCAAGTAGGTAGTTTAATTGAATTTTTGATATTTTTATTATTAACTTATACCTAGGTACTTGTTGATTTATTAATAAATCTTCCTGCTAATAAGGATGCTCGGCTTGACAACAAGTAACAACATACACAAACGTTTGTCGCACTAGAGTAATGTCGACCTACAGTGTGTCGCACTAGCGTGCATTCGAACTAAGGTGAGTCGCAGTACAGTTTTGTCACACAAACGTTAATCGCACTTCCATTTGTCGAACTCACGTAGTACACTCAAAAATAAATAACGATTGCACAGACAGACTTCTAAATTAAAAAGTTCTTGAAAATGATTTTAAATATTATTTTATTTACCCGAAACGACATTAAAAACACCCATACCTAGTGTTGTAATAGCGCTCACTAAGTAGTTAAACAGCATTTTCATCAAATGATAAAACATTTTCTCATTTCTAAAATGATCTAGGTACTTTAAATTCAGCAAAAAGTGTAGATTACTCTTCTTATAATGCTAAACAAATGAGTAAAAGTTCTTAATTTGGATCAAATTACCCCAAATAAATTCCTTATTTGGACTATACCTAGGTATCTCTTCGAGTGGTATTCTCTTCTCTTGGTATTTTTCACATTCACTTCTTATAAAGGGATACTAGTAGCCAGCTTCCAAGAATTATTATTTACTAGTACCAGTATTTATACGCGTGACTAAAATGACATCCATACAGAAGCACGCTTTAACTCTAAAATTCAATTATAATAATTATGATGCGGTCTGCGTTAAGAGACATTAATTACATTCAGGCCCTTCGTGTAAACTGAGGTTCGAGTAATTGTGACAGTCACATTAAAATTCACAGCGTATTATGCCCACTTTTGGTGTAAAATAAAATCAACATGCTTAAGTGAGTTTGCGTGGGCCTAGAAATACTTTTAAAATTATATGAATTATGACGGTAATAACAGATGTAAATAACCTTTTCATCGTCGACCAGCAGGGGCAGTTATATCGGATTCGAACCGACTAAAATCACATGATGCCTTGGGTCTTCAGATGCCAGGTGGGCTCGTATAGCATTTCCATCGCACACCGACTGGCTCACGATATAATAACCACGGTGTTCAAGATGTACCTATTAAAATTTCCTTTGAATTCTTAGTTCTCACAGGTTTAGGTAATTATGTGTATGTCACCGCTAACTAGCCTTACCAGCCGTTCAATTAACTGCCTAGGCTGTTAACTAAACGGCGCCATTCAATGAACGGCCTGAACGATATTCAGCCGTAAAGTTTATTACAATATTGAATAACTGGCTGGCTAATGCTTAGGCCATTCGTAAGAGACCTCTTCGAAATAAGACAGAAAATTACATACATACATTCATAAACTCACAGCTCTAAATCAGGTAAGCAGAGAAGTGTTCACAGAAAATTAGTGATAGGTTTATTGAGAAAGTTACGCAATCGGACTTGGTTAGGTTAGAAGGTCTAATTAGCCTTCATTGTCATTTTTTATAACCATGCAGATATAACTCATTTTTCTAGCTGTTTGATTAAATGGCTAGGCAAGTAATTAAACATCATCGATCCAAATTATTGGCTAGCGGTTTAATCAAATGTCTAATTGAATGGCACCGTTCAGTAAAGAGCCTTAGCGGTTAATGTCCGTGATTGGCTTCTTGGACTTGACTATGATGAGACAGAGAAACTTCTTCATCAAATAATATGACCAGCATACACGTCATATGACACTACCATGCGTACGTATACACACTCCCACACACACCACACACACATCCACATACACACACGCACACAAACGCTTACGCGCGTGCTCACCCACATAAACACACACACACGCACATACACATACACAAAAACACACACACACACACACACACACACACAAATATACACAATTGTTATTGTAAAAAAAAAAAATTTCGAGATTTAAATTGTATTGACATTTATATAAATTTGACTGATATTTGTACTCATTATCGTCTTCCTTACGTGGTCCCGGTCCTGGCGTCTGGGGTCCACTGTTTGATGCTTATGGTGATTTGTTTAATTATACTCTCATCTTTGTAATAATATGTAATAGTTATATCTTTATTCTGTGTTACATAGTGACATTAACAAAACTTATTGTACTTTGAATTAGTAGCTGGTAACTATAGCACAGGATTTCCTTTTTTAGTTACCAGCTGTTCATTATCTGATAATTGTGTATCAAACAGCTAACCAAAATGTAATATTTGTAATAATTTGTAATAATTTTGTAATAATTCAAAATTAATACTGCATTTGTGAGAATAATAAAATGTATGTATATAGAGTAAAAAAATAAACGGCTGATTAAGTTGGCTGCGTCATGTATAATATAAATAAGATCTTCAAAGTCCTATTCAAACTTACCGGCAAGCAGGTGTCCCTTCTGATGAATTGAGGAGGCTCTAGGGTAATCTTTCCTCTCGGGGTTGGAAAGTTAGAGGATCATAACCCTCACAAAAACCACAACAAGCAAGAAGGAGGAACAGAGTGCGAGTTTCGTTAAGATCCGGGTCATAAAACGCCAATATACCTATTCTTTCTAGTCACATTGATAGTTATAGAGGTAAGTGCACTCAAACAAACAAAGTAACTCTTTAGCTTTATTATTAGTAGGTAAGTAAGACAAGTGCAAAAATAAAGAACAATTTTGTTCACCTACATATTGTACTGCAACAAATAAATAAAGTTAAGTGTTATGGTAATGTTACAGTGTACCGTTCATTGCTACCGTTATATTATCAGTGATTGATAAACTGTCTCAAGCATACGAAATAGCTAAGTAACAAGTGGGTAATAGTACAAAGTAACTACACACTTCTGACTCTAGTCGACTGGGATGAACACCACGCGCAGGGCACGCCGTGATTGCGGCGGTAAGACCCATCATGGGGAAGTGGCTAGAGAGGCCACACGGTGGCCTCTCGTACCGTCAGACGCAGGTCATTACCGGACACGGTAACTTCGGGCGGTACCTGCATCTGATGGGCATAGAGCCAACGCCCGAGTGCCATCACTGCGACGCGAGCGTGGACTCGGGGCTGCACACGCCCACCGAGTGTCCGGCGTTTGAGGAGCCGAGGCGGGAGCTTGTGACGGCCCTGGGGGTGAGAGTGCTCACGCTCTCCACCCTGCTCGCGGCGATGGTCCGCTGCGCGGATGCGTGGGCGGCCAGCGCCTCCTTCTGCGAGCAGGTCATGCTCGTGAAGGAGACAGCAGAGCGGGCGCGGTGCAGCGAGCGAGAAAGACTCGCGGACATCGCTGGCCGCGTTCGAAGGCGGCTCGGGCGTCGGAGGGCGCAAACCGACCTCCGCCCCCCATGAGCGCGGGCCTGAGGGTGACGGGTGGAGCCGCTCGTCACCCTAGCAGAAGCAGGCCACGGCGGCGGCGCGCATCGTAGGACGATGCGCGCCCCCCCATACCGGGGGCGAGTCGGGGACCGCGTGGTCCCCCCTCCCGAGGAGGGCCAGACCAAGAGGAATGGCCCTGGGTCAGCCGGGGTGCGAGGGATATGTCAAAAGACAACCTCACCTCCGGCCTAGCACATCGACCCACAGACGGCGTGCGGTTTAGTCGGTTCGAGTCCGACATAACCTGGGGTATCCGTGGGGATTTCCCGCACGTAAAAAAAAAAAAACTGGGATGAACACGGTCTATCTATATGTAAATGCGTGATATAACTTAATGTCGCCACCAACTAGCTTAATCAGCCCTCCAATTAACTGCCTAGGCAGTTAACTAAACGGCGCCAATCAATTAATGTCCTGAATGAGATTCAGCAGTCTCGTTTATTTCATCATTTTATAACCTGGCTGGCTAACGCTTAGGCCAATCGTAAGATAAGACACTACCTCGAAATAAGATAGAAAATTACATACATACTTTACTGTACTTACACCTGTAAATCCTCGGGGGGGGGGGGGGGGGGGGTAGACAGAGATGTATTCATAGAAAATTAGTGATAGGGTCTTTTTATAAACGTGCAGAAAAAAGCAAGTAGTGAAACGTCATCGATCCCAGCTATCTGCCTAGCCGTTTAATCAAATGGCTGAACACCATTCAGGCCGTTAATATAACGACGCCATTTAGTAAATGGCCTTGGCAGTTACTTGGACGGCTGATTAAGCTAGTTGGCGGCGACATATACACATACATAATATTGTAAATGTTGCCATCATCAGATTTGTTTTATTAATCACATTACGTTAGATATTAATTATAACCCAAACAAATAGCAGTATCTACGTACTTAAGTATAGCAGCAATGTATTACCATTAAGTCACAAATTTCATTTTGGTACAGGATCTAAATTAATTCATTAGGTTTATTAAGTCTCGTTAGCGAGGTACATACGGTAGTGGTGTATGTACGTAAGCACTTAGGTAACTTAATATACTGTTACACAATGAACTCGAGCTTATTGTGCTTTCATGTGTTCTTTTACCTATTCCTAATTAATTGCACATAGTTTCGTTTCAGGTAATAAAACCATTTTAACCATACCTTTGCATCGAATATACAAGGAATTCGCAAAGATTGGAGCCCACTCTGGCCGACATGTGCGACAAAAACTTCTTTTGATCTTTCGGCTCTTGGTCAATTGCGTCGCAGAGACGACAAGTTTTAGAACAGTAATTGAAATGGTTTTTGATTAAATAAGGCTTCTTTTCATGTCAGTTTCGTTGATTATAACTTCATACTTAGTTACTACCTTCTTATATACGTTACTTCCTTCTTATTTTTAACCGACTTCAAAAATCGAGGAGGCCCTTAGTTTGTCGCCTATGGGACTTTTTTATGTATGTTTGTTACGCGATGTCTAAGCCAGATTTAAACAGAATTTTATTAATTTCGGCGGCGTTGGATAGGGTATACAGTCAGAGTGGTCAGAGTGGTCTGATGCTGAAATCCTGGAGAAATTGAGGGAAACCTCAAATTGCATGAAAATGCACCTACTTAGTTTGTGTTAGCAATCAGCAAATCAATGTATAATGTCGGTTGCTGGGCATTTGTAACAAATCCCCAGGCGCTTTCTATTAAAATTTCAGCACATACGTATTAATCAATATATGTTGTGCTGTTAGTACGTGGTGTTTCAGGCCACCTCAGTGGCGTTATGTTTGGCACTACAAGTCGGCAGACTAGGACGTACGCTTGGAGGCGGCTATACTTCACTTTAAAGCTCCTGTGCAACAGCAGTCGCTGATGCGATCGTAGCGGGCATGGAATGCTATATTCCCAACCGCTGAATCGCGACAGGAGCGAGCAAACACCCGTGATTTAATAAGCCGTGCAGAGAAGCTAGAGACCGCAAGCAATCTGCGTATATGGCTTGGACCATGGCACTTGCCAATCAGGATGCGAGCATCGTTAAAATGAAGCGGAAATTGAATGCCGCTTCCGAGGTCCTGTAAAAAAGTAACGGCCAGGGCTAAGTTCGAGTTCATCATTAGAATTGGCGAGCGGCTTGCAGCGTACCCAGCTGTGCGTTTTGGCTGCCGAGAGAAACTTCTGTCAGTCTTGCCTCCCGCCGCTGCAAAATCCCGACGGTGGTCTAGACCATGACGCTAAGGAGAAAGCCGATCACTTGGGTAATCTCTTTGAGTCAAACTCGACTATGAACGATGGGAATGCCGAGCCACCTATTCTGTCCAGCTGTGGTGCTCCTATGCTTGAAGTAAAAATCACGCAGCTGGTGATCCGGCGGGTCCTTAAATCCCTACATGTTCCGAAGTCGAGTGGGCCGGACGGTATACCAGCGATGGTGCTCAGGCACTGTACCCCCGAGCTGTGTCCAATACTTATACGCCTTTTCGCGCTCTTTTATTCCCCGAGGCAAGCTCCGGCCGTGAGGAGGACTGCGTTCGTTCATCCTGTGCCTAAGAAAGGCGAAAGAACAGACCCGTTAAATTACAGGCCTATTGCTGTAACCTCCTTTCTCTCGAAGGTGATGGAGCGCGGTATTAGTTCCGTTTAACATATTGGGTGTATTAAGGTCCTAAAAGATGAAAACTGTGGTTGATGGCTTGCAGGACTGGATTAAAATTGGACTACGAAGACAAATCTTGACCCACTAAAATGGGAAATTTAAAAAAAACCGATTTCGTAACCGAATTGGTAAAGAAGTTTAAAATAACTGAATTTAGAGGGAGAATTTAGAGATTTTCGACCTGTTAGAAGTCGGTGCCAACTTTGGTAGATGTTTTGATCTGCTATAATGCCATCAATTTACGTATGATAACTTGATGAGGTAGGGGTGGCTTATCATACTTAGCTATATCTTTTCCCTGTTTGACTTGACACCAGCTTCTGTATTTAATTGATCAATATATCATTTGATTGCGTCATGGTAGTTCAGGTACAGCAAACAAAGTTGGCACCGACTTCTAACAGATCGAAAATCTCTAAATTCTCCCTCTAAATTCAGTTATTTTAAACTTTTTTTACCAATTCAGTTTTTGAGTCAGTTTTTTTTAATTCTTTTGTTGTATCATACTCGTAGTAGTTTGTTTACAACTATTGCAAGTGTTGCACTCTTTTCTTCTGGTGGGTAAGTTTGCTGTCATAATTTCAGAAGGCGCTTTTTTTATTTCATGTAAATACTTACTAGCTGTTGCCCGCGGCTCCGCCCGCATGGACGTTGGTTATGCGACCAAACATAGGCTATGTCAGTCTAATCAATCTCTATACCAAATTTCATCAGGATCGGTTCAGTGCAAAGCAAGGTTACTTTTGCTTTTATAACATTATTAGTATGAAACGAAAAAAGTATGCATATTCATTCAAATATGTTTTGTTTTACTGTAAGTACCTATAAGTTATGTTCATTTTCGTTTAATATTAAATGGTAATTTTTTTATCAAATGTCAACTTGTAGGACAGCAAAATGTCATCATTGTTAAAGTTCTGACATTATTTTCATAGCTTTTAGGGAATGAAATAAGAACTCAGATATGATTTTTGTTGTGTGTAATAATGAAACAAATATATTAAGACGTCTATTTATTACACAAAAAATATTACATTGATTTACTACTAACATAATTAATTTTAAACACCTAAATAAATTATCCTTATCTCGTTTAATTGGTACAAATCTTTGGAATATATCGTATCTTACTATAAAAAGTTTTAATATAATTATATTATCTACTTTCTTACACAAATCTACATCATACATAATTATTTCTTAACAGTATTTATTATAACTTTTAAGAAGTGAATAAAGTAATGGTCTTTTTCATTTCTTTGAATGTGTTTACTATATTATATTTTTTACTTAAGTCATGATTTCTTAAAGTTAAGAGGAATTATTGATTTCTGAATTGAGATATGAAGTATGCACTGTGCTTAAGTGTACGTTATATGCATTGACTTCCATTTCTAAATCCAGAAACGGTCATATGAGTGTTTAATCAATATATTTATCTGTTGCTAGTGTTAATTTAAAAGATCCCATAAAGCTAAAATAAAGTAATTAATAAGCACAGTCAATGTCAAATTTATTAATAAAATTTAAGTCAATATTTTCAAATGTTTAAAGAAAGACAGGTAAGTAGTTAAACATCATTTTGACAATTATTTAAATATGGTTTTGGCGTTGACTGTTGATTGACTAGATTATTATTTTGTAATGATATTGAATGAAATTTTTAAGCAATTAGTATGTTAGGAGAATTAGAACACTCAAGGCGTGACTTGGTAGCTCAATGGTCAGAGTTTTCAAGTCCCGCCTAGATCGTTTCCTCTTTTTCCAATTCTAATCGTATTAATGAAATGTTGGAATTTTCTGGCAGTCTTACGACATACATACGAACACTATCTGTAGATGTGATAACTAGCAGTTTGGATCTATTTTAGACTTTAATTTCATGACCAGTCGTCAACAAAGTAGATTATTATGTTTAAAAATAAGCATTAAATGCTGTTTTAGGCACATTTTCTGCTCATATTTGTTATTTTCCACTTTGAATTCTAAGATAAGATAAGATTAATCTTTATTGTACATCAAAGAAATACAGTACATGTACGAACAACATATGAAAAATGTACTAAGGTTATAAGGTGTTTCAATTTCAAAATATCGGTTACCTATCTTAATCCCGAATTTTAATATTCCGAATATCATAATTCAGAAAACGTTTG
Organism: Eilema caniola; assembly: GCA_949126895.1. NCBI lineage: Eukaryota > Metazoa > Arthropoda > Insecta > Lepidoptera > Erebidae > Eilema > Eilema caniola. The sequence goes on from OX421477.1 coordinate 17,355,637, forward strand.
GCCAATTTTTCATAATCCCGGTTTTTCAAATTCCGAAGTTTTATTTTCCATATAATCGTAACTCCGAATTTCATTTGCCCATTTATTCATTTGTACGACGTTTTATAATCCAGACGAACGAGTTCCAGACACACGAAATCTAAATGCACAAAATCCAGATGACCGTAATCCATATGCACGAAAGCCCAATTTTTAAAACACAAATTTTTGAAATGCAATTAATTGATATCCAGTTAATTGATATCCAGACAAACAATATCCAGATTTCTAAACCTAAAACTAAACCTCATATGGCGTCTACTAACTACAATTGGAGACCTACTGAACAAAACACACGTTGTCTTAAAAATATATGTATGCATGTAAGCAAACAAGCATGCATGCAGGCAAGCTGGCAATCAAACCGGCAAGCATGCAGGCATGCATGCATGCAGGCAAGCAGGCAAGCATGCAGGCAAGCAGGCAAGCATTAGTGTTGCTCTTCTCCGGCGCTGCGGGAAGTGCAGTCCTTCCGCCCTTGCGTAACAAAGTTCGGGCACCCATGCTCGCTTCCGCAGCTTCGGCTTGCTGGTCGCCCTTGGCGACCAGCCTCAGCCCTTCCAGCTCGCCCGGGCGCCCGAGCTTCGTTACTGCGGGCGAGGACTGCCCGCCCTCCGCGGGTGTGCGTTGTTTTATAGACAATTGTTTAATATAATTTCGTATAACAGAAAATGTTTCGCATAATTTCGTTTCATAGAATAATCAATATAATTATATTCGTTTCATAGAATAATCAATAAAATAAATTATATTTAATTAATATAATTTTAAATCATTGAATTTTGTTTCAAATAAAGTTAAACATTAGAATAATCCTTTCATAGAATATCAAATCAACTATTCTTAATCATTATATTGTTTATTTAATAGAAACTTATTACAAAGAATAACATATTATCATATATATTATATGGTTTTTATGAACTAAACAATTGATGCGTCTACAAGGTCGACGGAGCCCCGAAGGCCTAATGCGGGGGCTTCGCTACGCTCCGCTCCCGCATTAGCCTTCTAACCTAACCTATCCGAGTCGGGGTAATCTGAGTCGGAGTGTTAAAATTGTAAATGTTACAGTTAAAAATGTGATTTGGAACATTATAAAGGTGGTTTAATATTCTTTAAAAATAATTCTACAGTTTCATAAGTTTGTTAAACAAAAAAATTTGATTAAAAATTGTGTTTCTGTGAAATATGTTTCATTGTAGGAAATTGTTTTTGAAACAATAATATTCGAAATAAAAATATAAGAACCAAATATTATATGAAGCATTTTCTGTGAAACGAAATTCTATGAAATTTCTTTCTACGAAATAAGGGGCTCCCCTCCCTCCGCGCCTCCGGTTCTTAAATGACACTCTGGTGTAGGGCAGACAAGTACCACGGCGAGTCGGGTCGGGTGTGGTACGCAGTGTTCACGAGCTCGCTTTCCTGATTCATTGGTTATAACTGCATACAAAACTGGTCATGCATGACATGGAAAACAATAATTTAAACAAAATTATATTAAGTAAAATTATTTATGTCTTAAGTGAACGTTAATTTTTTTGTTATTATATCAACCGTTACACACCCTAAATGAATCGTATAAATTTACTGATTTTTACTACACCTGTATATAGTTTAGCTGGAACACGATTTGTATGGGAACCAAATAAAAAGATTATGAAAATTTGGTAATAGTTTATTTGGAAAATGGTACGATGGGAAACAAAAAGAAATATTCTGAGAATCTGGTATAACTATATTTGGATTATGACAATATGGGAAACAAAAAAATACTATTTGAAAATTTGGTTTTAGTGCACCTGGAAATTGATTCATCTGGGAAATGTAAAACGGAATTATAGAAAGTTGTCATTCATTACATCTGTCTTTTAAAAGTTCTACCAACCGTTTTCGGGGTTTTAAGATTCGGGTAACAGAAATTCGATATTTCAATAGGTTACCCAAAATATCAGTTACTTTGAAACAAACTATGGATTGCAACACTATTATCAATATTTACAATGAAATAGATACCATTAATGGTACAAAAATAACATTGTTGATACAAAGAAATGTATTTAAACAGTTCATAGTTAGAGCTAACAACAGCTTTTTCAGCAGTTGCCATCATTTATTTAACATACATTACACATATCGTTCTATGATACAAAAATATGCAGGGCAACAATTCTATATGCTTTCCCTTACAATGAACATTATCAATAAATCTATAAACAGCCATATACATATACACATCAAATCTAATGACAATTAAAACTGTTAGTCACATCACTTTTTGGAATTTTATATGCAAAATTAATGATAGCCCCGATTTAAATATTACCAATCCCTAATATGAAGTCTGATCACTGTCTGTTACGAAAACGGTTCCACTCCTATCTATTAATACATTTGTCGTTGATGTCTCCAGTCAAGAAGTCATTAGTATCCCGAATAGTCATGATGGTAACTCCGTCAGTGCTATTTCTGGAAATGATGTTACTCTTCTTCTTAGTACTTCCGTAATCGTAGTTTGAGATTACTACGCTCTCTGTCGGGTTCCTGTAAAAGTTGCCAAACTATCATCGTTGAAGTTATATGAATATTACATTGGTAAAAGATTTTTTGGTAAATGTTGTGATACAATCCTTGCATCACCAAATTTGCGGTTTAAAGGTTATTCACTAAGGTAATTGTTTGGAACATTTTGTTTAAAATATGGTATAAGTAGTCTTTATAATATATCTGAAATTTAGCATATAACATAATTTCATGACATTTTGTACGAAATCGAATGATGATATCTCTGAACTTAAAATGCCAGTACATTATTTTTTATTTTATTTTTATTAATACAGTTACATAAAGTAGGAACATCAGTCACTCAGGGCAGTGGCTTCACAGAAGATATCGAAGTTCAGCCAAATCCGCAGTTAGACTAGTAAAGCGGACCTCAGACTCCAAGCTAACAGCTTCGGATGCGACTGGGATTAACGCTAAGATGAACAAAAAGATTCCTTGAAATTTAGGTAACAACGTGGTTTCCAAATTTTGGACTATTAGAATAAATAATTTGTTTGCATTATTATTCATTTTTTATGGCTTGATCATAAAAAAAGAATCAATAAATCTATTGCCGTTTACAGAATCATAAAGTATGGTTTGGTTGTAGAGTAAAACCTTTTTTTCTACAAGATAGTAAGACAACGTCACGATGACGTCACCCGCCCGTGCTCCCATTTTTTTTTTAAAGTTTTTGCCATGCTTGACAGGTTAGTAGGAACATCAGTTGGCATATTGCAAATAATAACCAGACATAAGCCTCTCATAATGTACTCATCATAGTATCAAGAACACGCATTACGTAAAAAAGCACATAATTCAATTTAATTCTATACTGTATCGAATCGTAACGCGTTCTCCGTGTGACATTATTGTACTCGAATAAAACAGTTTAGTATGAGTAGCTGTAAAAGTTATCTGATTTGATTTTCACCATGTTAGAAAATAAGCGGAGATAGAAAAATTAGAAGAAGTAAACAGAATTGAAAAAAAAAATATTGACTTTAATTAGATAGTTTTAATTTTTCTAAAATATTGTCAATTTACATTAATTTTAATTTATTATCCTCTGAGCCTTTTCCAAACTCAGTTATAAGGACGGCTTTCAGTCTACCTACGAAGCGGCTGAGTTTCGATATTATCTGTGAAATGACAATAACTTCGTGGACCTCCACAACCCACCGTTGAATATTTAGGGCTCCAACACAACGCCACAATTGATGGTATGATAACCGAGACCGACGATTTAACGTGCTCTTCGAGACTCAGAGAGGTCTTAGGCAAGCAGTTCTATAGACAAATTGATAGATTTAACAGATTTTCAATACAGTTTGTCCTCAGAAAAATCCAGATTCAGGACTGAGTGTCGTTCTAGAATACAGGCCTCAGTGTCTTAAGAATGATCGTCCGCCCTAAAACTGACCAATAGCTGCAATATACCATTTTGTATTCCACTACCTCTTAACCACAAAACTATTTCTATTAACGTATAAGTTAAATAAGAAGCCCTCAAGAAAACGTTATCGTCATAATACTGATGTAATAGGCTGTTGTTATGACGAGCATACCAGCTATTAATGATAAGTACGACTATTGATGCTAAGGGCATATTGTTTGTGTTGAGCCCTTTATATTTAGTCGTACTTACTGGTAGCTAAATAATACCTTTTATTATAATAGACAGTTCAATACCAACTATGGATGTTCGACTACAATCTAAGCACGTAAATCAAGTTCAAGTCAAATTGAATGTTAAAATTTAATACATGTAGAGGTACATGTTCTTGATAATTTCGTTTCTCCATAAGGAACAGATAGAGACAAAAGCTCAGATTATGTTTTTAATTGTTGATCTTATTATCTATTAAATATGCGAATCTATTAGATGAATGTTTTTCAGTTTTTCACTCCTGAATGGCTGAATTCTATGAAATCAAGCATATATATATATATATATATATATATATATAGATTATATATATAGGTATATATATATTGTATTAGCGGAGCTTCTGGCAACCGCTAATTAAGTAACTAAATTTTATTTAAGACTTCATGTAAAGCATTTTGGTCTAACCTTAGATTAAATGTTAGACTTAGGACAGACTTGATGCATAGGGTCTGGGACGTGTGGATTACGCTGAAACAGTGGTTTGGGTCAGTTATTCAGGATTTAAGCACAATTTACTTAAACGAGTGAAGTTTGTCATTGCGGCATCGAGTGAAAGTAATTTAAGATGTTATCCAGTCATTAGCTAATTTCAGCTAATCCACACACACCTTAGGGATCTAGATGATTTTATGCTTTAAATGATTTTATGTAGTTACATGTAATAATATTTTCTATTTAAATTAGCTCAGCAGTCTGGTTTAAAATTTTGTTATATTTCATTTATGTTCCCTTTATTCATTATTTAAATACATATAAATAACATTTTCAAATAATTTTAGAAACAAATATATATTCATTTATATAATTATTATTATTTATTCATGTTTACACATGAAATGATGGTGACTTTTACACGATCTCTTTGAAATTCCACAGGTTTTCTACACTCACCACAATACAGTCCGAGCTGACAATGGACAATAATTTACTTTTATGGCTGTACCATGCATTGTAGTTTATGATTTATATATCATAGTCCAACCAGTCCGACAAAGTCCCACTGTGGAGTTATATAATGATAAATACGTAACCTGTTTGAACGCGATGTTCATATTTTGTGGCATTCTAAGTGGTGTAGCCAAAGTAATACCTAACACACAGTAATTGTATCTACATGCAAAATAGGATACATTTAGTTTTGTAATTCTAACATCTGTATCTGATATCTAGATGTTGTTTATCTCATACGACGACGTGTGGGAACGGGCTCCATCACATCGCTCGTTGAGGCATCGATTCGTCACTGATAGGAACACAAGATGTAATCCGTTTACATTAAGTTGCGTCAATGGACCTGGCGTCAATGACGTTACATTGACGTCAGGTCCAAACTTAAAGTCAAAGGGCTATAAGTATTTACGACGTTAGACATTGGGCAGAGGACGACTGTTGCATATCCAGCGAGCGCTGGATGCATGGTCTTTTTGGCCATCATGTTTTTTGGCAGTATAAATGCCCCTTATTTTATCGTTCATCGTCATCCCAGTAGACGGTCCAAATAACTACTTAATTTACTTGGTTCATATTTTTTCTTTTCTCTGTTGGTGTGATTAATGCGTAGAATAAATCAGCTTAGAGTTCACGTATTCATTAAGTACTAATGCATGCCAAAATTCTTACTATTTTATTAGCGAAAGTAGTGGCAATATATTTCTAATTATGTTATTCTTACTTTATATATGTAGGTAATTATAATTATCATAAAAGTAATCACCATCGAGGTACTTACTTATGTTTACTGAATACTAGATGAGAGTAGGTAATTAATCCCCAAGTTACTCGAACTTATTTGCCGCACATTGATCTTATCTTGTCCTCCCATAAATTAGACAAAACCAAACAGGCAATAAATAGCCCAAGTCTCAATAAAGGCTAGAACATCATAGCAAGTCTCTTTGGTAATAGTTATACTTACAGATCAGATTATGTAAAGCTATCTTTATCTACATAAATTAGTTTTTAAATGACCATCTCTGTGGTGTTGCGGTAGGACGTCGAACTACTATCATAGGGCCGTGGGTTCCATTCCTGCTCAGTGCAATATGTAGGTATATTTGCATTGCACTAGTTGGTGCTATATAGAACATGGTACGTATTTACAAAAAAAAACTAAGCATGTTTCTTCTTCTTCTGGAAGCTTAACACACGATGGAACCTTAACACTGTTTCCTTTAGATCTAGAAAGCCCTGCGTAGTGTCGTGCAATATTTAGTTTACATAAATTTTACAACAATGTTGGATCTAACCTAAAAAATGTTAAGATTACTTTGAATTTGTTACAAAAAAATAAATTAAAGCAGAGTGACAAAGAGATGAGTAGGTAATTAAATAAAAATTGTTTCATAGATAACATTCAATATTTCGTGGAAGTTATTATACTAAATATATTACGCCATTACTGGGTAGAGCCTTAAAAGTTTCTCAGAAGGTTATTTTAGAACTTGATGAAACGAATTTCAGTATTCATTTGGCACACCAAGTACCTATTTGTGTTGTTCAAAAAGTAATAGAAAGAGTCAATCACATTTATGTGATTGAACGCTTTGCTTAGGCATCTTTCGATTCAGTAAATCTGGCTTTTCTAAAAAACTTTTGATTAGATTCGATTACAGATTGAACAATGTTACAAATACAACAAAATGATTCCAAAAAGGAGTTATTGCATGATGAACTATGAGTTTTTATGAGCTGACAGTCAGTAACAAAGAAGATGGACCTGGTTCACAATGCCATGATGGACCCTGCCTTACAGCATGGTAGCACAGTCTAACGATTGGTAGTGAGATATAAGGTAGAGAAATGATCAATGTAAAAGTACCGCACTAGAGATAAGTTTGAAATATTTGTGTTTGCGGAGGAAGATTACTTGATGTAAACTAACAAATTAGAGTTAAATTATATTTACCTAACCACGCTTAAATCCTTGAAGATGTTACTTTGGCAAAATATTACGGACTCCGTTAGTTCATTGAACTAAATTGCAGTTAAGGAGCTACTATCGGTTAATCAATATTAGGTCATCATCATCATCATCATATCAGCCATACACAGTCCACTGCTGAACATAGGCCTCTCCCATAGACTTCCAGAATGACCGATCCAAAGCAGCCCGCATCCAGCGCTTCCCGGCGACCTTGATGAGGTCGTCCTTCCACCTAGCCGTTGGGCGTCCTACACTGCGTTTGCCCGTACGCGGTCGCCATTCCAGAACTCTTTTGCTCCATCGGCCATCTGTTCTGCGCGCTATGTGTCCCGCCCACTGCCACTTCAACGAGCTAATCCGCTGGGCTATGTCGGTTACTTTTGTTCTCCTACGGATATCATCATTTCTGACGCGATCACGTAGGGAAATACCGAGCATAGCCCTTTCCATAGCTCGTTGAGCGACTCTGAGCTTGTTTAAGAGACCCATAGTGAGGGACCACGTTTCCGATCCATAAGTCATCACTGGTAACACACATTGGTTAAAGACTTTCGTCTTCAGGCACTGAGGTATGTCGGACGAGAAGACATCTCGTAGCTTCCCGAACGCCGCCCATCCGAGTCGGATTCGTCGATTTACCTCGTCTTCGAAGCTGGAATTGCCTACCTGGATCAGTTGACCCAAGTAGACGTACTCGTCAACAGCTTCTAAGACTGAGTCCCCAACATGAACCGGTAGAGGCGCAACATGGACATTTGACATAACCTTTGTCTTGTCCATGTTCATCTTAAGGCCCACCTGTTGGGATACTCTGTTGAGGTCTTCGAGCATGGTGTTCAAGTCTTCCAGCGATTCTGCCATAATGACAATATCGTCGGCAAACCGAAGGTGAGTGATATACTCGCCGTTTATGTTGATGCCACGTCCTTTCCAGTTCAGTAGCTTGAAGACGTCTTCCAAGGCAGCGGTAAACAGTTTCGGAGAGATCACGTCTCCCTGTCTAACGCCCCTTTTCAGTGGAATTGGTTTCGTGCTCTGTTCCTGTACTCGGACCGACATAGTGGCGTTCTGGTATAAACACTTCAACACTTCGATATACCGGTGATCTATCCGGCACCGCTGGAGAGACTGTAGCACTGTAGCCCATATTTCGATCGAATCGAAGGCTTTCTCATAGTCCACGAATCCCAAGCAGAGAGGCCGGTTATACTCTTTGGTCTTCTGTATAACCAGCCGCAGCGTGTGGATGTGGTCTATGGTACTGTAGCCTTTACGGAATCCGGCTTGTTCGGGAGGTTGGAAGTCATCGAGCCTGTTGGCGAGACGGTTCGTAATAACCCTCGAAAACAACTTATAAATGTGGCTCAGGAGACTGATGGGCCTATAATTCTTCAACAAAGTATTGTCACCTTTCTTAAAGAAAAGGACCACCTTACCCCCGTTCCACGCTTCCGGCGTTATGCCTTCGTGTAGAACGGAATTGAAGAGCTTCTGAAGGACCTTCAGTACCGGCGTTCCGCCCGCTTTCAAAAGCTCTGCTGTAATTCCGTCCTCACCCGCCGCTTTGTTGTTCTTTAGCTGTTTGAGGGCCATCCTAATCTCGTACAGGCTGATGTCCGGGATGTCTTCGGTATAATGTCGGGTAAGCTTGGCTCTTGGATCTTTAGCCATGCCAACGGGCTGTGTTACTGATGTATATAGCTGTGCATAAAACCTTTCGACCTCCCTAAGTACCTCTGCCGTTGTCGTTGCCATGCCGCCATCCTCCGTCTTCAGCTTCGTCAACCGGCTTTGTCCAACGGACGCATTCCTCGCAAACACTTTGGAGCCTTTGTTTCGCTCTATCGTCTCCTTAATAGTTTTTGTATTATAGGAGCGAATGTCGTGTCGCAAAGATTTCTGTATGCGTCCGTTGAGCCGCCTATATGCCTCAGCGTCGTCGGAGGTCTGTAGTGGCATAAATCGACGTTTGGCCATGAGATCAAGGGTCTGGGTCGAAATTTTTTGAGGTTTTTGTTTAGGGCGAGATCTAAAGAATTTAGATCCCATCGTTTGGACAGCTTCTACCAGCACGTTGTTTACCTCGTCCACTGAAACGCGATCCTGTAGACAATCGAAACGATTGGATAGTTCGAGCTGAAAGCTCTCGGAGTCCCGGACATCGGCATATGACGGTCTGAGTGTTGACTTCATCAGACGTGACCTTTCATATTAGGTACCTACCGAAAAATCGAAAATATGAACATCTTTATTTATAGCAATTATTGAAATCAAAATGTGAAAAAATTTAATAACCCAATATATGATTTTGTATGGTTAATATAAAACGAATAAAATAATATTTACTCTCGTATCGTATTCCAGAAAAGTAGCAGATGAGCAAGCGTTCACCCAAACTTTGTTTCATAAATATTCGTGAAACAGCGTTTTATTTATACCACTAAAACTATTACAACATTTGCAATCTCTGATAGTTTCCAAGTTGCAATCAAATTAGTGGAAGTAGGTACCTATTTGTGTGGAATACGCAGTAAGCGTAGGTGAATTTCTAAATGTATCACAAAGAACCATTAACTCGAGCTTATCTTGTAACAATTTGCTTGTAGTACGCCGTTTGAATACATTAGGGTACGTGTGAGAGAGGTGAGTGTAAAGATTGCTTGAGTAATATTCATGCGTCGTTTTCCTAAGGCATTTGTTCTGCTAATGAACGTTGTTTCGAAGAATTTGTGAAAAGAAAAGTATTGGGTATTTCTTTTTTCTATTCTGTGTTTATGTGTTATCTTTGTAACCGACTTAAAAAAGGAGGTTATTATTATTTGACGTAAAACGAGATAGGTACCTACATATCGATGAATTATCGTACCTTCATATGTAGGTGTGTTTCGAAAACTCTTGTGATTTCTTATCATCAAATGACAGGTTGCAATGAAAATGAAAGTACTTTAATTTTCAGGTTTAAAAGTATTATATCAACTAAAAATATTCGCAGAAAAGCCATTTGTTATTTTCCAGTCACGCCCAAAATTAATATAAGACTATAGTACCTATCTTTTCAATATTATTCGATAGTATGTTCGCACTTAAGATTCGCATTGTATTCATTATTATTACTATTTTCATACAACATATATATAAATATTAACCATTGTTCTATGAACTCAAAGAACAAGCCTAATTTGGGTTTAGACAGCGCCATGTAACAAGAGTATTAATCCCAGAATATTATTAATTACTTATCATTAAGACATGTTTTGCGAGAGTCTGACAACGAATATCCTCTGATATACTATATATATGATATGAACATGAACATAATAAGCCTAAAAATTACACTGTATACCGGGTGTACGGGAACACTCCCGAAGCCGAGGCCCCTGGTAGTAGTTACTCCGGGCACAATACATATTGGCATATTCTTTTTTGTACAGAAAAAAACAAATGGCGCCAAGCGCGTGATTTTTTTGTAGTGATGTTTTTTTTATGAAATTGCCGTTTCATTGACCATTTTTATTACGATGGAGACTAAATAATGTTAATTAAATGGAAATTAAAAAAAAAAACATTAAAAAATATTTCACTAAATCGAAAAAAAAAAACCAAAATATAGTGCATCCGGTGTACTACCAGGGGCCTTTGGCCTTTGGCTCCGGGATTGTTCCCCTTACACCCGGTATTTATAATCAATATCAAAAGTAGGCAATTGAAATGTTACTCAACAACCACTTTGGTAAATTATTTGCAATTTTGTGAATAATGAGATTTTTTTCAGTTAATCAATTGTCAAAAACAGCACTTATGCCAAACAATGTTCACACAAGCAAGCAAGTCAGAATGATCAAAATATGTATGAATATGGCCATACACTAAGAGAAATCGTTCGATTGATACGTGCATGTGATAAAAATTGTACGGTTTTAGATTTTCAATCATCTAAGTAGATGATGCAACCGATAAATATTGATGCAGTTTTAACAATAGCGCTCTTTGGGCATCAAAAAAGGGTCACACGCAAGTTAAGCGCGCCATGTACAAAGACCATCCATATTTACTACTGTTTACTAAAATCCTGTTTAACCCAACCTGTTACACCGATGCCGATGAGTACTCCTGAACGAGGTCTCGCAGACCGCAGTTCTTGAAAGCCTGGAACTACAAGTGGGGTGTAAAGTACCGCGACGGCAGCACAGGTAACGGTTGAAGTGTTGCCTGAATACTCCACTCACGCAGTAAAGAGCCACTGGGTTCACGCAAGAGTTCAGGAAACTGCGAAAATAATGCTTTATTAGTTTTTGAATACTTAATGTAATTACAATACGCACAATATATTGTGGTCTTCAATGTATCATAACGATGTGCACTACATGACTTGTTTAAATAACAATACTATACTTATTCTTTCTTGGTTTGATTAATTCCTTTGTTTAGAGTAGGAACTAAAAAAAATCCGATTATCCAATTATTATATTGTTTGTGAAATACTGTTAATTTGGAGAAGCCATGGAAAAACTACAAATACATGATTATGTATAACTTCGGGGCGAATAAACTTGTTGAGATTTGATTCATACATCCTATCTGTATTACCTAATGCTATAGGTATTTTTATCCTAAGAGGAAAATGCAAAATACAGGGCACCGCTTTGGTACGTATATAGTCATTATGTATGTAGCTGTAAAATACACACAAAATTAATTCAAATGGGAATCCATCAGTGCAGTCTAAAGCATATATTTATACTCGCTCCTCTATCAGTGGCGTAAGCATACACGCTGCCTATATCATTTTTTATTTGTCCTGTCTACTAAAACGCCTGGGTTATTTTAAAAACGACTACAAATGTTTATCATTATTGAAGGCCGTTTTAATTTTATCAAGCCAAGTTACTCCATTAACTTCAATAAAACTCGTTTTGCTCAAATTTGGTAACATTGTTAACTGACAATTTACAGCTCACCATCTAAATTATCAAACGGTTAAACTCATTTAAAGCGGTAAATTAAAATGACAAAAGTGCTAATTAAAACTTGTCGTAGGTATTCTATTTTTAAGAGACATCGAATTTGTAGATTCTGCTGTTATAAAACTCTAGATTTAAAATCATTTAAATAAAATAATTGTTTAGATTATTTAAAAATAATTATGAAATTATGGCTCATTAATCTGAAGTCAAATAAAGTTAAATTTGGAAATTAATTTAGTGATATATGAGTTATAGAATCAAGACTCCTTGACCTTGACGGTGACAAAATCGTAGCAATATAGCGGCGCCATTAGCAAGAGGTTGAAGTTGAGCAATAGAATCAGCACGGTTTAATATCAACAAAATTAGTTGGAACAGATACGATAGCTTAGTTAAATTTAACATGTAGGAAATATTTTACACATCAGCTTATTTTTCAAATAGATACAAAACTGTGTTAGAGGGAGGGATAGGATGAAAGCGGAAAGATGGTCCCGGGAGCTGAAGGCCTCGAGTGCAATTGGGATATAACGTCTTTGTATGGGATTCAACATTGTGTTAGGATAGATCACGTACCTGAGGCAGAAACCAACTATCCTGAGAGCGTGTGTCCAATCATTGTAGTCAGCCTGAGCAGTTGGTGAGAGATGGAACCACATCTCGAAGGCGTGGTACGGCAAGAAGCAGACGAAGAATACTGAAAATAACATATTTTTAATACAATCTATCAAATCAAAAGTATATCAAATGGAAAGAACGTTTTCATTTTAAGGAACCATTCTTTGTTTTGTCAATTGTGAAGTGGGGAGGATTAGAGAGAATTCGTCTTATGCTTCATCCGCACCTAAACGCATAAATGCCAGCGCGAATAGCAAATGACAAAAATATTTGGTCTAACAAAATCACATAACAAAATAAATAAAAATATTTATAAGAGTTATGCTTTGTTCTGATTTGATATAAAACAATACGTTAGTACGTAAACCATAAAATATTTTCTCTTTTTTATACTTTTAAAAGTACAAAATCGACGATTTTGTGTGGATTCGTTTATTTTATAACAATGTTTTGAAAATAGATTTAACACCTTCATTATTAAAATGAAACTGTTACGTATGTAAACACAATTTATTACTCAACATAAATTTCCGCAAATGTGCTTATAGAAAATGATTCAGTATTCAATTATAATATTTTCGTAATTAGTGCTCCGTAAGAGCTTTTGTCGCTATTTTTGTTGGGTGTATGTTGTAAATTCTAATCATATTTATAAATGTGAAAGTGGGCGAAAGTGTGGGATTGTAGAATAGAATAATGAATGTATAGAATAAGAAGACAGTCGTCAACATATATCTCAAATGCTATACATTCGTCATTCTATTCAATGTTATATTCAGTACTAAAAGAAGAGTACTCATTGCGATACTATGTCAGACCGAGATGCGAGTAATGTAACAAACTATGCAAGTTACGTTTACATAATACGTATCGTGTCACGATGAACGCAAAACCGCTTAAACTTAGTAGCGAGTTTGGCCCCACTTACTATGTAAATTCAAATTTAGAACGTTCACCAAGTTTCGTGCAGTAAATAGAAAATTTAGTGATTATACTACTGCAAGTTTTGGATCGATTTACATTTCAGTAGACTTCGAAATTTAATTACATTTATTAATAGGTACAGTTTAGATTTTAACCAATTGCATAGTTCCTGCCTTAATTTTGTTCTCTTGTGGTAATTTTATCACACCTTCAGTCGAAACTTTGATATTCTATCCTGTCATACTTAATATTATAAATGTCTAAGTTTGTGAAAATATTTGTATATTTGTGATTCAATCACGCTCTATCGGTTGAAAGGATCTGGCTGTAATTTAGTACTGAGATAGGTTATAGTCTGGACTGACATAGGCTACTTTTTGATTGTATTATATCAAAATTTCACGGGAGTAGAACAGCGGGCATCAGCTTATACCCACTGCTATAAGTACTAAAAATTTCAGTGCCCCTAGCACCAAAAATATTTGAATTCGGAATGAAAACGTATCCAGGAAATGGAGCAATGCGATTGGCCGCCATGCCTACTGTGAACCAATCGCAATACTCCATTCTTTTGATACGTTTACGTTATGGGTTCGCTTACGGCTGTTCGGTTTACGCTCGGGGTCAGGAAGCACTGGTTATTAAAGAGTTGAGAGGATAATGTTGATATGTGAGAAGACTTTAAGAACACCCGACTGACCCCGAACAGGAACAGTTGGTAGGATAGAACAATAAAACTAGAAGAAGTGAATTTGAAAAGTTTTAATTAGCTCATTTTAACTTTTACATTATACATTGTTCGCTGTGAATATTAAACGGAACTACTAATGGAAGGGAACTTAATCCGACTGTAAGGCTCTTTAAAATTTTGCATCAGCTTTTATTGGAATAATAAAATTTAATAGCCAGAAGCTCAGTGTTGAACTCCGGCACAGAATATTGAATAATATATTTGGTCTTACGTTGGACAGGGACTTTTAAGTGAAAAAAATCACTTCATAATCTCATTTGGGATTGATTCATATTATTATTCGACGATTCATTAACAATATTAGCTGCCTTGCACTAGATCACTAGTTTCTGCGTCCAGCGCATATAAACAGACAAACAAACAAGAATTCCAAATAATATTTTTGTGTTCAGTATCGTTCGTTCGTCATCGTTCGTTTTTTTAACTCAAGTAGGTCTTTTTTGTTTTACGCTACGTATAGAAGTGGCCAATTTTCAATTTTATAATAGCATAAATATAATTATGTAGATAACGACTACAAAAACAGTTAACAAGGTTTCTGAGACAAAATACTCTGCTTATCACGGTTATCGCAGAATATTATTCATTCACAAAAAGGTCAGATCCGATGCGTTGAGCCATCACATCTTTTAACCTCAGACCTTTTTTCGCTCTGCTAAATACATTAGAAGCGTATATCACTCGACTATCGCACAAACTGATGGTTTCGATACTTTATTTCTTTCACACCTATATAGATATATATACGTATTATATGCGCAGTAAATTTTTCGGTATCTTTTGAGAATTGCTACTGTGAAGGAGCTCAAATCCACCAATCAAAGATAATATCAAGCCAATCAGCGCGCTCGTTTCTCTGGCGACTTGGGGTCAAAATATATGGCCGGTAATAATATTTATTTATTCTGTGATATGCGAGACGATTTTAATTCTATCATACCTTATAATAAAGTTTCACAAATCAATTAAATATGACTTTGGTCTTGGTATTTTAATGGTTCAGTGAAAGGTATGCGCAGGCAGAGAGCGATCATTGATTCTTAAGTAGCTCTATCATTCATTTATTCGTTGAATTTTCGCGGAGTTCGAATTCCGAGGTGGGAAACTCGGATCAGATGATAGATTATGTGTAGCTATAATTTATTATGCAAGTACATCGAGATATTTGATGCCGACATCAATCTCACCTGACCTGCGAGCCTATTCGCGTGTTAATTGATGGATGAGGCTCTGGCTTACTTCCCCGGATTGTGGAGTCCCTCGCTTAGAAGTCAACCAAAGTATTGACGCTGCCCGATTATTGACGCTAAAGGATTGGTATTGCCAGTCAATGTGGCAATGCCACCAGCTTTCTGACCACTTATTCGAGTGATATCGATGGGTAGGAATTCATGATATTTATGTATTGTTTTTATATTTTTATTCTGAATAATCTAAATGTACTTCATTGTGTACTAATACTCATCTAATTTAATTTACGCGCATTTAAAAAAGAAAGCAAACTATGGAATTGAAACCGGTATTGAAGTTTGGGATTAAGAAAAAGTAGTTTTATTTTTCAACTATGGATAGATCTGTGAATAAACTTTAAAAAAATAAACACCAAGAAACTGTAGATACTTGTAGATCTCAATTCCACTTACCTATAACAAAGACAAGTACCATGCAAGCGACAGATTTCCTAGCCTGCGCTTGAGCTTCTCCTTGCCCCGCGTGTAGCGCTCCTGGCAGCTCTCTAGTACTGGCTAGCAACCGCTGCGCCATTAGCGAGTAAAAAAAAGCGATCACCAGTAGCGGTAGGCCGTAGTATACCAATGCTTTTGCTAAAGTCATCCATCTGAAACAAATTGATTATGTTAATTTGTTGTCTGCAATTAACTCCTTATTGACTGTATAAGGTTTCAACAAGATCTTCAGATCTAACTCAAAGTCATCTGCAAGCCGTACTGGCTTCTGTACGAGGGTTAGACCGAGAGGGATGGCCCCCGGTCAGCCGAGGTACAAGGGATATGTCGAAGACAACCTCACCTCGGCCTAGCACAACGAACCGCAGACGGCGTGCGGTTTAGTCGGTTCGAGTCCGACAAAATCTCCCCCTCCGGCTCCGGAGGTGGGGGGGTCGGGTATCTGTGGGGATTACCCGCACGTAAAAAAAAACCGTACTGGCTTGTCCTACCTGTAAATTAAAGAAGAAAAAGTTCTTATTGATTTATACTACTAGGTATATATTATATACTCTGGTAAGATATAAAAAACCATAGAAATGGTTATCGCGGCCGATGGACGTGTGTAATACCAGGGGTGTCACACAGGCTCTTCTGTAACCGCTAACCAACAGATGGGTCTTATCTTTGTTCCTACCCTAATATAGTATACTGTAACGGACTGAAACACCGTTTCGAGGTTCTTATAAAACAAGAAAACATAAATAAATAAAATAATTCAATGTCGTAAAACGCCATCTAGTAATTAAGTAAGAATTTCTACAAGTAAATTGAATATCACTTGGTTTTTTATAAAACGAAAATAATTCAATGTCGTAAAACGCCATCTAGTTGATTAAGTAAGGAATTTTTATACGTAAATAAAATGATGAATAAATATACACTATGGTATGTGGTCAAAGAAAAAAATTGATTCATAAAGAAATTATTCTGTTAAATTGCAAAGGGCAAGTAAATTTGTTTTGTGAACAAATAAATTTAAAATGTAGTTTAATATATACAGTACCTATAGATGGGACTATGATTGAAAGAATTTAAGAAAAATAGTCTATGGATATTTACACAAGAATAATATTATAATAGTTTTGTGTATTGTTTATAATAAAATTAATAAGGAAAAGAATAAACAGATAAAGTTAAAACTTATTAATTATTTACAAGGAACAATAATTATAATATTTAATGCAATAAAGTACTGTTGAAAAGAGATTATAAATACTATTTATTATCTGTGTGCCTCAGAGCTATGGAAAATGCAGGAAGTGGCTCTGATTGGTTATTATTGTTTAAAGGTCAAATGATTATTGAATAATTTTCTATATCTATTATTGAGTATTATATGGATGTTTATTAAACATAAAATTAATCTTATATTATTATGAAAATATTGACAGTTAGAATCAATGAGTGTAAGTATGTAAATAGTTTATAAATATTTAAAAAAGGGCCACTGGTTCACGGAAGATTTAAGTTAGTTCATAATTATAACGCAGGCGCCATAGAAAACCTAGCGCTGTTGTCAATTATTCAGAAATTGTGACTTTTGGCGGGAAAATAAAAGCTTCTGATTGGTGGAGGACACTATTGGAGCCCTAATTCGGCGAAAGTAGGATTTTGAGTGGGAATTCAAGGACACTTTTTCTTTGAGCTGGCTTCGGGGTTGGTCGATTTGCGAAAGGTATTCTGTACATTGTACTTTGGCGGGAATTTTGAGAATTTTACATTTAAAGTCGTGAAGATTTTTTTTACCTTGATTGTGAATAATTGAGTTTAATTAGTAAATATATAGTGTTTAAATTAGTGAAAAGAGGAATTAGGTAGCTCGCCTTTATTGAAGTTTATAATTCGCGAAATGAACATTTTATCGTATGAGCCAGACAAGACACCTTTATCTCTGGGATTAAGAATTGAATCTCGTGTTCAATTCGGAATATCAGCTGTACTGTGAGTCTGCGGTACAGGGCCATACATGAGATAAAATGTTTATATAGGGATTCTTTGTGGGACTTTGGTAGGGCTAGGGACGGTTGAGGCCTTAGGTATTAGCTAGGTTCCCCCGCTTAGGAAGTCAATCGACGTGATTGCCCTGAGTTGATACCTATCGGTGATAACGAAGCTCTTGACCTCTGTTCAGCTAGGCATGCTGAGGATAGTCTGAAGCGCTCAGCACACGGATTTTGCCTGAAAGGGATCCGTGAGCTTCCAGGATGGTTTGTGACTGGAGAGGAGGCGGTTGTCGCTCTCCAGAGCGGATCAGTCCTGTCTATCTTTATATATGTATATATACACACTTTTATGTCCTTGTCCTGTGAGAGAACACATCCTTGGCTTCGGCCGTGGTCTCTTGCTCGTAGGGGGTACTAGTGATAGTTCAAAGTCAGGCTTACTACCTGCGCCCTAGTCAGATAGATTAGCTTTACACATTTCACGTTTAACGTAGTTGAATGTTTGTTGATACATGGTTAGTTTAGTCAGGTAGGTGAGTAGGTACACACTAATAGCAAACATATGAATATATATATTAGGTAGGTAGTATTGCGTTTGTAAAGGGGTGATCTAAGTTGTTATTATTGTAAATCATGATAAACTGATTGGGAAATTAGATAGACAATTGGTTCAATTACAACAAAGCAGATTTGTAAATGACCGCCATCTTGTGACCGAAGAATGAAAGTTTTCCCGCTAATTTTTGCAAGCCAATTTTCATGTCGATTTACGTTGTTGGAATTTACTGGGATTATAGTGACAGTAATGTGTAATAATTACGCTAAGATTATGGTGAAAATAAAACTACAAGCGAATGCTGCAACACCACGACGAGTGATTTAATAGTGAAGTGAGTGATTGTGAGTGAAATGGAGACAGTGAACTGGTGTATTCATTACAGAATTCAGATATTGTTAAAGGTAAATACACAGTGATTGATCTGTCCTAACCATCTTTGATATAATATTTATTATTTACATATAAATCCTTGCTGGTTCATTATTGAACGACAACACAACGGCATATTGTACATTCACGCTAGTGAAACCTTTCTGACTACAGAATTATGTGCAAGACCACCGAAGTCTGAAGGGTCGGAAGTATCCAAACAGACTAGCTACAGAGGTAGTTATTTTACTATTGTTCTTTGTGTACGAGCAAGATCTTACACATGAGATTACCATGGCTACAAACACACAAATAATGATGTTTGGACATTTTAATCACTGTTGCATAATCAGCTATTATATGTACTGTATCGAATGCACATGGTAGCTCGATCGCTATCTTATAGTAACTTTGTCATCCGCTAGGGTGAAGCAAAAGCTATATCTGAGCTGAATTATTGTAGTTTGATCAAGTGTTCGGTGAGAATGTATTCTCTCTGAAGTGTCTATATAGACATTATTATTCAGAAGTGAATTGGTTCTAGTATTAACTATAATTATTTAGGTCTATGCTAATAAATGAGCTTTTCCTAACTAAACTTATCGTTAACAATCAGCGCAGAAGTTACTGCGATAGATACTAATATAATTGTCCTAAAATGACGCTTAGAACGATGATTCTGTGTTATCATCTTAATACCTTATATTAAAGGAATTACGGCAATAGGACTGAAGTCCTGCGTTAGAGTTACGCTATTCTGAAAATAGAATTGGGGATTTGTATACCGGATGCCTCGGTGCAGTAGGCAGGAGACTTTAAAATTGTCTTCTAAATACCTACTTAGGCATAGGAAGGACTACGTTTGGTACTAGAGGCGAGTCCTACTGAATGTGGCGAGCACGGGGCCACATTTCTTATACACGGGGGGGGAAAATACACTATATTACAGAAATAATAAAGATTTATAGAAGATTCAACGATGAGTTGATCTTAACTATAAATTGTTTGTGTTTTTTTTTTGAATAACACGACCTCTGTTGGTATCCTCGAAAACAATTATAATTTGAAGTATTGAATGATTGACAATTAATTTTGTAGATTCTAATTTTACGTGTAGTGCAAACGTATGTGGTAGGTGTCTCTGTGCTAAGTGTTGAATGAGGGCGGTGAAAATTGTCAAATTCCAAACGTCATTAAGAATGTAGTTGTCAAAAGATTGTCTGGTCATATTCCACTAAGTAAATAAGTGAAATTGTATGTTATATTGTGAGTTTAGTATGATAAATAAGGTGACGAACTGTGGATTGACTACGAAGTAAGGTTGGAGTAGCGACAAATCTGTTAAGAGGTATGTTAAAGTAAATACGAGTTACAATCATAAGAGTATGTGAACTTTGGTTGGGGAACTAGGACTGGGATATACATGAATTCTATTGTAGATAAAGTACGATAAGGAATAGGTCTTTCACAACCCATTTTTCTATAGAATCACGGATTACTGCGTATCACGATAAGCGGTCTGAAGGTCATTAGACGATAGCGCGGCTGGGAATTGTAGGTTTGAATACGAGAGGAGTACGGGGATAGCTTTATACATCTAGATTCAATGGTCATGGCAAGAATTAGTTACAACTTGGTCCCGCGTGACCAGGATATTACAATTTGGTGCCTCTGACCAGGATTAGTATGGTTATTGCAGTGACGTTACAACTTGGTGACGTGATCCATGGCACTGAGCATTACAATTTGGGGCTCGGTGACCAGGATAACACCACAATTTAGTGCCTGGTAAACAGGATGACACTACAATTTTGTGTCGTTAACCAGGATGTTAACGTTTGTTTGTCCCGGGAAGGTCAATATCACGGTGCTACTTGGTACTGTGCGACCAAGACTAGCTAGGGATGCACGGGAGTAGGTATAATACTAATATCTTGAAACCAGGATCCAGTAGGGTCTGGTATTAAATAAGTAAATGCATTTATATTAAGCGGAGAATATGGAGTGGAATAGAATGGTAGTATTATGGTCACAAGATGGTATTAATAATTTAGTATCATTAATTAGAATATATTAGGTATCGGTGCAATCACTCTGTGAATTATAATATAATTGAGATGTAAACAAAAAATATCATTGACCAGAAAATATTATTATTGGTTATATTAAATAAAAACAAGAATTATATATAGTAGTAGTTAGATTGATGTATTGATTTCTTTACAGTTTAGGTATTTATAAAAAAAAAAAAAATATATAACAAAATGGATTTAAAGAATTATTATGAGTTGGAAATAAGAGGGAGAAATATTGCTATTAAAGCAAAAATATATTGGTATAAGGTTAGGAAAAAAAGAGGGTCTTATGGGGTGGTTTGTAAGAAGAAAGTAAGTAAGTATTGAGTGAAATTATTTGGGGTTAATATAAGTTAATAAGTTCCTTAAGGTACGGTATGGTTATGCTATACCGTACAATTTGTTGCCGTGAATATATATAGGTAAGAGGGAAATGGGTTGTATTAATATATTAGAGGGGGTTACATAGTAATAATTAAAATTAAAAATATTAGGAAATGGGGGGTCGAGATAGTAATTAAACTAAGATGAAGTATAACATTAATAATTGGGGGGTCGTCTTTAGAATTTATGATAGATAAGGAAGTAAATGGGGGAGACAGGAGTATAGTATAATAGTGAATAAGTGTATACAATATACAAAGTTAATGCAATTGTGAATTAATTTTTAGAACTAAAAGTCGTCATTTATTAATAAATAAAAAGGGAAGAGAAGAGAAAAGAAGGTGTAATTTGATAAGTGTACTTTGAATTTGTGTAATTTGAAAATGTGTAAATTTATTAAAGTGTAATGAAGTGTAATTGATAAACTGTAATTTGATGAAGTATAACTATATACGGTGTGACTTTATTGTGTTGTGATACTATTTGATATTGGAAGCCACAAGGGGGGAATTGTGTGTGGTTTCTAGTGAACTAAATACATTTAGAATATTACCTTGATAATTGTCCAAGAGAAGATGGTTAAGCCAAAAGGTAGAGTGCGTAAGACACCTGCTCGATATAGGGAGTCAAATACTGGGTTTACATGTGCAAATAGCATGGGAGATCTGAGTTCTGAGGAATCGTTCAACGTTCACCCAGTTTCTAGGCGAGTAAATAAAGGAAATAGTGGGGGTTTGAACTCTAATAAAGTAGTGGAGCCAATGGATTGTTCAGTGATAGAGAAGATAAATCAGGCATTGGGAATATTGACTTCACAGATAGAGGCATTGAGGGCCGAGGTGAAAGAGGTTAAATCGGCGTCTGTCAATCAAAATGAGGAAATGTCATCCGAGGTAGGGAATCCTTCTGCAGTGGAACCAGAGCTTTCGAATTCTTCACACGAACAAACCAGAGTGTGTTTGGATAATGGAGAACGTAAGGAGTTTAATAATCAAGGTTTACCAGGAAATATTAATTATCATATACGGAATATCACATTAGATAAGCCTAAGTATGGAGATGATATGGGTTTGCACCCAGTGACCTTTTTAGAAGATTTAGAAACTTACCTTAAGAAGATTGGACAAGGGGGTAATCAACTAGAATTAATACAAGAATGTCTGTCAGGAGAGGCCAGGGATTGGGCGAGGGTTTATAAGTTGCGTTGGACTAATTTTGAGGATTTCAAGATGGATTTTCTATCCACCTTTTGGAGTGAGAGCAAGCAGAATGAGCTGCGGAGGTCGATCGTAAATGGCGTTTGGGATAAAGATAAATCTTCAACTATGTTGGGGCACTTTTTGAATTTAACCGGGAAGGTGCAAATGCTTACCTATAAGATCTCAGAGAGACAACTAGTGAATGATATAGTCAGACAGTATCCTAAGTACATACAACAAGGATGGTATACTTCTAAATTGAACACAATCATAGAGACGGCGGATTATTTAAGGGAGATGGACGACATCGCACGAGTAGACAGTGGGGTTCAACAGGCAAAGGCGGAGAGGAAGAAGGAGTTGGACCGTAATTTCAAGGAGCATCGTCAAAATTATAAGAAATGGCCAAGACCAGCAATTAGTCAGCAGTCAAAGGTAGCAGCTGTTGCAGCTTCGGGTTCATCGGTGGTAGTAGAAGATACAGCGAGGGAAGGTTTAAACTAGGAGGGATTGGAAATTTGGTTCCCGGTCCAGTCTCAATTAAAGGGGGCGCTGCATTAGAAATTATGCGTAAAATGGGGTGGAAACCAGGTGAAATGCTAGGAAAAGGGGGAAGGGGAATTAGGACACCATTGGCACCGGTATTATTAGATAGGAAGGCAAAAGAAGGATTAGGTTATAGACATTTTGAACCAAAACAGTTATATATTGACGAGCAAATAGTAGATTTAATTAAGTGGAAGGCTGACTTTAAACAAGTAGGATGTATAAGTCCAAGGGTAGAAGGGGTAGTATTTGAAGAACAAGAAGGTAAAGAGGGAGAAATTAGTTTTACTTCGGAGGTATATGTACACGTTTTCGGGTGTGAGGTAATGGCACTGATTGACACAGGTTGTGATATTACTAGTGTGTCAGAAGAGTTTTTGAACGAGTTAAAGTTAGGCCGGGAGGTAGAGATACCCTGGCTACCAATTAAACCCTTTCAAATAAGAACAGCTGTAGGGCATAAAAGTTTGGAAATAAAGAAGGTAGTTTTGTTACCGTTACAGTTAGGAGAGTTTGTTGCGGAGACGGGGTTCATAGTAGTTCCGGGGTTGATAAATCCTTTAATATTGGGGTTTGATTGGCTGAAAGGACATGGAGTAACTCTTAATACCAGTGGGGAAAATAGAGGTTTAGTGATAAAACAGGGGGATCAGTTATCCGTAATTCCGTTCGTTAAACGTAACAACGGGTGTAGCTTTAAAGAAGTTCAAGATTCCTTATTAATAGAGACTAGATTAGATGAAGTTAATTGGTCAGAGTTAGAAACGGGGGTTGTATTAGAGAGTAATCAAAGGGATAAACTGTTAAAATTGTTACAAAAGTTTGAGAATTTATTTACATCACGGTTGGGTAGAGCTAATTGTTATCAACATAAAATAGTTATGGTATCGAACGTCCCCATTGTTAAGAGGAGTTATCCAGTACCTTATGCTTACAGAGAGCGAATGGAATTAAAGTTAAACGAAATGGAAAATTTAGGTATTATTAGTAGAGCTTCAACTCCATATTGTAGTCCCTTAACCTTTACAATCAAAAAGGATGATTCCATCAGAGTGTTATTAGACGCTAGAGAAATTAACAAGTTTATGGTAGCTGAGACTGAGAAGCCGCCTTTACAATTAGATGTTATGAACTCATTCCATGGGGCTAAATTTATTAGTATAATAGATTTAAACAATGCGTACTTTCAAATACCAATATCTCAGGATAGTAAGAAATATACGGGGTTCACCTTTAATGGGAAGTCTTATGTTTATAACGTATTACCGCAGGGGTTAAAGACATCTGTTGGGAGTTTTAGTAGGGCTATGGACACTATATTGGGACATGAGGTTAGGGAGTATTGTGTAAATTACCTAGATGACCTAGCTATTATTACTACAGGATCATTTAATCAACATTTAGAGCATTTGGACATAGTACTTGGGAAATTACAAAAGGCAGGCCTTACTTGTAATTTCAAGAAGTGTGAGTTTTGTTGTGAGGAAGTGAAGATGTTAGGTTATATTATTTCTACAAAGGGATTACGCACTGACCCAGAGAAAGTTAAAGCTATTCAAGACTTTCCAGCACCTAGAAAAATTAAACAATTAAGAGCATTTTTAGGATTATGTAATTTTTATAGGAAATTTATTCCAAATTATCATAGACAGGCTCAGCCATTATATAATTTATTAAAAAAGGGTAAGGTTTGGAATTGGGGAGATTTGGAACAAATAGCTTTTCAACAACTTAAATCATTGTTTTTAGGAACTATAATGTTGCATCATCCAGACTTTACTAGGCCATATTACTTACAAACTGATTGTTCACAAATAGGGCTGGCCGGGGTTCTATACCAGATAGATAGTAATGATGAGCAGAAGATATTGGGGTTCTATAGTAGAGCTTTGAGGGGTGCACAATTAAATTGGACTACAACAGAACAAGAGTTTTATTCGGTGATTTGTTGTTTAGAGAAATTTGAATCATATTTACGGGGTGCAAGGGTAATTATTCAGACTGACCATAAGGCTTTATTATTCGTGAAGACTTGGAAATTATATAATGCAAAAATAACTCGCTGGATAAATTATTTGGAAAATTTCCAATATGAAATACAACATATTAAAGGTAGGGATAATATAGTAGCCGATATATTATCACGTTATCCACCAGAGGGGAAGATTTTACAAGAGGAAAAGATTAAAATGCCTAGTATTCTTTACATGGAGTCAAAACAAAATAAAGAATTGTTAAAAAGACTTGAACAAATAAAATTATATCAAAGGGAAGATGAAGAGATTAGCAAATTACTTAACATATTACAAAATCCTAGTGAGGTAGGTAGACAATCGTCTAGGCTGATTAATAAGTGTAGATTAAAAGATGGGGTTTTGGTTATAGAGAGGGATGGTGGAAAGAGAAATTCGATATACTTGCCAGATAAGCTTAGAGATGAGGTAATTAAACAGGTACATTTGGAGATGGGACATCAAGGTAGTTATAAGATGTTAAAATATATAAAGGAGAGGTTTTATTGGAAAGGTTTGACTAAGGATGTAAAGCGCAAAGTAAGGGGGTGTAATGTATGTCAGTTAACTAAACATAATAATAATAATAAAGTGGGTCCATGTTGCCCCATTGTGTCTAAAGATATAGGAGATTTAGTGATGGTAGATCTATATGGACCTTTACCTGTGGGGAAGTTTGGAATGAGATACATATTAGTTTTACAGGATTCCTTTAGTAAATTTGTGAAGTTTTATGATCTGAGGAAGGCAACAGCCAGAGCGGTAATTAGCAAGGTGAAAAAATATTTAGAAATAATAAAACCTAAGGCAATTATGTCAGATAATGGAACGCAATTCACTGGTCGAGTTTGGAAGGAAGGGATGGAATTGTTAGGTATTAAAGTAATTTATACCACAGTTAGAAATCCCAGGCCTAATACTGTAGAGAGAGTAAATAGAGAATTGGGAAGACTGTTTAGGACTTATAATAGTAGTAATCACAGGGGATGGGTTAATACATTGCCAAAATTAGAAAACTTGTATAATAATACATACCATGAAAGTACTGGCTATACTCCTTGTGAAATTCTATATGGGATTAGCACTGAACTATCATTTGACCAAGCTATAGGGAAGGATAGTGATAGGTTAGATATAGTGGAAATTAGGAATTCAGTGAGGGAGAACCTGAAATCAGCTGCGGAAAAAAGGAAGCTGGGATTCAATAAAAGAAATAGATTGATAGAGTATCAAGTGGGAGATTTTGTCAAAATAAGGAAATTAAATAAATCTAATGCTGAGTTAAAAATTACTAAGAAATTTGAAAATTTATATGAAGGGCCTTATGTCATAGCGGGGAGTCCCTGTAAGAATGTTTATATTTTGGTAAATCCATTAACAGACGAAGTGAAAGGAAAGTTTAATACTATACATTTA
The DNA here is from genome assembly GCA_949126895.1 of Eilema caniola. Classification (NCBI taxonomy): domain Eukaryota; kingdom Metazoa; phylum Arthropoda; class Insecta; order Lepidoptera; family Erebidae; genus Eilema; species Eilema caniola. The sequence continues at coordinate 17,382,305 of OX421477.1, forward strand.
TCGAGGTATTATAAAGAACCATGATAAGAATTGCTACACAATGGGTTGATTCCTAGGAGTCATAAAGGATGATAGGGGGAGATGTTATTAAGGTTAGGTTAAGACTGGATTGGGGAACAATGGGAATGGCTAACTGTATCTGTCGAAATTAAATTGAACCGTATTTGTGTTATAACTTCTGAGTTAGGAATTGGTGATTCAAAGTCACACCAAAGTAAATTGGTGATTGGTTGAAAGGTTAACTATATGTATTTAGTGAAGTTATTGGAAGTTTTTTTTTCTTTCTCTTTTCCTTCTCCAGAAAGGGAGCAATTTGTTACGATAATTTTACGTTTGTAAGTAACTAATGTGTTGTTAACAGAAAGTTATATTATTTATTTTGATTAAAGGTTGAAAATTTTCTTTAAAATTAAAGAAAGTAATAAATTGAAAATTTTAAGATTTAATTAACACTTAAAAAGGGGAGGAAATGTTTAACAATTGTTAAACATGATTGATAATTATTGAGTAGAGTAAAATTAATATTGTAAAGTAAAAATTCAAAATAAAATGAATAAAAATGAATTAAACAAAGAATTGTAAAATTTTGAATTAATGTTAAAATTGTTGGAATTGTAATTTTTGTTGTACTAATAATTGATAATAAAAGGAGGAAAGGGGTGAAGCCCATCTGAGGACATGAAGGAGAATGTGGCAGTTTAAGAATTTCTTAAGTTCTGTATACATGTAGTCAAATATTAAAAGGGTCAGATATGTTTATATATATCTTGTTCATTTCGTCAGATGGTGGGGCGTAGAGGTGGCTCCACCCAAATAAAATAATAATAACTAAGTAAAGTTGAATATAAAAAAAAAAAGGAAATGAAGGAAACATATATAATAATAAAATAAATAAATAATATGTTTACGTATAATGTCAATATTAAAGGAGACGAAAAAAGGGGGGGGTGGAAGGAAGACAAATAATGAGAACTATTTTACTTTATTAGTATTGGTCGGTTGGTAGTGAGCACAACCGCGGAAGTTGGTTCTGAAAGTGTGTATGATGAATTTCTTCGTTATATGAGATGTATATGTTAGCGAATTGCATGAGATGATGGAATGGGATTGTTAAAATCAGAATGGAGGGCCATCCCGATTAATACTATAATTAAAGTGTTAAAATTATTATACCAGTTTGGTTCAATTATCTATGTACACTACAATAGATTTTGTGAAGGTTATGCAAGGTGTTAGGTTAAGGAAGGACTAGAAGTCTAAGCATGCCGTTAATGGGCCTTCACAGGGTCTCAACTATACACGTTAGGAACAATTAAGAAAGCACACTCTACATGCTTGTTTGAGAAATGGGATGTGTGTCCTTGGATCTCCTTCGGGTGGAGTGGAGGCTATTGGCCCCTTTATTTTTGTTTGTCCACAAGGTTTGGCTAATTTTGGGGAATGGGGTAGGCGGATCATGGGCGACGTAGATGGATCATGCTACAAAGTCCCCTATGATCTTCTACTCTATGCGACAGCGCTGAGATGATTCACAACCATTTTTTCCCGCTGAATTGGTCAGGCTGGCAGGAAATAACGTGGTCCCGTAGGTTTCGCCTTAAAACTCGAATGTGGGAGCAAGCGATATCGTGTCCCAATTTTGAAACACACACACACACATATAGAGATTGGACCTAAATTGGATTTAACCAATCTAACAATATGTATACTACCAAAATAAATTTTAATTTCATGCAGATCTTTTAGGCTAGAGTTATAGCTAGGTTAGTGAATCTTTACTTCGGACACAAAGGGGGAATGGTTGTGCCTGCGTAAATGATTCAGGGGGTCGGATGTAACGGACTGAAACACCGTTTCGAGGTTCTTATAAAACAAGAAAACATAAATAAATAAAATAATTCAATGTCGTAAAACGCCATCTAGTAATTAAGTAAGAATTTCTACAAGTAAATTGAATATCACTTGGTTTTTTATAAAACGAAAATAATTCAATGTCGTAAAACGCCATCTAGTTGATTAAGTAAGGAATTTTTATACGTAAATAAAATGATGAATAAATATACACTATGGTATGTGGTCAAAGAAAAAAATTGATTCATAAAGAAATTATTCTGTTAAATTGCAAAGGGCAAGTAAATTTGTTTTGTGAACAAATAAATTTAAAATGTAGTTTAATATATACAGTACCTATAGATGGGACTATGATTGAAAGAATTTAAGAAAAATAGTCTATGGATATTTACACAAGAATAATATTATAATAGTTTTGTGTATTGTTTATAATAAAATTAATAAGGAAAAGAATAAACAGATAAAGTTAAAACTTATTAATTATTTACAAGGAACAATAATTATAATATTTAATGCAATAAAGTACTGTTGAAAAGAGATTATAAATACTATTTATTATCTGTGTGCCTCAGAGCTATGGAAAATGCAGGAAGTGGCTCTGATTGGTTATTATTGTTTAAAGGTCAAATGATTATTGAATAATTTTCTATATCTATTATTGAGTATTATATGGATGTTTATTAAACATAAAATTAATCTTATATTATTATGAAAATATTGACAGTTAGAATCAATGAGTGTAAGTATGTAAATAGTTTATAAATATTTAAAAAAGGGCCACTGGTTCACGGAAGATTTAAGTTAGTTCATAATTATAACGCAGGCGCCATAGAAAACCTAGCGCTGTTGTCAATTATTCAGAAATTGTGACTTTTGGCGGGAAAATAAAAGCTTCTGATTGGTGGAGGACACTATTGGAGCCCTAATTCGGCGAAAGTAGGATTTTGAGTGGGAATTCAAGGACACTTTTTCTTTGAGCTGGCTTCGGGGTTGGTCGATTTGCGAAAGGTATTCTGTACATTGTACTTTGGCGGGAATTTTGAGAATTTTACATTTAAAGTCGTGAAGATTTTTTTTACCTTGATTGTGAATAATTGAGTTTAATTAGTAAATATATAGTGTTTAAATTAGTGAAAAGAGGAATTAGGTAGCTCGCCTTTATTGAAGTTTATAATTCGCGAAATGAACATTTTATCGTATGAGCCAGACAAGACACCTTTATCTCTGGGATTAAGAATTGAATCTCGTGTTCAATTCGGAATATCAGCTGTACTGTGAGTCTGCGGTACAGGGCCATACATGAGATAAAATGTTTATATAGGGATTCTTTGTGGGACTTTGGTAGGGCTAGGGACGGTTGAGGCCTTAGGTATTAGCTAGGTTCCCCCGCTTAGGAAGTCAATCGACGTGATTGCCCTGAGTTGATACCTATCGGTGATAACGAAGCTCTTGACCTCTGTTCAGCTAGGCATGCTGAGGATAGTCTGAAGCGCTCAGCACACGGATTTTGCCTGAAAGGGATCCGTGAGCTTCCAGGATGGTTTGTGACTGGAGAGGAGGCGGTTGTCGCTCTCCAGAGCGGATCAGTCCTGTCTATCTTTATATATGTATATATACACACTTTTATGTCCTTGTCCTGTGAGAGAACACATCCTTGGCTTCGGCCGTGGTCTCTTGCTCGTAGGGGGTACTAGTGATAGTTCAAAGTCAGGCTTACTACCTGCGCCCTAGTCAGATAGATTAGCTTTACACATTTCACGTTTAACGTAGTTGAATGTTTGTTGATACATGGTTAGTTTAGTCAGGTAGGTGAGTAGGTACACACTAATAGCAAACATATGAATATATATATTAGGTAGGTAGTATTGCGTTTGTAAAGGGGTGATCTAAGTTGTTATTATTGTAAATCATGATAAACTGATTGGGAAATTAGATAGACAATTGGTTCAATTACAACAAAGCAGATTTGTAAATGACCGCCATCTTGTGACCGAAGAATGAAAGTTTTCCCGCTAATTTTTGCAAGCCAATTTTCATGTCGATTTACGTTGTTGGAATTTACTGGGATTATAGTGACAGTAATGTGTAATAATTACGCTAAGATTATGGTGAAAATAAAACTACAAGCGAATGCTGCAACACCACGACGAGTGATTTAATAGTGAAGTGAGTGATTGTGAGTGAAATGGAGACAGTGAACTGGTGTATTCATTACAGAATTCAGATATTGTTAAAGGTAAATACACAGTGATTGATCTGTCCTAACCATCTTTGATATAATATTTATTATTTACATATAAATCCTTGCTGGTTCATTATTGAACGACAACACAACGGCATATTGTACATTCACGCTAGTGAAACCTTTCTGACTACAGAATTATGTGCAAGACCACCGAAGTCTGAAGGGTCGGAAGTATCCAAACAGACTAGCTACAGAGGTAGTTATTTTACTATTGTTCTTTGTGTACGAGCAAGATCTTACACATGAGATTACCATGGCTACAAACACACAAATAATGATGTTTGGACATTTTAATCACTGTTGCATAATCAGCTATTATATGTACTGTATCGAATGCACATGGTAGCTCGATCGCTATCTTATAGTAACTTTGTCATCCGCTAGGGTGAAGCAAAAGCTATATCTGAGCTGAATTATTGTAGTTTGATCAAGTGTTCGGTGAGAATGTATTCTCTCTGAAGTGTCTATATAGACATTATTATTCAGAAGTGAATTGGTTCTAGTATTAACTATAATTATTTAGGTCTATGCTAATAAATGAGCTTTTCCTAACTAAACTTATCGTTAACAATCAGCGCAGAAGTTACTGCGATAGATACTAATATAATTGTCCTAAAATGACGCTTAGAACGATGATTCTGTGTTATCATCTTAATACCTTATATTAAAGGAATTACGGCAATAGGACTGAAGTCCTGCGTTAGAGTTACGCTATTCTGAAAATAGAATTGGGGATTTGTATACCGGATGCCTCGGTGCAGTAGGCAGGAGACTTTAAAATTGTCTTCTAAATACCTACTTAGGCATAGGAAGGACTACGTTTGGTACTAGAGGCGAGTCCTACTGAATGTGGCGAGCACGGGGCCACATTTCTTATACACGGGGGGGGAAAATACACTATATTACAGAAATAATAAAGATTTATAGAAGATTCAACGATGAGTTGATCTTAACTATAAATTGTTTGTGTTTTTTTTTTGAATAACACGACCTCTGTTGGTATCCTCGAAAACAATTATAATTTGAAGTATTGAATGATTGACAATTAATTTTGTAGATTCTAATTTTACGTGTAGTGCAAACGTATGTGGTAGGTGTCTCTGTGCTAAGTGTTGAATGAGGGCGGTGAAAATTGTCAAATTCCAAACGTCATTAAGAATGTAGTTGTCAAAAGATTGTCTGGTCATATTCCACTAAGTAAATAAGTGAAATTGTATGTTATATTGTGAGTTTAGTATGATAAATAAGGTGACGAACTGTGGATTGACTACGAAGTAAGGTTGGAGTAGCGACAAATCTGTTAAGAGGTATGTTAAAGTAAATACGAGTTACAATCATAAGAGTATGTGAACTTTGGTTGGGGAACTAGGACTGGGATATACATGAATTCTATTGTAGATAAAGTACGATAAGGAATAGGTCTTTCACAACCCATTTTTCTATAGAATCACGGATTACTGCGTATCACGATAAGCGGTCTGAAGGTCATTAGACGATAGCGCGGCTGGGAATTGTAGGTTTGAATACGAGAGGAGTACGGGGATAGCTTTATACATCTAGATTCAATGGTCATGGCAAGAATTAGTTACAACTTGGTCCCGCGTGACCAGGATATTACAATACCAAAGACGAATTAATCAACCTTGTAACCTGACCTCAATACATAAACCTATCAATTCAGTCACATCGCTAAGACACAAAACTCAATAGGTAGCTCGTCATACAAAATTCAACACCAGTAAGCTATTCTAACCAAGTTGATTGTGTATCTGAGTCTCACCACACAATATTAATATTATTCTGATACCATCACACTGTTTAGGCACGTCAGCACGTGTCAAACTTTATTAAGGACCTACAAGCAATTGATGCGTGAACAACGAAAGGGTTTAGGAACTATACCTAACCTACTGTTGAACAAATATTTCACCAATGAATTTATTACAACTTTATTGGATGAGTTCAATACAATATGAACAAGAACTCAAGCTCGATAATGTTTATCTATCGAATATGAGATCTTTATTCGTTGAATATGGTACGAATTTGATTTCTACTTTTTAATCCAGTCTATCTACAGTAGGTATAACTATAAATCGTTTTATATAAAAACGAATTTTTAATTAATCGAATTAATTAAAATTTCTGTTTTTAACCGATTTCAAAAAAGTAGGAGGTTCTCAATTCGTCAGTTTTTTTTTTTTTATGTAGGTTCACCAATTACTCTGAGATTTATTAACCGATTTACGTAATTTGTTCGACGCAGAATTGTTGCCATTTGGTCCCGTTTTTTTATTACGTGCGGGAAATCCCCTCGGATACCCACCCCTCCGGAGCCGGAGGGGGAGTTATGTCGGACTCGAACCGAGTAAACCGCACGCCGTCTCTGGGTCGTAGTGCTAGGCCGAAGGTGAGGTTGTCATGCGACATATCCCTCGCATCCCGGCTGACCCAGGGCCATCCCTCTCGGTCAGGCCCTCCTATGAAATTTCTATATACTTTGTTCCAGTAGTTTTCATTTTTAAATAAAACGAATTCCGGTGTGGGCCAAATACCATGTATCAACAGAGATTGTAACAAGATATAAATATACAATCTTAGATACTGCCCCAGATTGGACTCTCCTAATCGACACGTATGAAAAGCACTATAAAATTCCGGAGGATGTTGGGGTTTCGTCATCTAGACCGAACATATTTCTCTACTCAAAAACGACTAAATATGTGGTCCTTGTGGAACTTACGGTACCGTGGGAAACAAATATACCGAAGGACCACACACTTAAGAAAAATAAATACTATGATCTCACAAACGAATTAATCAAAAACGGTTACGTGGTTAATTTGTATGCAGTAGAAGTGGGAGCGAGAGGTATACCAGCTAAATCTCTCTATAACCTACTTAAAGATCTAGGCCTATCGAGAGCTACAATAAGCTCATTACTAGGACGAATGTCTAAAGCGGCACTAGTAGCTTCGTATCAAATTTGGTTAGGCAGGGAGGGGAACTTGGGTAGTGAAGGTGAGTGTTGATGTACATCAACAAAAGGGGCCCCTTCTAAACCTACACTTGGGTCGCAAGTCCCAGGCACTGTCCTGAGTTCCCAACTCAGCAACGCGATGGACCCGGCACCCGCACGGAGAATCCATGGATTGCTAAGAATATCGTCTCAGCCCAAAGACGATAAATTTATTCCATTCATTTTAGAAGTTGCTGTGGCCACCTTCTTACTCCATCTTCAGATCCTTAAAACCAAGTAGGTATCACCAGAAAGTTCGCAAGACGCAACAAATGAACTAAACCAAACGCGACAGCTTTAATTTTTGAAGTGAAAACTTCTTTAGCGGCGTTCGATGGGTAAAAATTGTTAAACTCGCGCATCAGGATCACTTGACCTTTGACCCGTAACCGACGACTTTGTAGGACGACATGACGTCATACAACATTCCTAGCTACAGAGTGTTAATTTTGCTAGGTACGCTAAGAAGCTTCGTAGCTTAGCGGTAAGCGCTTCGACTGTAAGTCCTTATGGTTTCAGATAGTACCAGGTTCCAATCTGGGCTTCTGACACTTTTTGTGATTATTTTTTCTTTTTGTAATTTATTACTTTTTGTGATTATTTTTTCTTTTTGTAATTTATTACTTTTTGTGATTGTTTTTTCGGTTTGTACATAATTTATTAATTTCTTCTGACACAAAATTAGCAGAAAATTAGTGATAGGTTGTATGATTGGCGCTATATTATAGGTATGGTATGGTAGGGTATGTTATTTTTATCTTTTTCTCTGTATATAACGAAGAAAGAAAGAAATAAAAAGTTTTCACTTCTGCCGGCACTCCCGGAGTGTGACCCGTCTTTTTTATTTAGAAATTAGTTTCTACAGCCACCTTCCTACTGCATCATTAGACCAGTACCATGGTCTCATGATGAAGTAGGAATAAATGAAATAAATAATGCACTGAACGTGTACCCCAAATTCCCCTCACAAAATTGAGCTGCAAGCTGCAAGAGTCTACCCGAATATACATACTTAGTTATCGCCATTAAGATAAATTTTTACTTATATATGTCATCAATCAGCCGTCCGTATTAACTGCCTAGACGGTTAACTACACGGCACCTTTTAATCAACGGCCTGAATGATATATTCAGCCGTCTCGTTTATTACATCATTTAATAACCTGGCTGGCTAATGCTTAGGCCAATCGAAAGATGGTGCACTACCTCGAAATAAGATAGAAAATTGCATACATACATACATACACATACTTACACCTATAAATCCACTTTGGGTATGGTTAAACGAGAGGCATTTTGCAAGAGATGAAAAATATTTGAATAATTTTTAAAATAACTGTTATACTCTACTTACTCTTATAAAAAGGCTTTAAAAAAGGAGAAGGTTCTCAATTTGGATGCTTATATTTATTACAGTTAGAAACGACATGGTATGCAGCTATATTATCCCTCACCAAACGTAGGTAGGTATGATGATGATGATAATAATAATCACCTTGTGTAAGATGTTTATCCTGAAGTAAAACAATCTGATTATTAAATTATACCAATACAAAAATCAATGGTAAAAGCTTTATGTTCAACTGGATTTATTTAGGACGATCCCGTGTTCAATTGGTTGGGTTGTTCCGGGCAGATCCACATGAGAGATCTGATGTAGATTTTTTTTCTATTGAATCCGAAATTTACAAATCCCAGGGTCGTGTGTCGTTTCTTTGTGGCCCTCTGTTTAATCTTATGGAAATATGCGGTTACCTAAAGAATGATCCAGTTGCAAAATGCCTACGCTAGCATGATCAATCTACCGAACAAAAGCGTACTAGGCGAATACCGATAACCCAATCTCTACGACACGGAACTCCATGTGTCAAAAGAGGTCAAAAACCTTGGCGGTATTCTTGACAGAAATGGAAAAAGTGGAGTAGCCACCTAGATGATAAAATAATATAAAGAAAAATAAAATATAAAGAAGAATGATTGGCAAAAAATGGAGCTAACAATGAAAATCATCGTGTGGCTTTACGAATCAGTGATCCGCCCTGTGATAGCGAATGACTATAGTCTGGTGGCTAAGGACCGAAAACAGCACAATATCGGCTAAACTACAACAGACCCAAAGACTAGCTCTCATGGCAACCACTAGATGCATGAAATCTATGCCCACCGCGGCAATGGAAGCCATGCTTGGACTCCCACCCTTGGATAAGTTCATCCGCCAAGAAGCAACAGCTGCCGAAGGGCACTCAACCTATGAAGCGAAAGAAACGACGAGACACCTCATTGCTCATTGATCATGTACCCAAACAACACGTATTCGACAAAAAATAGAAGATCCAACTCCATGAGGACCACGGCTGTGAGGCTTTATACCCAACAAAATTACGCATCTTTACAGATGAATAAAAAACAGGTACAGGCACCGGGGCTGACACCTTCTTGAAGGACCTCAATATATCCTTTTCAACACCGCTGGGGACCCATAACATTGTATTTCAAGCTGAATGCATGGGGACCACCCTGGCAGCTGTAATAGCCAGGGCGGTAATGACCAGGAGAGTGGAAGGCCACTCGATACGCATACTCTCCGACAGCATGGCCGTGCTGCAAGCTTTAAACAGCCACACTATGAACTCAGGACTAATACGAGTACTGGAGTGCCATCTTAAATTAAACCTAATAGGTTACTTGAACAACATAACCTTGCAATGGATCAAGGGCCACAGCGGCTCGCGCGGCAATGATGCAGCAGATTAGCTTGCCAGAAGAGGATCTGATATAGTCGTAATGGGACCTTAGCCCATAATACCGGTCCCCTTTGCATAATTACGAACCGTAGTAAACAAACGAAAGAGATCAACACAACAGCTATTGGATTAATCTGGAAGTTTGCAGACAGGCGAGGCAAGCACATCCTGTGCCTGAAAATAAACTGACCAGGTCGACAACTAACCAAACGGTGACTGCGCACGGCTACAGCTGCCGTCACGAGGCACGGCTCCTTCAATATTCATCTTTATATTTTAGGAATCACCGACAGCCCTCTCTACAGAGCCTGCATTGGAGAGGGAGAAACAGCGGCACACGTGCTCCTACACTGCCCTGCAACCACCACATACAGGGTTAAGAACTTCGGTAACACGGGTACGCTCCGGGATATCGCCAGCAGCGTGAATAGCTTACTGGCGTTCTTCAATCAGTTGGGGTGGATCGAGTAGAATGCCCACCCTCACGCAAAAACCGCGTCTTGTCGTGGAGTTACTTATACCAGCCCGTGATACCATACCATACCATGATCAATTCGATTTCGAGCATGATACGCTTGAAGACCAAAAACGCTTATTGAGCTAAAAAACAGCTCACAACGTACGCGATCTCCTAGACATACTAACATTATAAATTTAAAAGTTACTGAATATGTTTGTTACTCAATGACGCTAAAATGGCTGAACTTATCTAGCTGAAATAGATTAAAGACTAGAATTGAACGTCTAACAAACCCTGTCTCCATGGACTAGAATCGCACGCGAGTAGAGCTGATAGCTATATGAATATAATTATAGCATTAAGCGAGTTGATAACTATTATAATGTTGGTAACGGATCACTCAATATCAACATCGATCAAGGCTGTCAGGCCAGTATGGTAGAATACTGCTTTAATTTAGAAGTTCTGCTGGTTTTATATCTTAAGATTATGATAAGGCAATCAAAGCAAGGGTAATGAGCTTGAAGATGGATCGGTGAAAGTTTTCTGAACATTATTTGCAATATTACCGTAGTAATATTTTGTAATGCATCGTAGGTAAATGAAGGAGAAATACTGGGTTCCCGGGCTCCGAGTTAAGGTGGAAAATGCAACCGGGCACAATACTAAAATAATTTTGGAGGATATTGGAGGATGGGAATTTCCAAACATAGGTTAGCTTACATGGAAAATCTTATTGTAACTGTTTACTGTATCAAAAATGTGTAACGGAACAATTTTTTAAAGTCTGAAATATAGTAATTGTGATTCTGATTCTCTAAATATAGCATTATTATTATTTTTTATTACCAACCACGTAATTGCCAATCTGTTAATGTATTTATATGAGGAAAAACTGCTCAAATATATTTAACAGGAGCTTTAAGAAGTGTTTAATGATAACATCATATTAATTAATTTGATAGAGAAGAAGACAAAGACCCTAACCAATACCAATACTTGAGCCCTAAGCGAACTACATCTGCTAAACAACGTACGACGTTCTGGCGCCAGTTTTCTTCCCAGGATTAGAAGGCTAGACGACAGTTGCTCCAGGAAAAGCACAACATACCAATCAAAAACAATAAGCCAAATTGCAAAAGGCTCCAAATTCCAAAAGGCTCTAAATTCCAATCTTTGAATGCAAGTAGGGAATGATATCCCCAGACACTATTTATCACATTACATATATGTAAATCTTCACTTCCCCTACAGTTGTTCAGGCAACAACTCCCTGGAAAAGAAATAATATATAGATCTTGAAAAATAAGGTACGAATTACTTTGGATAGCTATCCCAGTCCTTTGGGAATGGCGTGCAGTATACAATAGTGACATTGTGCTTGAGATGTAAAGTAACGGTGTTGGAGAACACAGCCGCTGGGGCTGCGAAGATGAGTGCCGCAGCCCAAATAAAGGTAGCACAGACGAGCGGCAACTTGCGAAGCTGGAAATAAAATTTAAACTTAGAACATTGATCTAAAGTTCCGGCTCGGGCATAAATTCGAAAATTAATTTCATGTTTCTTGAAAAATAAAGAACTTTGCATAAAACTGCTCAGGGTGTTCATAGTGCCCTTAAAATGTGTATTTTTAGGAGAGGTATTTTGAGAAGTCAGGAGCCTCATTGACCACATTCCGTAAAAGTGGAAAAGAAATCAACTTAATATTATAATAAAATCGCTTTTTAGTTTAAGATCTATTACGATGTTCAAAAAGTTTCTGAATAAACAGACCTATAAAATATGTAGATATACTCGACGAAGGATATAAGTATACAATTTTTTACATAAAGTTGTTTAAAAAGGTGTAAACTTGTCTCCTTTGTCGCCTGTATATTGTAAACTAAAATAAAAATACAATTTTCTTACCTGGAGTCTCCTAAAGGGGTTTACAATAGCACAGTATCGTTCTGCCGAGAGGGCGGTCAAGGTGAATACGGATACACCGATGGATACGTCTTTCCCGGCTTCAGATATCCGGCAGATAAGCTCACCCCACGGCCAGGATTCGAGCGTGTAGATGGTCGATACAAACGGCACACATATCAGGATGACTAGAAGATCTGCTAGTGCTAGCGAAAATATGTACCTGGGGACAAACACCTTTGTTTTACTTGTAAAATTTTACAGTTCCAGTTTATGCGGGTGATGACTCGTGGTCCCACCAATTTTGTCCCACCGTGCTCGTGGACCCACTATCATAAAACTAATGACTCGTGGTCCCACTATTTAGTGGGACCACGAGTCATACGTGTATTGCTTGACTCGTGGTTCCACTAAATAGTGGGACCACGAGTCATACGTATATTGTTTGACTCGTGGTCCCACCTTCTACCGTAGATACCTACTTGTAATCCCACTATGCTAAAAAAATCCTCCACATAACATAACATAAGCTCACGCCTTTATCCCCGAAGGGGTAGGCAGAGGTGCTAGCACCCACATTTCGCCAGTTTTATGTTTAGGTCCCAATGTAATAGGTGGCGAGCCCATTGCCATTAACCGGGCACTTATAAACCTGCGATAAATACACACATAACTTCGAAAAGCATCGAAAAGTCATTGGTGTGTGCCATGGAATACCTGAAATCGAACCCGAGACCTCGTCTCAGCAGTCCATTACCCATACCACTAGGCTACCCCCCAACCGACTTCAAATGCTCTTTCATACCTATAGGCACAGAATAGATAATAGTACTATAGGTACATCATATTCAAATGAGGTATAAAGTTGTAAATGGTGAGTACCGGCCGCTTACAAATATATCATTATCTTTGGATGGTAGCTGTCACATAGTTTGAAGTGTAAGTTATTTCAAAGTACTTGAATTGGATTGAGTGATCTTTAGTTATAAATCCTATAGGTATTTTCTTTATTATCTAAACAAAAATATGGATACATCATTTACAGTAATTAAGAGAAAGCGAGGAAAAATATTATTGCATGGGGGCTATCAATATTATCGACATAAAACTTACAAGAATGCGAGCACTATCTGGAACTGTAGTAAAAAACGTCTAACGAAATGTCCTGGGTCTATTACTGAAGTAATTATGTTTTAGATTTTTTCAACACATTTATCGCTTATTCCCAACGGACCCCGGGTATTTGTCCCCTCACGGGGTCCGTCGGGAACTGAAGATAATTTCATGTCCAAGGGACCCCCTCGCCAAGTACATGGGGTCCGTTGGGAAAAAGAATTCCCTAGAGACCCCCACTCTCTTCCCCGTTACTAAAAAACAATAGAGAAATGACTTATTTCTGCACGGTTATAAAAAAAATAACCACGAAGGCTTAATGCGGGAGCTACGCTCCGCTCCCGCATTAGCCTTCTAACCTAACCTAACCAAGTCGAATTGCGCAGCTATCACAACGGACCCCACGTACTTTTCCCAACGGACCCCATGTACTTGGCGAGGGGGTCCCTTGAAATTATCTTCAGTTCCCAACGGACCCCGTGAGGGGACAGATACCCGGGGTCCGTTGGGAATAAATCACATTTATCTACTCCCATTTGAGGTTTTTTAGGTACAATTTAATGTAGTCGTTTAATTTATATTTTAGAGGGGGGAGATTTTGAAAACAGTTATGCATGAAAGAGAGTGTATTCCAGATGAGCCTAAAAACAAAGTGGCATTGATAATGGAAAAAATTAAGCAAGAGGCATCTACATCCCCAGAACCAACTCCAAAAATTTTTAAAAGGCATTTCGACTCTGTGTTGGATGACGGTCTCCATTTCGTTACTAAAGTACCTAATTTTGAGAATACGAAATGTTTGCTGTACAAAAAAAGAAAACAACAACTTCAAGTTAATAAGTTAATTTACAACGATATCCACGATGTAGAAGTTCCTACCACTTTTCAAACATTTCTGTTAGGAGATTATAGTACTGATGAAACTCGAATCATAGTATTTTCTACTAAAACGGAGTTATTACCGGCTATAAATGAATATTTTATAGACGCAACATTCAAAAGTACACCAAAGCCTTTTTATCAGTTGCTGGTTATACACGGAGACGTGGGTAGTACTACCGAAACAACAAAAGTCGTCCCATTATTTTTCGCTCTCATGAGTAACAAAACGGAAAACTCATACACTGCATTATTTGATATGATACACACCAGAACCCCGGAATGGATTCCAAAAAAAGTACATATTGATTTCGAAGTCGCAACTTCTAATGCTCTAAAGAAGATATTTCCTACTGTTATTATTAAAAGATGTTTTTTTCACTACAAGCAAACAATATATAGAAAATATAAAAAACTGAATCTCAAAGGAAAAATATATAACCGAATAGTTGGCTTATGTTCTGTTCTCCCACTTTTACCTTATGACAAAATAGAAGAAGGTTATATATCCATTAAACAAAAGATTTTGATTTTAAATAATAATAAAATTAACGAATTTATGCAATATATGGAGAATTACTTTTTTAAGAGTGAAGAATTTGTTAAGGAATGGTCAATTGCAGATGAACGTCATAGAACTAATAACGTATGCGAAGGATGGAATTCTAAACTTAACAAAGCTATAAATAAAAACTATAACACAGTATTAAAATTTCTTACAGTCATCAGAGAAATAGCAAACGAAAATATTAAAGAAAATAAAAGAGCAAGAACACAAATAATAACAGACGAAATAATATTACATGCACAAATGCAACTGGTAAAAAATGAAATGAGTGTTGGCGGTTTCTTAAACGAATTAAGGTAAAATAATTAATCGTAACCTATGTAAGCTAAGTATTGATTATTCTGACCATAATTAACCCGTACCACAATCAAATGTGTAGATCACAAAATATGGCTTTTTCTTGTTTTGTTTTTGTGGTAATAAACAATTATTATAATTATTATTATCTTTTTATTGTATCTTAAAACAAAGCTACCATAATATATATATGGTGCCCGCGGCTTCGCCCGCGTGAATGTCGGTTATCGCTTAGTGTTGAGCCGACGCTGTTGAGCATCGAATTCGCCTCTCTACTCAACTTTGGCCTCGACTATTTACTCGCTCCTGTTATTTGACTTTCTACTCGCCTCCATATTTGACTCTCTACTCGACTTTCTACTCGCCTCTCTACTCGCCTTCCCACTTGCCTGTCTACTCGCCTCTATACTCGCCTCTACTCGACTCTCTACTGGACTCTATTTGATTCTATACTCGTCTCTCCACTGGCTTCTCTAGTCAAATATCTACTCGCCCCTGTATTCGACTTCACTCGTCTTTATATTTGACCTCTACACGCCTATCCACTCGCCCCTATAACGATCTCTACTCGCCTCTATATTTGGCTCATTACTCGACTATGTCCATTCCCAAGCTCTAATCCACCTCTGTACTAAATTTCATCTGGAGATCTTTAAAAAAATCATACTATTTATCCCCTATTTACTCATTTTTTGCGCGACTTAAAAATAACAAATTTTCATACTAACTTTCATGCCCAATTACCCCTCCCTACTTTAAACCCTTTTCTTACTATATAATGTAGCCATATCCGTTCCCAAGCTCTACTATCTCTGTGCCAACTTATATCAGTATATCTTCAAAAATGACAATCTTTCATCCTCTAACCCTATTCCCCGTCCCCCCTCTTCTATCCCATTTTTCTCGATAAAAGGTAGCCCATGTCCGTTCCTGAGCTCTAATCCACCTCTGTACCCAATTTCATCAGGATTGGTTCAGTGGTTTAGGCGTGAAAGATTATTATGGATTCCTCATTTAATAAGCACCCACCCACACCCATTCAATCCCCATACACACAACACACACACAACCACAAAACCCATTCAATAATAGCATATTTACACATTGAGAACCGTGGTGGGACCACGAGTCCAGACTGAAGTTATTTCTGTTAGTGGGGATTAGTAGAGGGACCACGAGTCCAACGGTAGTGGGTCCACAAGCACGGTGGGGTAAAATTGGTGGGACCACGAGTCATTAATCGTTTATGCCTATCTACTTATTTATAATTTGTTGTTGATGTACCTAAGCACTTATTTCTATTTCAGGAACTTCGCGTATGTTTCATTAACATCAGATATCTATGAAATTTAGTTGCAACAATGTGACAAGATAGACAACTTAGCTACACAGATTACTATAAATTAATATTATTATCTATAAAATTGTTTGATACATTCAAATTATTCAACGGTTTAAACAAAAATTTCACTTCAGATATAATCAAGGAAGAATAATAATATTCATCATTATTCACAGTTTAAATGGTTCAAGTTAAAGTTATGCCCAATAATTTTAATAATATGGGCATAAATCACGTAATTTCGGCACATAAGGACGGAACACGGCAAAGTTGTCTGAACAGGCACTCCAAACTTTCAGCACTCGGCAATGTGGGTGGCTTTAAGTGGGCAAATTTTACGATCCTTGTTAAAATATTTTAAAGAAAACCTGCCGAGATTTAGTCTATTTGATTGTCTTAACAGTTTAAGTGTTTATTGTAATTTTATGATTTGATTTGAGTTTAAGCCACTGTACTATGGTGCATATTAGTAGAATGGTGCATATTAGAATATTATAGAAATTAGGATATTTACGAAGAATAGTACGTGATAGTAAGAGCAAATTACAAGCGCAATTAGTTTTATAGGTAACTACATCTGGTAGTTGCCTTTATTTCCTGCCTAGATTATCCACATTGTGCTAGCCAGTAAGAGCGTTTTCACACTTTTTAATTATTCATCCGATATATGCACCATTCTACTAATATGCACCTATTAGTAGAATGGTGCATATTAGAACACCATTGGATCTACCATGACGTAGTAAAAGCGATCTTGTCTTAGGCTTTAATCCAGGGAATAGAGCTATAATAGCTATGAACCTTATATAATTCCAACACTTACCTCTAAATTGTTGCCCAAAACACGATTACTTATAGAACTTCATGGACCCACAGTTTTGTCCAACTTCGGGGTTTAATTGATTTCGTCTCAATATCCATGCAATGGTCCTTTCCTTTCTCATATTTATATAAAACCTTAGCTATATAAAATCTAACCTAATGTAACTATTTTGTTTGGTGCTCATCCAAGTGTGTATGAGTATAACTAAGTGCTTTCAGAAAAAAATATATATTAATGTGTACTGTTGGAAAAACAGAAAACCTTTAACGAAATAAATATCTGTTCAAGACATCTTTATGACAGTTGTGGCTTGTTAGAGAAAAGATTCTATGGTCGTAAATGTTCTTTGTTTTTGACAGCAGATTGTAATACGTAAAACATGTTCAACCGCGTCGGTAGAATTTTGTGGAATGAGTAAAGTTATATAAGTAGACCTATTACGTAATATTATAATTGTTTTGCTTCTGGCTTATTGTGTTTTATTTTCAATATGGTTAGTTGTCCGCCAAATCAGAAAATAAATGACACTGTCGGAAGTTAGCGCGAATGTCAACAGGTCTTTTCAGCAGTCATTGTCGCAAGGGGGACTGTCGTCGAGCTAAATGTAAATAACATTAAAATAAATTGCGATAAAATTCGTTAATTGTTTGATTTCAATGAGTGAATGTTAGGTAGGACAATGTTTGGCTTAAGTTATATACGTAAGTTTATGTTGCCCTTCCATCGACAGTATTAAAGGTACAGTAAGACTTATAAGTTTGCTGTCTAGATGGTAACTTTTATTATTAGATACCCCTCTACACAGTCTATGCAAAAATATGGAGCTTTACTAATAATATGTTGTCCAGGTGACTACATATATTTTTTTTTATAGACTACTAGCTTTTGCCAGCGTCTCCGCCCACGTGAATGTGGATTATCGCGATCAAACATAGCCTATGTTCTTTCTCAAGGTCTAATCTACCCTTATACCAAATTTCATCAAAATCCGTTAAGTGGTTTATCCGTGAAAGACGGACAAAAGAGACACACACACACTTTCCAATTTATAATATAGTAGGTATGGATAGTAATGTTACTTTTAAATCGCTATATAAATAATAATAAATTAGCATATAAAAACTAAGTAATGTTAAAAATGAAAAAGTAACATCACCTATACGTAACGATTTCACGCCAAAACCCATAAACCGATTTTAATGATATCTGAGATAGATTAAACGTTCTGAAAGGCTATATAGGCTATGTTTGGTCGCAATAACTGAAATCTACGCGGGCGACGGCTACAAAAGTATAGTAGGTGCTTTGTAAAAAGAAAAACAACTTACGTATTTGGCGCATTCCGCATACCCCTATGTCTGACGTACACGATGACCAGGGTCCCATTCCCTAGTACTCCTACTATGAAGATAATAGCGAAAAGAACAGGTACGAGGTACGTTTCCAACCGGTCCTCGTACGGCGTATAGTCGCTGTCTGTCGAGTTATCGTCAGTTGGGAATGGAGTCGCTGTGACATTCCCATCGACTAAATACATCTTGATGATCTGTGAACAAGAAGAGACATTTAAATTAATTGTGACTATAAAATTATTATCAGCTATATAGTTTATAGTCCTAGTTACACCCGTTTTCTTACTTTATCTCTTGATTTGGTTTATATTGACTTTTATGAGTCGTCTGAGCCTCCAATTTTAAGAGGAAATAGTACATTAGAACCTCGTATGGAAAGACTTTGGCATGGGCCCCAAAGGTGTTGATGGAGCCCCATACAGCCATACTGACTATAAAATACAGGCTATACTTAATAAAAAGGAACTTTGAAAGTTAATTGATCATATCAAAAGTCATGTTTGATTAAACAAAGGATAGTACATGATAGGTAACAGGGATTGACTAATTTACTTGGAATTTTTGAACTGATATCTTAATAGAGCGTAGATAGATATTCTATATTAGGATATTAACGAAAAATAGTACGTGATAGTAAGAGTAAATTACAAGTGCAATTAGTTTTATAGGTAAGTACATCTGGTAGTTGTCTTTATTTCCTGCCTAGATTATCCACATTGTGCTAGCCAGTAACAAGATGCAATGATGATAACAGATACTCAGTCGAGCTTACATAGTAGCAATTATAATTAATTCAGTGATTTAGGTATTTTGGACTAGATGTAGTTATGAGTAGTTATGAGTTAAATTCACATCTATAACATACATGTAATGAACTATGAAGCTTTTAAGTGAATCAATAAGCTTTTATAATGAATAAAAAAACGTAGATTTTTTTTTATTTTGTATTTTCACGCTTTGCATTATCTGCAAACTAAAAGAAATTACACTTATTGACCGAGCAAGTGAAGGGAACGAGAGTCTTTGTTTCGACAAGGTGGCCGAATATCTGTGTCATTTTGTTAGTTTCAGTCAAGAGAGCTCATTCTTAACCGATTTTCATCAAACTTGGTAGACATGTTCTGTGATTTAATACACAACTTTTGTCAAGAGCTATTTTTGATAGGACTGAAAATGGGGGAGATAAGGCGGGGATGTTTTCTGTCGCCTTATTTGTGAACGAATCTTGATGATTATCATTTTATTATTAGAAGTATCGGGATTAAAATAATAAGAAATCATTATCTTGGAAAGGTGAACCTCGTTATAAAAAAACAGATGAGGTACACGGGGGCAAGTTCACTGTAGCGTTTTTTAAGAACGGATCGGCATTATTTTTTGTTGAAACATAGGGCTGTTAAAATAAGTTCGTCCATATCGTATTTCTTTTTTTTTTTAATCAGATAAGGTTACCACAAAATGTGGGAAAGTGAAGTCTACCGGTCACAAAAATACTAGTACATAGTCTAATATGAATTATAATAATCCTATTTCCTAGAAATACTAATCAATAATTTTTAAGCAAAAATTAACTCTAACCACCTATCTAGTCAGAAGCTCAAACACTAAATTTCCTATATGCCTTTACACCTCACACAGTTGCAGTAGGTTTGAAACCGTAAAACGACATAACCATAAAACGAGAAGTTACACACAAAATAAAAAAGTAAGTACATTACTGCTGTTTTATTGCGTCTGTTTTGTATAATCACATTATTGACACAACCCTTCTAAACTTTCAAGGCCTCGTTGCGCTTATATGCCCACATCTCTAACTTTTATATATAATTCTCACGACCTTCAGACTATGTGATATTTGACCCAGAAAGCTTAAACTTTGTGTGAAGGAAGCACTTTGGATCTAACAAAATAGATCGTCCACTGACCACTAGAATAGCATATGCTTTCAGGATTCTCGTACTAAAAGTTTAACATAGTTTGTAACTTGATTTATTTTGGTTTATGAGTGATTGTTTAACAGCAGTATTATCTTAAATATAAGCCTGAATTTAGTATAGTAAAGTAAAGTAGACAGTTCTTACATAAACAAAAACAAAAAAGGTAAACTAACATAACCTTAGTTATGTCAATGTGCGTTTGTTTTGTTGTGCGTTGTGTCAAAAACTTAATATTTCTGCATTGAGATTGTTAAACCATGCTCTTTGACACGGAATAAAACCCGTTTCAACGGTTTTTATTAACTTCTCGCGTCGGTAGATGGCACTGCAATCGGATTACGTTTTTTTATAAATGTACATTCAGGCCGCCGATAAGATTCCAGTACAGCAATACAAATGAAGCTAATAAAACAAGCAACTGAGAACTAAACAAAAACGGAGTATCATTTTAATCCACTAATTGAAATTCATCAACCTCAAACAGTGTTTAATACAATGCATATGAATTATCCAGACTGCATCGTAGTGAAAGTATGTAAATTAAAAAATTCTTTAAACTAAAAATGCTTAGCACAGAATGTTACAAGTCTAGACAAAGTAAATTGTATATTTAAATTTGAGTCACTGACCTCATTATACTGTGGTCTATACGGACCAAACAAATAATATTTACTATATTGCAACACCATTTTGTGCCCGTAAATGTGTATATAAATAAGAAAACGGGAATTAACGCGATCATGATGAGCCCCTAGCTCAGCGGTGGACGCCTGCCGTCTTCGAAATACCATACCTACCATATCATACCATAAATAACGCGATCATACCATACCATGTTTTCTTATTTATATATCATGGAACGCGAGAGTTTAAAAGTCACGTAAATCTGTTTACCGAAATAGGAATTCATTTTGTCCTATACTGTTTGATTTCAAACGGTCGTCATCATCTTTGGGTTAGTTGTGATCGCACCCGAAGTCCTCACCTTCTAGTTTCGTTTTTCCAGTCTAACTGCGAAGTGGCTGAACTACGATATGTTCTGAGCAACTTTCGTTTCAAACAGGTTTTTTTATACTACTTAATTGGCAGACAAGCACACGGCCCACCTGATGGAAAGTGGTTACCGTGGCCTATGGACGTGTACAGAGAGTTTCTGTGCAGTTAGTGTAGAAAATAAAGCAGGGCAAGCTTTTGATGTTCCCACTGACAGCACAAAAACTCTCCAGTGAGCTCTGGCTACCCTACTCACCGCCGGGAACTCAACACGAGGTTATTATGGCTGCGGTATTCTGTAGGGCGGAGGTTCCTTCCCCAGTCGGACTACTCAATTGGACGGATGTTGGCGATATTAAAATTCTAAAAAAAGGCCTGTTATATTTATGCTTTCCATGATAATTATATGTACAAAAAAAATTATACGCACATTAACTTTAATTAACTTTTCTCGTAACAAACAGCTCATGCGTCACCTTGAAGATCACGGCCTAATTAATGACCGGCAATATGGCTTCAGGCCGAAACGGTCAGCGGGTGATCTTCTGGCGTATGTTAACCATATTTGGGGTGAGGCTATGGACAAGCACGGCAAGTCATTGGCAATTAGCCTTGACATCGCCAAGGCTTTCGATAGAGTTTGGCACAAGTCGCTTCTTTCCAAGTTACCAGCCTTTGGTCTGCCTCCTAGACTGTGCGACTGGGTTGCCGGCTTCTTGCAGGAGCGCCGTATTCGCGTCCTTTGTGATGGACGAGCCTTGGAGTTCTTGCAGGTAAATGCCGGCGTACCGCAGGGATCTGTCCTATCGCCAACTCTCTTTCTTCTGCATATCAATGACATGCTGTCGACCGGCAGCATTCATTGCTATGCGGATGATAGCACCCTACACGGGAGTTATCATGGCCGTCCTGCGGATAAGCAGACGCATATCGCGGAAAAAAGGCAGCTTCTTGTCACTGAGCTTGACCGGATCCTGAATCACATTTCCCAATGGGGCTCTGAGAACTTGGTCGAGTTCAATGCCAAGAAGACGCAGGCATGTGCGTTTACAGCAAAGGTATCTTCTTTCCTTCCCCTTCCCACTCTTCAGAGCACGCCACTGCCTCTGCAGGACAACCTCAATATCCTCGGTATGGATGTTCGCTGCAAACTGAACAACAAAAACTACATCGAGAGTATCATCAAAGCAGCCTCGCCTAAACTCGGAGTCCTGAACAGAGTGAGACGGTTTTTCACGCCGGAGCAACGGTGTCTTCTTTACAAGACACAAATTCGTTCCTGCGTGGAGTACTGCTCACATCTCTGGGATGGATCCGCAAAGTACTTATTAGATGCTCTCGACAGGTTGCAGCGACGTGCGGTCCGCATTATCGGAAATCCTGAGGTCACGAGTACCCTCGAGTCTCTGCAGATGCGTAGAGATGTTGCTTCCTTGACAGTTTTTTACCGTCTCTACCATGGTGAATGTTCTGAAGAGCTATTCCAATTAGTCCCACCCTCCCCCTTCCTATACAGGACGACACGTGCAGGACTTAGATGTCACCCCTATACGGTGCAGAACATTCCTTCAAGAACCAAGCGGTTCGGTGACTCTTTCCTTTGTCGCACCATTAAGACCTGGAATTCCTTGCCAGCTCACGTGTTTCCCACTTCCTACAGTCCCGGGTCCTTTAAGCGGGGCGTGAAAAAGCATCTGATGAGGCCGTCAAGCTGAGTGCCACCATTGTTAACATGGCACGTGTATATAATGGTGGCCCTCTTTCTTGAGACTTTACCTTCAGCTTACCATCAGGTGAGGTAAAGTCAAATTGACGTGTCCTATTTATAAAAAAAAATAAAATAATTGTATTTAATTCAGTGTAAACTAAACCTTAAACACTCAACACCCTACATATCTCTTCAATGGAAGGCAATTGCAAAAATATTAAAGCGCTCTCGAACTTCGTGGTTGTACCTTTGATATACCTGGCACATGCACGTGCCTACTCAACAAACATATATTTTCGAAATTCAAACTTGTATTGCCTTCGAACGTGGGTGCAAAACCGATTAGTTCAAACGCCAATTTATCGGTGGAATACGTACACGAAGGCGTTTCAGGGAATCGTATTGAGTTATTAGCTAGTCTATATATCTTGTAGACTATCTGAGAGTCGAATTTAATCGTTAAGTCGAAGGTAATCTACAGAGACCCACAGTTAAATGGAATTTGTTTAGTAAATGTTTGATCGTTTGTGGACGTAGTCGCCAGAACATCTTGGGAATGTAAATAAGTAAACAATGCAAGGGTAACCTAGTGTTGTCAATATTAATAGGCACAGGGACCTGAAGTCCAAGAGAATATTTTATATGTACTGGTTAGTAAAACTGGTACTACGAGTGGCAGTAATAGAAGTCATTGGATAAAGTAAACCAACGCACTTAGGGGCGTTTTGTCAAATCAAAAGACAGAAAAGTAATCTAAGTAATATCTCGGGCTATGAACTGATATACTCAGGTATAACCAGGAACAACATTAATATAATACTGACTCCAGTAGGCATTTGGTATGCTATATCAAAATAAACATATTTTGATAGTAGTATGTTTCAATAGTGTGTTTATTTCAAAAGTAGGTGCTATAGATTGTCAGATAAACAAAGCTCTTGTAAGCTCAGATAATCATGTAAATATAACAATAGTTTTATGAGAGGACTTGCCGATCCTTAGTATGTCTAAAGAGTTCACGAAGGCGAGCAAATAAAATAATATTCACATTCATTTTTTGTGCTAAAATTTCTTTGATCGGGCATTTCTTTTTCTATAGACCGATCATTGAAAACGGGATTGCTTGAGTGAATATTAACTTATAAGGAATAACTCTACTAGTATTAAACTGTAAATATACTTTTCCTTCCTTTAATTTACATTTTGGTGTTTTGTCAGTTCAGTCAGTTCGGTCAGTTTTTTGTCTGTGCCAGGTTTTAGTAAGGATCCGGACGTCTATGGACGTATGCAAGGGGTGTTACACTAAAGCTGCCAACCCTGAAGAAACCTTCTAATGCCCTTCTTGAAGAGCCTCATATTGAAGCTGCTTGGAAAAACCAAAGCAGGAAGTTCATTCCACAACCTGAGCGTACTTGGGATGAAGTTCCTTTCAAACCGCACTGTGGGCACTATATATTTGGTCAACGTAGATACCTAACCTAGATAAACTAGATCCTACCTAAGTTTTCAACGTAGCTACCGTATACTTTTATATAAATGTAAATAAATATCTTGAAGGCATTACACCTTGGTATGTCGCATTTCAATTTACAAACATCATAACCTCGAAGATTTATTTCTCGAAATATCTTGCATTTTTCTTAACATCTTGTGACTTTTCAAGAAATGCATGAAAGAACAATGTATACGTTCGTGATTTTTCCATTTTTATAATATTCTCATCAATATAAATTCCTTTCAATCAACATTTAAGGTAGTTTCAAGAATATAGTGTCACTATTATAGACACCAGTAGTGTAACAATTTGCTCATATCACTCGCAACGAAGACTTTTGAACGGTTGGTGGTACAGGGAAGAGTAGAAGGTCAGAGTTTTCGCGGCTGATCACCCACAAGATGGGCAGACCTTATTAAGTAATCTACAAAATGTTCTCTTCCGAATAGATAGAAATGAAGAAATTTCGCAAACGCTGGGACTAACCAGTAGGACGATCCATCACCACGACCTCTCCGCCAGGAGTATGCAAGTAAGAGGAATACGTATTATAACGATGGACCTCAGCTTGACAGCCTCTTCAAATACTTTTTCATGTTACGCTTAAAGGACCCTGGAATGCAGAAAGAAGGGAAGACGTGCGCTGTTGAAGAATACAAAGTCTATGTGGTGCTGGTTTGTATTTGCACATGTAGATATAATGCACGATGACAAACAAATAAATGAAGAATCTTGCGCATTCTATTTGGGATAATAAAAGGGATTTCCTTTGCTAATTTGGGAACTCGATTTCCACAACAATTCAATATCCGTCGAAAATCAAACGCAATCAAAGGCGATTCAAAGGCTGGCGTGTTGAATTTTGTTGGACTTATTCTGTATTTTTTATCTCAAGAACCGATGACCTGAAAATGGTGATTGGGACAGCCTGAATGCGGAAGGCGGACGATCGAACGAAATGGCGCACATTGGGAGAGACCTAAATCCAGCAGTGGACTACGGTGGGCTAATTGATTGATTGATACCTTTAGAATTTCGCATTCATACAGTATTTATTTAAGAAGAAAAAACTTTTTAAGCTGCGCGTTATAGTGGATAAAAAAAATTATAAATCCTACGACATATTCTTGTCGCGGCATTGTGCATTTATTAAAACGAAAAGAAATTATACGGTTTAGACTATAGTTTTTTTTGAAGATATAGAGCTATTTTCTGTATTAAAAAAACCTGACTGATATGATTAATAACAATATTAAATTTTAAAAGTATTACAGAGAACACTATTGTTAAAAACTAGTTTATAAAATATTATCTCTTTACGGCGCAATACTGAGCTCGCTTTGACGTGTGAAGTATAAGCAAAGGCTACCTATATAATAAATATTTACATATTTTTCAATGTAAGATGGATCACCAGTTACCCTTTATTTTCCCTATTTATGTACCGATTTTAACATAAAAGATTAGTAGTTAAGTTAGTTTAAACAGCTGGATAATGACAATAGAAGAAAATAGGTATTCTTAAGATGTCGACCCCTAGGTGCTGTGGAGAGCACGTTCCAACGGTCAATAACTGTGCCCCGAGCACGAATAACAATGAAATGCGTAACGTAAACGTATCAAAAGAATGGAGCATTGGTTCACAGTAGGCAGTCGGCCAATCGCATTGCTTCGTTCACTGGATACGTTTACGTTACGAATTCGAATATTATTCCTGCTCGGGGCACTGGTCTAACTACAGAACTTTAATATCACCCGTGTTGAGAAAGAATTCGCTAGCTGGCGTTTGGTGGAACGCATGTCAAATACATCAAATCGCATACATTCGTCATTCTATTTCATCAAACGCCGGTTAGCGAATTGCCACTTGTCTAGAGGGGCTGTTGTAATGGAATGAAAATTAAATCTACTAATAATCTGTCCTACAGTTTGGCATGGAAACATGTACTTAATTTTATAACTTTGTAAAAGAAAATTGACAACTCGCCAATAGCAAAAGTTACTATGTCAGTGTTGTCTATTTGTAATTTAAACTTTATGCTTGCATTGCATATTGTAACAGTATTGCGATGTACTCGTTAATTGCTGAAGCGTTTTCATTAGAGCGGTCGTGTTAGCGACGTTAATTAATTCATCAAGCAATGAATATACACTTCTGCGAATTGTTAATTAGCATGCAGGATTATTAAATATTGTTTTTAGTGGTATATCCAAGTTATAAAGTTATAAAGATAGGGAAATCTCAAGATTTATTTAGTTTCTTCGTTTTGTAACTCTAAGTTGATGGATAATAAGTTAATATGGTGAATTTGGTGCCATCTTGAAGGGGAGTTAATCCCGGAAGAAAAGTGAGCTTCACGTCGTAGAATATGACATGTTTGCCAATAGTATCACTGCCACCTAAGACCGTGCGAAGTGAATGAGGGAATATAAGAAAATGGACTCCGGACACCGACTTGAAAGTTTCAATTACGATTGCGAGTCAACGCTGAGATGATGTTGATTTAAATGTACTTATATATTTCTACGACACTACTTATTGTATACGTCTTAGAAGTATGCATTTCTAGCATCTTTTCCGTATGTATTTAAGACGCTTGTTTTACGCTAGCCAATCGTTAGTCTGAACTAGAAGCGCCTAAAAGTGGATTAAAGTAAACAGAAAGCGAAATACTTTGATTGCGATATTGTGTTAAACTGTAGTTGATCAGTACTTATCGATTCTAAAAACGTATAATAACTTTGGGTCTCCTAAAAAAGCTCAAAGTCGCTCAACGAGCTATGGAGAGGGCTATGCTCGGTATTTCCCTACGTGATCGCGTCAGAACTGATAGTAGCCCAACGGATAAGCTCGTTGAAGTGGCAGTAGGCAGGACACATAGCGCGCAGAACAGATGGCCGATGGAGCAAAAAAGTTCTGGAGTGGCGACCGCGTACGGGCAAACGTAGTGTAGGACGCCCAACGGCCAGGTGGAAGGACGACCTCATCAAGGTCGCCGGGAAGTGCTGGATGCGGGCTGCTTTAGATCGGTCATTCTGGAAGTCTATGGCAGAGGCCTATGGTTCAGTAGTGGACTGTGTGGCTGATATATTATGATGATGATGACATTAACTTTAAAATCTATATAGTTTACTCGACATTATCTTCGACATAATATTACAAGGTCTACATAATAATAATTATTACTTTAATAGCTAAGAACATGGTTTTCGCAATGTGGATAAACATATTTAGCAAAATTTTCTTTTCTAAGTATGTTTCATTTCTTTCTTTCTGTTTATTTTTTTAGATATCTATCTAATGATGTCCAAACCAATGCCAATAGACATTGAAATAAAACTACGTTTAACGAATTGTTAGGTTTTAATCAATGAGTGATATCCACGTAAACTACCGATTGCCCAATAGACATATTCATGTATACGAAATTAATCACTAAACGGCAAACATATTAATCTACTGTCACGCATCAGAGGTAATCAATCCAATGTTGAGATAACGGTAATGTACACACACATATAATTCATCTCTTAAATGTACATGATAAGCATTTTTTATCAACATAATTGACAACATACAAGGGGTTTCACTGTATAAACGCAAACCCCCGTCCTACTTTCCTCGTATCGTCGACATAAAACTGACATTAAAGCTTAATATTCCAGACTCAAGTGTCAATTACGTTAGTGACTGGTTGGTTGACGTCGTTTTCATACGTCGTTGAATAGAAAATATTCCTCGTATTAATTTCTAATATCGTTAAAAATGCTGGCTTGCAGTTTTTAATAATTTGCGTTATCCTTTCAACTTCACATGACACTGTTTGAAGTTTGCATTATCACTCATTCAGGTCTGATTAATACAGGGATAAGTACTTAAGCTGCTTGAGATTAATCTCATGGTCAATAAATTTGCCGGTCATAATATTTTTGTAGATAGAGTTGATGTTGAAAAATAAATAAATGATAGCTACCACCACTTCATCTATTCTAATTATAACTTTTATCATAACATACTTGTTGGCCTCTATTATATCTTTAATCCATCTTATTCTCAATCTAAATCACAATCAATGAATAGATTTCTTATCAGTATAGATCCATATGGCGCACATTGAAGAAGGCCTATGTCCAGCAGTGGACTGCAGTGGGCTAATTGATTGATTGATTGATAGATCCATATATTATAAGTTCTCCAATACCAATTATGTACTTACGTTATATGCAGACATGCCATTATTGAGAGATCCATCTTTCAAAAGCATTAATTCTACTAGAAAAAGAGATTTTATCATATAATTTACTGTAAATAAATAATGTAGAAATAAAGAGATGTTATTAATAGTTTTTAATATACAAGCAAAAAACTGAAAAAGGACCCTTACCCCCTCCCCCACCGCCGGCTCGGGTTCCACCTTCGGGGACTTTTAGTATGTTCATCTGAGTACCTTGAAGACTAACTATGCCTACTTCCAAAACTACACTAATATTTGGTCTGCTCGTTCCGATCGGAACCATCAGTGGTAGCCTAGTGGTATGGCTACCTAATGGACTGCTGAGACGAGGTTTCGGTTTCGATCCCAGGTATTACCATGGCGCACACCAATGACGTTTCGATGCTTTTCGAAGTTATATGTGTATTTATCGCAGGTTTATAAGTGCCCAGTTAATGGTAATAGGCTCGCCACCTATTACATTGGACCTAAACATAAACTGGCGAAATGAGGGTGTTAGCACCTGTGCCTACCGGCCTATATAGGCGTGAGTTTATGTTATGTTATGTTTTTTTTTAATTGCCATTGGCAGTAGAGATCAGATGGCAATTGGTTCATGGAAAATATCAAAATTCAACTGAAACACACAGACTTGTAAATGCGGATTCCAGATTCCAAAGTGAAAAATTCGGATGCGACAACGCATGATGATTGGAGCCAAGACTTCAGTTGTAAGCCGGTAGCCATGTGGGCTGACGGACGAGGGTATGACGCATGCTTTCCTGTCGGGGACGTCTTACGTTGTCATTTCCAAAAAAGTCTAAATCAAATCAAAGGGAAGAGAACCCGTACAACAGTATATCATGCATACTGACCTGGAAAAATAGGAATATGCGTCCTTCTTGAGAAAACCGCGAGTTCTTCATGTTCACATAGTAAATTTCAACTATCGTCAAAATTATTTTTTCATTAGAGCCTGCAGAGATTTCAATGAGATCTCGCAGTCTCACAATGAAGTTGACTTATTCAACACCAACATACCTAAACTCAAAAGTATTATAAGTGATGCCTTCTTTGAAAGATGAATGAGTAGTGTACCTGTTTTTTGTATCTATTGTCTTTAATGTACGCCTTGTATTCTTGTACAAGATTTGTATTTACTCGCAAAATCATGTAATTGGCCTTCTTGTACCTACTTTTATGTTTTAATTTCACTGTAATGGCTGTAAGTTTTTCTAAAAGAATAAAATAAAATAAGAATAAAATAAATATATTGCAAAGTTTATACTGATTAAAGTGGATGGAATGAACATAGAATGAACTTGTTTGTAGGATGTTTTGTTACTTTATTTTAGTTCTTTAGATGTTTTACTCCCACCAAACTCCAGTAGGAGGAGTAGGCCGAAGAAGCGCTAGCTTAACGTCGTAGAAGATGATTTGCGTGCCGATGGTCTTATTTTTACAAGCTTTTATTTAACTTGCAATGTATGTTTGTTCGGGTGGAATCTTACAACTCAATTTTAAGGCACTTGCCCTCAACCGATTGAGCTGAAATTTGGTATGCACGTTCAGTTCGGATGACAATGCAAGAAAAAAAAAAAAAAAAAAGATTGTTTTTAAAAAGGTTTTTCGAATATATCTTATTATTTAATTTCTTAACTACTCATTTCGGTCAGTTTTCCAGTTTGATTGTGAAGCAGCTGAACTTTGATATTCTCCGTGAAGTGATTGCCATCAGACCTCCACAACCCACTGGCTATGTCTAAGTACTATGGTTAGACCAGTTGTCGGACTTTCTGGGGGTCCAACTACCCGTAACCACTGCTATGGATGATCTTATAACAAAAAAACTGGGCAATTTAGCTAAACGTACTCTCCAAGGCACGGAGCAGAAAAAGTATTTATATAACCCTTCATAATTTTAACCTGACAAAAACGTCACCGCCCACAATGCCTATTCAGTACCTTAACAAATTTATTCATCTATATAAATGTCAAAAACATTACCTATTGTTGTCCGCAGTAGATAAGGGGGGTCATGGACGAGTGGATAGATCCGAAACAGGCTGTCGGGGACAGATATGAGGATTGTGGGCACTAATACTTTGACATAGAGTACATAGGATACATATGTCATGAATTCAGGATAATTATTGAAGCGTTACTTTATTTATGAGAAATAATATTGTATAAAAGTCCTTTGTAGTACCTTTGATTAAGCCTTTGCGGTTAAGCATCACACAATCATACCCGCTCCGATAAATTTCGATAAGTAAAAACTTCTTCGATAAGTAAACCCAACGGGCCGGGTATATACTGTAGATATTTTTTTGATTAAAAAAATCTAGAATATGCGTTAGCCATACCTAATTTGACAAATTATGTCAATCCATTGCAATGATTAATAATATACACAAATCAAAGACCTATCGATTGTCAATTATATATGATATCACCTTTGTACATAAGTATCTACAATATTGACGAATTTTTCATACCACTGTTTTTGTTTTATACAACAACTAAGCTGGTAGACAAGCACACGGCCCTCCTGATTATTTCCTAATTTGACATCCTACTAGCGACACCTACAACTAAAATAACTTTATCCTCTAATTTGGATTCTAAAATAGCAAGAAGTTTTATTCAGCTGTGATTTTCTACAAAGCACATTTCCCTTAGTCGGGAAGCTTCTTCAACTTAGTTCAGCTTTCAGTATGACTATGAAACAACTGAACTTCGAAATTTTCCTTGAAGCGACTGTCATTTTGTTTCCGCTACTGCTGCTGTTGATATCAAAGTTCCGTAGTTAGACCAAGCTGTCGTACTTTTTAGAGCTCTATAACCATAATAAATGTCACGAATATATGATAACTACAATATTGCACGTAAATATTATTTACTATTTAAAAGCAATAGTAGTGCTGAAACAGGATAATTGCTGTTTAACCTATATTGTATTATGACCTTTGCTTTTTCCTGTACATTTGATTATTACTAAATCCCTTTATCCACAATACTCCAACTAGCTAAGAACCACGATGCTGCCGTGAAACACTTATTCAGTTTCTACATACATCGGAAACCCATTCCAGACTTTTATCATCCGAAAATCAATCTAAATAAATTGAAAAGTTTGTTTGCTTTCAGACTTTTGTCATTTACAAATTTCATCCTGATTCGCCGCGTTCTCTACCACAATGCCACAGAGGCTGTCAAAGCTTAATAATTAAATTTTTTAATAAATTTCATAATATTTTATCATTTTAATTTTTTTCGTAAATATATACATATCAAATATTTACAAAAGTAAATGAAATCCCATCAAAAACATTTTCATGTAAAAATGTTGCCAAGACGAGTTTACGTAGCTTTCCCTGTGAAAAACTTTTCAGAGCTCGTATAAAGCCAAGCTCTAACAAGCTCTACACTACACCTTACTCAAAATATATGAAAAAGTGGTCAGATTTCATGTAGAGCCGAGATTTTTGATCTATGCGCGATTACTTTACCAGGCCTACCTTTACAAATTCTACATTTTGAGTAAGGTATAGTGTCGAGCTTTTTTGTAGGTTTAGAGCGATCAGTCTTTAAAGCTCAGCTTTATACGAGATCCGATAAATTTTTCACAGGGTAAGGCTACGTAAACTCGTCTTGGCGACATTTTTCCATGAAAATGTTTTTGATGGGATTTCATTTATTTTTGTAAGTTGGTTAAAAATTATGATGTACGTATTCTTTATTTGTTATAAGAAATATTGTAATTAATTTTGACTTATGTTGCACAAACTGTAGTGTAAGTCTCATATACAAACTTCCACCGTAGTTGATACAGTTTTATAATCTGTGCTTCCACCTCCTACTCCCAGAGGATAGGTTAGGTCAGGTTTTTTATTTATTTTTTTGTTGTCTTTGTAGTAATATTAGCTTACGTACCAAATTTCAGCTTTCTAGGACTTCAATAAGTACCCTAACAATTTTGATGATCAGGGAGTGATGACTTGATGAGTCAGTGACGAAATTAAAGGTTTTGAGACATTAATAAAATCTAAAGTATAATAGCTACGACATTCAAACTTTGCATGTTTAATAATAATGTAAGTACTGATGGCATTCTATCTTGACAATTTCAACTATTTAGCATCATCCAAAGCAAAGTTATGAGAGTTCAAAAAAATGACGAAGCGTTTCGAGAAAACGTAGGTAGTGCCCTTGCGCTTCGCCTGGCTCGTCTTAGCGGGGGCCACTACCGTGCCCCCGCTAATCTCTCCTCGCTGACGTCACTCAGGGACAGAGCTTATGATCTCTGTGAACCTGAACATAGGGAGCGAGAGCTGGACTATGTTCAGGAGGTAACAACAAGACAGAACGGAACGGACGACGGAAGCAACAGGCATTGAGACGTAGATATCCGGCAGTGAGCAGACAGCCAGACAGAAAGTCGGCTCTGTTTTAAAAACGTACTCCATCCGACAGTTTATACCTCAGGCATAAAAGTAAACAACATCGTGGGCACAAAAAAATATGTCATACCGTTACATTGTCCAGCTCCAGTTCCTATATAGGCCAAAAGAAACGAACTATTGCTGAACGAGTCAAAGAACACATGGCAGGTGTAAAGAATCGTCAGAAGAATAACCGCGATCCGCGATTCTAGAATACCTGCAGGCAAGAAGCAGGCACCAATCACTGGATTGAATTCCACTATATGCGAGTCTTCTACACCGAACGTCACTTCTATTCAAGAGCTTTACGTCAAGCGATTGAAATCAAGAAGCATAAAATTTTTAATCATAAAGATGGGTTTGAATTATCTGCAACATGGAATCCAGTGATAAAAACATGAAGCCTCACTTTTCTGCGCAGTCGGATAGACACCGGACAGTTTTCTTACTGAATAGAGACACTGTGAGAGTGAGATGAGGAACCTTCTAGATCACGAACTCGAAGACTCTGTAGCTTGTGACCACGGCCGTTGTAACCTGGTCGAAACGTCAGGCAAATCAGAGGTATGTATGTACCTATACCATGATCGCGTTAATTCCCGTTAACATTTTTGTATTTATACAGTGTACCAATCGCTATATAGAATACTAGCTTTTGCCTGCGGTTCCGCCCGCGTGGATTTCGGCTATCGCTTAGTGTTGAGCCGACACTATTAAGCATTAAATTCGCCTCTCTACTTAACTTTGTCCCCGACTATCTACTCGCCTCTGTTCTCGACTTTCTACTCGCCTCTTTATTCGACTCTCTACTCGACTTTCTACTCGCCTCTATACTTGAATTTATACTCGAATCTCTACTGACTTCCGTGATCCTCTCTCTCTACTTGACTCTGTACTCGCCTCTATACTCGTCTTTCTATGGGCCTCTGTACTCGCATCTCTACTCGCCCATCCACTCGATTCTCTTTTCAGTTGACTCTCCCCACTCGCCTATCTTTTCTTACTTTTTTTTTACTGTTAAATTATCATACAAAGAATACAAATTATGTCAGCGTTCCATAAACCACAAAGGTTTGTAAATCTACTCGCAATCTCTGCTCAACTCTCTATTTAATCTCTACTTGCCTCTACATTCGTCTCTCCACTCCCTTCACTATTCGCCTCTCTACTCGACTGTCTACTGCACTTTATTTAATTCTATACTTACCTCTCCACTGGCTTCTCTAGTCGCATTACTACTTGCCCTTGTAGACGACTCTACTTGACTTTCTATTTGACCTCTACACGCCTATCCAGTCGCCACTATAACGATCTCTACTCGCCTCTTTACTCGCTTCTATATTTGGCTCGTTCGAAGCTCTAATCCACCTTTGTTCCAAATTTCATGAGTATTCCAAAAAAAACTTCTTACTAAGTATTTATCCCCTATGCACCTCCTTTGACACTTTAATCCCCTAAACCTACTCCCCTCCTTCTATCCCCTTTTTCGCGATAAAATGTAGCCTATGTCCGCTCCCTAGCTCATATCCATCTCGGTACCAAAATTTCATCGGGATATCTTCAAAAATCATTAACTTTCATCCCCTATTTCCTCCCCCCCCCGCCTAAACCCCCTTTCTCGTGACTTAAGGTAGCCTTTGTTCGTTCCCAAGCTTGAATTCATCTCTGGACCAAATTTCATCAGCATATCTTCAGAACTGACAAACTTTCAGCCCCTATTCCCCCCCCCCCCCTAAACCCCCTGTCTCGCGACAAAAGGTAGCCTATGTTCGTTCCAAGCTTTAATCTATCTTAGTACCAAATACCATCAGTAAATCTTCAAAAATGACAAACTGTCGTATAAATTGGCCCTACTCCCCCTTCTACCCCCCTTTTCACAATAAAAAGTAGTCTATGTTCATTTCCAAGCTCTAATTCACCTCTGTACTAAATTTCAATAGCATATCTACAAAAATGACAAACTTTCATATAAATTTTCATCCCCTATTTCACCCCCCCCCCCCTTAAACCCCCTTTTTCGCGATAAAAGGTAGCCTATGTCCGTTCTCAAGCTCTAGTATAACTCTGTACCAAATTTCATCAAGATCGGTTCAGTGGTTTAGGCGTGAAAGCGTGACATACAGACAGACAGACAGACAGAGTTACTTTCGCATCTATAATATTAGTACGGATCCCAACTTCTATTTCATATTACAAGCTTTTGATAGAAATACATAAAAATATGTGCGTATGAAGATATCACTCACTTTTAACGAGCTGACAAGAATTTTTGGCTTTTCACATAAAACAAAAAGATATCGATAAGGAAATTCGAGTCAAGTCCTTGGTACAGATAGCGACACAAGTAGCTTAACATATTGAAATTTATTATATTTTTGTATACAGATGTTGACGTTTACAGAACTATTAAACTGATACTCCACCGTGAAATGTAAATTCATACATCTGAACAGTATCCGTTGGGCTGCGGGTCACAAGGCGTGATAACCTACTCAGTTAAATGTTTCCAGAGGAGCGCACAGGAGTATCACACTCCGTTTCTCTACAATGTTTACTTTTTTCATCTAAAGACTTCTTGTTTTTCTCCAAAGTCTACACATTGGAGCCCAGGGTCTGATTACCTACCTTATTACTTCGTTTATATATTTTCGTATGGATTCCTTCTCATGGATTTATTTTGACTTTTACATTGTGAGCGTCACTCCAAAGTAAAGATTGTTAGAAAATAAAATGGAAATTTTTTTTTCGTTGATTGTACATGTAGCATAGGTTAGTGGTTAGTAAAACTAAGTTTATAGACCCTCCTTTTTTTTTTTTTTTTTTTTTTTTACGTGCGGGAAATCCCCACGGATACCCGCCCCTC
This sequence comes from Eilema caniola, assembly GCA_949126895.1. Classification (NCBI taxonomy): domain Eukaryota; kingdom Metazoa; phylum Arthropoda; class Insecta; order Lepidoptera; family Erebidae; genus Eilema; species Eilema caniola. The sequence goes on from OX421477.1 coordinate 17,418,558, forward strand.
CGGAGCCGGAGGGGTGGGTTATGTCGGACTCGAACCGACTAAACCGCACGCCGTCTGTGGGTCGTGGTGCTAGGCCGAAGGTGAGGTTGCCTTGCGGCATATCCCTCGCACCCCGGCTGACCCAGGGCCATCCCTTTCGGTCTGGCCCTCCTCGGGAGGTGGGGACCACGCCGTCCCCGACTCAACCCCGGTGTGGGGAGGCGCGCATCGTCCTACGATGCGCGCCGCCGCCGTGGCCTGCTTCTGCTAGGGTGACGGGTGGCTCCACCCGTCACCCTCAGGCCCGCGCTCATGGGGGGCGGAGGTCTGTAAGCGCCCTCCGACGCCCGAGCCGCCTTCGGGCGCGAGCAGCGATGTCAGCGAGTCTTTCTCGCTCACCGCGCCGCGCCCGCTCTGCTGTCTCCTTCGCGAGCATGACCTGCTCGCAGAAAGAGGCGCTGGCCGAATAGACCCTCCTTTATCATACCCATACGACCCCTCTTTTAGTTGACTTCGCTAAATCCAACAAAGCTTTTCGTTCATACTCATTTTGTCTGTTCATCTATTCATTCATCTATTATTATTGGTAAAAATGGTTTTACTATTGTAATGGCAAAGGGAAAGCCATATCTCTTCAATATTTTTTACTATACATTGATAAAACTACACTTAACATTAATTTTTATTAAAAATCTGTCTTCCTGGTATATCTTAATGCTAACTGATACACCTGCAGATTGAAGGACAAGATTGATGCAGGTTCTACTCTCGGAGATACAGATCAGACGCAAGTTCCTCTCATAAAAGCCCTATATGTCAAATCAAAGGGAAGAGAAAAAGTAAGCACCCATGTGCTCTGAGGTGAAAGCCCCGATGCATCATGATGATTTTTTTTTCTTTTTTTAATACCTATGAGGTGGCAGACAAGCACATGGTCCACCTGAAGGAAAGTGGTTAAGATGGACTATGGACGTGTGCAACAACAGGGGAGTCACACTCGTGCTGCTGACCCTGTAAATTCAGAGAGTTTCTGTGCCGTCAGTATAGAAGACAAAGCAGGAATAGCTTTTAGTCTGCCCACTGACAGTACAAAAACTCTCCAGTGAGTTGAAAAAAAGAAAATGCAAATCAGTGTTATCGTGAATACGATTTTATGCTACACATCATAATATTACATCACAATCCGATGTACCTACCTGTTACGCTCATCTTCACAACCTAATTAAGCGTCAACATCTCACATTACTGTAGACAAAGGTTTAAATTACCCAAAGTAATTGTATTTACAGTTTAATTGTACATTTAAGAGCGTCTCATTGTCGTACAAATTCACAAGTGTAATTGCCACAGTAATCCCTAGCCCTAATAACACTGTAGGATACATACCCTAATTTACTTGAAAGTACTTTCAGTATTTTGTAAAAGGGCATGTCAGAGTCGCCGGAAACCAAGACTTACTGTGATAAATATCCTAACCTTAGTTAATATTATAATATGCGACGCAAATTATAACAAAACGTATGTAACGAATGATGATAAAAAGTTACACTGTATGCTAGGGTCGACTGGGTGCTTCGCGGTGACTTCGCGTACGGGGCCACCGTCACGTGTTACGCGGACGATACGCTGGTGACGGTGGGCGGAGCTACACACCGCGAGGCGACCCTGAGGGCCACGACCGCGGTTGCTCAAGTCGTGGAACGGATCCGGCGGCTGGGTCTCGAGGTGGCTCTGCACAAGTCCGAGGCCATGTTCTTTCATGGCCCTCGGCGCAGGATAGACCCGGGAGCCAGCCTTACAGTGGGAGGCACTCCCATCGACATCGAGCCCCGGTTGAAATACCTGGGGCTGGTGCTTGACGGTCGATGGGACTTCGGAGAACATTTCCGAAGTCTGCGCCCCAAGTGAGTGGCAACGGCGAATGCCTTGGGCAGGCTGTTGCCCAACTTGAGGGGCCCAGAGGACTCCTGCAGGAGACTCTACGCGGGTGTCGTGCGGTCCATGGCCCTATACGGGTGCCCCGTATGGGCGGACACCCTCGGGGCCAGATTCCTGCCTCTGCTCCACGCGGTACAGAGGACGACGGCCTCCAGGAACATCAGGGGGTACCGCACGATATCCTTTGAAGCGGCGAGTCTCCTGGCCGGATCGCCACCGTGGATCCTGCAAGCGAGGACCCTTTCGGCACTCTATCGGTTCTGAAAGGAGGCGCGGGAGCGGGGATTCGATCCCGAGCCCGAAGAAATTAGGGCCGAGAAGTCCCGGCTCCACAGGGCCATGGTGACCGAGTGGGAGCTACGACTTGAGCAACCACGCGCAGGGCACGCCGTGATTGCGGCGGTAAGACCCATCATGGGGGAGTGGCTAGAGAGGCCATACGGTGGCTTCTCGTACCGTCAGACGCAGGTCATTACTGGACACGGTAACTTCGGGCGGTACCTGAATCTGATGGGCATAGAGCCAACGCCCGAGTGCCATCACTGCGACGCAAGCGTGGACTCGGGGCTGCATACGCTCACCGAGTGTCCGGCGTTTGAAGCGCCGAGGCGGGAGCTTGTGACGGCCCTGGGGGTGAGAGTGCTCACGCTCTCCACCCTGCTCGCGGCGATGTTCCGCTGCGCGGATGCGTGGGCGGCCAGCGCCTCCTTCTGCGAGCAGGTCATGCTCGTGAAGGAGTCAGCAGAGCAAGCGGGGCGCAGCGAGCGAGAAAGACTCGCGGATATCGCTGGCCGCGTTCGAAGGCGGCTCGGGCGTCGGAGGGCGCAAACCGACCTTCGCCCCCCATGAGCGCGGGCCTGAGGGTGACGGGTGGAGCCGCTCGTCACCCTAGCAGAAGCAGGCCACGGCGGCGGCGCGCATTGTAGGACGGTGCGCGCCCTCCCCATACCGGGGGCGAGTCGGGGACCGCGTGGTCCCCCCTCCCGAGGAGGGCCACACCGAGAGGAATGGCCCTGGGTCAGCCGGGGTGCAAGGGATATGTCTCAAGACAACCTCACCTCCGGCCTAGCACATCGACCCACAGACGGCGTGCGGTTTAGTCGGTTCGAGTCCGACATAACCTCCCCCTTCGGCTCCGCAGGGGAACCGTGGGGATTTCCCGCACGTAAAAAAAAAAACCTGTATGCTAGGGTCCAATTGACCCAGATTTTGAAGAATTTCTAGTGTAGAAAAAAATGTTTGTGTTGTACTTCCCTTATCACTTAGGGGTTTGGAAGATAGATAGTAGCCGATTCTCAGACTTACTGAATATGCATAAAAATTTCATAAGAATCAGTCGAGGATTTTGGAGGAGTAGGGAAACGAACATTATGACGCAAGAATTTTATATATTAGAAGATGGTTACATATCAATTCACCGACGGTCTTTACAACTACGGTTGATTCACCTACTAATTGACATAGGTACCTATTGGTTGTATCACATATGTTCATAATAAGTAATTTACGAAATACGTAATGGACGATTCACTGACGGTTGACTCATCTATGTTTTATTCACCTTCAAGTTAAATAACCTAAGGTTGATTCATCTAGGTAATGTTGATCCCGAATTTCAAAATCCCGAAATATTTATATATTTCATTGAACCTGCGGTTAATATTATTTACGAATCTTTCATATACATATTATGTATTTATTATGTACGAGTGGTTATAAAAAATTACCTCAAAGGCTAATGGAATTCTATAATGCTAAAGATTCTAATTTATATCTATCTTCTGTATCTATAGGTATATTTTCGGTTTATTCATATATTTTATATATTAATTATGTATGGGTTATAAAAAAGTGACCACCAACAAAAAACACTTCTTACCTATATTTATCCTAGTCGAGATGTACAGTCTCTACCCCTTGCAGTTTGACTTGGATAGATTAGGTTAGAAGGCTAAGGCGGGAGCGGAGTGGAGCATTAGCCAATCCAATCCACATCTCTTTACTTGTAACTAATGTCGCCAAATACACCATTTGATGAGTTTTCCTGTAGTGTTTCAATTCTAACAATATTCCTTATATTACCCATTAAACAATAATATTCGTTGGGTATATAAATTCAATATAATGTTTCTGTGGACGACGTTATAATTTCATATTAGACCTATTTGTTGTACGTAAAATGGAATTGTTATGACAGGGGGTTTGTTAAGTCTCAACCAAACTTAAATTGTTTATTACACGGATGATTTAACTTAAAATGAATTTATTTTATTGTCTGAACTTCGTCAGTGTTCAAGACATTTGAATAAAATTAAACTGCATGCGAGGAGCCTTGTGACATGTAGTACCCAGAGAGTGTGCCACAGACTGTGTTAAATGTATGCAGTTCCACTTGACTAACTTTCATGATAAACGAGACAGACGCCCGAGCCAGATTTTGGCCTGAATAGCTTGAATTTTTGGTTAATTATTCCCAAATACTTTTTATTTTTTTAAAGTTTATTAGTAACCAAAATTAATACTAAAAGTCTTCTTATCTCTCCAGCTACGCTAGTGCTTGTGTTATTGGTGGGTGTCGAAATGTACCATAATGTACTATTACCGTTTAAGAGGCAACATTTGTAATAAATTCATGCATAATCAGGTTTCTTAACAAGGTGTTAAAAAATCTACTGAAAAAACGAATAAAATTTTTATCCAGCAAAAAAATCACATTCGCAGCACAAAATCACGTTAATAAGTACGATTTTGCTTTGACTTATACCTAACTCTTGACTGTGTCTGTACAATTCATAAGTCATACCTAAGGGGAACGCAGTAGAAAGAGGGCTCTGAGTTAGCCGGGGAACAAGAGATATGTCTTAGATAATCTTATCCCACTGCATCATCTGAATACCCTAGATGGCGTGGGGTTTTAGTCAGTTTGAAGCTGATATATCCATCCCGATAGCCAACGGGGACCACCACAAGTAGTCACAAGACAAGTCAAGATTCAAATCGTTCAAGTCGTCCGTCACGGGATTAAATCTCGTCTAATTCATAATGACACTTGCGCCTTATACGAATTCAGTCTTGCAACTATTATAATAAAATTGATCATTACGAACAATAAATAGTTTGCTCTAAAACTACTCATCCGAATTGCATTGAAATTACCTAAAAAAAACAAAGACTCAATTCCATTTTCGACAACAATGGCGCTTACCGCACTGAAACAATTTGTATTATGAAATGCATTAACAAATTATGTTTTGTAGCATATGACAATTACCTCGGAGTGTTTTTTTTGTGTGTCTTTCTCAAAATAGTTTCTTTTTTGGACTGAAAGTATTGTTCCGAAGTTTTCTAAGAATAATATTACTCACAAACTATTATTAAATAATATGCCTTAGTGCCAACACTTGACTTTAATATTAGTGAGAGATACACAATTAACATTTCCACCATTACATTGTTCGTCCAAACACGAACAATGTCGTACGACGAATCTCTGTACCTATAAGTTGATCCATTTTGATATTTCATCGATTTTATTCATGCAACAAAGAAATTGTTATCGATAGATTAAAAAAAGTAAAATGTTCAAGACAGGACTTGGAAAGGCGAAAATAAATTTTTAACAAACCTACTAATTGCTTTTAAACTTAATTAAAAAAGCAAAAGGAAGAAAGGTCTTCACGTTATGAAATTGTCATTTTGTGATAGTGATTATTTTGATTTCAATTATTTCTGTGTACTGTCCACGTGTATAATATTTTATCTACTACATCTGAAATGCAATATTTTGTTTATTAACCAAATACATAAATTTACTTTAAAGTTAATGCATTTCTTTTTTTAATTTTACAAAAAAAAGAGTTGCAACGCCCACCGAGCATTCGTTAGTATACGTGTTAAAGTTATTTATGGAATAAAGAGTATAATATAATAATTCAATTTACTGTAACTGATTCACTCCATATACTGAACAATTTGAGGATAATATCGCAACATTGGTTTATATTTGCACCATTTAACCACACAGTAAATGGTAATCGTTGTCATATATAAGTCATGCTAACGATGTGCTATTCATTTACTTTGTGTAGGTATAAACCTGGCATATTTTGAGTTTCATATCTTTACGGAATATGTGTTACCACTGCAGTGTCACCGGCCCCTCGGGCCCGCCTGGGTGGTCGACCTGGATGGATCGGCGGCACTGGTGCATAACGCCGCTGCGGGTGCCCCTCCCCTTGTAGTGATCGCAAGGGAGCATGGCATCGTAGCGGCGCGTGTAGGGGAGATTGCGGTCGTGGCCGTTTATCTCACGCCGGGGTCACACCGACTCATTGGGCAGTATCGGCGGTCGCTGGAGCGGCTGACCGACGTCGTCAATGCCTGTACGCCTCGTCAGGTTCTTGTGCTCGGGGACTTCAACGCCTGGTCTCAGGCTTGGGGTTCCCGGCGCACAAACGCGCGGGGCAGGGCTCTGGAGAGCTGGGCCGATTCTCTCGGCTTAGTTCTCCAGAATCGCGGGGCCGAAGCCACGTATGTGGGCACCTTTGTGGCGGGGGAGCGCAGGTCGATCATAGACCTTTCGTTCGCGAGCGCTTCCCTGTCACTCCGCGTGCGGGACTGGCGTGTCGCCGTGGAGGTGGAGACACTATCGGATCACCGATACGTTCGGTTCGATGTCTCCCCTCCTGCGGGTGATGCGCCGGTCATATCGGCCCAACGCGAGCCGCGCTGGGTGTTGGGGCGACTGAATCGGGAGGACCTCCTGGAGGCCGCCATCGTACAGGCCTGGGCCATTGCGCCGGACAGGCCTGTCGACATAGACGATGAAGCGGCCTGGTTCCGGGAGGCCATGACACGGGTCTGCGATGCGGGTATGCCTAGGGCTCCAGCCTATAATCCGAGGCGTCGGGTCTACTGGTGGAATGCGGAGATCGCGAGGCTGCGTCAAGCCTGCGTGATCACGCACCGCCGGTGGGCTCGACTCCGTAGGAGGCGTAGCCGTACCGCAGATTCGGAGCCCCGACTGGCGGAGCTTCACGAGGGATACAGGGAGGCCCGGAATGCCCTCCGAGCGGAGATCAAGCGGTCTAAGGCCGCTTGTTACCGGGAGCTCCTGGAGACGCTGGAGCGGGACCCATGGGGGCGGCCTTACCTTATGGTAAGAGAAAAGCTGCGCCCCCGGGCCCCTCCGCTGACCCAGGTGCTCGAACCGGCTCTGCTCGGAGGAGTGGTGGAATCCCTGTTCCCGGCGCGAGCGGAACATGTTCCGCCGCAGATGGCTCCGCCGCCTCGGTCGCCTACGGCGCCCAGTGCGGTGATTGACGACGACGTGCCCGAGGTCACTTGGGTAGAACTAGAGCTGGCGGTGCGAAGGCTGAGAGCCAAGAAAAACACCGCCCCGGGACCCGACGGCATTCCAGGCCGCGCGTGGGTCCTAGCTCTAGGGGAAGACGGTCTCGAACCCCGACTGAGAGGGTTCCTCAGCGCATGTTTGGAGCGGGGCCAGTTTCCGAAGATGTGGAGGACGGGGAAACTGGTCCTCATCCGCAAGAAGGGACGCCCGGCGGACGAGCCGTCCGGGTACCGGCCCATAGTGCTGCTCGACGAGGTGGGCAAACTCTTCGAAAGAGTAATTGCCAAGCGCCTCGTCGAGCATCTCTCTAGAGTGGGGCCGGACCTGGCGAATACCCAGTTTGGGTTCCGCCGGTGGCGTTCCACTGTGGATGCCATCATGCGTGTGAGGACTCTGGCGGAGGATGCGGTTGCCCGGGGCGAGGTGATGTTGGCGGTGTCCTTGGACATCTCCAACGCCTTCAACACCTTGCCCTGGAGTTGCATCAGGGAGGCACTCGTGTACCACGGTGTGCCTCTCTACCTCCGCCGCATAGTCGGGGCTTACCTGACGGAGAGAGCCGTCGTCTACCCGAGTTCGACCGGAGTCGGTAGGCGTGAGATGTCGTGCGGTGTTCCACAGGGATCGGTCCTGGGGCCGTTACTGTGGAACATCGGTTACGACTGGGTGCTTCGCGGTGACTTCGCGTACGGTGCCACCGTCACGTGTTATGCGGACGACACGCTGGTGACGGTGAGCGGGGCTACGCACCGCGAGGCAACCCTGAGGGCCACGACCGCGGTTGGCCAAGTCGTCGAGCGGATCCGGCGGCTGGGTCTCGAGGTGGCTCTGCACAAGTCCGAGGCCATGTTCTTTCATGGTCCTCGGCGCAGGCCAGGCCCGGGAGCCAGCCTTACAGTGGGAGGCACTCCCATCGACATCAAGCCCCAGCTGAAATACCTGGGGCTCGTGCTTGACGGTCGATGGGACTTCGGACAACATCTCCGAAGCCTGCGCCCCAAGTTGGTCACCACGGCGAATGCCCTGAGTCGGCTGTTGCCCAACTTGAAGGGCCCAGGGGCCTCCTGCAGGAGACTCTACGCGGGTGTCGTGCGGTCCATGGCCCTATATGGGTGCCCCGTGTGGGCGGACACCCTGGGGGCCAGATTCCTGCCTCTGCTCCGTACGGCGCAGAGGACGATGGCCTCCAGGGCCATCAGGGGATACCGCACGATATCCTTCGAAGCGGCGAGTCTCCTGGCCGGATCGCCACCGTGGATCCTGGAAGCGAGGGCCCTTTCGGCACTATACCAGTTCCGAAAGGAGGCGCGGGAGCGGGGATTCGATCCCGAGCCCGAGGACATTCGGGCCGAGAAATCCCGGCTCCACCAGGTCATGGTGGCCGAGTGGGAGCGACGACTTGGGCAACCACGCGCAGGGCACGCCGTCATTGCGGCGGTAAGGCCCATCATGGGGGAGTGGCTAGAGAGGCCACACGGGAGCCTCTCGTACCGTCAGACGCAGATGATAACCGGGCACGGTTACTTCGGGCGGTATCTGCATCTGATGGGTATTGAGCCAACGCCCGAGTGCCATCACTGCGACGCGAGCGTGGACTCGGGGCTGCACACGCTCACCGAGTGTCCGGCGTTTGAGACGCCGAGGCGGGAGCTTGTGCAGGCCCTGGGGGTGAGAGTGCTCACGCTCTCCACCCTGCTCGCGGCGATGGTCCGCTGCGCGGATGCGTGGGCGGCCAGCGCCTCTTTCTGCGAGCAGGTCATGCTCGCGAAGGAGACAGCAGAGCGGGCGCGGCGCGGTGAGCGAGAAAGACTCGCTGACATCGCTGCTCGCGCCCGAAGGCGGCTCGGGCGTCGGAGGGCGCTTACAGACCTCCGCCCCCCATGAGCGCGGGCCTGAGGGTGACGGGTGGAGCCACCCGTCACCCTAGCAGAAGCAGGCCACGGCGGCGGCGCGCATCGTAGGACGATGCGCGCCTCCCCACACCGGGGTTGAGTCGGGGACGGCGTGGTCCCCACCTCCCGAGGAGGGCCAGACCGAAAGGGATGGCCCTGGGTCAGCCGGGGTGCGAGGGATATGTCGCAAGACAACCTCACCTTCGGCCTAGCACCACGACCCACAGACGGCGTGCGGTTTAGTCGGTTCGAGTCCGACATAACCCACCCCTCCGGCTCCGGAGGGGCGGGTATCCGTGGGGATTTCCCGCACGTAAAAAAAAAAAAAAAAAAAAAAAACCACTGCAGTGTTTTTTTAGTCTATTAATTAGGCAATCATTATGATTTCGCTTAGTGTTATCAAGTGTCAACAATTTCTTCTCTGTCAAGAATTACAATTAGTTGTCAGTAGAATTTTTAAGGTTACTTATAGTAACTACAATATAACTTTGTAACAGTTTATTAATATTTGTGATTTTCTTTGCTTTCAGAGTGATTGTTGTCAATAAAATGATTTTCCTCAAATGAACTCATTACTAAGTTTATTAGTGTCAGTGTTATGTCAGTACGATCAGAATAATGTTCACAATGAAGTTGCTGTTCTTTGTGTTTTTTATGTGTGCCTTCACTAATGTATTTTGCGAAAATTGCAATCGTAAGTACTCAAGAAAATAAATTGTTTTCTTTTTTTTTGTTGTGTAACATTGCAAATTATTTTGTTGTTATTAAGTTGTCTGTCTTATATTTGTGTGATTTATACGTAGCTATTGACTTTGTATCTATTCAAATTATTATGAAGTACCTAATTTATATTATAAAGATTCAAACAAACTTTGAATCGTGTAATATTAAACTAATTACTACTATTTACTAGTATTCATTAAATTAACTATCAAATTGTTTTACTAACGTATTTATATTAATATTATACTATATTACTTTTACAACTTTGTCTGTCTGTCTGTTACGCTTTCACGCCTAACCACTGAAATGCTTTTGATGAAATTTGGTATTAGGGTAGTTTAGACCTTGAGAAAGGCTACATTGGCATTGTTCACGAAAAAAAAGGGTAAAAGGGAGGAAGTAGGGGATGAAAGTTTGTATGAAAGTTTACTATTTTCGAAGATATCCTTGTGAAATACGTACATAGGCTACGCTACTTGATCGCGAAAAAGTGGTTAAAAGATGGAAAATAGGGGATGAAAGTTTGTCATTTTTGAAGATATCCTAATAAAATTAGGTGCAGAGATGGACTAGAGCTTGGGGACAGCCATAGGCTACCTTTTATTGCGAGAAAGGGTTAATTGGATGAAACTTGGTATTTTTTAAGATTACTTGATGATTATACTGTTGATTGATGGCACTTGATGGAACTTGCTATATATCTTTAATGAAAATACTTGTACTATTCCACATTATTTATTAAAATCCTGAACATCTGATATCCAAAAAACATGTATCAACCTTTGATAATGCCGTAAGGCGAAACCGGTCAGGATTTTAATAAATAATGTGGAGTAGTACAAGTATTAAATTGAAGATAACTTGATGATTTTTGGTTTTGGTGATTTGAGACTGCAGAAAGTTAGGTTAGGGTTTAACCTTACGCGGAGGAAAAGTACTCTAAATACTGGAGATAGCAAATTTCACTAAAATTCCTTTATTAATTAAAAAGAAACAAAACGAATTTAAAATATTTTCAAAAACTATCTTGCTACACCCTGTAATCGATACGATTTAAATTCGTAAAATTTCATCCTGTTTTTTATAACATCAATCGATGGTGTCAATCATAAGGATCAAATCTTTCTTACAAACAAGGTAAATTAAATGTAAGACAGTCCTAAAAATCTCTATAAAATTTACTCATGGAGTCATCAGTTAGCTTTTCAACAATAAAGTTATCTTTGATGCCATTTATTTGTTGAAATGAGTAAGTACTAAATAACTGACCTTTATTTCCGGTATAAAATGTAACTGCATGAGGGTAACTGCACGAGGTATAAGTAATTTCGAGTGCTTGGTCGGGACCCTTTACACTGTACACCGCACCGCACCCTGGGCAACGGAGAAGGCGAGAGAATTGTGTTATTTATTTGGTCACCTTAAAACCCTTCATTAATACCCCTGATGGCCAGTGGGGGTATCCGCATGAAAATGAGGGACTAGTACTTTTGTAATTGTTTTTTTTTTTTTACGTGCGGGAAATCCCCACGGATACCCACCCCTCCGGAGCCGGAGGGGGAGGTTATGTCGGACTCGAACCGACTAAACCGCACGCCGTCTCTGGGTCGTAGTGCTAGGCCGAAGGTGAGGTTGTCATGCGACATATCCCTGGCACCCCGGCTGACCCAGGGCCATCCCTCTCGGTCTGGCCCTCCTCGGGAAGGGGGGGACCACGCGGTCTCCGACTCAACCCCGGTGTGGGGAGGCGCGCATCGTCCTACGATGCGCGCCGCCGCCTTGGCCTACTTCTGCTAGGGTGACGGGCGGCTCCACCCGTCACCCTCAGGCCCGCGCTCATGGGGGGCTGAGGTCAGTTTGCGCCCTCCGATGCCCGAGCCGCCTTCGGGAGCGTGCAGCGATGTCAGCGAGCCTTTCTCGCTCATCGCGCCGCGCCCGCTCTGCTGTCTCCTTCGCGAGCATGACCTGCTCGCAGAAGGAGGCGCTGGCCGCCCACGCATCCGTGCAGCGGACTATCGCCGCGAACAGGGTGGAGAGCGTGAGCACTCTAACCCCCAGGGCTGCCACAAGCTCCCGCCTCGGCGTCTCAAACGCCGGACACTCGGTGAGCGTGTGCAGCCCCGAGTCCACGCTCGCGTTGCAGTGATGGCACTCTGACGTTGGCTCTATACCCATCAGATGCAGATACCGCCCGAAGCTACCGTGCCCGGTGATAATCTGCGTCTGACGGTACGAGAGGCTACCGTGTGGCCTCTCTAGCCACTCCCCCATGATGGGTCTTGCCGCCGCAATCACGGCGTGCCCTGCGCGTGGTTGCCCAAGTCGTCGCTGCCACTCGGCCACCATGACCTGGTGGAGCCGGGATTTCTCGGCCCGAATATCCTCGGGCTCGGGATCGAATCCCCGCTCCCACGCCTCCTTTCGGAACTGATATAGTGCCGAAAGGGCCCTCGCTTCCAGGATCCACGGTGGCGATCCGGCCAGGAGACTCGCCGCTTCGAAGGATATCGTGCGGTATCCCCTGATGGCTCTGGAGGCCATCGTGCTCTGCGCCGTACGGAGCAGAGGCAGGAATCTGGCCTCCAGGGTGTCCGCCCACACGGGGCACCCGTATAGGGCCATAGACCGCACGACACCCGCGTAAAGTCTCCTGCAGGAGGCCTCTGGGCCCTTCAAGTTGGGCAACAACCAGCCCAAGGCATTCGCCGTGAGCACCAACTTGGGGCGCAGACTTCGGAAGTGCTGTCCGAAGTCCCATCGACCGTCAAGCACGAGCCCCAGGTATTTCAACCTGGGTTTGATGTCGATGGGAGTGCCTCCCACTGTAAGGCTGGCTCCCGGGCCTGGCCTGTGCCGAGGGCCATGAAAGAACATGGCCTCGGACTTGTGCAGAGCCACCTCGAGACCCAGCCGCCGGATCCTGTCGACGACCTGAGCAACCGCGGTCGTGGCCCTCAGGGTCGCTTCGCGGTGCGTAGCCCCGCTCACCGTCACTAGCGTGTCATCCGCGTAACACGCGACGGTGGCCCCGTATGCGAAGTCACCGCGAAGCACCCAGTCGTAACCGATGTTCCACAGGAGCGGCCCCAGGACCGACCTCTGTGGAACACAGCACGACATCTCACGCCTACCGGCTCCCGTCGAACTTGGGTAGATGACGGCTCTCTCCGTCAGGTACGCCCCGACTTTGCGGCGGAGGTAGAGAGGCACGTCGTGGTACACGAGTGCCTCCCTGATGCAACTCCAGGGCAAGGTGTTGAAGGCGTTGGAGATGTCCAAGGACACCGCCAACATCACCTCGCCCCGGGCAACCGCATCCCCCGCCAGAGTCCTCACACGCCACCGGCGGAACCCAAACTGGGTATTCGCCAGGTCCGGCCCCACTCCAGAGAGATGCTCGACGAGGCGCTTGGCAATGACTCTTTCGAAGAGTTTGCCCACCTCGTTGAGCAGCACTATGGGCCGGTATCCGGACGGCTCGTCCGCCGGGCGTCCCGTCTTGCGGATGAGGACCAGTTTCCCCGTCCTCCACATCTTCGGAAACTGGCCCCGCTCCAAACATGCGCTGAGAAACCCTCTTAGTCGGGGTTCGAGGCCGTCTTCCCCTAGAGCTAGAACCCACGCGCGGCCTGGAATGCCGTCGGGTCCCGGGGCGGTATTTTTTTTCTTGGCTCTGAGCCTTCGCACCGCCAGCTCTAGTTCTACCCAAGTGACCTCGGGCACTTCGTCGTTAATCACCACACTGGGCGCCGTAGGCGACCGAGGCGGCGGAGTCATCTGCGGCGGAACATATTCCGCTCGCGCCGGGAACAGGGATTCCACCACTCCTCCGAGCAGAGCCGGTTCGTGCACCTGGGTCAGCGGAGGGGCCCGGTGGCGCAGCTTTTCTCTTACCATAAGGTAAGGCCAACCCCATGGGTCCCGCTCCAATGTCTCCAGGAGCTCCCGGTAACAAGCGGCCTTTGACCGCTTGATCTCCGCTCGGAGGGCATTCCGGGCCTCCCTGTATCCCTCGTGAAGCTCCGCCAGTCGGGGCTCCGAGTCTGCGGGACGGGTACGCCTCCTACGGAATCGGGCCCACCGGCGGTGCGTGATCACGCAGGCTTGTCGCAGCCTCGCGATCTCCGCATTCCACCAGTAGACCCGACGCCTCGGATTATAGGCTGGAGCCCTAGGCATACCCGCATCGCAGACCCGTGTCATGGCCTCCCGGAACCACGCCGCTTCATCGTTTATGTCGACAGGCCTGTCCGGCGCAATGGCCCAGGCCTGTACGATGGCGGCCTCCAGGAGGTCCTCCCGATTCAATCGCCCCAACACCCAGCGCGGCTCGCGTTGGGCTGAAATGACTGGCGCATCGCTCGCAGGAGGGGAGACATCAAACCGAACATATCGGTGATCCGACAGTGTCTCCACCTCCGCGGCGACACGCCAGCCCCGTACGCGGAGTGACAGGGAAGCGCTCGCGAACGAAAGATCTACGATCCCGCCACAAACGTGGTCATATACGTGGCTTCGGCCCCGCGATTCTGGAGAACTAAGCCAAGAGAATCGGCCCAGCTCTCCAGAGCCCTGCCTCGCGTGTTTGTGCGCCGGGAACCCCAGGCCTGAGACCAGGCGTTGAAGTTCCCGAGCACAAGAACCGGACGAGGCGTACAGGCATTGACGACGTCGGTCGGCCGCTCCAGCGACCGCCGATACTGCCCTATGAGTCGGTGTGACCTCGGTGTGAAATAAACGGCCACGACCGCAATCTCCCCCACCCGTGCCGCCACGATGCCATGCTCCCTTGCGATCACGACAAGGGAAGGGGCACCCGCAGCGGCGTTATGCACCAGTGCCGCCGATCCATCCAGGTCGACCACCCAAGCGGGCCCGAGGGGCCGGTGAGTGTATGGATCGGTGACAGCGGCGACGTGGATGGACCACTGTGCCATGCTCTGGAGCAGAAGTGCCTGAGCTTCGACACCGCGGGTGCAGGCCAAGCTGCCAACCCTATGGTCGGCCGGCTTGCCCTCCGCCGCACACCTGAAACAGTGCGGCGGAGCTACGCAATTACCGGCCCTGTGACCGGGTTGGCTGCAGCGGAAGCAACGGTCACCGACCGTCACCTCCGCCTTGCACTGCACGCCCACGTGGCCGGCCGACAGGCACCTGAAGCACCTGTCTGGCTGAGCCTGTAGGAGCCGTACCCGGACTCCTACAACGCCGCCTACCGCGAGTATTCGCCGGTCGGCAGCCTTTTGGGCTGCTGCGATGGGGCAGCCGACAACTGTTGCCCCCTGTCCGCGACGGCCGTAGCGAATCGCTCCGACCTTAACCGCCTCCAGGGGGCAACCCCCGGCCTCCGCCACGGTGGCCCGAATTTCATCGGCCGTGATGGAGTCGTCCAGGTCCGAAATGCGCAGCTCTGCGCATTTGGTGGGCCTGGACACCCAGACGTCGGCTGCATCCAGCGTCTCCCTAAGCCTAGTCGAAATGGCATCGGCCTTGGGACCACTGGAGGCGCCAGGGACGTGGATGAGACGGGCACCCGTACGAGTGTGTGTCACCCGAAGGGTCCCCGCCACATCGAGGGCCCTCATATCAATGAGGCCCCTCGCCTGTTTCACCAGGTCCACGTACTGCACGCCCCTCTCCGTCGCCTCCGGTGTCATCGTTAAGACGACAGTGGTGGTACGGGGGACGCACAGCCTTCCTGGCGCTCCCTTCGCAGCATCTTTGGCCTTCTTGGCCTTTTTGGCTGCCTTTTTGCGGGCATTCCGCCTTTACTTGGCCTCGCCGACCACCTCCCAACCCCCTGCCGGTGCAGAGCTGCTGGAGGCAGTCGGGGCCGAAACCGGTGCCAGGGCCGGGGCCCGGGTTGGGGCCGGGGCTGGGACCAAGGACGTCTTCCCCTTGCCCTTCCCCTTGCCCTTCCCCTTTCCCTTGCCCTTGGCTTGGGCACCCCTGGCTGACGCGGCGATGGTGGCCGGGGTAGCCGGCGCAGTGGGCGCGCCACGGGCCGACTCCTGCGGGGACCCCGCCGCTACCGTGCGGATGGGGCCCCGCTTGACCGCTCCGGCGTATCCCCCAATCGGCCTCCAGACAACTCCGCGTCCACTCTTCGTGCCGCGCCTGTTGTGCCGCCATTGCCGCCATGCAGGTCTCTACAGAGTTTGCCGACGAACGCGGCGGCACTCGCGGTGGCGTCAGCAACTTCGGCTGCACCGGCGGCGGGACCGGCAAACGTGGCGGGAGCGGCGGCGGCGGCAAACGCGGTGGAGTCTGTGACTCCGGCTGCGCCGGAGGCGGTGTCTCCGGCCGCACCGGCGACCTCGACCGAGATGGTTCCGGCTGCGCTCCGACCCTCGGCCTCTCTGTGCGGGACACACGGTCTTGAAGCGCCGCCAACTCAGCCGCCATCTTCGCCATCTCCTTGCGGTATTCCGCCGCCTGCCGCTCGGTTTCCCCGAGCAGTACCTCCTGACGCCTGCTGAAGTCAGCCCGCTCCTGCTGCGCACAGCTTAGCTCCGCCCTGAGCAGATTGTATTGCTCAACAAGGCGGAGCGTCGACCGCATGAGCCGGTCCTCCTCCGGCTTCAAAACCCCAGTCTGGGCCTTAGCAAGGCCTTTAAGGGCCTCCACCACCTCGATAGAGGTGCTGTCGCCGGCACAAGGCAAGGGCGCCGCCAAGGAGGAGGAACTCGGCGGCGCCATGACACCCTTCGGGACTGGGGCTGGGGCACGCTTTTGAGGGGCAGCCCTCTTGCCACCCCGCGTCTTTCGGCGGCCGAGCGCCGCAAACTTGGGCGGGGGAGAAAGGTATTCTCCCTCCTGGCCGCTGCTGGTCGTCGAAGAGTCAGTCATGCTGACCTCCGGATCCGGCTCAAATGGCCGGGGGGAAGGAACCAGGTTCCTCTTCCCGGCTGAGCTCCGGGTCGTTACGCCCGGGCTGTTAGCCCTGCTCTGAGTGGCGGTGTGCGGGTTGTCTGACACCGCTTGGGACGCGACTTCCGCGTTGTGGCGCTGCGCGACCTTCGCGCAGACTGTTTCGCTTGATAAGGGGTTTTGGTTTTTATTTGAATTAGAAGACTCCATAAGTTCCCACGAGTAGAACCGCTCTGATTACACTTCCTGGGTGACGGCCATTCCAGGAAGCGGGGTATATACTGTGGAGGTCCCCCGGTATCCACAGGTTTTAAGCGACTTCGCTGTCAGGGGCCGGCCAATGAAGGCAAGCCCCGCGGTCTCCAGGATATCGGCGTTCCCGAGTTTGGCTAGTACTCAGGTCGTTGTCGATATCTCGGAGGTTACGCGATGCGGGGGAGTAGCCAACTCTCCCAACGCCGACGGTGGCACGAATGCCCGTCAGCCCCTGCGCGAGCAGTAGGCCGACCCGTCCCCGGATCCTACGGATCCCGTCGCCTCTCCCATGTCTCCTCTGCTGAAGCAGAGGGGTACCGGGAGCGACGGCTAGCCCTAAGAAGGGCTGTTGAGGTGGGAGGAACCCTACGGATCTCTCCCCGCGGGCCTTGCAGGTTACTTTTGTAATTGTATTGTGTTATTATAATATCTTAGAGCTTAATTTCGTCTAATTCAGTTTATAAACTTACATTTCATGAATTTCCTTTCATTTTATTAACCATGTTTACTAGAGAGATTTAATCCTTATGACTTGAATTATCGATCGATGCCATAAAAATACAGGATGTTATTTTCCATATTTTAGTCGGTTCGAGTTTAGCGAGTTGACGAAAATATTTGAATACAGTTTTTTTTTCTTTTTAAAAATAAAAGAATGTTTCCTTTGAGTAAAATTAGCTTTCTCCAGTATTTAATATACTTTCCCTCCAGGTAAGGTTAAAATCTTCCACCCTGAATATGGTTGCGGAGAGAGTAGAGGCTTGAGGCGAGTGAAGAAGTAAATGGAGAGGTGAGTGAAGAAGTGAGTAGAAAAGTGGATGGAGATGCGAGAAAAGATGAAATAGAGAATCGAGTAGAATAGGGTAGAGGGGCGAGTAGAGAGTCGAGTACGGAGTCCGAGTAAAGAGGTGAGTGGAGAGGCGAGTAGAGAGGTAAATAGAGCAGCAAGCAAAAGCGAGTATAGAGGTGAGTGAAGAGACAAATAGACATTGAATATAGTCAAATAGAGATCGAATATAGTCAAATAGAGAAACGAGTAGAGATGGTATAGAGAGTCGAGTAGAAAAGGGTAGAGGACGGATAAAGAGTTGAGCATGGAGTTAAGTAGAGAAGTGAATGGAGAGATGAGTGGAGAAGCGAGTAGAGATCGATTAAAAAGTCGAGTGGAGGGGCGAGTATAGAGTTAAATAGAGGTGAGAAGAGCGGTCTGTGGAGAGGGAGTAGAGAGGTCAGTAGAGCAGCGAGTAGATGCCATTAGAGTGGTAAGTAGAGAGACGAATAGAGATCGAATAGAGTCAAATAGAGGATCAAGTACAAAAGCGGGTGGAGAGCCGAGTACAGATTGAATAGAAAATTGAGTATAGCCGAGTGGAGAGGCGAGTAGTAAGGCGAGTAGAAGTGAGTAGAGAGGAGAGTAGAGAGGCAATATAGATCGAATACAGAATGAAGTAGAGAGTTGAGCAGAGACGTTAGTAGAGAGTCGATTAGAAGGGAAAGGAGAGGCTAGTACAGAGACTAATGAAGAGATGAGTATAGAGATCGAATAGTGAGTCGAGTGAAGAGGCGGGAAGAGAAACAAGTGCGCTTGAATGTTTAGCGCTCAAAAGCGTCGGCTCAATGCTACTCGATAACCAACAACCACACGAGCGAAGCCGCGGGCAACATTTAGTGCTTTTAATAAAAACTACCCCATATTCTATTGTACATTAATTATTGTCTACTTGTGAAAAATAAGTGACTCGCAAATATAATCACAAATAGATTGGAAATAACTCTAATCAGTGCTGGTTTATGTGTATTAGCTACTTACTTATCAATTCTCTATTTTTATTGTTTCTGTTAACACACTGGATTCTATAGTTTTATTATTATTTAATTTTGGTTTCAGCTTATCCAGATAATAAGGTACTACTCGATAGATACGCAGTTTATCTAATGGGATTTACTATACTATTTATGTCCATAGCCATAGTATGTCTCTCAATACTAATATACATGATCAAGACTAACAGAAAAATATTAGGAATAAGCATACCAAAAGCCGTTTCCTACATAAGACAAGAGTCAGGACAAGTAGTAAACGTATGTAATTATAGCAATACTCTAAATGATACGCGTAAAAGTGATGGAAGCACACTTTCTGTGAACAGTGGTATAATAGAATTTGGCGGATTAGATGAACCAGTAACACCGACATGTACAGAACCAAAAAATGAAAAGAAACCTCCATATTATATGAAAAAGCCTATGGTTCCAATAATACCTGATTTACAAAAGGCACAAATGGATGCATTAATTAAACAAGTTTTATCAAACAAAAGGCAAGAACGTGGTTCAGCATCATTGCGGGAGTTAGATGCATTAGCAAATCCAAAAACAAGAGGTGATGGAAAAAACTCTATTTTCAAAAGGCATGAACACGGTTCAGCAACCTTAAAAGAATTAGACACTTCAACAGACCAAAAAACAGTAATTGATAAGAAAGAGCCTATTTCTAAAAGGACTTCCATGAGCTTAAACAATTTGGAGGCAATTGCAAATGAAGAAACCGATGATACTTTATATGAAAATTTAACAAAAATTCAACACGATAATAAAGTGACAATCGATCCAAAACCGAAAGAAAAAACTAATGTAGACATATTAACAGACTTAGAAACCTGTGTCACAGAAGATGAGCAAGAAGTATATGACACTTTACCGAATCCAGTAAGATGTAAAGACGTGGAATTAAATGATGTTAATATTGAAAACTTACCCGTATACGATTCAGTTCCTAAAGTAAATTATGACAAAGGTGAAACCAGTAATGTAGTCATGGACCAAGATACGGAGTATTTGCTACTCTTGTCTAAGTCAAACGAAGAAGACAAAGCAAGTTATATCAATGCAAAATTACGGGATTCACATTAAAAAAGACGAATCATTTTGTTTATGAATGTCATTAAACTAGTAATTATGAAAATAGTTATATCTGTAAAAGTCAATTATCTAAATTAGGTACTACTATGAGCCCGTTTCAACACACGTCTAATAAAAGTTCGTGTAGCCCAAGATTCCGCAATTCCAGATGAATTAACTTAGTTACCTGTTAAATATTTATTTATAGTTTTAACTAAATGGATTAATACTTCAATTTTATTATTCTTTAGCACAATAATAATATACTTCTAATATTAAAAGGACATCTGGACACTGGAAATCTGGAATCTGAACGGCTGGGTGTTCTATAAGCTTGTGCACAGTCCGGTGTTGACAATAGTAACACGATAAAAATACACGTAAAAGCTTGTAAGTCATAAACTACTTTAGATAAAGATATAACATGTCATATGATCAAAAATAAAAACAGAATAAATGAAACTAAGACGAAAGTCTCTTAACAATAACAAAGTATAGATTAAAATAAACGACATATGCAAATTGTAGCTTCTTTGTGACAAGAATACAATTATAACGTGAAATTAAAAGAAATTATTATAATGGAGTGTAAAAAAAATTATTATGTATAGCTATGATTTTATTGTTTGTGTACGTAATAATAATTGAATGTAATAACCCGAACCAGGATAAAATAAATGTATGTAGGTATATATTCGCTGTGAACCATGATTTATTTTAATTAGTATAATTTATCAGTACACTGCTGGTTGTAAGTACTTTCTGTCAGTCTTCATCGTTTACTATATTTCTATTAACTACAGTTATAAATTATCAGGTGTGTGAGGTAGGTGGGCATCAAAGATGTTGCTAGGATTTATAAAATACCCTTAGCTGATAAAAGATAATACAGGTTTAGGTACCTTTCATAGCATGATAACCTATTACCACCGTTATTCTGGCTTCGATAGTTTTGACTCTACGTTGATGAGTCAGTCATCTGAAAAATAAATACTGCAGTAGTAAACATACCCTGATATAGTTACCGCCGTATACCTTGACCACATTCATGTCATAAAATGTACACCATATGCTCACTGTGTTTTTTTGGGTGTCTTTTGAGACGAAAACGCGGTGCTACTGTGGTGGAGGAGCTCAAATTCACCAATCATAGATTATATCAAAGCTTGTAGAATATACTGCTTCCGGGCTGTTTGGCCGTGGTCTATGTGAAACTTGCGTTCCAGACGTTTCGTCGATCACTGCGGTCGACATCTTCAGTGGCGCAGGTCCGGGCGACGACGACTTCGGAAACCTTGCCTCGTCGGCGGCTGAGTTGCGACTAATGAAAGCCTGAAGACGTATATATCAAAGCTATTTGCGCGCACCAAGCAATGTCTTATTTTTGTCGTGACTTTGGGTCAAGATATATGCTAGTAGCTATATATATTCCGAACTTAAACCGGATGAAGTTGCGGGTAACAATTTAGTGTATCAGTCGTACCTGGTGAGCATGTAGACATGGCAACAAATATGTTTGTGGTAATAAAACATGTTATTATTTATTCAATACTGGCAGTATGAACATAAACAATGAGTTATTTACCATAGAATATATATTTTACATAATTTAATTATTGTATTAATAACGCATACCTACTAAAACATAAATTGAAAGTGTCACCACAGATTGAAACTATAAATAAATTATTGACTGTTGTAGAGTTTCAAATTTGTTCAGTGTTCCAACTGTTGGATGGATAAATTGTCACACCGCGGAATACAAAAGGCCACAGAATTTCAATTCTTTGAAGTAATTAGCTACAAAGAAGGTAAAACCTTGCCTGACGTAAGTACTGCGGATCCGCAGAAACATTGTAAAGTTCTTATCAACTCAGGTTTATTGGATTAAAAAATAGTACTTACTAACGCGTGGTATCTTTATATTCCTGACCTTACTGACCTGACCAACCATAGCATTGAAAGTCATAAATGAAATGAAATTTGGCATAGGGGTAGATTAGACCTTGAGAAAGGACATAGGCTATGTTTAGTCGCGATAACTGACATCCACGACGGCGCGGCGGAGCCGCGGGCAAAAGCCAGTAAATATCATCAGTTCAAAGCAAACAAGTGAAAACATTACTGAAATAGCACTACAAAACCGCAACGTAAAGTAGATATATCACATTTACGGGAAAAATAATTAATTAAAATTTACCAAGTGTTAGCAGTCTGACATCGTAGCTATAAAAGGAAAACCTGCGCCAGTAGGCACCCCGCTTATTGGTGTATCTACACTTGCTGGCAGCTAGCCGGTGCTGGCAGGAGATATTGACTTGGTCCCCGAAGATATTCATAGGGCCTCATAAGCCCATGTGTCAAGAAGGATCGCCTTTACCAAATAGGCTACTAATGTTGGAAGAGAAACCAGTGCCTTACATCTAAAAGATCTTTCTGCTATATTTTTCGAAGAATTTTGAGCTTTATTTGAATTTGAATATGCTATGAGAATATTGGATAAAAGTCGAGCTTATTGTCTGGTATTGTTCTCACTGCCTTCCGGCTGTTTCCATCCGTATTTGTTTCTAAGTCCTGCCTTTCGAAGCGGTAAACATTGTACTTCGGGGGTATGCAAATAGTATCGACTATTTTATGTACCTAGTATAATAAAAATAGCTTTATGTGAGTGACTTTGCTTGTGTCATGCTGACAAACTTCTATTTGCTAGAAAAATAAAGACGTCGAAATATTAAGTCGTTTCCCTAATGATAGGCCATTACAGTAAGGTTTCTATTGGTACTTCCAACACCAATGGTATAACATCATTTATGCTCTATCATCAATTAATATAAATATAATACCTAGATAAGTGATAAGGATTTTCTTATGAGGTCTATTAGGAGATTTATTGACCGCTATACTACAAGTTGTATCTTCCGATTATATTCTACTACAATAATAAAATTTTCACGAAATTGGTTTATAATGGAGGCTTAAAGAAGAATATCACTCTTCGCTATTCGATATTAATCTATAACTAACGTGCATGATCCAAAATCCGGTGAAACATTCAAGACATAACAGTAACTAACAGTCGAATATTCCGATTTCCGATGAAATATTTTATGGAAATATAGGGGAACTAAATGTGGAATTACAATATAGAAAATAGATTACTCACTGACATTTCTCTAAATTGGAAATTTTCTGCAACCTCTTCGTAAAATATCGAGGAAGACATTATCCCATGAAATATGTTGAATAGAATTTATGGATCGTTTAAGTAGTTAAGGTACCTAGCATAAAATAAATGCACTTCACGTATAATAATAATCTACTTTTAGTAGTAAAATTGAATTGTAATCGCTTAATCATTTAATTTAGATAGTGAAAATAAACAACATTAAAATGTTTGATGTGTTTCATTTCGGCTTTTCATCTTCTTCGTACTTAAATTATGCGTAGTTTGATAGATGGCCCGTATTAGTCTTGAAATTATAACTCTTAGAGTAAAGAGGCTCATCTCATCATATCTGGCAACGTGAACGATATTAAAATATTTAAATACGAAAGCTAGAAACAAATTTAGGGATAAGTAAGCCTGTCGATAGGGTTCTCAGTACTGGTATCGGGTTCAGTACAATTGATTGAAGATAGCGTTTCTAGTTTTAAGAGATACTCTGGTCATTTGAAACCACGGTTGGGAACCAGTTACCAGGAAAGTTTAAAAATTCCTCTTTTAAAATTGGTTGCTAAAAATGAAGTATATTTTTCTTTGCCAAACTCATTTCATAGATTCTTCGGTCTTTTATTTAAAATGTGTTGACTACAGAAAATGTCTTCTTTTTTCGAATTTAGTTTCAAAGAACAATTATAATTCTTTTTCCGCATATTAGCCTTGGTTTTAGAAACAGCCGAAGAATATCTAGAATAAAAATCTACACTAATAGTGAAATTATGCTGCACTAAACGCAAACTTAACGAGATTGCAATGAAGTATACAAAATTTATATGTACGCAGGCAGACAATGCCAAATTTTATGCTCTTAATATCTATGAGACAGCATCACTTATTAGAATTTAATGCTAAACGATGAATCATAATATGACGCTTTGAACCACAGTCTCGAATAAATAAATCAACTGCGTGATTATGTCCTTGTTTAGTTGAGTTATCCCGAAAATGTATTATAATTAACAAATCTACTCTTATAGCACGTTCTTCATCATAGGTGATATTTGGGAAGCGAAAAATAGATTTATTTTGGAGACGGAAGTCCACTGTTTGTCCCCAAATGTATTCTAGTTCTTCTCGAATGTGAGTAAAAATATCTTGTCAAAGTTAATGCTGTTCACAAAATGCTCACAAACCTAGTTAAATAGGAGTTTGGTGCCAAAAAATCCGCAGGAACACTTCATTACGTTGCATTCGGAATTGTTGCTTGCGCAACCACTTTCACAGCTCTTTGAACTAGGTTTGTTTCAGCGACAGTAATTTTGTGTTTTCAGTTTTCAACAAGCAAAGTGTATATAGTAAGTAGATTGGATATGGTGATATGTACAGGTAATATGTATATATGTGATGTTGACCACGGAATAGAATGAATACTTAAAAAGAAACTTCTTCTAATAAAGCTATATTTACACATAGATGTCACTTAATCTATCATAATATTTTTTTGTGCGCCACCTGACAAACTCTACTAGTTTTTCAACGGTACTAGTTTTTCAGGGCTGAAGAAAATAATGTTTTTAAAAAAATCATCATAAACATCACAAATCGGATAGATGGTTTACTCCATCCCTGTTTCAATAAGTATTCTATTTGCCTATGTGACAGTCACTTTTTTACAATTGATAATATTAAACACTAACGAGCTAACATAAATGAGTAAATAATAAATTTATTATCTGGCCCTCAACTTCAAAATAAATATACGTTATCAAAAGAACACATACTATCTTAATCTCTCTCAACGTGTCCAAACAAAATAAACGGTGTCTATTTTATGTTCATAACTGTAATAAAACTTAATTCTCTTCTACATCTTTTGATCTTTACAAGCTTGTGAACTTAGTTCTCTTATTAATTTTACAACAAGAAAGTGCCCAACATGCTGAGATTAGCATCGGTGCGAAAATACCTCACTGCGTTTAATAACTTTGTGTTATGGTGAAAATTTCTTACAGCGAATTGTTTGATGTTCACGGTTAAGTTTGAGGCAAGTTATATAATTGTTCACGATACATATTCGTAATATTGTTTTAAATTGTTTGCTTTGAGGTTTATTGCTGTATAACCATTTTCAGGTTTAGAAGATTACTAATTTATTGAACTTTAAACTTATGAAACAAAGGTTTGGAATACTCCTAGGTTACATTCGTGTTAAATAGCATTAAACGTGTATGATTACCATGATATACTATAACCTATTTTAGTACAATAAAAATAGCTCAATTAAGGGGCGAGCCTAGTAAATAATTCTTGTAGTAATTTTCTCTCGGAATTCTTTAAGAGAGGTCACAGGCAGTCTAAATTCAGATTTGCGTGATATTCGGTTCGTTGCGTTCTCCGCCATCTTGAATTTGAGGGTAAATTTTTGTTTATTGAATAGATCATATATCTTTGAATGAAATTTGTGAATTAAATCTCTCACAGTTTTGGTACTTAATTTTATTTTTATAGAATCCATATTTTGCGTTTTATATCCCAAAAGGTGATAAAATTTTGTTCGGTTTTTTTGACATAGGGAAAACTGCTATAATTGGCTATTTTCTTTGGGAATTCGTTAAAGGAGATCACTGGCAGTCAAAATCTCGATGATCTTAATGATTCGATCTTAAAGCGTGAATTTTATTCACTAAATAAATCGTTTATTATTAATTTTACACGAAAAATGCCAATATAAAAGTTGTTTACAATAAAATTTCGACGTTTTGTTTTTTATAATATTTCCTTAGATCAATTTTTGTTCCCCGACAGATAGAGAGTTCCTGTTTGATTTTTTTTTGACATAGAAGAAATTCTTAGTAGCGATTTTCTAATAGAATTCGTTGAGGGAGGTCGTGTAGAAATATAGAATCACCATGATAAAAAGTATAGAATCTAAGGCAAAATTATGAAAAGCATAGGTAACATAGGAAATTTTATTCTATGCAAATTATGTATTGCCATTTTTAATGTAAAAATTCACCCTTTAATTCAAGATGATGGAGAACGCAATGAACCGTATACCACACAAATCTGAATTTAGACAGTCTTTTTTTTTTTTTTTTTTTACGTGCGGGAAATCCCCACTGATACCCACCCCTCCGGAGCCGGAGGGGGAGGTTATGTCGGACTCGAACCGACTAAACCGCACGCCGTCTCTGGGTCGTAGTGCTAGGCCGAAGGTGAGGTTGTCATGCGACATATCCCTCGCACCCCGGCTGACCCAGGGCGATCCCTCTCGGTCTGGCCCTCCTCGGGAAGGGGGGGACCACGTGGTCCCCGACTCAACCCCGGTGTGGGGAGGCGCGCATCGTCCTACGATGCGCGCCGCCGCCGTGGCCTGCTTCTGCTAGGGTGTCGGGCGGCTCCACCCGTCACCCTCAGGCCCGCGCTCATGGGGGGCGGAGGTCAGTTTGCGCCCTCCGACGCCCGAGCCGCCTTCGGGCGCGTGCAGCGATGTCAGCGAGCCTTTCTCGCTCATCGCGCCGCGCCCGCTCTGCTGTCTCCTTCTGCGAGCAGGTCATCCGCGCAGCGGACCATCGCCGCGAGCAGGTCGGAGAGCGTGAGCACTCTCACCCCCAGGGCCGCCACAAGCTCCCGCCTCGGCGTCTCAAACGCCGGGCACTCGGTGAGCGAGTGCAGCCCCGAGTCCACGCTCGCGTCGCAGTGATGGCACTCGGGCGTTGGCTCTATACCCATCAGATGCAGATACCGCCCGAAGCTACCGTGCCCGGTGATAATCTGCGTCTGACGGTACGAGAGACTACCGTGTGGCCTCTCTAGCCACTCCCCCATGATGGGCCTTACCGCCGCAATGACGGCGTGCCCTGGAATTTAGACAGCCAGTGACCTCCCTTAAAAAATTCTGAAAGAAAATAGCTAATAGGAATTTTGCCTATTTCTAAAAAACGAAAAGTAAAACTCCTAAAAAAATATGCATTTCAAAATTGTAGTCAATTACCTTCTTAATGACTTGGTGGTTACCATTTTCGTGTAAGATTAAAAAGAAATTAATTATTCAATAAACAATTTTTTTATACCAATGAGGTGGCAGACACGCACACGGTCCACCTGAAGGAAAGCGTTTAACAAGTGTGGCCTATAAACGTATACAACTCCAGGGGAGACACACTCGTGCTGCCGACCTTGTAAACACAGAGAGTTTCTGTGTCGTCATTGTAGAAGACAAAGCAGGAATAGTCTTTGGTCTTCCCACAGATGACACAAAAACTCTCCAATCTTAAATTCAAGATGGCGGAGGACGAAACAAATCGAATACCACGAAAATCTGAATTTAGACTGCCAGTGACCTCCCCCAAAGTATTTCGAAAGAAAATAGCTACTAGGATTTTTTCATATGTCAGATAAATCGAACAAAATTTTATCACCTTTTGGGATATTAAATGAAAAGTATCGATCCTAGAAAAAACTGATGTGTTCCAAAATTGTAGGAAATTTAATTCTCAATAAAGCGGTAGCTACCATTTTCGTGTAAGATTAAAAATAAACGAATTATTCAATATACACAACATTAACCCTCAATTTCAAGATGGCGGAGAACACAACGAACCGAAAACTACGCAAATCTGAATTTAGACTACCAGTGACCTCTCTCAAGGAATTCCGAAAGAAAATTGCTACTAGGATTTTTTTCTATGTCAAATCTTATCTTTCTTGGAGTATTCAATAATAATAACAATGTCTATTTCAAATTTCATTCATACACGTTCAGTCACCTTAATACAAATATCAGTGAGGAACATTTATAATGAGTTCATTGCTAGCAATTCTGACGATTGTTTGATATTATTATTTTAATTTTTAAGTATGAAATTTAAAATCAACCGAGAAGATCGAGCGAGTTGCGCAATTAAGCCATTTGTGATAAATGATGACAAATGGCGATAACTGTCAAGCTGAATGTTATCCCCGTTGCATGTCGCCGAAGATATTAAACTGGCAATAAAAATAATAGTGATATTCGCTTATGTAGAAGATTATCTAAAGATAAGTGGTACAGATAATTTAGTTATACTGGCGGTCTTTACCTTGACGGCCTGGAAGCGGCCTCTTTGTTGTAGAAATAAGGGATGATAATTAAATGACAACTATAGAATGATGGATTAAGGGAGGATCAGCGTCCTAAAGGAATGTTTCGGCACGGTGAACGATTATATTGAGTGCCTAACAATTAGAAAGAAATACTTGAATGGTTGGTAAGTAAAAGACGGAAGAAAAAGACAGATGAAATATAATTAATGGGGGATCTAAATTGCAGTAATAGGTATGAATGTTATCCTAGACACTTATTTACTTATTTTATTCCTAACAATTTTAATTTTTACCTAAGATCTTGAAGAAGTCAGTATTAAATATACTTATTCGATATATCTGGAAAATCGTACATCTGTAATTTATAGAGAGATAAATACAAATTTACTAGCTTTCGCCAGCAATCGCATGAAAACACAATATATCTCACGAGTAATACATATTTAAATTAGATTCTGTAGTGCGATTGCCAAGTCAATATATGTATTTAAAACGTTTTAAAGATTTTACATGTTAATATGGTCACTATTAGATGTTGTTGGGTTAGATAATTACGTAACAACTTAAGAGAGAAGGTCCCTTAAGCAGGGCCGGAATAAATTAATAACAGACTTGGTATTACATGGGTCTCACAACTTCTTACGGTAGAAAAACTGGGAGGAGACTTGGTATTTTTGACAAGTATTATTATTTTTCTGAAATCTCATTTCTTTTTGTAGATAGTCCTACTATTGTCTTATTGCCCTCTGTCTTAAGAGCTTTTCTTATTTTTGTAGGTAGCCTTCCTTTTTTATTTTCCGGACGGGTATTTACAACCTTACACACACATATGAATACGCACGTACGTTTGTGCATTAGTTATTAGATAGTAATATTAAATGATGTACTCGTCAAAAGTCTCGGTTAAAGTTAATCCCTAAGTAAGTAAATATGCATTTTCGGGAAATTTACTCTAGTTAATATACTTATCTAGAAAACTGGACCGAAATGGAAAAAAATATTTCAGTTTTTCCTTCATTCATACACTAAACACTAATTATATTCTAAGTATGAAGCTAAACGCCTTAGAATTTTCATGATCGGTCAGTTAGTAAGTGACAAAATTAAGAAACTTTGACACGTTATAATTCTTAAACTACTGATTTAAATTGATTGAAGTTTTAATATACCGTGTTTATACAATGCCTGGTTGGTTGCTGAAAATTTAGGTTGCTAGTTATATCCACAACGAAGTTATAGGGGGTCGAAAATGGCCTGAATTGCTTCGAGAAACGAATGGTACGGCCGTGCTGCTTTCTTTTTTGCTCGACTTGATTGTACAATATAATAAAACCAAATAAATTACGATAGAAACTATTAAAACTAATTTTATTTCAATAAAAATAATAGTACTGAATTATAACTTAAAAGAATTCATACATTACTGATCTTCAATATCTATCTCGTATTATACACAAGCAGCTTATATGTCTTCTTTCAATCATACATTTTAAACTTGGACTATTAATACCAAGAGGCTATTGATTTTATACAGCTTCGTTCAGTCTAATTGTTGAAGATTGACGTAGGTTGTTTGACCTTATAATGAAAACATATCGTAGGTTTATTCGGTATATCTTCTATATTCATCATTATGTACTTAAAAAAGAGAATTCTCAATGTGAAATCTAAGCTACTATCTAACTATCTGTTTATTTAATAGAGCAGTAAATAGAGAATAAGTTTTATCATAAATGTGGTAACAGACTCATATAAATTTGATCAAAAAAGAGAAGCACTATATTATAAAACAATAATCCCGAAAGTAAACATCGGCAATTCTATCTGAAACACTTATCTAATAAAATAATACATTGCATAACACACTTATAATAGATAATTAATCGAAGTAGGATAAGCTTAATATCGAGTATGAAGAATTGAAGACTCTCTTCAAATCATTGAAAACACTTAACCATATCAACGGAGATATTCATATTCATGAATTCAAACGTTTGCGTCAATTGGGTAGGTACGTACTTGATACTTGAACCAGATGGTGTCCGAATTAAATATTGAATACGTATTGGTTTATTGACGCACAAATAAGTTATATTGATACGTTTTCGATTGCCGTTTTATCATTGCAGACGTCAACGTTATTTGGTGTATTATTTTGACATCTTTTTGAAGGCGAGTGAATATGTCAAAATAAAAAAATATATCTTTCCGTGCGGTGACAGAGCAAAAATATAACTATCACCACCCCTTCTCATCTGAAAGGTATCGTAAGAGGCGAATCACGGAAAAATACGCAGATGATATCACTATGAGAGAGGGAAAACCCATGTACCCGACCTGAACCCGTCTGGCAAGCGTATAAATAGGCCAATGCCTCCCAACATTGGGAGAGGTCTATATTCAGCAGTGGACTACGCTAGGTTCTTAATTATTATTATAATATATAATAATATAATATATGATATATATATATAATTAATTATTATTATATAATATATAATAATAATTAATTATATAATTGACCTTCAGGTCATCATCATCATTTCAGCCGAAAGACGTCCACTGCTGGACAAAGGCCTCCCCCAAGGATTTCCACAGTGACCGGTCCTGCGCCTTCCGCATCCATGCCCTTCCCGCGACCTTCACCAGGTCGTCGGTCCACCGTGTGGGAGGCCTGCCTACACTGCGTCTTCCGGCGCGTGGTCGCCACTCGAGAACTCTCTTGCCCCAACGGCCATCTGTTCTACGAGCTATATGCCCCGCCCACTGCCACTTAAGTTTGGCGATTCTGTGTGCTATGTCGGTTACTTTAGTTCTCCTGCGGATCTCCTCATTTCTGATTCGATCACGCAGGGAAACTCCGAGCATAACACGCTCCATCGCCCTTTGGGTGACCTTGAGCCTTCTTATGAGGCCCATAGTAAGGAACCAAGTCTCAGTTCCGTAGGTCATCGCTGGCAACACACAATGATCGTAGACTTTAGTCTTGAGACACTGCGGTATTTTTGACGAGAAGATATTACGAAGCTTCCCGAACGCTGCCCAGCCGAGTTGGATTCGACGATTGACCTCTTTCTCAAAGTTGGACCTGCCTAACTGGACTGGCTGTCCCAGGTAAACATATTCGTCGACAACTTCGAGTGTAGAGTCTCCAACCTTTAAAGAAGAAGTGGGTGCGACATGGACATTTGACATAATTTTCGTCTTGTCCATGTTCATTTTGAGGCCCACTTGTTGGGAGGCTCTACTGAGGTCTTCAAGCATTGTGCCTAGGTCTTCCAAGGTCTCAGCCATGACTACGATATCGTCAGCGAATCGAAGGTGAGTGATGTACTCGCCGTTGATATTGATGCCGAGTCTTCTCCAGTCCAGGAGCTTGAAAACATCTTCCAGGCCGGCGGTGAACAGTTTCGGAGATATAACGTCTCCCTGTCTCACCCCTCGCTGCAACTGGATAGGTTTTGAGCTTTGATCCTGGAGGCGGACTGACATGGTGGCGTTTTCGTACAAACACTTCAGCGCTTCGATATATCGATAGTCAATTTGGCACCGTTGGAGAGACTGTAGCACAGCCCAGGTCTCGATCGAATCGAAGGCTTTC
Source organism: Eilema caniola (assembly GCA_949126895.1). Lineage (NCBI taxonomy): Eukaryota > Metazoa > Arthropoda > Insecta > Lepidoptera > Erebidae > Eilema > Eilema caniola. The sequence goes on from OX421477.1 coordinate 17,450,315, forward strand.
TCATAGTCCACAAACGCCAAGCAGAGTGGCTGATTATACTCCTCAGTCTTCTGTATAATCTGTCGCAGCGTATGTATGTGGTCTATGGTGCTAAAGCCTTTTCGGAAACCGGCTTGTTCGGGAGGCTGGAAGTCGTCGAACCTGCGAGCGAGACGATTCGTAATGACTCTCGAAAACAACTTGTAGACATGGCTCAGAAGCGAGATGGGTCTATAATTCTTCAACAAGGTTTTATCACCTTTTTTGAAGAAGAGTACCACCACACTTCTGTGCCATGCCTTAGGCGTTCGTCCCTCGAGTATGACGGAATCAAATAGCTTCTGAAGAGCTTTAAGTATCGGTGTTCCACCAGCTTTTAGAAGCTCAGCCGTGATCCCATCATCACCCGGTGCCTTATTGTTCTTTAGCTGTTTGAGAGCCATTCTAATCTCGTACAGGCTGGCGCCCGGGATATCCTCGGTATAGTGTCGGGTCAATCTGGCTCTTGGGTCTTTGGCCAGATTATTAACAGATTGCCGTACACTCGTGTATAATTGTCCGTAGAACTTCTCGACCTCTTCCAACAGCTCCGGCTTTGACGAAATAATTCTGCCTTCTTTTTTTTTTCTTTTTTATTCTTAATTGACCTTCAGGTAATTGATCGGAATGCAACATTTATGAATAATAAAGATTCCACAGTCCGATTCGCAAAGTATATGGCCTGCGACATAAAAAAAGACGGGTTGCACTCCGGGAGTGCCCGCAGAAGTGAAAACTTTTTCTTTCTTTCTTTCTTCGTTATATACAGAGAAAAAGATAATAATAACATACCATACCATACCATACCATACCATACCATACCATACCATACTATACCATACCATACCATACCATACCTATAATATAGCGCCAATCATAGAACCTATCACTAGTTTTTGGTCAGAAGAAATTAATGAATTAGGTACAAAAAGAAAAAATAATCACAAAACGTGTCAGAAGCCCAGGTTCGAACCCGGTACTATCTGAAACCATAAGGACTTACAGTCAAAGCGCTTACCGCTAAGCTACGAAGCTTCTTAACGTACCTAACAAAAAAAACAATCTGTAGCTAATGTTGTATGACGTCAGTCGTTTGTCACGGTTCCAAGGTCAAGTGATCCTGACGCTTGTTTAACACATTTTACCCATCCAACACCGCTAAAGAAGTTTTCACTTCAAAAATTTTGCAATGAAAACAGATCAGATGGTTTTTTACTTCTAGAAGAAGCCGCGGGCAACAGTTGTCAATATAGAATTTTCAAAAAACGGATAAAATAAATCGTTATCAATGGGCACAGGGATCAATCTACTGGTGTTTGGCACTCCTTTTCTTATATTACTTAAGTGGCAGACAAGCGCACGGGCCCACCTTATGGAAAGTGGTTACCGTGGCCTAATGGACGTGTGCAACACCAGGTGAGTCACACTTGTGCTGCCATCCCTGTAAGAGCATTGAAATTCTTGAAGAATCCCATATTGTAGTCGCTTGGTAAAATTACTTTTGTAGTTAATATAGGAAGTTTTCTTGGCTAGAAGACTTTCATCAATATCGCATCCGTCCTAAAAATAGCTCGATAAATGTAACTACATCTATTTAAATCACTACTCAACATCGATCAAATCTTCTGTAGGAAACTGATCACAAAAACTAATTTCATTCAGGGTTTATGTAATAGGTGTGTACGGAAGCGTCTGCCAATTTCAAAGATAAAGAACTTTTTACGAACAGATTTATATCTCATACTTGGTAAAGCCGAGTGTACCTACCTATATTGAAAATTGTGCAGCACTCTTAAGCCCGTATTATACGACAGTACTCAATTCTGAATCTCAGAACAATCCGTAAATTTGTCTTTTCAATCTATCCTCAAATAAATAGAGATTCAGGACTGAGTGTCTTTCTAGATTACGAGCCTTATTCTTTGTCCTAGATTTGTCGCGGTTACCGCTTTACTACTTCTATAGGCACGTTGGACATTTTTCGTAGGAACTTTGTTTAAGATGGGAAGAAAAAGTATTGAACTCACGACACCGTAACCGACACCCCTTTTGACAAATTGTGACTATTTGAATGACCGTCCCAACCTCAAAAGGAAAGCTTGTAGGACCGAAGTTTTGTCTAATGTTCAGCGAACGTACCGTCTGGCAGGTGAGTATGACTTGAAATCATTATTTTCTGCTGTTTTTTGAAGTGAAAACTTCTTTAGCGGCGTTGGATGGGTGTAAAATGTTAAGGAAGCGTCAGGATTAGTTGACCTTTGAACCGTAACCGACGACTGACGTCATACAAGATTGGTACAGACTATCTATTTTATAATTTACAATAGATAGCGTCGTAGCTTAAATGGTAAGCACTTCGACTGTAAGTCCTTATAGTTTCAGATAGTATCGGGTTCAAACCACCTGGCCTTCAGGGATTTTTTGTGTTCTTTTTTATCTTTTTCTATGTATATAACGAAGAAAGAAAAAAAGAAAATGTTTTCACTTCTGCCGGCACTCCCAGAGTGCAACCCGTCTTTTTTTTTCATTTTTGTTACAAAAAAATTTAAATTTCTAGAGCACAAATTCGTGGCAGAGCATTCAAAAATCTCTGTACGCGTAATGTACAGTCGACAAAGGAAATACAGTCACACTTTTACACATCTATTTGTATGTAACGGTGCAACCGTAGCTTCTTTGTCAACTGTACTAGAGTTACCGCAATAGATACATGATTATGTCCATACCCTAAGAATTGGCATGAAGCCATCAGCTTACGTCCCTGAGTTTTGAAAATATTATTCATCTGTGTATTGGTCGTTTTATATCCGTACCATATATCACTCAAGAACTCCGTAAGAAATCCATCACATTCACGATTTTTGTAGTAGAACATTGAAAGGTATGTGATACCTTTAATTTTATGATGACTGATGCGGAAGTCAGTTCTAGTGCGGCATATATGGTGAGGAGCACTGCTTTGTCTTCTGCACTGACGGCACGGAAATTCTCTATTCTTACAGTGTTGGCAGCACGAGTGTGACTCCCCTGGTGTTACACACGTCCATAGGCCACGGTAACCACTTTGCATAAGGTGGGCCGTGCGCTTGTCTGCCAATTAATATAAAAAAGGAGCGCCTAACACCAGTAGATTGGTCCCTGTGCCTATGCCTTGACGATTGCTGACATCAGTTTTTTGAAAATTGATAAAATTCTAAATTGATTTTGCATGCTTATGCATATGAACTTTATTATATTGTAACACCTTTCTATCGACCATATTCTTGCAAATAAATTAAATTTGAATTTGACAACTGTTGCCCGCGGCTTCTCCAGCATAATATTTTGATCAAGTTCCGTTTCGACCCATGGGAACCCAATCCCGGTATTAAAAGTAGTGTTATTTCAGACTATAATATGCCCATGTACCAAATTTCTGCCAGATCCATTCAGCTGTTCGAGCGAGATTGAGTAACAAACATCGAAACATACAAACATGTTCACATTTATAGTACAAAACGATAGCAGATCAACCCCTCTAGATAAGTGGCAGTTCGTTGGCCATACGATTTGACGTATATGACAGTCGTTAACGCATGTCAAATACGTCAAATCCCAAACATTCGTCATTCTATTCCATCAAACGCCGGCTAACGAATTGCCACTTGTCTAGAAGGGCAGGTAAGAAAATTTAGTTCCTGGTAGAGCAGTAACTTTAAATTACGCACACATAGTGTCTTATACTTATATTTAGATATAACTAATTTCGAAGGTCATATGAAGGTTAACCATAACTAAAACAACAGTTTATTCCCCTTACGCCATCACAAAACCACTTAACAAATTACGACATCTATCATTGAACCTGATTTCCAATATCTGGCAAGTGGCGAATACGTAACCTCGTTTTGGGCAATGTTACTTCATATCTGTTTGAATGTCGAAAGCTATTTTAGGAGAAGCAGACCGCAGGAGTTAAAACGAGCACTAATTACGGGACGACGTAATAATAATTAGGTACAGTCAGCGTCAAAATGATCTTAAAACCAAGGTAATAAGTTACATAATCTTAAAACTGTTTAATTGATTTAAATTGCATTGTTGTCCAAACTAAAGGTGTGTATGAAATATTAGAACAATCCGTCAACAGGAAGCGGAAAAATTAAGAAATTAAAAATAACCGCAGTCATAATAATCTCGTGTTGTTGAATGAAATTTTGAAGCATTTACTATGCTAACTTTTCAAATCGATTAAGATAGGAAAAAGTGAATGCCCAGGTTGAGCCACCGGGCCAACATTCGTCCGGTGGCTCAGTGGTCAGAGCATTCCCCCTGTAAGGGTAAGATCGTGGGTTCAAGTCCCACCTGGGCATTCACTTTTTCCTATCTTAATCGAATCTCGTGTTGTGTTCCCGGCGGTGAGTAGGGTTTTTGTGCTGTCAGTGGGAAGAGGTAAGGCTTGTCCTGTTCTATCTTCTACACTGACGGCACAGAAACTCTTTGTTCTAACTGGGTCGGCAGCGCGAGTGTGACGGCCCTGGTGTTGCACACGTCCATAGGCCACGGTAACTCTTTCCATTAAGTGGGCCGTGGGATTATCTGCCACCTAAGTAGCATAAAAGAAAATTCAACACTTTATTTATCACGATCGGTCTGATGCTAACTGTTCCGTTTTCATTTTAAAGTTTAGATGAGTAGATACCTGTTAATTTTAATTATACTCATCCGGCTTCCATTATAAGGTAGACAATGATGTAAGCCTATTAATTTTCGGGAAGCGGTGCGTAATTATAACGTGTATATAGCTACTACACTTTAGAAGAGTTGCATGTGAAGGACGGAGGAGGAAGGAAAGACGAGTAAACTTATTAAAAGTCATTATTATACTTCATCATCATCCTCTCTCAGTTTCATCTGAGGCTTTAACCTCCTTCCCGTCCTTCTGATTAAGTCTATGCTGTCTACCTCCGTCTAACTTAAAAACTCCGAGAAAAAACCTCATCGCCAAGTTACTTTCCTACGTGTACACTTTTGAATAATTTACTTTTATGAGTGTGCAATTATAGGTAAACAATTATTTACATGTATTAAGTAATTTATGACAGCATTTCTCATAGGTACTGTAAAGTGACTAATTGGAACACCTGAATGTGTCATCATATTAGTTTGGTAATAAATGGATTCCACTTTTCAAGAAATTATGTGTCATGTATGTAATGTAAGTCTTGCGTGTTTCAGCTATAAAGTATTGAGGTGATTATCTCTACTCCAATCGATGTATATATAGTAAGTATAATAATGAAAATTTGAATCTAATCCAATTCATTTCTTTATTCTTTATGGTTATCATCATCATCATCATATCAGCCGCACAAAGTCCACTGTTGAACATAGGCCTCTCCTATGGACTTCCAGAACGACCGATCTAAATCAACCCGCATCCAGCGCGATTATAGTCGAATAATTTTATAAAGTCATGTAATATTTATACTGACTTATATGATTGATGATTGAACAGATGAAATTAGGCCTGTGCTTTTACATAAAAATGATGTATGGCCTCTGCTGGACTTATACAAGCAAGAGCTGCGTATCGCGGAAATGAATATATTGCTGTGGTAAATGTGAGGAGTCACGCGTAAGGATGAAAGAACACGCGTGCCAATGGTCTCACTATCATGAATACCCAAGGCCGTGCGAGGTAGAGAAGTAAATTCACGCGTGTAAAACCCCAAAGGGGTAGACACATCACATCAACCGAAATAACTTTTTAGAAACAAGGAAAAATATAAGTTTTGTATAATCTGTCAGAAATTAAACAGCCATATCCGTCTAAAGGTCAGGGCTCTTTTCATACCCTACCTTTCCGCTTTCAATGTCCTTCCATATTTCACGCAGCTTACCCTGCAACAAAAAGTACAATTATTAATGACAGTATTTAACGAGTCCCGTACGTTATTGGCAGAGATTGGGTCAAACGTGATTGGATTATATATTTCCTTCTGTAAACTCATAATGCTTAGTGCAAATATATTGGTCAATCGTAACGGAGAAACAATAAATTTATATTATATCGTAAACATGGCCGAATATTACAGGAGGCATTTGGACTATCAATGTCACGAAATATGTAATACTTTGAATTTTTGGGGCACATCAGTCCGGGGCTCGGGCTCCAAAGTATATGCTTGCTTTTGCTGTATTCAACATGTTTTTTTTCAAGTGCATGTAGTATGCTTTGGATTATCTCTTTATTCGTAGTACTTTTCGTACACAGATAGAATATCTCTCGCTTCCTAAGAAGGGAAGTGAATTTGTTATAACGACGGACTCTTAGAAGTCATTTATGATGAATTTAAGGGCTGGTTTTGCTAAATTTTGCAAATCCGTTCACAGATGGCGGAGCTATGTGCGTACAAACATAAATACGCGTACAATGTTTAAAAAAAAACATGCGAATTGAGAACCTCCTCCTTTATTTAGAAGATTTCTGTTCTATGTAAATAAAGTGACAGGGTGAAAAAGCAAACGCTCTGAAACCTTCGCCATGAAACTTAAATTTCTATTACTTATTCAGCAATATCCAGCAATCGATGAGGTAAATAATGAATTGCCATTATAAGCGTCACAAACATTTCAATTTGTGTATTGAATAATTTCAAATATGCCTTTGTACAGTCAGCATCAGAAAAATGTTGACCACTAAAGTACTCAAAATGATCTGAATAACAAAAATCCAAATTGTTGCAAGCATCCAGAGTGGTCAAACCATCTTAGCAATCAGTTTTCCGTTTTTATGTAAGTCAGTAGAGTGTTTATATTCATTATGTGCAAACACGCCGATCGATAGCATCTAATCAAGTATACGGTCAAAATATTGTCATTTAAAAACACTTAGTGTTATTTTGATGCGTAACAGTTGCTTAAGCTGCAAACTATCAACTTGCATTGATGAGAAAACAGTTCGAATACGTAATTAATAAATGCATTCGTATAAACTGATGTTACTAAGTGACATACTTACTTGCTATTGTCTTTATGAAGTAACCGCCGCCGTGGCCTGCTTCTGCTAGAGTGACGAGCGGCTCCACCCGTAAACACTCTACTACCTTACATTATATCGGAAAACTGATTGCTACGATGCGATGGTTTGACTACTTAAACTTACATAAAATTGGGATTTTGGTATTCAGATTATTTTGAGTACTTTTGGGGTCAACATTTTTCTGATGCTTACTGTACCTACTCCAATATTCATTTCATAATAGTTCTATGTATTCAAGGCATAATCACGGATTAGTTAATAGTTGATTAAAACCTTAAAACGAGAATATCAGTTACAGCAGATAGCAAAGGACTGCGTGCGTTCCCATGGAGAGACCATTTGAATTTTCTATATTTTCGATTGTCTATAATTTGAAAGTTTTAATGAGTCAGATTTTTCTTAATTTTCTTCAGGTTAGAAGTTATGGAAGCCTTCAGGTCCAGTTACGACTGAGCGAACAATTTTGACCGATTGTTATATTTTGGTACCATTTAGGCGAGAATTTACAATTGTTTGAAAACTTTTGCTAAAGGTTAATGCATTTAAGCTTAAAATACGGTAAAATAAATATGGTCCCTCAATTGGAACGCTCGCAACAAATCACAGGTAACTTCTCCCAACAATATTTTATTTATGAGGTTTACTTATTATAACAAAAGTATGCCATGAGCCGTAATTCGTATACTTAAATTCTTATAACATAAAAATGCAAGAAAATTTTATGTTTCGTTTTATCTATAATGGAAAACAGCCCTATTTTATTACGATACAAGTACTGAATAATTCCTCTTACAAACACCAGCTTCACCGTCAAGGCGGGAGGATGACTCTTACAAATGGGGACAATAAAACATACCTACTGTTGGTAAAATGCTTTTTGTATAATAAAACTTGTTTATTATGTAGTAGTAAAGAGAATTTATATTTTTTTACAAGATTATTTTTTGATATTATCGGAAATTTATGTAAATGTATATAATATACCCTTTTCCATTCATTTATTTTGTATCGTAATCGAAACGCAGGACCTATAAAATTATTAATTACTAAATCTAAAAATGTTTATTAATTTCTGCAAGTCGATAACGTATACGCAAACAGTACTTCCTACAACTGCCTGAAACATGTCAATACAACTGTAGTAAGACAATGATAAATGCACCATATAGATTCAATATATCGCCCGTCCGATTGTCGGCTAACTTCGACATAAATCAGACGTACGTTATTAACTAGTAGATGATTAAACTTCGATAGGTTTAGGTAGACTTCGATAGATCTTCGAGAGTTATTTGGTGAATTGAGCCGCAGATTACGTTTGGGAATCTGTTATGTCTTTATTCTGGGGCCCTGCCGTTTGACCAAAAGTCATTTGGCAAAATTACACTTGACAAACAATGTTTGGTAAAACAATGGTTTCGCCGACTGATCATTTTACAAATGACTCACTTTTCGAAATGATCAACGCATAAATATACATTATTAACTAGTAGATGATTAAACTTCGATAGGTTTAGGTAGACTTCGATAGATCTTCGAGAGTTATTTGGTGAATTGAGCCGCAGATTACGTTTGGGAATCTGTTATGTCTTTATTCTGGGGCCCTGCCGTTTGACCAAAAGTCATTTGGCAAAATTACACTTGACAAACAATGTTTGGTAAAACAATGGTTTCGCCGACTGATCATTTTACAAATGACTCACTTTTCGAAATGATCAACGCATAAATATACATTTAATAAATAATTATTTTACAAAATGAACATTTAACAACTGAGTTATCTGATAAAACTACTATTGGTCTAAAAACGTTTGATATAATGTATTAGGTGACAAACGTAATCGAAAATCATTAAGTCTAACGTTTAATATATATAAAACGTCATTATGTTTAACACCCCGACTCAGAGTACTCCGACTCGGATTGGTTAGGTTAGAAGGCTCCGCTCCGCTTCGCTCCCGCCTTAGCCTTCGTGTTAATTTTTTTTTAAACCACACGGATATAGGATTTTATTTATACTTTTTGTTTGAAAAAAGAAGTACTTTTATGAAATAACATTTTGTTAAATGACATTTGGATAAATGCTCAATTTGCGAAACATATTATTTGATTAAATGAAGAAAGTTCAATTGATATTTTAATATTTAATACATTTGTCAAGAGTAGTATTTGTTAATAGATCATTTTGCTAAGTGAGTTTTAGTAAAATGATGCTTTTGTCAAATGTCTCATTTGCCAAATGAACATTTGGTGAAACGTTGTTTGTCGAATGATCATTTGTCAATTATTTTTTGGTCAAACATTAGTAATCCCTTTATTCTCTCCAGTGGTTTGTAATGTGGATTAGATAAGATCAGCCTGTATATCATACTGATATGTATGACTGTAAGTAGAGATTTGGGTTTGTTCTGCATAGTTTAGGGTTAGATACTATTTTAGGCAGACTTGACAATTAACCTACTAGACTGTTAATCTAGCTAGAGTTTTGTAGGTAAGTACAACATATTATTTTTTACTGAAAAAATTTGAAGCTGGTGTTTTAAATGTGATACATATATACGACATCTATATATTATTAGGAATGTAAATAAGTCCTTACACACATGATCTACATATAAATACTATTAAAAATGACAGCTCCCATCTCTTCAATTATTATAGTCAATATCTGCCAAGATACTGACTATAATAATATGAATTACGAATATCTACATGACATCAGCGTTAATATTATTTTATGATAAATGTAAGATACACGGGAAGTCTCTGGGACTATTTATTTTGAAAAGCAATGAATTCGTTCATTTTGTTTTAAAATGTTTAAAATAAAACGAAAGAAATTCCATTTTTATTTATGAAATTTATATTTCATAACATAATAAAGTTTAATTTAACTCGCATTTATAGAAAATGGTATGCTTATTAGATCCATCACTATGATTGAATGTTTTCTTATTGTACATTAAGAACCTTGGTGAATCGTAACCCACTTCACGAGCTCTACTATCATTCATGTTACCTAGCTTGTTGATTTCGAGTGCCTTTGATATGTTTCTTTTTTCAATACAACATCAGCAATTTTATCAGTGTTTGTGCTATGAGGACAACTCTGACCTAACTTACTCTACTCATACAAGGCTTATATAGGTAGGTACTTGGTATATCCTCGTTTTATAATTTTCATTCATTTCATTCTAGGTGCTTTGTACTCAATCGTTCTTAATGAACGAAACAACTTAACTTACAGGCCACACTAATCTCGTTTAATATTAATCTTTATATCTCCCATTCTTCTTTTTTATTCAATCCCTTACATATCGCTTATTTAATAGCTTTCATGAAGATACATCACACCCTACCTACCTTTTGAAATGTATACCAGTTCGTTCATGTAATGCAATAAAATATCATTTTTATTAGCTAACTTTAAGCAAGTAAATAAATGCCTTGTGTATTTTGATTTAATGCGATGAATTAGCCATATACGTGGACAAAACAGCTCCTACGGTTTCAATATTTGTCCATAAGGCACACGACACCCGCTGCATTGACATTGCCAATAATAAAAACTCCTATTTCTTGCCATGTCACGTAGCTGGGGCCTTAGTGTGTCAATAGATCATTCAGAAGGGTAGGTATTAAACCTATATCAAACGAACCTAACAATTCTTTAAAAGTCAATGTTTATCTGTGATTTATTCTAGTTTATTCGCAAAATTCAACAATATGTGACATTATCATACCTTATGTCAATTTTATTCCACATAACCTAAGCTTACCTAACCTTACCTTGCCCAACGAGAGTAGGACCTCCTTGGGAAATACATTTTTTATGACACGGCGACTTTTTGTAGCAATGCTGTCGCGTGTTTACGAAACGCGCAACAGCATTGCTAGAAACGCGTGTAAGTCACATCTGCAACACGCTGCATTAACGATGCCAACGCGTGGGCAAGGGCACACAGCAACAGAAAAATTACTTAAACCAATGCTCTAATACACACATATGTACACAACCCACACACACACACACACACGCACACACACACACAAACACACACACACACACACACACACACACACAATTTAATTCTAAGTAATTAACGTGCATAATATGTAATATTAACTTATGCTATTAGGAGGTGTGTCCTGTCACCCATAACACAAGTTAAATCTTAGCTTGGATGGCAGATATTCAACTAAAGAGTCATCTAACACAATTTTACATTTTGCACTGTAAGCTTCATATTATACCTATGTACTCTGTAACTCTAATGCAAACTTTGTAAAAATGATAATAAAGAAAAGAATTGAATTGAAGCTAGCGACCACTTTGCAACTGAATCGCTACCAAAAGTCGTTGTGGGCGAGGGGCCTACAAGGTATCGTTTTCAAAAATATTTGAGGAAGGAATCATGATTTCCATTGTAAATATCACCTCAATGCAGCATCTTTCCACCATCGCTTTACGCGACAACATTTTCATCCCCACCACTTAGATGGTTGGCAGTCCTCAACTGTGCGTTTCTCCAGAGACTTCCTGCCTCGCACAGCTGAACTGTGGAATGAACTACCTGCGGTATTTCCGGACCGATACGACCTTTAATCCATCAAGAAGAGAGCGTACTCCCACCTTAAAGGCCGGCAACGCACCTAGAACCCTTCTGGTGTTTCAGGTGTCCATGGGCGGTAGTGATCGCTTAACATCAGGCGATCCGTCTGCTCGTTTGCCTCCTATGTCATAAAAAAATGACATATGAAAGAAGAAATAAGAGTTAATATAGTAAAAAAAGATAATCAAAACACTGGACATACTAGAGGTAGTTAAATACTAGGTACAATGTATCGACATGATCAAGGAGTAACCTCTTTTAGTGGCATGTTTTAATGAAAGTAGAAAGTAGCTGTTCCAATCGAATACCAAATTCTATTACCATTGTCTCTCATTCACTTGTGATCTACACGATGGAAAATATTTGATGCCGTGTATTTATTTACTAACTTACTTTTACTAGTTGTTAACTTGTAACTGTTTTAGTAGTTAACTTGTTTCAAACATACTTACAAAAGCAACAACACACAGAAAAGGTTGTTAGACATATATTATGTAACTTGGTTAAAAGGATTGTTCAGTAATTTGAAAACAAACAGCTCAAATAATTGCTTTTAACTTTAATAGCGGTAACCCTATGGAAAATGACTGTAATAATAGCGTTACTATCCGAAGAAAAACACAGTTTTCTATCACAAGTTAAGACTATGTTCTACACATTGTGACATAGATGTGATAACTGCGGCTTCTTCTCGATTTTATAATCAATGTTTTATTTTTAAACATATTTTGTAAGATTAGGTACTCATTTTGACGGTTCGACGTCAATGGGCTCGCCCCATGGAGGACAGAATTTGATTAAGTAGGCTCGCCCGAAGACCGAAAATCGTAGTTGGCAAACTGTGAGTGTTACTACACCTCTGTTTATCCCCTCGAAGTTTAACAGGCCTGAATATATGCTTACATGTTTAAAATTTTATTTCCTCAGTCCGCTTATTCCTCAAAATATGCATTGCATCATAAAATGCAATTTCATGCCACTTTGTTCGAATTCGATGGTTCTAGACTATTCAGTAACCAAGTTGATCAGTTACTCTCATTCAAGGAAGGAAAAACCAACAAACACAATCACATTTATAAAGCTTTTACGTCATTCTTAACTGCTGACATCACCATGAGTCACACATGAGTACATAATAGTATTTAAATACAGAACAGTGGTAAGTACTTGACCGATATTTTTTTATTGCAATGTTCAATTACTTAATGGCCTGTAGTATTTTATTACATAGTAATGACCGAAAGATCTCTAAGACCTGTATTAATAAATCGCTCTCAATGCTGAGATCGATCTTGAGTTAAAAAACTATCAAATTTGAAGTTAGTAAAAACAATAGCTCCGTGAAGTGAAGGATAACGCCTCCCTCTCTTTAAATGTAGTGAAAAACTATAAAATTGCCTTTTATTTGTAATAAAGCAGTATGCGTTTGATAGTAACAATGGTAGTTTCAATTTTAGTCATGGTTTAAAACATTTCTTTAATATGAAGTTAGAAGAAGCGATATAATCAGAATACTGGTGTGAGAGCTGTAATACCAAAATCTGTGGGGCTCAAGTTCACCTAACTTGTAAACTGGTAGGTATGTACTTGTTACTAATTAACGGCCGAAGCTCTGGTCCAGCAAGTTTTCCTCTTGGGATGAGTTTAAGCAAGATAGGAGAGCGGATCCTTTATTTGGTTATGTCGGACTCGGACGAAATAAAATTGTACAACTGATTACCTAACAGTTGAATAATAGGTGACCGTAAGGTTAATAATAGTCAATAATAGTTGACCGTATAGTTAATAATAGTCAATAATAGTTGACCGTATAGTTAATAACAGTCAATAATAGTTGACCGTATAGTTAATAATAGTCAATAATTAGTTGACCGTACACCGTCTTGGGTTATAACTTGCTGAGGGTATGAGTACGCTCGAAAGTATTACTTTTATGTTATCGAGTTAAAGGTTTATTCATTGATATGTAAAAAAATAGTAAATGATATCAAGAAAAAAAAAACCGAGCAGTTCATTTTCACAGCACTCGCTTCTAATTCAAGTCTCACATTCACTGAGATAAGAATACTGGTGAACATGTTTATTTTTAGGCATAATTACGCACAGCCTATAAAAAAGTAGTAAACATTTTTATTGGCATAGTTGATTTTTGACATTGACATAAATATCCGATCAAGAGAGAGAAACTGCGAAGTGGAACTTATCATTTGTTGCTGAAACAAGGAGCTAACTTATATAACCTACATACTATTTTTGACGTGGAGCAGTAAGTTATCTTAAAATATCAGTAGTAAAGGGATGTTCATTATAATGTACAAAGTGAGTCGAGGTTTATGAAGTATGTAGTAACGAAGTTATATGTATTATCATAATGATAACAGTTTTACGCTACACATACAGTTTGAAAAGCCTTCTGTAACTAATTAGTGATGGTTTCAATATTATGACCTGAGTTTTCTAATAAAGAAAGGTAAATTACGAACAACAACATAGTCATGCCACTTTTTTTAATAGGCAGACTTCACAATTTTCACGAAGTTGAATGTGTAAAGTGCTGCAAAAGTTGGAAGGTGGACCCTGAGCTAGAAGATCTCAAATGCGACCGGGACTAAGCGAAGGTGATGATGATGACCCAATAATTCTTAATAATAAGAGTGCTTGGCTCATAATATACTTCAAAATCTAGTCTTATAGATTACTAACTGTTGCCCGCGGCTACGCCCGTTTGAATGTCGGTTATCGCGACAAAACATAGTCTATGTCCTTTCCTAAGGTCTAATATATCTCTGTATCAAATTTCAATAAAATCCGTTCAGTGGTTTAGGCATGAAAGTGTAATAGATAGACAGACAGAGTTACTTTTGCGTTTATAATATTAGTATGGATACTTGATATAGAAGTATGGATAAAGTCTATCTCTATCTCAGTCAGCTGAGATTGTTATCTTTTTTTTTTACGTGCGGGAAACCCCCACGGATACCCCCCCCCCCCCTTCGGAGCCGAAGGGGGAGGTTATGTCGGACTCGAACCGACTAAACCGCACGCCGTCTGTGGGTCGATGTGCTAGGCCGAAGGTTAGGTTGTCTTGTGACATATCCCTCGCACCCCGGCTGACCCAGGGCCATTGGGGGGGGGGGGGGGACCACGTGGTCCCCGGCTGAGATTATTATCTTTAAAACACAATATTAAGAAGGATATTTCAGCTACAATATCTCAACAAATTAAATAAGGTGATGCGACTTCTAAAACTGGCAGTGCAGTGCAGACGGCCATGCGCATTTTGAATATCCTCTACTCAACTTGGGGTCACAAGATCTTAAGTCAAGACTTCTATTAGATAACAGTTTTAAATTTACAATTTTACATTTATTATAAACAATTTTATTTCAATTACTTGATGTGAGACTCCGATAAGCTAGAGTCTAGATTGTCGTAAAACTAATAGAATTCTGGTAATAAAATGTGGACGTTTCACTCTAGATTTTATTTTTATAGTAGTAGCCATCGCAGCTTGAAAGCAAACGTAATCTTATTTAATTACTTTTAGGGTTATTGCAACTGGTCAACAACTGGTCTAGCTGCTGGAGGTTAAATGTCAGGCACCTCATGGAAAATATGGAAGTTTAGCCAAATCCGCAGTTAGACTGGTAATGAGCGGACCCCAGACTCCAAGTTGAAAAGCTTCGGATGCGACTAGAATTAACGCTAGGATGAAGAGTAGGGCTTATTGCAAATGTGTAGCACAGTTATCGGTCAGAGAGAAGGCAGATACCTAACTAAACGATAGATGGCAAGCTAAAGGAGAAATCTGAAAATAATTCACGGTTCCAGATATCATCAATTCTAAATAACATCAGCCCCTCTATACAAGTAGCAATTCGTTGGCCGGCGGCGTTTGATGGAATAGAATGACGAATATATAGGATACTAGCTGTCGCCCGCGGCTCCGCCCGCGTGGATGTCGGTTATCGCGAATCGGGGCATGAAAAATAGATGTTGGCCGATTCTCAGACCTACCCGATATGCCCACAAAATTTCATGAGGATCGGTCGAACCGTTTCGGAGGAGTTTGGCAACGAAAACTGTGACACGAGAATTTTATATATTAGATGACGTATTTGACAGCCGTACACGCATGTCATAAACGTCAAATCCCATACATTCGTCATTTTATTCCATCAAACGCTGGTCAAACAATTGCCACTTGTCTTATAAAATTTAGAAAATGCGATTGGACGGCTGTGTGTGAACACTCGTGTTCATAGTAGGATTGACCGGCTGTGTGTGAACACTCGTGTTCATAGTAGGAAAGCGGCTACTCGCATTGCTCCGTTCAGTCAGTACGTTCTCGATACGATTACGATAGTTATTTGTGCTAGGGGGTACTGTTCCTATCGTGTTACAGAGAAAGGTTAAAACTTACTAGGTACTACGCCGCAACCTAGTATACCTAAGGGTGTTCTAAAAGTTTTTTTTTGTGTTATATTTCACAGTTTTAATATTTTAGTAAAACTTTCAAATGAATTCATTAAATCACTTACACGATGGTTAGAGTTTACATTGAATACCTGGTTTGCCATGCAAAGGTATATAAAAATGTGTTATAAAAACTTTCCAACAATTCTAATATTGAAAAATCAAATGCCCCAATATCATTAAAGACTGGCAATTATATTTTTTCATTCTAAAGCTTAATTAAATTCTTAATTAACTCACTTTTTTACCGTTGTCTACTACCCTTTACAATGCTGTTCAAATAAGGGTGAAATACCACTGTTAAAGAAGTTAAAAATATCCCGCTCGCATTAAGTAAAGACCTGGTACCTAAAGGACTCCTTAGGTCCTTTAATGAATGAATTTGAGTATTTACATTTCATTACTTCTTTTATAGTTGCTGTGATGAAAATGGTGGTAGTAAGATCTTAGTGTTTGATTTATCTGCTTTGGTGATAGTGACGCAGAGATTTTGCAGGTAACAGTTTTAAAAAAAATCTCAGTACCGGTGTGGAGACTGGCCAAAGTCTGCCGAAGATAATAAGCAAGTTTAACGTTGAAAAAAATATAAATGAATAAAAGGTGAAACTTAGAGGATTTACTAAAATTATTAGAAGTTGATATTGTTTGAAGTTTACGCAAATTTTAAACCTACATTGAAATAAAAATATTCTTAACTGTTACCAGTTTTTCACTTAGCACAAGGTTATTAATATAGTTTAAGTTAATTAACATGGTTCATGCACTGATTAACGAGTCAAGTGCAGATATTCAATTGAAATAAAACATTGATATTTAGATTTGACGTTGGACTTTGGAATTAATTTATTCATTCGATTTTATTAATTTATATTAACTCTTTTAATACGTTATTTATAATCCGGATAATAACGTGTATAAATAGCTAATTAATTTAATTCTATATGCACTTAACATTGTCTGTATGACACCGACGCGATGCGCCTATTTTACCAAAATGCGATTTATTTTATTGCCCATTTATAATGTAGCATTAACATAGTCTACCTTTAATGTACCCACTAACAAATTATGGATGATTATCTGAAATAAATGATAGTTATTATTAATAAAAATATTGAATCATGCTAATTATTATATACTGAATTTTTCAATTAAGTTGAAAGAAGTGAAATTCCGGACATAGCTTAGCCTTGACTTTCAACTTCGTAGATTATTCGACTAAGTTGGATATGAAGAAATTTCTAGTGGTAATTTTAATACAACATGGCCTACAGTGTACTTCTTGAACCATTGTATAAACCATTTGAAGGCGGCTTATAAAAAATCACTTTTACTGAAAATAATCACTTTTAGATAGATAGATAGATAATTCTTTATTGTACACCAATAAATTTACACTAGGACAAGTAGATAGTATGTATACAGTTTAATGTACAATGGGCGGCCTTATCGCTGGAAGCGATTTCTTCCAGGCAACCTTGGGATGGACAGTAATATGTCAGAAACAGAAGATATGGTGTAGTTATCAAATAAACTAAACTAAGACAAAAATGTACCGACATAAAAGTGTTTTTTGAATAAAGAACACAGAATCTGTTGCGTTAAAATGATAAAATGGCCAGTATTAAATTGGAGATTGTAGTTAGTAGGTACTGTAGATACTCAAAGAAATAGAACGGGCAATAACGATGTTTGTCCAACCCTCGCAGCCGTCACAAGGTACACTGAGAAGTAATTGAAATAGATTGTGAAAACATTATTAAAGTCTTCAAATAAAACTGATTCTTTATGTAGGCACTCCACTCTATTTCTAATCTCCTGGCCTTTAACCCATTTCCAACTTTTATAAATTAAAATATAAGTTTATATTAAATTCCATTCGTTTTTAATCTTCAGGACTATTATGAGTTGCTATCTTATTATTTTGAAAAGTAGGTAGAAAAGCACTCAAGGCATCCGCTTTTAGTGACATCAAATGATGGATTTTTCAAATTTTACGATTTGTAATATTATTATAAACTAATTCAACTTTGAAACGGTACTAAAGTAAGTGAAACGTAGAAATTATTTGATTGTCTCTTTCTTTAGTTACGTTTTATTTGCATAAACTATTTAGCCTCTTCCTACAAGAGGCTGAGGGAGAATCTAGGCAAATTTAATATCCAAGTGCTTTTAAATTCGACTATTATTTTCAACTCATATTCGTTCTGCAACATCTCCAAAGTTTAAAAAAAACTTAATATTTTTTAGCATTTTCTCACGGTGTGATATAAAAAACACAGTGGTGTTTTCTGTGAAGAAAATTTGAAAGAGATTTTATTCCTTATAAGTGGTTTCCTGAAGCATCGCTTTCCTGCACCAAATTTTAAAATCAATTTAAATTTCTCATCCTCGTGGGAAGCGCTGAATAACATATCGGGTCTTTTAGCAATATAAGCGTAGTTTTATAATTTTAAAAGAATTCAAGTGCAAAATTCTGTACCTTATTTAAGTGAAAAATAAGGCCTATTTTAGTATTTGTTGTGAGTTCACTTCTATTTCTCTTATGGTAATATTCATTAGCACATAAATACAATTTAAGCTTGAACATGATATCAATATTGGTTGAAATAAAAAAAAAGACGGGTTGCACTCTGGGAGTGCCGGCAGAAGTGAAAACATTTTCTTTTGTTCTTTCTTCGTTATATACATAGAAAAAGATAAAAAAGAACATACCATACCATACATATAATATAGCGCTAATCATAGAACCTATCACTTATTTTCTGCTAATTTTCTGTCAGAAGCAATTAATAAATTATGAAAAGAAAAAATAATCACATAAATAATAAATTACAGAAAGAAAAAATAATCATAAAAAGTAATAAATTACAAAAAGAAAAAATAGTCACCAAAAGTAATAAATATACACTAAAAGTAATATATAAGAAAAAACAATCACAAAAAATTCCTGAGAGCCAGGTGATTTGAACCCGATACTATCTGAAACTATAAGGACTTCCAGTCGAAGTGTTTACCGTTTAAGCTACGACGCTATTTAATATAATTTGCAAAATACACAGTCTCTACCTAATCGTGTATGACGTCAGTCGTCGGTTACGGTTCAAAGGTCAACTAATCCTGACGCTTCCTTAACATTTTACACCCATCCAACGCCGCTAAAGAAGTTTTCACTTCAAAAATCTCTTTTTTTATTTCAAATTATCAATATAACTTAGAAAGAACAGCCGAACGACCTCTTCACTCCACTGTGCTACCCAAACAAGAAAATAACTTAAAAAAATCTAATAACGTTTTATGTATAGTGTCCCCTCGTATATCTGTCTCTATTCTAATACCAACTAATATCAAAGTGACCAAATGAATTTGAGGTATTTACAGCAATGCTGTTAAAATCCTCCACACTTAGGTAGAAACAAAACTATGCCAATTTCAGTTTGCCTATTAGTTAGGGACCAGCTTACTGACTATTAATTTTATTGTCTTTCATTTGTCAATGGATTGGTTAGTTAGATTACAGTTAGCGTTAGGTGAATGATTAGAACTATTTAATCAATTCTCGTAATAAAATGTAATTATAATTCTAAATTATTAGCAATCTCACGAATGTCGTCGTAGCGTCGGCAGCTTAGTGTTTAAGGAGTCGGCCTTAAGATCGAGAGGTCCGGGTTCGAATCCTGGTCATCACACTACCGACCCACCCCTAGCACAAGCAATTTAGCTTATTTGCACGATACAAAAATAGGTACATTTAAATAAAAGACAGGCGTCAAAATGAATCAAAGCTGTTTCTGGTTAAAAGTAGGTACTTATTATTTTGAACTAAAATTTTGATACTCTAAGTTCTAATCTAAATATAATAGCAATCTCACGAATAAAGGATATTTTCGGAACCAAGTTTTATATATCCAACATTTTAATTATAATATGATTCGGTAATACCTAAGAGGTACCAATATTAAATGATAGTTGAAATTTAGAAAAAAAATAATCTGTAGGTTTTCAACTTGATTTTATAATTGATATTGCAATTTATAACGCGATCAAAACGAAAGGTTAAAAATGGCAGGTAGATAATTTTACAAAGGTATACGATGAAATTTTATTATTCAGAAGAATGTGAGTGTTGTGATCTACGTATGTGTTGCACCATAATTTTACGAGAAGTTTGATGTTTCAGAGTTAAAATGTCTAGTTTAAATATTCATCGTAAACTTTGCACAACATATTAAAAGAATTAAACTTAACTAATTATGGTACACACTATGCGTTCAACCTCATACACATTTCACATTAATAATAAATAGCTTCATAACAAATCAAAGGTGTTTCTGGTTAAATGTACTCAATATGGTTCTGTTCGATACCTATCAGCCTTAAAATAAAAATGAAACATACCGTGAGTTGTTGATTTTCTCTCTGCTGTTGTGTTCTGGTTCAAACTTTTAATAGAAAAGGATATAAGTATTTCATTGTGGTAGGTCATACGAACGGTACTGCATTCCTTTTCGAACTTTCATTTTGTTAGACATTGTTTACAATATTTCTCCAAGTTCCTAAAACTTTATGCTTTGTTATAAATTTCACGTTTTGGTCTTTTATGGAACGAAAGCACTCATTATGGAGGTCTTTTAGAGATGAAATGTGCAGCAGTTGAAGTTCTTTGGTTGGTATAATAATGTTGAGTATAGACTATAATATGTTTATCACATAATTCTGATAATAACCTCGTCTAAACCGAAAATAATTAAGTAAGGGGTCACCTTAAATGTCAGTAATCAGATTTAATTTAAGTCAAAGTAAAAAGAGATTTTATGCTTCTTCAATAAAGTAAGGTCAAATTTTGAATATGTAGCCTGGGAGAAAGGGACCTCAAATAAAATATTACAGAAGCTCTGTAATATGCAAAGGGTATGTTAAGATGATGTGACAAAAATACTATCGGTGAAAGAGTGATTTAAGGTATACAATACGATGTGATTAATCAGAAGATTGTGAGTGTTGTAATCGGTGCGTTGCACCTCTTTAACATTAAAAAACATGTTATTCCCCCTACTACTTAAAGGAATACTTTTCCGTAGTTCTTGAAACTTCGTATTCTTCTTCAAAGAGTTATTCATATTGTGCTATCCTCTAAAATCTACTTTATCCACCCTAGACGATCGTAGTTGAATTACTTGCGTATTGAGTGCTTTGCAATGAGGAGCCTACCTACTACTAAGTACCTACTTGTTTTCGTTGCTACTAAGTACTCCTGTGAGTATATTTTGTCTGACTGTACAAAACAGCTTTTTTAGTTTAAATTATCAGTAAAAAGTGCCAATACGGACGAGATTGTCCGAACAAATTTTTCCCGTACGTCGGCTACCCAAATCAACGATGTACCGCTCGCACTGCACTAGATTATTAGAATATTGATGTAAATCAAGTCAAGTATTGTAAGTCTTCTTCTTCTTCTTTAGCATCCTAGGGTTATACCCGGAGCCGTAGCCCGGAGCAAAGTGTCCACTTTTCCTGTCTTCGAGTTTGGCTGGACTTCGATATTTTCCGTGAAGCGACTACCACCCAACCTCCACAACCCATTAGCGATATCGAACTATTGTAGAAATACTACCGCAAACAGCTTTTGCAAAATTATTAACCAATCATCAATCTACTCAATACATATAAAACAAACTAATATTACCCCCTTCATTTGTCTAAATGTCTGATTCAAAACGGCGTGGTTATATTTAATTTGACTCACTCTATCCCATGGTTGCCTGGAAGAGGTTGCCTTGTGCTATAAGGCCACCACTTGTATATATACTGTGAAACTATACCTACCATAAAAAGTAAGGTGTTCTTTTTTGTGTACCATACATACAATAAACAGATATTTGATTTGATTTGAACACCCCCATACCGTCAGCCCATAACATAATCCTATCAATAGCTTTGTTTCAGAACTATGTTTGCTTCGATAAATCATTCCCGTGTCCATCAAGTGTGGCGAGGTTATCACTCAGAGTATCAATCCATCAATCGTATGTAGTTTCCTAGACTAGTCCTATATAGTTTATTGTCTAGCGTTAGTCACATGAGTGACAGGCGATGGCGGACAAATTTGGATTTGAATTTGAAAGATATGTCGAGATTTTTCTGATTACTGCGTGTTTTATTTCTTTTATTTCTTAAGTATGTTTATTTATACGCATACCTACCTTCTTCCGAACGACTGCACCAAATTGGATAAGTTCTTTTTTGGATTCGTTATTGTCAAGATAAGGTTTGTATGAAAGAAATGACCATATGTATTTGTCTGCTTAAAAGAGCCGCTGCTGAGAAGTATAAATACAAAAAGAGAAATAATAATATGCCGTTAAAATTCTGCTCCGAAGGGAAACCACAGTATCATACAGCAATGCATCATATTTGCATAAACTTGGAAGTATTATTATGAGTTAGAGAACCTAAATACAATATCTACATAATACATACAATATGTATAAACATATAATGCTAGTAAATCATGTTAAAAATAATATACTTAGATAACAACAACAAATAATTTTAGTACCTATCTAAAATTCCCGTTCGAAAGTTTATACAGCAAATGAATATAAATAAAACTAAATAAAGATACGAGCATCGGGCAAAAATTATCAAAATAATATTTTAGAAATTACCTAAATCTACTTTGACATCCAAATCGAGTATTTATTCCGGTTTTAGGAACGACCATCTTATATCTTGTACCATTCTTGTAGACATACTTTCAATAAAAATGATTGGGTTGTTCACGCTTATGGCCTATTAAAACTAAGATTGCTTACTATGTAGCCATAATGATTCAGCACTGACATAAGACATGTACATTGTACAGTCGGAAAAGGAGATAAGTAATAATACATAATAATACATATTCCACAACATTTCACACAACGCTTTCTAGATCCATGGTAAGCATAGTAACTAGCTTGTGTTATGTAATCTAAAATGAGGATAAACATACTCAGATATTTTTCTTTTGTTAATTCGTACATATTATACACCACCATGCATGCAACACCATGACCAACTGAGACCGAAGGCTCAGTTGGTCATGGTGTTGTCTCAAGGCAAATATACATATTCATGCATATGTATGAATGTTTGCACTGAGCGGGGATCGAACCCGCGCCTCCTGCGTAGCGACCGCGTTCACTGCCGCCACGCCACAGAGGCTGTCATACATCTTTTCATAATTTAGTTTTTTCTATAGGACATTTTAATATGAGTCCACCTCGTCTTATGGTAAGCTGAAGGCAAAGTCTCAGGAAAGAGGGTCACCATTACAGAGACCAACATTGTTACAATGCCCTCAACTTGACGGCCTCTTTAAACTTTATGGCGCGGTACAGAAAACGCTTGGTTCTAGATGGAATTGTTCACACCGTATGCGGGTGACATGTATAATATACCCTGCACGTGTTGTTCTGTATAGGAAAGGAGAAGGTAGGCCTAATTGGAATTGGAGTAAAGGTGTTTGAAAAAATCTATTGCAGGTAGGACATGATGGTATTTCCGTCCAATTGAGCAGTGCGTCTGGGGCAGTACCTCCGCCCTACAGAATACCGCATCCATAATAGCTTCGTGCAGGTGGACGGACTGCTTACCTGCCATCTCAGTGGTAAGAAAAAAAACTATCTTTGCCGACTGTAGTTACACGACTGTGAAAGTAGGTAAATTGCATAATTGATTTATTTACGCATAGCGTATGTTGTTGTATGTTTTCAGGCGGCGGCAAAAGTAGACGCATGCCCTCAGTTAATTAGTCTTTATATACATAACTCTTAATTAACAGGTACGGGAGCGTTCCTACGTTGTGAGAAATATTCTATACAAAACATTTCATAATTAGCCATAAATCTAGACAAGACGTCATGCGGTTTAAGTTGGTTCGATACCGACATAACCAATTAGTCACATACTCAGCGGTTATGTAGATACTTGATAATTTGGCAATAATATGAAATTTTCACAGACAGTTTAAGTTAAATAATTCAGACAAACGTTTCATATCAACACACTACACTGCACTTTATAATAATGTCCTACGAGTGCATAGGTACATACCGAGGTTCTCGCTTCGTTCTTGTCCCAATACTAATTTAAAGATCATATAAATTACTACTAACTAGTTTCAACTTTAAACTCATCTTCAATAGTAACTAATCCCAACAGTCGATGATAATAATAATACAAACACATGATCCGCAAAGTACATCTACTTTTCATACAACCCAAAAAAGATCACATCAATAGAATATCGCTATATTATGACAATTGAGGACCTAGATAATACACATACATACATATAATCACGCTTTTATTCCCGGAGGGTTAGGCATGCAGAGGTGAATTAACACCCACAATTCACCAATCTGTATTCGGTCCCACGTAATAGGGGGTGAGCGTATTGACGTATTCCGGTCACTATTGTTGACTCGAGCCATGCATCTGAGGCTGAGTCTGGGCTGTACATATCTGTCTAATGTTAAAGTTAATCAGCCCTATTCCTTAGTCGCCTTGTACGGCACCACATGGGAAGACAAGGAGGTGGCCCAATTTCTACTCTGCCCGGAACCACTAGGCGACTAGATAATAACAATCCTATTACTGTAAATGGGAATAACACCTAACGTAACATTCATTTCAGTGAAATGCATTGATCTGTTCGTACCTCGGAGAGCACGTTAAGCCGTCGGTCCCGGTTGCCATACTACCATCTATGGCAGTCTTTACGGGTAGATGGAGCCCTCAAAAGTTCAACAACTGGTCTAACTGCAATGCTTCGATATCGCCTTTGGGTTGTGGAGGTCAGATGGCAGTCGCTTCACTGAAAATGTCGAAGTTTAGTCAAATCTGCAGTTAGACTAGTAAAAGCGGACCCCAGACTCCAAGTTGACAGCTTCGGATGCGACTGGGATTACCGCTAGGATGAAGAAGAAGATAATGACATGTCTACTGTATTATATGCAACACTCGTAAATAATGAAAAATAAAGAATATTATGTATTATGTCACAGCCAACTAGTTTAATCAATCGTTCAATTAACTGCCTAGGCTCTTTCCTGAACAGTGCCGTTTAATTGGCGACCTGAATGGTGTTCACCCATTTGATTAAATGGCTAGGTAAATAGCGATAACATTAATTTACTTGCCCAGCCATTTAATAAAACAGCTAGAAAAAATACTTATTTCTGTTATTTCTATATGGTAATGAAAAAATATCATGAAGTTCTAATGCGGGAGCGGAGCGGAGCTCACGCATTAAGCCTATAAGCTATCCTAGTCAGATTGCGTAACTTTGTCAATAAACCAATCACTAATTTTCTGTGAATACACCTCTGCCTACCCCCTCGGGGATTTACAGATGTGAATATGTATGTATGTATGAAACTATGTAATTTTCTGTCTTATTTGGGGGTGGCGCTCCACCTTACGAATGGCCTGAGCATTAGCCAGCCAGATCATTAAATTTTGTAATAAGCGTTACAGCTGAATATCATTCAGGCCGTTCATTGAATGGTGCCGTTTAATAAACAGGCTAGGCAGTTAATTGAAAGGCTGATTAAGGTAGTTGGCGTCCACATTTATAATGCAAAGTATTACATTGTTTTTTAAATTATTTAATTATTAATATTATGATTAGTAAAAAACATCTTACGAATTTCTTCACAATCATGAAGAAAAATGTTAACGAACTTTTATGCGCCTGAATGACTAAATTAGTAGGTATTGGAAACTAGAAGTTTCAGAAAATTAACACATTTTTTGACATGCATATCAACTAAGCATGCTAGAGCATACGTAAAAATATTATGATAAAACGCATGAAATTGAGAAAGTACGCGGTTGAAGTAGTCGGTCCCAGCTATTCAATCATGTAATAAGACTAGCTACCGGGCTAATAAACGTATTATATTACTCAGTATTTTCTGTAATAGTGTATTTTTATACTACTTATTAAAATATACACTACATATTTTGCACATGAAATATAGAAACCATGCCAACTATAAATGATATAGTGTGGTATAAGGAAGGTATCGCAGCAATAAACATATGTTGTTTTCCACACAATGGTTTTTCCCTAAGTACAGCTTTTGTAACTGTAATTAGTGAAAACAAAATATAGTATGTTAAAACAGCGTGCTAGTTTTTTTCTTAAGACATTAATTAAAGAGCAACATTATATTATTTTTCCCTTTTATTTATTTTACACAGTAACTATTACTTATTACCGTAGTGTTACATTATTAATTTCAGGTTACCTGCTGCTTAATTACTCAATAATAAGAGAGTGTGGACTGCAGTGGGCTAATTAATTGATTGAAGAGATTACAATATTATATTCTATGCAGGTGCTTATTTTTATTTTGTTTATTAATTTATTCCTTGAATTTACGCTATATACGTCTCGGACAAAACCAATACCCGGGTCGCTGGTAATATAAGCCGTATATATTCCTAGTACCTAATATATAAGTAGTAACAAAAAGAACCCTTGAAATATTGAGGAGTTATTTGGTATCGGCAAAAAACTACAGTCACGTGTCGCAGCCCCACGGTACCGTTAGCATACAAATATGAACGTAATATGATTAAGAGTGAAAAATTAACATATCATTTTCTTTTCTGCTTTCGGGCAGAGTTACCGATTGCCAAAGCCAACTAACATTAGATAACCTATGTCCAACAGTGGACTGCTATAGGCTAATAAAAAGATTATAGATTCATATAAATATAATATGTATAATGATCGTATTCAATTGTTGTCTCATCTTTAAATAAATATCATCCAAAGACACAGACGGAGGAAAGAGTGCGCAGAATTAAAATTATACGAACTCATCATGATCAGGTTTATATGTCCTGATAGCATTCGATTCCTTCTTGTCGTAACCCGAGGCTAACCTTCCTGGATATTCCTACTTCACTTATATGAAAATAAATATGATATCAATAAACAATAAAGAATGTCACAAACTTTATAGAATAGCTGGTTAATAATCCTCAGAGCAGCTTGTAACGTAATAGCAGTGGCCATACATTGTTAGTTAATGGGCCCCGTCCACCAGCTGGCATTTATTAGTTAACGTAAGATAAACTACCTTATGCATCCATAAATCTAACACTGGCCTGCGTTCATTGATTGTCCCAAGGAAGTTAGCCAAAATTAAATGCTTAGGATCAAAGTTTCACGATTAAAGAAGTATTTAAGAGGCAAAAGGTAATTAAACGATATCCTCATATCCGCTTTTTAACAAGCGTCGGTATTCTAGTGGCCTTACGATCTAGAGGTTCTAGGTTCGAATACTCAGAATTTACGAGTTACTTATCTATGTAATGGTGAAGATTATCCTCGATAACTATTACAGCAAGAGCACTCGGTTTTACCAATTTAAACAGTCAAATAAAGAATGGAATTGAACTGGTACACATAATATTATTAAGTTCAGCCTTTTAAACTTAAATACTTATTTATGAATTTTATCAAATGTGTCAACCTGAGTGGGATAGGCTAGGTATGAAAATATTTCCCAAATTATTCTACCGTCCTTTCTTCTTATAAAAAATCTTCTTTTTGTAAAATTATAAAGTATCGGTGTTATACCAGTTGTAAATAATACACAAATCAAGCAAGGCATTCTGATCGATGTTAGATTAAAATTCTCCAAGGGCCTCTACATGATGCTATTTTTGGAGATAAAAAATAAACTACAATTTTCAGACCCCTATAGTTAGATTCCGTCCCATAGGAGTCATTAATTTTTCATGAGTATAACACGTGGGCAAGTTATTACTTTTTCATGAGACCAGTGAACAGTGACCAGTGTGTGTCCTTGTGGACACGCTATTTTATAATTATAAGAACTTTTCACGTGAGTGGCTACACTGATGTCCTGACCCTTAAGTAAATGAACTCTGACCAGTTGGGTTTATCCGGGGAACTCCCAAGAGCATCAATAGATCGAATTTCGGCCTTACAAAACGGAAGTTTGCCATATTATTGGAGAAATTTAATTACATTAGTTCTAAACTACTTCTATAGTGTACCTACTCAAGTCAGTTTACTCAAATTTTACGAACATAATTTTAGATGGGTATCCTAGAATCCTAGAATGACTTCCAAATTAGCTACAAAAATATACCATATTGATTTCCTGAGAATTTACAAATTAATTAGGAAGGAATAGATTTCATCAGTTTTATCATAACATTTTGATTAAATTATTGAGAAATAATGTTTAAGCTCAAAACACAATTATTGTACCTGATCGCTAAATAAAAATGAAACGCGTTATTTTTTTATTTTTCTTGAATACATTAAAAGCAGATAAAAGTTTAGTATTGAGTGTAACCCCTCTTGCATCACTGCGACGCGAGCGTGGACTCGGGGCTGCATACGCTCACCGAGTTTCCGACGTTCGAAACGCCGAGGCGGGGGCTTTTGACGGTCTTGGGAGTGAGAGTGCTCACGTGGGCACAACCAGCGCCTCCTTCTGCGAGCAGGTCATGCTCGTGAAGGAGACAGCAGAGCGGGCGCGGTGTAGCGAGCGAGAAAGACTCGTGAACATCGCTGCCCGCGTTCGAAGGCGGCTCGGGCGTCGGAGGGCGCAAACCGACCTCCGCCCCCCATGAACGCGGGCCTGAGGGTGACGGGTAGAGCCGCTCGCAGAATCAGGCCGCGGCGGAGACGCGCATCGTAGTACGATGCGCGCCTCCCCCATACCGGTGACGAGTCGGGGACCACGTGGTCCCCCCTTCCGACCCAGGGCTAGACCGAGAGAAATGGCCCTGGATCAACCGGGGTGCGAGGGATATGTCACGAGACAACCTCACCTTCGGCCTAGCACATCGACCCACAGACGGCGTGCGGTTTAGTCGGTGTGAGTCCGACATAACCTCCCCCTTCGGCTCCGAAGGGGGGGGGGGGTATTCGTGGTCCGATTTCCGGCACGTAAAAAAAACCCTCTTGCTGAACTCACAGCTTGCAATCGTCTGGGCATGCTAGCGAGTATATCTTTTATGGTTTCTTGGGGAATACGTTCCCACTAAGCGGTAATCACATTCTTTAGCTCTCTGATGGTCTGCGGAGCCGGCTGCACTGATATCACTCGTCGCTTCAGAACGTTCCAGATATCTTCTATGGGATTGAGTTCCGGACTTCTAGCTGGCCAGTCCAAACGACGAATACCGACTTCTAGAATATACGTTTCCACATCGCCAGACCGGTGGGCGCGAGCGTTGTCGTCCATAAAAATTGTTTTCGCCAAGAGCGGTTAAAGCGGGTTGTGTGAATTAGAACTTCTATTATGTATCGGTGTCCAGTCAGTGTACCGTTTTCGATGAAGACTAACTCCGTACGATCCATAGAATTTATTCCTGCCCAAAACATAACAGAGCCCCCTCCATAAGGTGTGATTTCTTCAAAACATGCCTCTGCAAAGCATTCTTCTCCTCTATGTAACACTCGCCGACGTCGGTCTTCACCATGCAGAGATATCCTGGCTTCATTGGAGAACAATACCCTATCCCAGTCTTCATGAGTCCATGACACACAATTTCGAGCGAAGCTAAGCCTGGCAACTCGATGTCCACGGAGTAATTTAGGGCCGCGTGCCGGGCGATGACTGTGTATATTAGCAGCGAGAAGTGTCCTCCTGACCGTCCATAGACTAATTTGCACATTTCTTACTCCTTCGAGGCTGTTCTTGAGGTCCACATAAGAAGATTTGCGATTTCTCAACGCTTGACTAACTAGAAAACGATCATCCCGTGGTTAGTACATGTCTTTCTGTCAGAACCAGGCCTTCTCTTGACGAAACCGGTCTCTTGATAGCGCTGCCAGGTCCTTTGAACTGTCAACCGACTCACATTTAACCTCTGAGCCACGAAGCATTGACTGCAACCTTCTTCAAGCAGCGCAATAATTTTGTTTGCATTATCACTTTAACTACCATTTTCGAGATTGCTAAACAGCAATAACAATACTTTTAGATGTCAAGGACATCAGATAATTTAATAAAAATAGACAAGAAGTTAATAAAAGTCTATATTAACCAAAGGGAATTCGCGCCACAAAATGTAGTTAAAAGATGTTTTCTTTGAAAACCAGGCTCAGTCAAAAATTGGAATTTGGAATGCACTCTAATAAACATTATGGCACTTTTATAACTGGCCAGAAAGAATGCCTTCCTTGGCGAAAAGGCAAAGATGATACCTACGCAACATGCATAGAGATCTAACATCGTTGTAACCGAGTGATTATGATATCTTATAAAAGGTATTAAGGAACTCCCATGGGAGCTATGAACAGCTCTATATAATTATGAGTAATATATATAGCAAGCAGCTATTTATGAGTAGTACAACCTATTATTATTACTTTCGTAATTATATCTCAAAGACATGCTAAGTTTTTTATCATATAGCTTTATCTTTAAAAGTTCGAAATACTTTCTGTTTTTTGCTTCGAAGAGTGGTCTAAGGGTGATGTTGTTTATCCGTAAAAGTTTTTTAAGTTTGATCTATCATTGATACTTACGTATAAGTTTTTTCAGCAAGGTTTCTTTATCATGTTTTCTTTTCGAAGAATTGGAAATATAATCTGTTTAATACAACCGAATAGGTTTCCAAAAGTTTTTATAAGGAGATATATTATCTTCGTTTTCGACTTATAGTATAATAGAATTACATATCTACTTATTATCGAATATATTCAGTTAATAAGACCATTTTGAATCGAATTTTAGAGCATTTTTCATGCAAAATATTCCATTTCATTTAAATAGAAATCCACTGTAGCTTCAAAGACAGATATAGAAGGAGAAATTGAAATTGGTCAGGGCGAGGTGTGGTAGCTTACTGGTCAAAGCAGCCCCAGTAAGGCAAAGATCACGGGTTCAAATCCCGCCTAGACCGATTGATTTTTTTCTATTTAAATCGATTTGAATATAAGACCATTGTTACGAATTGTATGGGTGCATATATGGCTCCGTCAGTGTAAAAGTCTGAATCCATTAACGCAACCGAGAGGAACCTATTCAAGGAATATAAATAGCCTATACGTTAATTCATACTAATAAACTATATCTCTTAACCGAATCTAAACCACATCCGTACAATTGCATAAGCGCGATTGTAAAGGATAGCAGGATCACTATCAAGATCACTATCTACCCCGTCTTTATCAGTGTTCAATTCCCGATTTTAATTTGTTTTTTTTTGGACCCAAATTTTTAACGTGCATATTATACCCGAGTGGTACGCACTTGTTATACAATTTATGCGTCACGCTTTGACCATCAAGGACTTACTAAGGTTGCACAAGATAATCACACTCTTCATCTAATATTATTTTTTAATTTAGCAAAATCTAGGAACTTGTTCTTCAACCTTCATAAAACATTATATCAATCAGAATAGTTTAAATTTAGACTCATGCAAAGACATGCAAAAATTCCTACGAAAGACCTTGATATTTTATTGTGCATGCTATATTTCTAGCTTTTGGTGGAACCTAATTTAAACTATATAAATAAATATTGTTCCTAGGCAGGCATTTCTATTATGGCGCTCAACATTTGCCGCAACTAGGCCGAGTGCATAAAACTGTTACACAATGAAAAGAGAAAAACAACAGGTTGTATTCAGATTGATCCAACCTTCTAACTTTTATAAAACTATACAAGCCTTTATTCACGGCTTCTCCTATATTAATGTAGATATTGGTGTTTTCACAATTATATTTCTTTTTTCCCTCCTCGTTTGTTGTCGATTTGCAGTCTCACTGCGATGTAGCTGAAATTCGATATTTTCCGTGAAGCGACTGCCATCTGCTACAACCATCTTGAAGTCCCCCATACCGGGGGCGAGTCGGGGACCGCGTGGTCCCCCCTCCCGAGGAGGGCCAGACCGAGAGGAATGGCCCTGGGTCAGCCGGGGTGCGAGGGATATGTCAAAAGACAACCTCACCTCCGGCCTAGCACATCGACCCACAGACGGCATGCGGTTTAGTCGGTTCGAGTCCGACATAACCTACCCCTCCGGCTCCGGAGGGGTGGGTATCCGTGGGGATTTCCCGTACGTAAAAAAAAAAAAAACCATCTTGAAGTTCTGTAGGCTTTCTATGTCTCAATGGTAGACCTACATTTTCTACAATCAACAAACCTTATTATTTTGGCTATAGCTTGAATCCAACCTTTTTTATGAAAAAGTAATAAAAGTACTTTACCACTAATTAGGAATTTTGACTGTAAACTACATAACATGTTATTTCAAATATAAATGTAACCATTACACTTTTTTTATGTGCGGACAATCCTCACAGATACCCACCCCCCTCTTCCTCCCTCGCCGTAGCCAGAGGGGAAGGTTATGTCAGACGTGAACCTACTAAACCGCACGCCATCTCTACTGACCCAGGGCCATCTCTCTCGGTCTGACCCTTTTCGGGTGAGGGGATCACGGGGCCCCCAACTCGTCCCCGGTATGGGGGGGCGCGTAACATTACACAATAACATTTGTTTAGGTTGTAATAGGTGTAGCCCCTCGGCCGACACTAAACCGCGAACATGTTTATTCTACATATGCACGAATATTGTACGTAATAGGTTTATAATATCAAGCTTTAAATTCTTAATGGTTATGTTATCAGTACTATATTTTAGCATAGAGCAAACAGAAATTATATCAGGTACTCCTAAAGATTAATAGGTCTACTTAAGGATTGTAAGTAGGTACCTAGATAAGTCTTAATTCCCAATTCTTTATTGAATATAATAATAGAGGTCACACATTAAAAAAAAACAAAAAAAAACAAGTACAAAAGCGAGCTTGACTCAATATGAGTTCTCTACCAGCAAACGTTTGAGTAGCAGAGAAGTATTTATAGCAATGAAGGGATGTGAAGTGTAAAAAAAAGGTTTTAGATAAAAAAAGTGAACCTAAACTGGTACATAAATATAAACACATAAACATACATATATAGCAAATATATTATATATAATTCAAATATACATATACCGTCATTCATACAAATAAACATGTATGTATAATTATACTCATACATATGTACCTACATACATACATATATATCTAGATATATACAGACTACATTATTGTGACAGGAAATGTTCCAAAGATGTACAGCTTGTACCGTGAAGGATCCATGATAGCAGCTGGAACTGTGTGCAGGTGGAAGTGCAGGTGACTGTGTGCAGGTGGAAGTGCAGGTGCAGGAGGCAAAAAGACGCCAGGTTTTGCCCCTTGGAACAAGATACTCAAACCGTTCCAGCAAATAAGTTGGAGCATTAGGATTACGAAGTATATTATAGAGAAGCGTTAAGATGTCAAAAGGTTACGGAGCTGCCAAATTGTTTATTGCCGACGTTTTTGAGTACGAATAAAATATTCAGTCTCCTAAACGCCATCGGTGGCGACTTACAGTGTAACTGATTTCACTGCGTCACAATAATTCATATTATATTGAATAATTACAACACTTGTACTTTTCCACACTTTATTTTATTTTTATTTTTAACCTGACCGGTTTCACCTTACGGCATTATCAAAGGTTTACTGAATACATAATACATACAGTAAACCTTTGATAATGCCGTAAAGTGTGGAAAAGTACAAGTGTTGTAATTATTCGATATGTGTAGCAGATTGCACCAAGTGCCATCAATCTCCAGTATAAACAATTCATATATACGTTATGTGTAAATAGGTATGCTTAGCTGACAGTAAAGAAACCGTTGTCACTATATGTCTTCTATAAAAAGCATTCTGCCTACGCTACGGCGTGACGCCGCCGTTAGCAGATGATGGCTTTCAAAGAGACATGAGTATTGTGGATTTAGGATCGATAACTGAATGGGTGGGTGGGTAATCCAACAAGAGGTCTTCTTCGTGGCTAATCCAGGATAAAACTGGGTATACAAGGACCAAGTCACCATTTTACAATATGCACATCGAGATTTATTGATGATAAAATCTGTAATGAAAATCAATTTTAGCTGACCTAAAATAGACAAAAAGTAGCCCTGTATAATCAAATAACCTCTTGAATTTATCAATGGGCAGTATTATAATGAAATAATATATTAGAAATTTATAAAAATAATGAACAAATAAAAAATAGAATATACTGCTTCCGGGCTGTCTGGCCGTGGTCGATGTGAAACTTGCGTCTTCGCATCAGTCGCAACTCAGCCGCCGGTGAAGCAAGGTCTCCGAAGTCGTCGTCGCCCGGCCCTGCGCCACTGAAGATGTCGACCGCAGTGATCTGACGAAACGTCTGGAACGCAAGTTTCACATCGACCACGGCCAGACAGCCCGGAAGCAGTATATTCTACATGCAACGCCGGGCCGTGAAAGCCTGAAGACTTAAATAAAAAAAGACGGGTTGCACTCTGGGAGTGCCGGCAGAAGTGAAAACATTTTCTTTTTTTCTTTCTTCGTTATATACATAGAAAAAGATAAAAAGAACATACCATACCATACCTATAATATAGCGCTAATCATAGAACCTATCACTTATTTTCTGCAAATTTTCTGTCAGAAGAAATTAATAAATTATGAAAAGAAAAAATAATCACAAAACGTAATAAATTACAGAAAGAAAAAATAATCATAAAAAGTATCAGAAGGTCAGGTGGTTTGAACCTGATACTATCTGAAACTATAAGGACTCACAATCGAAGTGCTTACCGTTTAAGCTATGACGCTATCTATCGTAACTTGCAAAATAGATAGTCTGTACCTAATCTTGTATGACGTCAGTCGTCGGTTACGGTTCAAAGGTCAACTAATCCTGACGCTTTCTTAACATTTTACACCCATCCAACGCCGCTAAAGAAGTTTTCACTTCAAAAATAAAGTGTTATTTTTACCCGACTGCCAAGAAAGCCTGAGCCACCGTACGGATTGATGAATCATGTCTCAAATAGAAGGTATTTCTTGCCCGAGTGTTCTTGGGTACATAAAATATTAATAAAAGCTATATTATATTGTATTAGGGGTTAAAGTATGAAATTGCCGATTTGTACTGACAAATTGAAATTCGTTTTTTTTTTAATTTAACGTATTTATTTAATCAAAATAATTACCATTATTATCTATACATTGCTGCCATCTAGTAGGAAGGCCATTTATGCCTTTGCGATAGAACTCTGGTGATCTAGATTCGACAAACTGTGTGAAAGCATTTTGTACTGCCTCCTGAGAAGAAAACTTTTTATTACATAGAAAATTGTCCAAATCACGAAAAAAATGGTAATCTGTTGGAGCAAGGTCTGGCGAATACGGAGGGTGACGGATAGTTTCTAATTGCAGTTCCTGTAGAGTTAAAACGGTTTCTCGTGCTGTATGAGGTCTCGCGTTATCATGGAGCAATAATGGTGAAGATCGATTCATGAGTCGGGGCTGTTTCACTGCTAGTTTTGCTATCATTGTTCGGAGTTCGGCACAGTAGACATCTGCCGTTATTGCTTGACCAGATCGTAGAAAGCTATAGTGAATAACACCATGCTGAGACCACCAAACAGTTACCATTACCTTTTTATTGGTAAGCTTTGCTTTAGGACACTGTTGTGGCGTTTCACCTGGGGTCAGCCATTGCATTTTTCGCTTACGGTTATCGTAAAGAATCCACTTTTCATCACATGTCACAATTCGACCCAATATTCCTTCATTTCTGTATCGATTCAACAAGGCAACACAAGTTTCAACACGCATTTCTTTCTGCAGATCAGTCAAATCATGAGGTACCCATTTTTCACATTTTTTTATTTTATTGATTTGACGCAAATGAGTCAATATTGTTGGTAAGGTAACGTTAAACCATGCAGCTAATTCCTGGGTAGTTTGGCGCGGATCGGCTTCCACCATGTCTTTCAATTCATTGTTATTCACCTGTGTGGACGGCCTTCCTCGTGGTTCGTTCTTCAAATCAAAGTTTCCATCACGAAAGCGTTTAAACCAAAATCGCACGGTGCGTTCATTAGCAGTCCCCTCTCCAAACGCAACATTGATATTGCGAGCTGTTTCTGCCGCGTTAGTTCCGCGTCGGAACTCGTATTCAAAAATCACTCGAATTTTCGAAGTATCCATCTTTCTTGTCTAAGCTGAATAAAAAAAACAACTGAAAGTCGATAATCGAATGTTGCACATTTTTAAATGAAGAACTACATAGGTACCATGTGGAAAAAGTTTCACTCAAAAATCTCAAACCATGAAGGTTCTATGTCAATTCGAAGTACCTATTACAATGAAACGGCAATTGCATACTTTAACCCCTATTATTTTTGGCGCCAAAATTTATGCGGTAAAAAACAATCAAATTTATCGAGTGAAGTGAGAGAGTGAAAATAAAGGAAATTAGAAGACGATTAAAAAATACATATATCAGATCTAAAATGTATAAAATAAAATGCATTATTAAAAATAAAAAGCTTGCAATTCTCTAAACAGATGAAAACTAATGGGTACCGCCTGCTATAATGCTTGTTTTGATATTTTCTGTGTTGTAATAATGTATTTTTTAGCAGGTGGGTCCGGGCTTGTTGCAGCTTCGATTGAAATAATCAATTTCCCGCACGCGTATCATAATATATGGCTGCTATCTATTATCTCGCTGCGATTACGGAAGCTGCACACAATTTCACATATTACTCCGGATGACTGCCTCGTTGGACGCTGAGTATTGTACAATACATCTACGCCTTCTATTATATGTATTATCTAGATATGTATTAAATGACTAGACTGAAGATGAATTTGCAGTAGGTTTGCTGCATATTGTACGGTCGCTTAGCCAAGTCCTTTTTTAGTTTTCTATGTAAATTATATCCCTATCTCACGTTTTCTAGGGGTGACACTTTTAGTACTGCTTATGATAACCGTTTACTACGAGCGTTGCGCGGTTCAATTCAATTTCAGAGCCACCGGTCGGAGTAGGAGCTCCTGTATACAGAAAATTGTATCTAATTCGCTTTATTTGTCATGCATCGTATTCAGTCAGTACGTAGAGCGTGTGTATAGTGCCTTACCAAGATCTTTGGAACTCAATATCTCTTGCAAAAATTTCTTTAATAAATCTTCTGAAAACTCCTTAATAAATTATTAATTGACTTATACGGACGCTTTTTCTTTGCCATTCGTTATTTGCACTGATTCTGAAGTTTTGCTAGCTTTTCAGTCAGATAATAAAATAACACCAATTGATTCACGATAGAATTCGTTAAACTAGTTTTATTTCAATATAAATTATTCATTGACTGTATGGATTTATAACTCTGTAAAAATATTCACGTCTATTATTAGAGTTTGCTAAAACAAATATAAACCTTCATCTGAAGTGTGAAAATGTTTTTGGTGGGATTTCATTTATTTTTGTAAGTTGGTTAAAAATTATGACGTACGTATTTTATAATTGTTATAAGAAATATTTTAATTAATTTTGACTCATCTAGCACAAACTGTAGTGCAAGTCTCATATACAAACTTCCACCGTAGTAGATAATCTGTGCTTCCACCTCCAATTCCCAGGGGATAGGTTAGGTTAGGTTATTCAATTTTTTGGTGTCTTTGTAGTAAAATTAGCTTCAGGAAGTCTAGGACTTCAGGAAGTACCCTGACAATTTCGATCATCAGTGAGTGATGAGTCAGTGACGAAATTAAGAGTTTTGAGACATTAATAAAATCTAAAGTATAATAGCTACGACATTCAAACTTTGTATGTTTAATAATTGTGCCAATGGCAGTCTATCTTGATAATTTTAACTGTTTAGCATTATCTTAAGCAAAGTTATGAGAGTTGAAAAAAACGACGAAGCGTTTCGAGCAAAGGTAGGTAGTGCCCTTGCGTTTCGCTTGGCTCGTCTTGGCGGGGGCACTACCATGCACCCAGATTCTTTTCAAACCAAAAAAAAACGAATGATTCAACTTGCAACTACATAATATTGTGTTGATATTTTCTGTTATGTGATGTTGACATACTGATAGACGCGTTTATAGGAAGAATCACTATAATCGCGATAGCTATTTGGCGGTTTAAATATTTCGTCTGTTCATATATCGCCCATTTAGAGGGCGATTCATAAGCATTCTTGTTGGTAATAGGCTCGTGTCACTGACTGATTCACCATCGAGTCTCAACAAGTCGGGGTAGTAATATAGAAATATTGGCAGTTGATGCTTTCTATGTTGTAAGAAAGGATTTTTGAAAATTGAATCATTAGATTTTTTATACTACTATGGTGGCATATAAGCACACGGTCCACCTGATGGAAAATAGTTACTGTTCACTGGACTGTGAACGTGTGCAAGACCAGAGGAGTCCCACTCGTGCTGCCGACCCTGTAAACACAGAGAGTTTCTGTGCCATTAGTGTAGAAGACAAAGCAGGAGTAGCCTTTGGTCTTCACACTGAGAGCACAAAAACTCTCCAGTGAGCTATGGCTACCCTACTCACCGTCGAAAACACAACACGAGGTTAATATGGCCGTGGTTTTCTGTAGGGCAGAGGTACTTTCCCAGTAGGACTGCTCACTTGGACGGAAATACCGTCGGTGGTGTCCTACCCCCTACCAATACACGGAAACGTTCAAAAAAAGTCATTGTATTTCTGTTAATAATATTTTGGTACATTTGCATAATGTTATAAATACCCAAACTATAAGTGATATAAAAATTATTAGTGAACAAGAGAATCTATTAGATTTATTAGGTGTCTGGGGCACTACATATCTATTGGTAGGGAACATTTTCACGACTTGACATTTACCTATACGTGATATAGACACGCAATTTTTAAAATGAATGCCCAGTGCTAATAGTATACTTTACATGTTACATGTTAGACATCATTTCTCAACACTAAGATCATGCCTACTAAAAAAATCGTCTTTGGCCATAAGGGTTGGAGGTAATTTATTATTTATCGTTATTTAATTTGAAATTGCAGATGTTTTAAATTTACCGAGAATCAGAGACGAAGAAGTTTTCAAAAATTCTTAATAATAAAAAGAAATATTTTCGGTTTGTAACTATTGCATATCTATCAAAGCCCTTTAGGTGGGCATATTTGTATCAATATTTAATGCAAGATTACGGCATTCCAATCAATAATTCACACTTCCCTCTTCAAAACATCAAAGTTACTTTATATGAATAAGTACCTTTACGAATATAAACAGTAGGTACTTAGAGTTCTACAAATCTAGTATCACACTGTTATGAATAGTTCCATAAAATGTTTTGTCCAATGATGAACTATAAACTATAGATACTAATGGACTCTAAAATTACAACAAAAATATGATAACTTTGGTCATTATTTAATGCACCAATCAGCGATGCGACAGTTCCCTACGGATAAACAATACGTCTTTATTAATAAATTTGTGATAGTTATATTATTATTAATATAAATGAATACTATAATTTATATAAATTAATAATATTGACATAATATTAGTAAGTAGCTATATTTTTTATATTTAGTTTTTGCGACATTTTTGAAAGCCGCCATGTCCCTACACATAACGTATCTTTAGTTTATAAAACATCACTGGTTTTGTCTGTCTAAAATCACCTGTCGGTTAGAAAGTCCTGTCAGTTAGAAAGTCTCTCGCCAAGCTATCATTGTGACTTAAATGAAATAACTTTGTCTAATTGTAATAACGAAATTGAAAATCATTTCCATCTGTTACTTACCAAAAGACAGGTCAATTACGGAGCATTAAAATTTTCCGAACCGTTGCCGCTGACTATTTCGTGTCGCCCGCATCATAAATCATCTAAAGCCAACAAACTTGCCACAGTTCCACCAATATAGAATTTAAAGTACTTGATTTCGTTAAATATTAGTTTATTAGATCAAAGACTCAAATAAATATTAGCACTGTCTTTTTTTTTCACTAATGAAAGTGAATGATTAAAGTTTTCTTTCTTTAATTTTTTACACTCACTCAACACCCAAGCACAGCACTATTTTATAAATAAACGTCTTACATTTTGATAAAGCAATGAA
Source organism: Eilema caniola (assembly GCA_949126895.1). Lineage (NCBI taxonomy): Eukaryota > Metazoa > Arthropoda > Insecta > Lepidoptera > Erebidae > Eilema > Eilema caniola. Next base: position 17,490,513 of record OX421477.1, read on the forward strand.
TCGAATTCGATGCCGAAAGTAAGGAAAAGTAGTGAAGACATTCTACGTTCAAAGTTGGGAACATTCTGACGCGTCGGTATAGAGGCGGCCACACGAGCGAGTCTCACTGAATGGACTGGAGTTGGCAACTCGTACTCGGGATGAAATGGGACTAATGCGCATGGTTCGAAGAGAATTCCGGAGTAAAAAACTGAAGATGAACGTGAGTGCCTTTCTCTGTGAATGCATCTTTTGTATTTTACTACTATACCGCGTGATTAGTTCTTACGGAGTCGTCGCGTCGTAGCGAACAGCTGACTCGACTGGGAAATTTTAATGCAGTTGTTTTCGGATATTGTAAATCTATTTTTTTATGAATCTGTTATATGCATGTAGTTACAAAAAATATGTCTAAGTATGTTTATCCGCATTTTAGCTCCCATAACAACAAGCTAGTTAAGCTTTAGGTACTTACTTTGGAACTAGATAACAATATTCTACGACATTCTACACAACGCTACCTAGACTTAAAAGTATGCATAAATTCAACTACCTAGTTAGTTTTATTGTATCTAGAATGCGAAAAATTACATATTATATAAAAACACACAGATCAAAGCAAATATACATATTCATGCATACAAATATTAGAACTGAGCGGGGTCGAACCCACGCCCCCGCGCAGCAGTCATTTTGCTCTACCGCTACGCCACATAAGCTGTCGATGATTTACCTATGTGGAATATCGTAGAATATATTTTTTAAGTAAGATAAATTGTTAAACATTTTTAAGTATTTTTCAAAACAGATTACTTGAAATTGAAGCATTTAGCACCATCACTTATCGGTCAAATTTTGTCACAAATTTTAAACATACTGTGTAAAAACTAAACCCCTATGATTTAATCTTCACGATATCTTCGTGAAATCTAACGATAAAAGTTTGACAAATCTATGAATATGGCAGATTCGAGTATATCACATAAAAATGGTTTGCCGACAATAAAATCTGAATTGGATTTTTACTAACAAATCGTTATAAGCAGATAAAACCAGAACGTTTCAACTTATCCATGACGAATAAAATGGTATTCATATAAAATGATCACCAGCTTTCGGTGCCTAGTAAAAACTAACACATTATAAATATTTCATTGAGACGCTATTGGATTCTGGTAATGGTGGTTTATGTAAAAATAAATAATTCTGTGCGTCCTGTGAAAACTGGTACATCTTGAAAATGTTAACTTTACAGTAGAGCAGTTTTTGTGTTTAAATAATCATATTTTTTTTAGAATAATAATTTGTTTGGAAACAAGTGACGTATTTTATATTAGTGTGTTATTGTTAATTACCTATTAGGTTCCTGCTCAAGAGTGTACAGGTAGGAAGAGATATTTAAAAAAAACTATTTGTTGTATCAAAACACACCAAATGAATGCTCGTGTATAATGATTCTAAATGAGTTATATCAATTTACACGCTATGTGAAGGTTCGGTGAAAGGTGATATTTGTTATATTATCAGGTAGTTTTATATGAAACTAATCATCTCCTGTTCATAGCTGTTAAACAAACAAGTAATATTATTCAGTTGGCAAAAGCACTGTAGACACAAAACTCGTAAAAGTAGTTGTTTTATTATTTATATCATTTTACTCAAGAATAAAAGTCGTGTTTTTTGATATAAGTAGACTTAAATCGCAACTCAAATTTGTGTAATATGATACAAGAAACAGTCTAAAGACACAGGCATAAAAATAAAGCAATAAAAAGCAAATAAAAATGCAAAAAAAACACTTAGTTCGAAAGTTAAGTAGTTTTAATTTAGTTAAAAAGGAAAAAAAGCATCAATGACATAAGTCAACAATACAACATAGACGAAAAATAGTTTCTAATACATACTCAAAAGAACTAAACAAAAAACAAAATCTCGGTATTCTTTGTGTAAAAAAAATAATAAACATCCCTGAACTTAAACTTTCATATCTAGTTCAATTTAATTCAATTCGATTCGACGAAATATTCGAACTTCAAGAATGAATCAAAACTATCACATAATAAAATAACGTTTATTAAAAGACCTAAAATGTTATTCAACTTCCATATCAAATTAAACATAATTCAAGGTGCTCCTTGCGTTTCTCCGCATCGATGTCGCTGTGGAGAAGAAGTTAGTAGCCTTGGACACCATGGTCTCTCATGCAGTAGGAGCGCGGGACGGCTTTCACGGCACGCGTACATCAATGACATAATCCATCGGGCTCTTGTCACCGCCGGAGTCCCAGCTGTTTTAGAACCTGCTGGTCTGGTGCGCGATGATGGCAAGAAGCCGGATGGAATGTCCTTGGTGCCTTGAAAGATGGGAAGGCATTTGGTGTGGGATGCAACATGTGCTGACACCCTTGCGCCTTCACATCTTCCAGGGACTGAAGACTGTGCCTGCGCTGCTGCTGCTTCGACAGAGACCCTCAAACGGCGCAAATATCGTAGTTTAAGTGATAATTACATATTTGAGCCGTTTGGGGTCGAGACACTGGGATCATGGGGTCTAAGTGCCCGTCTATTATTTAAAGACATTTCCAAACGGGTAATGGACACTACCCGTGACCAGAGGGCTGGTTTATTCCTTGCGCAAAGGATCAGTATTGCCATTCAACGTGGCAATGGCGCCAGCCTTCTGGCCACCCTGCCAGTTGACATCGATGGGGAGGAATTCTTTGACGCCTGAACCTGCTGGTTTGTATATATTATGTACTTATTGTTTTTATATTTTTTAAATAATTCTAATGTACATATTGTAAATAAAAACCAATTATGAATGGCCATTCAAATAACATGTAGAACTAAATAAATCAACAACTTCTAAACTATTAAATATTTTTTCTAATATAATTAAATATTTTTCAGTCTTCATCACTAGAGATAAAATGATGATCAATATTTCTTATATTAGCCTTAGTTTTTAAATTTTTATAATAATCATGATAACTATTATCAATGTATGGCAATAATGAAATTAAATCATTATTAGGGTTCCGTAGCCAAATGGCAAAAAACGGAACCCTTATAGATTCATCATGTCTGTCTGTCTGTCCGTCCTTATGTCACAGCCACTTATTTTGGTAAGTGTATTCTGTGAACCGCATTAAGATTTTCACACAAAAATAGAAAAAAAAAAACAATAAATTTTGGGGGTTCCCCATACTTAGAACTAAATAGTTTGCGCGAGAGACTTCCAAAGTGGTAAAATGTGTGTCCCCCCCCCTCCTGTAACTTAACATGCCTAACATGCGTTTTGCACGGCAAGGACGACGCTGCAACAATGATATTTTACATTATAGACCATCATAGAACATAAATAACAAAGTAAAATAATAACAGTATCATAAACTAGTATTCATTACTTACAGATAGTGCAATCCACGAAGACGCGTTGCTCCAATTTTCGGTTGAGGGTATCGCGGGGTACAGTTCGTTTGACACTAGCGTCATTCGCCATCGCCAACTGTCAGCGGTTTGTGTGCGCGTGCACTCTTAAATGAAATTTAGTGTAGGTGTACTGGTAACACTCGGAAGCATACGCACATATTATAAGTAGTTAGGAGCAATACTGTGGCGCATCTACGTGAATTGCACTGTTTTTACTTTTGAGCAATAATAAATAAATTTCGTGTATTTTGATATAGCTGGAGTAAATTATTTTGTGTAAATGGTTATTAGTTCTTGTTATTATGAATATACGAAAAATAAAATAGAATTAGTGTAAAATGATACATCTAATACGTACATTGTGCGCCATGTTGGATTGCTCAGACAGCGCGGGCGAGCACCTTGTCCAGTAGTATTTACGGCACTGACACCGCGCGGGCGGCGGTAGTCTCGCAGTACCGCCCCCGGCACCCCGCGCACCGCTCGCGTTCGCAAAATGTATTACTTTGCACATATTTTGGATTAAAACCGTTTTAATTTTCGCGTGATTATTGATATAACTTTAGTTGAATTACTTAATACAAAAAATATTACTTTCCTATGTATGTGAGCAATAATACAACTTTAGTTGTATCAATGCAGTGTACAAATTTACTTTGTGTCAATTGATATAACTAAACATGTATCAGATGACACCTTATTCGAAGGTAATAAATATATGTGAATAATCATATGACTAGAGATACATCTTTACACACAAATATTTATCTCATAACTTAAATATTATGAACGATACATGTCAACATGTATTTATTTACACAAACATAATTTATTAAATCGCGCCATTTTGTCTTAGATGTACCACACGATCTCAGAAACTAATAGACGTATCAAAATGTTGATTAGATTAGGAAAAAGAGAATTTTTTTCTGATTAAGGTACTAAAATAATATCAAATTCGATATAAGTTGACTTGTATCACTTTTCACAGGACACACAGAATTGTATGCCGAGTGGCGAGAGAATTTTAAGTTATTACACACAGTACATAAACCTCTCCCCTCCTGCGGGTGATGCGCCGGTCATATCGGCCCAACGCGAGCCGCGCTGGGTGTTGGGGCGACTGAATCGGGAGGACCTCCTGGAGGCCGCCATCGTACAGGCCTGGGCCATTGCGCCGGACAGGCCTGTCGACATAGACGATGAAGCGGCCTGGTTCCGGGAGGCCATGACACGGGTCTGCGATGCGGGTATGCCTAGGGCTCCAGCCTATAATCCGAGGCGTCGGGTCTACTGGTGGAATGCGGAGATCGCGAGGCTGCGTCAAGCCTGCGTGATCACGCACCGCCGGTGGGCTCGACTCCGTAGGAGGCGTAGCCGTACCGCAGATTCGGAGCCCCGACTGGCGGAGCTTCACGAGGGATACAGGGAGGCCCGGAATGCCCTCCGAGCGGAGATCAAGCGGTCTAAGGCCGCTTGTTACCGGGAGCTCCTGGAGACGCTGGAGCGGGACCCATGGGGGCGGCCTTACCTTATGGTAAGAGAAAAGCTGCGCCCCCGGGCCCCTCCGCTGACCCAGGTGCTCGAACCGGCTCTGCTCGGAGGAGTGGTCGACTCCCTGTTCCCGGCGCGAGCGGAACATGTTCCGCCGCAGATGGCTCCGCCGCCTCGGTCGCCTACGGCACCCAGTACGGCGCCCAGTGCGGTGATTGACGACGACGTGCCCGAGGTCACTTGGGTAGAACTAGAGCTGGCGGTGCGAAGGCTGAGGGCCAAGAAGAACACCGCCCCGGGACCCGACGGCATTCCAGGCCGCGCGTGGGTCCTAGCTCTAGGGGAAGACGGTCTCGAACCCCGACTGAGAGGGTTCCTCAGCGCATGCATGGAGCGGGGCCAGTTTCCGAAGATGTGGAAGACGGGGAAGCTGGTCCTCATCCGCAAGAAGGGACGCCCGGCGGACGAGCCGTCCGGGTACCGGCCCATAGTGCTGCTCGACGAGGTGGGCAAGCTCTTTGAAAGAGTAATTGCCAAGCGCCTCGTCGAGCATCTCTCTAGAGTGGGGCCGGACCTGGCGAATACCCAGTTTGGGTTCCGCCGGTGGCGTTCCACTGTGGATGCCATCATGCGTGTGGGGACTCTGGCGGAGGATGCGGTCGCCCGGGGCGAGGTGATGTTGGCGGTGTCCTTGGACATCTCCAACGCCTTCAACACCTTGCCCTGGAGTTGCATCAGGGAGGCACTCGTGTACCACGGTGTGCCTCTCTACCTCCGCCGCATAGTCGGGGCTTACCTAACGGAGAGAGCCGTCGTCTACCCGAGTTCGACCGGAGTCGGTAGGCGTGAGATGTCGTGCGGTGTCCCACAGGGATCGGTCCTGGGGCCGTTACTGTGGAACATCGGTTACGACTGGGTGCTTCGCGGTGACTTCGCGTACGGTGCCACCGTCAAATGTTATGCGGACGACACGCTGGTGACGGTGAGCGGGGCTACGCACCGCGAGGCGACCCTGAGGGCCACGACCGCGGTTGGTCAAGTCGTCGAACGGATCCGGCGGCTGGGTCTCGAGGTGGCTCTGCACAAGTCCGAGGCCATGTTCTTTCATGGTCCTCGGCGCAGGCCAGGCCCGGGAGCCAGCCTTACAGTGGGAGGCACTCCCATCGACATCAAGCCCCAGCTGAAATACCTGGGGCTCGTGCTTGACGGACGATGGGACTTCGGACAACATCTCCGAAGCCTGCGCCCCAAGTTGGTCACCACGGCGAATGCCCTGAGTCGGCTGTTGCCCAACTTGAAGGGCCCAGGGACCTCCTGCAGGAGACTCTACGCGGGTGTCGTGCGGTCCATGGCCCTATATGGGTGCCCTGTGTTGGCGGACACCCTGGGGGCCAGATTCCTGCCTCTACTCCGTACGGCGCAGAGGACGATGGCCTCCAGGGCCATCAGGGGATACCGCACGATATCCTTCGAAGCGGCGAGTCTCCTGGCCGGATCGCCACCGTGGATCCTGGAAGCGAGGGCCCTTTCGGCACTATACCAGTTCCGAAAGGAGGCGCGGGAGCGGGGATTCGATCCCGAGCCCGAGGACATTCGGGCCGAGAAATCCCGGCTCCACCAGGTCATGGTGGCCGAGTGGGAGCGACGACTTGGGCAACCACGCGCAGGGCACGCCGTCATTGCGGCGGTAAGGCCCATCATGGGGGAGTGGCTAGAGAGGCCACACGGGAGCCTCTCGTACCGTCAGACGCAGATGATAACCGGGCACGGTTACTTCGGGCGGTATCTGCATCTGATGGGTATTGAGCCAACGCCCGAGTGCCATCACTGCGACGCGAGCGTGGACTCGGGGCTGCACACGCTCACCGAGTGTCCGGCGTTTGAGACGCCGAGGCGGGAGCTTGTGCAGGCCCTGGGGGTGAGAGTGCTCACGCTCTCCACCCTGCTCGCGGCGATGGTCCGCTGCGCGGATGCGTGGGCGGCCAGCGCCTCTTTCTGCGAGCAGGTCATGCTCGCGAAGGAGACAGCAGAGCGGGCGCGGCGCGGTGAGCGGGAAAGACTCGCTGACATCGCTGCTCGCGCCCGAAGGCGGCTCGGGCGTCGGAGGGCGCTTACAGACCTCCGCCCCCCATGAGCGCGGGCCTGAGGGTGACGGGTGGAGCCACCCGTCACCCTAGCAGAAGCAGGCCACGGCGGCGACGCGCATCGTAGGACGATGCGCGCCTCCCCACACCGGGGTTGAGTCGGGGACGGCGTGGTCCCCACCTCCCGAGGAGGGCCAGACCGAAAGGGATGGCCCTGGGTCAGCCGGGGTGCGAGGGATATGTCGCAAGACAACCTCACCTTCGGCCTAGCACCACGACCCACAGACGGCGTGCGGTTAAGTCGGTTCGAGTCCGACATAACCCACCCCTCCGGCTCCGGAGGGGCGGGTATCCGTGGGGATTTCCCGCACGTAAAAAAAAAAAAAAAAAAAAAACAGTACATAAACCATTTTGTACCGTTTATCTAAAGAATTCGGTAATAAATACGTTTGTGGGTTTTGTAAAATTCTCTGTGTGATGACATTCGCGTAAAATCTTGAACTCGTTACCATGACCTCCACTAACCTATTTCTGAGATGAAAATTATCCTATGTGCCATTCTAGACTATAACCGGTCTCTGTGTAACAAGTTTCATTCACATACGTTCCATTCAATTGTATAATTATAATGTTTGTAAGATTGAAATTATAATGGAAAACGTGGACGCCGGACTCCGAGGTGAAAACTCTGGATGCGAACAGGCCCCCGATTCTGCAAATTTTATGAAATAACAACACCACAGTCATACCACTGACATTACATAAAATGTCATTAAATTTTAGACTTTTTCATTCACTCTACAAGATTGTCATTTAATTTTAGACTTTAAACGTATAGTAGTTAAGTCTAAAGTTGAATGGCATTGGTTACAGTGTCTATGGTACTGCAGTGGTTTTGCCATGATAAAAATAATAGCAGAATCAGGGCCCAGGATTAACGTCAAAATGACAAAGAAAATGATGTTTGTAAGATTATTCGATCAAATATTCAAGAAAGGAAGGATTGCAAACCTTCTAACATTTCGCCACCTTTCTTATTATTTTATACTAGCTTTTGCCCGCGGCTCCACCCGCGTGGATGTCCGTTATCTCGACGAAACATAGCCTATGTCCTTTCTCAAGGTCTAATTTACTCCTATACCAAATTTCATCTAAATCGGTTTAGTGGTTTAGGCGTGAAAGGGAAACATACAGACAGATGGAGTCACTTTCGCATTTATAATATTAGTATGCATTAATTTTGACTATGTGTGGCTGATATGACAATGATGATGAATTTTGTATCAATAAAACATTAACTATACCATTATAAACAATTTCAACTTTTACTATTTACCTGAATGAGTCTTAAAAAAGTTTTTATATTCTTGTGAACAATCTATTGGAAAACAAATCTAATCAAAAGAGCTTCTATAAAGTATACGTATTTTCTTTTCTCAGCATTGAATCGTCTTATACAAAGAAATTACATATAATTCCCGTCTAGATTCCCATAAATTTAGTGCTAGAACTATCAAAGATAATTTAGTTCCTAACAAAATTATGAAGCAGGTTATAAAGAAAGATATTTATGACCACGCTTTGCTTACGTCTTCACACGGAACGTGAGTAACGTTACAGTAAACGTAAGCAATTTATTAAGGTTCGGTAAATAAATCAACTATTAATATCGATACTATGTAAATATACTACTCGATTTTGTTATAAATGAGTCGATCTTTGAGCAAATTTGTGTATGATTTATACAGTTCTAATTCGTTGAGGTGGTTTATAGGAAATAATTTAACTTGATTTTATTAATCTAATTTGTAGTGCATTTTACTATCGTAACAGATTTCAAAAAAGTTCATAAAATTTTGAGTATCTAGTTTGATTGTTTATGTAGATAAAATATTATTAGAAGTAGTTTATTTGTTGATGATTTATACCAATAAAGAACATCGAAAATTCAAATTATAGAAATAATTCAACGATGATTTAGTCCCTTCTTAATCGGCAGGCTGGGACGGACTGGATATGCAAGGCGGAGGATCGCACGAAATGGTGCACATTGGGAGATGCCTAAGTATGTCCAGCGGTGGACTGCAGTGGGCCAATTGATAGCGTCCATAAAACTACAGCTACGTCGCAGTGTCACTAAACTGATGCTTTTTCCTGTCTATAGTTTTTTTTATTTTTATGTAGGACACGTCAATTTGACTTCACCTCGCCTGATGGTAAGCTGAAGGCAAAGTCTCAGAAAAGAGGGTCACCATTACATACACGTGCCATGTTAGCAATGGTGGCACTCAGCTTGACGGCCTCATCAGATGCTTTTTCACGCCCCGCGAATAGTCTACATTGTGCTTTAAAATATTTTGCAATTGCAATGTTTCTGTACATGGTGAGCGTTTTCATTCCCAGGACCGATGCCCAAAACCGCGCGAAGTTGCCTAGAAAAATCCGAAAGGATTATTCTTGCGCAGCGAGACCAGCGGTTATAAGCCATTTATGAATTATCTGAATTATTTCCGTGAAGACCATTTTTACGTAAATCTCAAAAAGTAGAAAATTGCAGTGTTTTAAAGTTTTAGGATTCGTAAACTTACAAAATATACTTTCATTTCATGGACAGTGGGTAAAATGTTGTGGCAACTGTATTTTATTACTTCACCTTGAGAGTAAAAATAAATGCTCAATATTTACCTATTGATTAAATTAACGATGACTCAATGTATTGAAATACCTTCAAAAGTAACCACCTATTTGAAATAAGGAATAGTAGAATTCTTTATGTTTTCTCTTTTCACATATCTTTATTTTAAGGGCAGCTGTTTTCGGTAAGCACTGTGCATCAACGTGTCAAATTCAAGACCCTTGTAAGTGGCCGAATTTTGGGTTGGACATATCTAATACCACTGAACATTGCCATCCGCTCAACGAAGAGACATTGCGTGAGAAAAACTGGTTCTTTAATTAAGTTATTGTATAATGATATGGCGTTTAAAATGAAGGAATGAATGAAATCAATATTTGCTATAATCTAGACTCATGCTATAAAGGGGTATTCTCTGGATCCATTGAACCGATTTTGAAAATTAATTTACCAATTATATCACAATACCACAATATTTATAAATCCCATCCGTACTTTAATATTATAAATGCGAAAGTAACTCTGTCTGTATGTCTGTATGTTACGCTTTCACGCCTTAAACACTTAACCGATTATGATGAAATTTGGTATAGGGGTAGATTGGACCTTGAGAAAAGACATAGGCTATGTTTGGTCGTGATAAACCACCTCCACGCGGGCGGAGCCGCGGGCAAAATCTAGTAAGCTATAATAGAAACCCAAGAAGACGCCGTAATTGACATCTACGTGGGCAGAGCAAGGCATTAAATAATTGCAGAAGAAATATTGTCCATCAGCAACTGGCTCTTAAATATAATCTGTTCTTGAGGATGGTCCTGTCGTGTCACATTGTACTGGGATCGATCTATCATCACTGACAGGACTACTGTAGCCAATAAGCCTGATATAGTGGTGATAGATGGATTAGAGCGCCGCGCAATAATTATCGATATCACCATTACGCATGACGAGAATCTCGTGAAAACCAAAAAAGATAACCAAATAAAATATTAGGATTTGGCTCACGAGGTTGTCGACATGTGGAATGTGGATTTGGCGATTATTGTTCTGATAGTCGTGTCGGTTCACGGACTGATTCCCAAGAGCCTTGTACAACATCTCAAGAGGCTCGCGTTAGACAGTTGGGTCAATTAGCTTGGTCCCTGTACACGATGCCGGTGGAGCTCTATTTTTCATTTTTTTGGATAGATGTTTATATATGTATTTAAAAATATATATTCTTATTTTGTTTTAAAATGAATAAAGAGGAAATAATAATAATATGATTTATTTATTTAATTAACTTGGACTTATTTTGTTAGTAACAATTTTGACTTATAAACTGAGTTAGTACTAATAATTGTTATTGATATGATAAATGACAATGTTCTCAGCTCGGCGCAGGAATGCAACAGGCGCAGCTGAACCGTAACGAAAGACTTGCATAATGATTTATATTTAACGACAACTATTCAAACAAAAATGTTTTCTCAATTTCGGGGCTGAGATAGGAATCGGGAAGGGTTGGTGATCGGTCAATAGCCTTTTGCGATAACATTTTTTTGTTTTAAACAGCAGCTTGTCTACTAGAATACAATATAGAAGTCATTGATAATACTTTAATATTAACAATTACTATTTATTCAAGAACAAAAACACATTTCAGATTTCGGATTTCTTATTCAAATGAAATATATTGATACCATGCAAGCCCACGTGATAAATAATGGGTACCATCATTATATTACCGACATGACACAGTTAGATATATGTAGCGTCTGTAAGCGAGGGTTTATGGATTTAATTACGTATTGTGATAGAGATTTCTGGTGACTATTATTATTATTAAATCTATGCTAAAAAATATTTTTACATAATAGGGTAATATCTTTCTTTGTGCCTTGCTTGTATTTTCACAGATGGACCATAGCTATTAGATGATCGGATGTGCCGGAAAGCGTGCGCGTGGCCTTTCACTGCTGATCAGGTGTTCCAACTCGTAAAATGAGATGGCTTGAATCCCAAAGAACTTGGTGGTGCTACAAAGTCCACTTATTCAAAGACTGGGTGCTTCTATTCGTTTTGCGCCAACAAAGCGTGCCTGCTAGTGGGACAAAATGGAATGTTAATAAAATAAATTGCACCACTAATTGGGTATTTGCCTGTAGTTAAAATAAATTATCTAACTGAACTTATTAAATTAAGAATGGTAAAAGAGCGGTAAAAGATGCATTGGTTCTTATTTTATCGTTTTTATTTATTTGTAATCCTTCACCAAACCTATAATAATAGTTATTGATTTGACTTTTAAATATAATGACGTCACAACAAATTATTTCATACAAGTTTTCTTACCGTTTTGACGTTTAGTAAAAGTAACTAATTTGACTACTCAGTCAAATATCCAATTCCTTTTGGTGGGGTACATTAGCCCCATACATTTTTAATATGTTTGCCCTTCAAAGACCTCTAATATTCAGTCAACATGCTTCTAGTTTACCTTACAGCATACTGGCATAATTTTGAGAACAAATTTCCAGAGGCAAAGCTTTCAAAAGTCAAAATTAACCACAATTCATGTTTTCTACAGAATTATACCTTCCGGTGTTTGCCTCTTTAAAGAAAAATAGCCTCCATTAAGTCAATAATAAGTATTCACTGCCACGCCACGTCTTCAAAGTTTCTGAACAAATATTGAAATCGGACATCTTTTCAAAATATTTTTGTTATTCTCTCCACGCTTTGTTTGTTCTTGAAGTCAGAAAAACATACCTACATACCCACTGATGAACATGCATATTTAAAGTATGTTTTTGACAATCAAGTCATCCAGTAGTACCTAATAAAATATTAGTTTGAATAATGCCGTGTTGGTTACCCATAGCCGATAAAATGGTAGAGACCAGACTGAGATGGTACGGACACGTGATGCGCCATCCTGACGATTATGTTGTAAAAAAGTGCCTATCCTGCGTAATACGCAATCGACAACGAGGAAGATCTCTGGCCACCTGGCGAACGACCGTCCAAAAGGACATGATGGTCATGTCCCTCACCACGGAGGAGACAAAGAACCGAGCTGAGTGGCGCCGCAAGATTACAAAAGCCGACCCCGTGTAACGGGACGTGGCGAGGTCAAAGAAGAAGAATGCCGTGTTGGTTCCCGGCTGAGTAGAATAAGCCCAACCGATTTTTCCCCGTGGGTGGTGTAGAAGGCGATTAAGGATAAGGGTCCTCTATCCAATAGTAAACATTCAACCCATGACACAGTGTCCGCTTGAGGGCAATATTACATACATACATATAATCACGCCTTTATCCCCGGAGGGTTAGGCAGAGGTGAATTAACACCCACATTTCACCAATCTGTATTCGGTCCCACGTAATAGAGGGTGAGCGTATTGCCGTATTCCGGGTACTATTGTTGACTCGAGCCATGCATCTGAGGCTGAGTCTGGGCTGTACATATCTGTCTGATGTTGAAGTTAATCAGCCCTATCCCTTAGTCGCCTTGTACGACACCACATGGGAAGAGAAGGGGTGGCCCAAATTCTACTCTGCCGGGAACCACGCGTGGAATATTACGTGGGACCGAAACTCATAGTTGGCGGAATGTGGATGCTAACACACCTCTACCTACCCTGTATGTATGTATGTATATGTAGTTTCAATAATGAGCGTGGTATAACCACAGATTACCTGTACAATTCCGAGCTTATGATAATCGAGTTCAAAACCAAAGGACGTTTTCAATAATTTAGCATTCTAAATATAAAAAATATGTAAAAATGGCAACGATGATAGTAATTACGATTTCAAAATCATCATCGTGGAACTAGCTGTTGCTCGTCGCTTTGCCGAATCTTTGGAAACTTATTCCAGGGATAAAAGTGGCCAATCTGTTATTCTAGATTAAAATCAACCCTTATATCTAAATTTCGAGCAGAGCTGTTGAATCGTTTGAGTTCTCTTAAGTATAAAAATATCTAAACATCTTGAGAAACTTTCGCATTTTTAATTTTAGTAAGATCATGTTGTTATTTTCACATCTTTATAGATTACTTTAAATTACATTTCTAACTTTGATGAGAAAGTCAAAGTTTTCCATTGCTTATTATATGAGCAAAGATACGAATATTCTTATAGATGTAAATTATTCGAAAAGAAACAGAATTCTAATGGACTAAGAGCCAGTGAACGCCAGACCTACGTCATTTTTTAAAGTCTATAAAAACTCTTTTATAAAAGTCTGACAAGGGTTTATCATCATGTTAAAGTGTTTGTATATGAATGACGCGATTTCTAATAATACTGTGAAGGTAATACCTAAAATCATACTTTATTATTAGGCGAAAATACTTAGATTTTCTTTTTTGAAAACCTAAGTATAGTTCACCTGCCTAAGCCACTATGGCCCAAACTTCATAATGGGTCATCGTTCTTACCTGTGTTGGGAGCATGCGCTGACAAACTTTCAGCTTTTATAAAATGACGTACCTAGTTCACGGGCTCTCAGTCTATAAAATAAGATATTGAAAGAAGGGTTTGGGTACGTCGATGTTTCATACCATGAACAACTGCGGCTCAAATCGTACGTGTAGTGTATTAGACACTTAAATGCTTCGAAATAGATTCCTTAAGTTAGGCGGTTCGTACCATGGTATGATACTTTAGGACTATTTTTGATGTAGCTAGTTAATTTGGGCCTTTATTGTTGACTAATGGTCAAAAGCTAATACATACAAATTAAAATGTATCGACAGACCATATATTTAGATGTTCATTAGTTTTATGCCGTTCAAATATAAATCGACGGTGAAGATCCAAGAAATAAACGTTTTCAACTTCTTCAACAATTGTACTTCCACATTCCTCCAAATCCCCACGGATAAACCGGAACCAGAAAGGGAGATTATGTCGGACTCGAACCAACTAAACCGCACGCCGCCGTCTGTGGGTCGTTGTGCTAGGCCGAAGGTGAGGTTGTCTCACGACATATCCCTCTATCCCTCACACCCCCGCTGACCCAGGACCATTCCTCTCGGTCTGGCTCTCCTCTGGAGTGTACTTATGAAAATTCTTTAAGCAATTCCTATTGCTATAACACATAGTATTGCTAATGATTATACCTCATATTGAGCCGCGACCGATGTGCTTATCGAACATCGCGGTAATGAATGTACAAGTGGGTACTTCGCAGTGGAAAGAGGATTTACATGACAGCATTAATCCGACTACACTTGAAAGGAGATTATTTGACTAACAATTTCCAGTGATTTTATAAATGTAAGTTTAGTTAAGTAGCCAGTAGGTTTCTGTGTATTTAAAAAGACATTTTGAGAGAGGTATTTTCTTTTTTCTTGAGCAATCTGAAGGGGATGACAAATTTATTTCTATCTTCGTATAATACTGTTATAATTAATTAAGTCTTACTGTTTTCGAGATTTCATTTAGAATGAATTAACAGGAATTTACGGACAAAATGTTGAATGATAAATGCAATCCGCAACGAACGATGCTGAACACTAACAATTTTTCAATAATTTTTTTGGAAAACATATTTTCCATTTGCTACGGTGCTGACAGAGTAATCGTGACAAATAAAATGTGTATTTCATTTGTCATTGAACCGGGATCTACGTGTCGCAGATGTAAAGTAGTGTGAACATCCATAATACAGGAGTGCATACACTTTCGAATATAACTCGGTTTAAAAAAACAGTTATTCAGGAAAATGTTACATTAATACCGGAGCAACAAATTCAACATTGCAATTTTCACGTTTAATCTTGTCTGTTATGAACCTTGTTATCCCTTTACTGTTATATACTCGTACTTAGTGTTTAACTATCATTGCGTCAGAGTTTTTCACAACCACTTAGCTTTAAGCGGCAATTATTTCAGGAATTGGTAGATTTATAAACATTAATTTACTAAGTACTAAAACATAAAAATCAAGAGGCGGTAATTTTAGTTTTTTTCGTTATTATACCTACCTACTGTGTTCTCTGTGTCTTTTGATCAATCTAGCACCGGTAGAATAAGTACATAGAAATTGCATCCAGAAGAGGAAAGATACTGTTAGTATTCTAGCTCCTAAAGTTTTTAATATTTTTATAGCTGTCTCCCTGTTATACACTAAGCGATATATTCTAATCTATACCTCTTAGAACGCCCGAATAATTGACTACGAGATAATATGTCTCAGTTTTGTCAAACTTTTTATCTGCATCATTACAAAATTTGCTCGACTTTATTACACTTCGAACTCCTTTAATTTGCCTCTTATTAAATTTCTTGTTCATTCCAAGACAGTTGAACCTAAGGACTTACAGAGTGTCATGGCTGGCATTTATATTTATTACTGTTGACCCTGATATATAAAGGTCAGGTCATAACAGTAGCAGCGCGTGTTGCGTGAGATTAGTAAAATGATAAATTGAGCAACTTATGTGCATTGGTGTGTGGTGTAAGCGGTTTAGTTCCGTGAAAAGACATTATAAAACTATGTGCATGTTTTTTATAGAACATATTATTATATACACCATACATTTTACAATGGAGATCCACAGCAGCTTGCAGGCCACAAAAGATGCTTTTACACGCCCCTCTTAAAAATAATCAGGGCTGCAAGTTCGAATTTGGGTCAAATGCTCTTTACCGTCTTGCTAGGGTTAAAGAACCCGGGTCTGAAGGATGAAAAAAAACACAATACCGTATTTACTTATTTATATTATGGAGGACTAACAGCTAATATTTTCAAAATAATATTAGTGAAGGTACATCACAGAGAGCCATTATAAGTCCTCACTTCTAGTGACACAATAAAAAAAAGACGGGTTGCACTCCGCGAGTGCCGGCAGAAGTGAAAACTTTTTCTTTCTTTGTTTCTTCGTTATATACAGAGAAACAGATAAAAAGAACATACCATACCATACCATACCATACCTATAATGTAGCGCCAATCATAGAACCTATCACAAATTTTCTACTAATTTTCTGTCAGAAGAAATTAATAAATTACAAACAGAAAAATAATTACAAAGTAATAAATTACAAAAGAAAAATAATCACAAAAAGTGTCAGAAGCCCAGGTTCGAACCCGGTACTATCTGAAACATAAGTACTTACAGTCGAAGCGCTAACCGTTAACCTACGGAGTTTCTTATCACATCTTGCAAAATATACAGCCTATGGCTTATGTTGTATGACGTCAGTCGCCGGTTACGGTTCAAAGGTCAAGTGATCCTGACGCGCGAGTTTAACAATTTTTACCCATCCAACGCCGCTAAAGAAGTTTTCACTTCAAAAATTGTTGCGTTATGAGCTGTGTCGTAAAGGTATAGGGCTGTTCTCCATTCTACAGTCAGCATACATGCCAAGCCAAAGTGCCCTCAGGACAACAATAGGCTCGCCCCTTTTACCACCTCTGCCTACCACTTCGGGGATTTACAGGCTTGAGTATATTTATGTATGTATAAACGTTACGATTTAATATCATTCAGACCGTTGACTGAATGGCGCCGAGCCTTAGCAGTTATTTGAACGGCTGATTGATGGCTTAATACTATGTAGGTATCTTACTGTTTCTGAGCACTTAATATGTGAAATCTGAGTACTAATTTCATAAGTTTAGTGCACGGTGGGGGAGAGAGTGATAATATTTCCTATTACTATTTTCATGAGCGCTATCAGAATGATAATTTTATAACCTACACCTACATTATTAATTTTTCTTTTTTGTTACCAACTTATAAATATCTACGAGTAGGTACAACTGTCCTGAAATGCAATAACTTTAATAACAACTGAATAGACTTATCGTATTGACACATTTTCATGCAAAACCTTTAGTTTTCGATTGTCATTGTAGTGGTTGGAAAAATATCTGGCAATTCTGAAGACATCGAGACGTAACATTGAACTATTTGAACTATTACACTATCACACTTCTATTAATAGTATTAATGGAATAAAGCATTATGGTGGCTATACGATGTAACTTGCTATTTTTACTACCCTATCCGAGATAATAAAAAACTGTACTTAATTATTATCTTACGGATATAAAGCCCCAATGCATTTTCCTTGTCACTGTACAGCGGCATTAAGTGCTGTATACTCGTTTATTATGAAACAGCTCGGTGGACCATACATTCTTTGGGTAACGTATCAAAATACCGAAATTGAAAATCCCGAATTTCAAAATCCCGAAGTTCAAAAGCCTGCAAAACTAGATTTTTGGGTGGTTTTGTTTGGATGGTTATAAAAATAATATGTACTTCGTGATTTTGTACTTTTGATACTTTGTCCTTTCGGTATATTGAACATTTGGTCAAACGAACATTCGGGATTTTTAATTTCGGTCTTTCGTACATTCAATTTCATTCAAATTCGATAATATGACCTACAGGATTTTGATATGCTACCATTCTTTGGCCACTAATCCTGTGTAATATTTTATCTCACTCCTTTACTTCTAGCGAGACAGTGACAAATATCTGGTAGGATTACGAATGAAGTAGTACGTCTGGTGATATTAAATAACAGTGAATTAAAAGAGCGCTGACTAAATCGGCGAGTATAAGAAAAATTCGGTAGTATCAAAATTCAATAATATGACATTATGTATACATACATATATATAATCACGCCTTTATCCCCGGAGGGTTAGGCAGTGGTGAATTAACACCCAAATTTCACCAATCTGTATTCGGTCCCACGTAATAGGGGGTGAGCCTATTGCCGTATTCCGGGCACTATTGTTGACTCGAGCCATGCATCTGAGGCTGAGTCTGGGCTGTACATATCTGTCTGATGTTAAAGTTAATCAGCCCTATCCCTTAGTCGCCTTGTACCACAAGGTGGGGCCCAAATTCTACACTGCCGGGCACCAGGCAGCTGGTGAAATATTATTATTACACCTCGTAATATCGTAGTTGTCTTTTATTGACAATTGACTGCTGATTTTATGTAATATATTCCTTTTTTGTGGCAGACAAGCACACGGCCCACCTGATGGAAAGTGGTTACCGTGGCCTATCATATGGACGTGTGCAATACCAGGGACGTCACACTCGCGCTGCCGACCCTGTTAGAACAGGGAGTTGGTGCTGGCAGTGTAGAAGATAAAGCAGGACAAGCCTTAGGTCTTCCCACTGAGAGCACAAAAACTCTCCAGCGAGCACTGGCTACCCTACACAACGTTGGGAACACAACATGTGGTTACTTCCCCAGTCGGACTGCTCAATTGGACGGAAAAACCGTCGTGTCTTACCTACCTATTACCAATATCAGGTTAAGTAAATCTACACCTTTATAAACTTAGAGTAGGTAATAGCTAGTAATTATGACATCTCTCGATACATGATGCCTGTTAAGTTAGTTAAAGTTTAGCGCCGTTTAAACGTACAGTTTTTAACCGTGCATCGGGACCGCGTTTCGCACCGCCGCGCCGGTTCAATCTGTCGGTTTGAACTGCATATCGAACTGTGGTGATATATTGCGGCAGACATTTCACATTCCTGTGTTGTTTAAAAATCGAATCCCATGTTGTATTAGCGTTGGCTCGGTTCGAAGTCGGTTTAGGCTTAGGTCGGCAGAAGACATCGAATATGAGAAAAGAAATATAGGCGAATATATGGACACATATCAGTGATAAAGGAATAATCTTTTTATACCTACTTGGATAGAACTGTGATGCGATGCATGCACGCCAACCGTCAGATCGAACTGTCATTCCCGGCGCGTCGCTAACATTTACACGTTCGTTACGAATTAACAGTTTTGGACTGGCGCGCGGTAAATCCTTCATTCCGAACCTGTACGTGTAAACGGAGCTCTTCGGTGTGTCGTGAGTTTTCTGCCGGTTGGCGTATTCATTTCATACCCTAGGATTTTATACTATCAACTAAGTAGTAAACCCTCCGTCCTGCCCCCCTTCCGATTCAGAATACGAATGTTGAATACCCAGTATTATATTTCCATTTATTTACAACCTTTAGACGACGCTGCTAGCCTTATTGCACTTAAGTATCATAAAGAGCTATCGCCTTCATATAACTCTCTCGAACATGAAAATTCTATCCCGCAATATTTTTAAGTTAATGGCGCCCATATAAATTGCTCTAAGAGCATTTTCACATCGTCCGATATCCGATATCGGAGGAAGTCAAATGTATGACAAATGTATCTCCCTTTCACATTTTCCGGCCCGATATCAGTTATCGGAGCCGACACCACTGTTTTGGCCGGATATCGAATCTCAAAGGGACTAAAACAGCGACTGCAAGCAATGTTCCTTTGACCTTAATGACATTTTCTTAGTTACGTGTCTTTTCACGTTAATTGATGGCGCTGATCACGAATATAAGAAAAAAACTCGATACCATCTCATGTCAATAAGGTCAAAAATTGCTTGCATTTTGTTTACTTTTTCTTCATCCCTAGCATCCCTAACTAGCCTGTGCTTTTGAGCAAAAGGCCGTATCGGGTTGATTTTATCGGATAAATATGTAAACAGCACGGATATCGGATGAATGTGAAAACGCTCTTATGCCTCGTAATTACATTATGTTAATCGATGTAACTGTACTTAATTTTACTCTTTGGAGCCTGGATACTCCCGTGTTCCTTCGATAATTTGTTTTATTTTAACTTTTACAGGAGCGACTACTGTCTAATCCCCCACCGATTCATCAGTCAATCAAAGCGATTCATCAGTCAATCAAAGCGATTCATCAGTCAATCAACAGGTATGTATAAGGCTTGTAGATAAGATTGGTTTACACTATATTACTAGAAGAATTGGCAATTGGGCACATCCCAGTACATTCCATACAGTACTTAATAGTATGACGGTTTAGTTGGTTATAATTTCGGAAATTTTGGCTGTTAGATGATTTTTTACCTAACTTTTTATTTGACTCATCAATTTAACTTCATCTCGCCTGATGGTACGCTGAAGGTAAAGTCAGGAAATAGAGTCATACACCTAAGGTTTAACAATGGTGGCTCACAGCTTGATTGCCTCATCAGATGCTTTTTCACGCCCCGTTTAAAGGATTCGGGACTTTTGGGAGAAGTTAACACGTATGCTGATAAAGACTTGGTTTTTTATAGAATCTAGCGTGGTGCAGACAATTGACAGACCAAATATTTAAAAAAAGATTGGTTTGCACTGTATGCGGGGGACGTCTAGGTCCTGCACGTGTGTCCTGTACAGGTAAGAAAGTTGGACTAATTGAAAGAGCTCTTCGGAATATTCACTATGGTAGAGACAGTAAAATACTGCCAAGGACGCAACATCTCTACGCATCGGCAAAGGTTTGAACTTTTTACATGATTCAACATTTCCCTTAATCTGGCTTTCGAATAAAATTGAATTTATTTAGGATCTGCAACACATCAGAACAAACATCAGACGTGACGTTTCTAGGCAGTTACCTACAGTGAAAAAGGCTAAGTACCAAACGAAATAAGGTGATTTTGTCGTATTGAATTTACTTTGCATCACAAACATTTTCATTTTGCAACGGGTCGTTTGAACCTGAAGTGGCTTAAATTATTTACGTCTTAACCCTTTTTCGATTTAATATACATTGTACAACTGTAACTGGACTGAAAAAACTATTGAATAGTTTAAATGTACTCAGGCAATTTCACTTTGAACTATAATTTACTAGGTTTTGGGTGCGACTTCGCCCGCGTGATGTAATGTATAAGCTACATTATCGTAAAGTTTCTTTAAAATACATTCAGTAGTTTTAACGTGAAAGAGTAACAAACATGCATCCATCCATACTTACAACCTATCGCGTTTAAAATATTAATCTATACTAATATTATAAATGCGAAAGTAACTTTGTCTGTCTGTATGTCTGCATGTTACGTTTTCACGCCTAAACCACTGAACCGATTTTGATGGAATTTTGTATAGGGATAGATTAGACCTTGAGAAAGGACATAGTCTATATTTGGTCGCGATAACCGACATCCACGCGGGCGGAGCCGTGGGCAAAAGCTAGTAGTTATGCCACAGCATATTTCAAATAATTTGCAAATAGATAAAGTAATTAACTTTGTATGTTCATGAATGTAGGTGTTAATTTTTTTATTTGTTAAGTGTGTTTAGCTGAATACTTCATACCTTAAGCCTTTCATAAATATATCGAATAGATTTGTATTCTTGAAACAAAAATATATATTTTTCATGACATGTTTCAAGTTGTTGTGTTTAAAATCAAAAAGATATTTTAATATAAATGAGTTAATATTTTTTGCAAGTCATAAAGAATTTTATTTACTCTTGAATGTAGTAATGTGTGTAAACTTAACATTATAAAAGGGTTATTGTTAGGCGAGGCAAATAATATTTGAATATTAATTCCATTGTACTTATTTATAATACAATTTAATAAAAAAAGCACAATTATTAAAAATTGATTACAGGATAAAAACCCTACTAATAAAAAATCTGAATACCGTTCCCTGTTTCCACACAATAAAGAAACCAACATAACCGCCTAGGAAGCTATAGTATACTTAGGCTAAGTGTAATATGATGGGAATATAGTTAATAGTTAAAACAATATTAGGATACTATATTCTATAAATATCTTAAAAATATTGAATAGAAGCACGATATGCACAATTTACGTGATGCGATTTTCAGCCTACAAGAAAAATAAAATAAAAACACAAAACTGCGTGACAACCTGTTACACGTAGGCAATAATCTTCGTTGTTCCACCGCTTCAAATCGTTAGTCTGAAACTCACCAGTATACCAAAAGCCTACATACTATACAAAATATACGATGCAAAAGCTCTGGTTAGATGAAATATGTAAAATTAGCCATCAATGTTATGGCACGCCTGTCCTGTATATTAACCTGAATAGATAACCAGTAAACGTGTACCTTAAGATAAGACAGGTTTCTTTCAATCGTGAAACATATTCATACTTATTGGTACTATAATGTTAGTATATGGAGAGTACCAATAATGTTAGTATAGTTTTGAAGAAAGGACAACCATTCTATATTTTGTGGGCTGGAACGAATTGAATCAAAGCCGAGTGTTCTCTTACTTTTACTTCCTATTTTTCTTTCTTTTAACCCCTGACTTAACATCTGCAGACAAGCACACGGCCCACCTAATGGAAGGTGGTTACCGTGGCCTATGGACGTGTGCAACACCAGGGGAGTTACACTGTTAACACAGAGAATTTCTGTGCCGTCAGTGTAGAAGACAGCACAAAAGCTCTCCAGTGAGCTCTGGCTACCAAGCTCACCGCTGGGAACACGGCGCTAGGTCATTACGGTCGCGGTATTCTATAGGGCGGAGGGACTTCCCCAGTCGGACTGCTCAATTGGACAGAAATACCAAATCACATTATAAATATGAAAGTTATTGAACACGCTTATTAGATATTTGTTACTCAAGCAACCTCTAGCGGTGGAACGGATTTGACTGGTTGGATGAAATACAAAAAATATATAGTTTGAAATAGTACGTACTTTTTATCTCCGGAAGAAGATTCCATGGGTAGTAGGAGCGGAATCAGCAAGGATGGATCCGCGGGCCACAGTCTGTGACACATAATTTATTTATACTATACTAACGACAACGAATGTGGGATGAGACATAACTATAGAAAGTCAAATTATGATTATAATAACAGACAAAAACTTTGTGTTATTTCTGACCCAAGAAACCTTTAGATAAAAAGGCTCCATTATTAAATCCTAACAAATTACTTATATAAATAATATTTCCTTTCAGTATTATTAACAAACTGGTCTCGAGTTCCTTCGAAACATAAGATTTATTTAGTAACTGATAGTACGGTCAGCGTCCCAGCGATCTTTATGATTTGTTAAAATGATCTTAATAAGGTATTAAGAGCGAAGCGAACAGTTTTTATTGATTTAAATTGTATTATTGTAGGTTAATAGTCGTAGTAGTAGTCAGTAGGCTAATATAATTGATTGATATATACAGTCGACAAAGAAAATACAGTTGCACATTTACACAGAACTTTATGTGTGCAACCGCTCTTTTCTCGAATGTATATAGAAACACCCAGACTAATAACACCAATGGAAATCGAATCAGCGACTCTGACTTAGAAATTAAACGCGCAACCAACACAGGAAGGTCGTTCAGTAAATAATAACACGGATATTTGTTACATTTTATCTTCAAATTTTCGTAATAAAAACTGACACGAGTAATTGAAAATTCACTAACAAATTAAATTTGCTTGTGAAGAGAAAATTCAATCAAATACTCGTATTTTATTATTGGAGTATCCACAGTATTCCCAACGGATACTGTTCCGCCGTGCTAATATTATTTCTAAAGCAAAGTTGTACCTACAGATTTTTGTCATTATTCACGTCGACTCGAGTGGATTCAGTCATGGCGTCCTTATTATTCCTGACTTCGTTTTATTTATTCAGTATTATGTATTGTTCAACATCGTATTGTGTTCCAATCGAAAGTAGTAAAGGTTAGTCTTTTACATTTACGACTATTTTTAAAAGAGAGAAGTGTTTGTATGCCAACTCAATTTCTGCTTATAGCACTTGTTGAGCCATTTCTATTGAATGAACAAATTTTATTTCAAATTATCAATCCAATTAAATTTAAATTCGCAGTGTCTCCTTTGTAATGCCAAGAAAATTGTGAAAATACAATTGTATATCTACTTTTCCTAAATATGTTTATTGTCCCACAATTTTTACCCGTATTCAATAGACGATTGCTTTATCAGAGTTGACAGTATCAATTCCCACTCAGCTTATTGTATTTACAAAATTAGATATTATTTAGATTTAAAAATATTATTTTACATTCAGAATTTATACTAGCTAGCAGTTATTTTGAGAACTCGTACTATTTCTATCTTGTTGCAAGTTTCATAACAGTGTGAAATATAACTTCAACTTCTTCAAATTGACCTCCGCAGAAAATCGACGAAACGTCAAGTAAAAATAAATGTATTATAAAATTATTAATGTCAAGACGCCAATGTGTGATATATAGACTGTTCATAAAAAATACATTTCCAGATTTAAAAAAAGATTTTGAATTCGGTAACTTACACAAAAAATGATTTTCTCACAAATATTTTTGTTCCCTGCTGCTATTGATATACATCTGCTCATCCTCATGAGTATAAAATAAAAGGAACTAATGGTAGATGCTGCAAATTTAAAAAGACAATCATAATGCTATTCCAATTTGGAGATTCTCTTATGCTTTATATACTTGCCCATGGTTGAGTTTCTTTTTATGCTTCCGTCATTTACTTCTCTTATTACTGTCTAACTCCTGATCTTAATTTTTAGGATTTGACATATTTGACAAATTGGAGCCTAGTGCTGAAAATTCAGGTAAAGACAAAAAATAATTTTCCATAGCCTTCAATGAGTTTGATTTTTTATTACATTTATTATGGAACTGCATTGAATGACCGAAGTCTGCTTATACCGGTTGATTTTATAGTAGTTTTTACGCGAAATATTTTGAACACAGGTTTGATAGCAAAATCATCTGGAAATATCGTCTGAAGGAACTTATGAGCACTTCCGAGAACGCTATCCGCTATAGAATCAGAATCTAAAAGTAAAAGCGCTATCGATTCAAAAGAAGAACAAGAATTTGGCGAAAGAAAATTATAAAGCCCATACATTTACCCGTTTACCTGTACATTAATTCCATGCATTATAACTAGTTTTTCGCCAAATTAATACCTACTTACAGTCGATTATACAACTGAAACTATACCCAAAATCTTTCGCTCCGAAACAACTATAAGGTCAGCCGGTATATTTTTTTATATTTTATTTGAAATATTTATCATCTAATGAGTATTTAGATAATACACTCGAGAGCAATGAATCCGGGTCACTCAAAGAATCCAAAAAATCTCGGAAAGTAAGAATGCTAGGTTAATGCAATAAATTGTATTTAATAGACAATTTAATACTCCTTAAATGAAAGTATTAAAACTTCTTAGTTATTGTAAAGTTATATCATAAAAAAATCAAATTTGAAAAGGGAACACTGTCGAAGATGGAACTACGAAATTACAGGATTTGTTTTTGCTTTTGTTTGTAATCTGTCATTTATGTTGGTACATAAACCAGGTTGATAGTGCTCAATATTCATTATTCAAGCTGAAATCATGTCGCTTACACTTGAAGAATGCACCAGAATACTTACATTGGTGGAAACCGGCCGGAGTCAGCGCGATACAGCCAGGACTGTCGGTGTGTCGCTGTCAACAGTACAAAGAGTTCTCCGACGTTACGAAGAAACTGGTTCTAACCTACGCAGACCAGGAACGGGCAGAACTAGGTGTACCACAGCACGAGAAGACCGATACTTGGTGAACACCATGCTTCGAAATCGCTTTCTCACAGGAACTGAACTCACAAATCAGTTTCGACGCCTCGGAGGAAGTAACCCAAGTGCATGGACAGTAAGACGTCGGCTTGCTGAATCTAACTTAAAACCCCTTAGACCTGCAAACGGCCCTAAACTGGAGCGTGGCCATCGTATTTCAAGACTAAGATATGCCCAGAACCACGTAAATTGGAGTATTGAAGATTGGTCGAAAGTTATGTTCTCCGACGAATCAAAATTTATGCTCTACAAGCACGATGGAAGACACAGAGTGTATAGAAGACCAGGGGAAAGATTCAAGCAAGCATGCATCGAAGAAAAAGTAGCCTACGGTGGTGGGTCTGTACTTGTGTGGGCCGGAATTTCCTCTGAAAGTCGCACAGAGCTGGTGATCATAGAAAACGGCTCTTTAACTAGCGTAAGATATGTGGAAGAAATCCTCAACGAACACGTTGGTCCATTTATGGTCAATTTGGGTGAGGATGCTATATTTATGCATGACAATGCCCGACCTCATACAGGTAGGATTGTGAATGACTACCTTCAAGAGATGAACATTACTTGTATGGAGTGGCCAGCGCGCAGCCCGGATATCAACCCGATCGAGCATGCTTGGGACGAGCTAGGGAGATGCGTAAAACAACGAAACCCTCCCCCAATCACGCTTCCTGAGCTCAAAATTGCTCTCACAGAGGAATGGGAGAATATTCCCCAAAATCGTATAAGGAACTTGGTGTACAGCATGCCAAACCGCGTAAACGCAGTAATGGAAGCACGAGGAGGTAATACGAAGTATTGAAATTCAAGAAAATCGTCATAAAGTTCAAAAATTTCATGTTTCCTATTTTTGTTTTAAGGAGAGATCAGCAGTTTTTTTTCTTTATGTAATTTTGTGTAAATAAAATGTATGGTGACTCATATTTTTTTAACTTTCATTTAAGGAGTATTAAATTGTCTATTAAATACAATTTATTGAATTAACCTAGCATTCTTACTTTCCGAGATTTTTTGGATTCTTTGAGTGACCCGGATTCATTGCTCTCGAGTGTATTTGGAATATTTATGGAAAAACTATTTCTACTTGTTCAATGTTTATTTTGCTAAATGTGTACAATAAAACATAAATGATACTAAATTAAATTTAAAACTAGACACTAAAACAAGCTTAGCTAAATAAATGAATTATTTACATACATAATGCGTCGTGAAATACCTCCTCACCTAATCATCCCCGACCAACAAAGTGGAATGGCAACGCTTATCCCATGTGCAAGATAATAATCAGCCCTATAGATATGAGCAGTTTCTGATTTTGCTTGGCTCAGCAAGGCATCCCTATTCACTGAATTGAAGGCATTCCTCTGGTAAAACTTCAAAATGACCCCACTTTCACCGCTGCCAAGCTACGTCGAAAGTGCATGTATGGCAGCCTCACAGCCCCCTTTCGAACCAAAACCGAGTTGAAGGGGCTGGAATGTTGCTGCAAGCTCTGTACTATAGTACTTGCAGCTAATTTTGGCTGCCAAACGCAGTAAGGTACTTCCTACAGCAAGAGCACATAAGTTGGTCCTGTGTAAGATACTTATTATACCTTCGTCCACATTGCCGGAGAGCGTTAGTTTCACTAACGCTGTCAGTTTCTTTAGAAGGGCAGCGCCTGCCTCGCCAACGCTCTGGCAAATTAAATCTTTAAGGTGCTGGGGGGTGAGGCCGTCGAGACTGCCAGCAGATTCACTCCGGAAGGAGCAAGCGGATGTGAAAACGTCATTGGCAGTAACACTGAGAGAGAAATTCTGTCTCAGCATAAGTTGGTTCTGGGAAAGAGAGATCAATTGATGCTAATGGACGCTTACTTTGCAGACCCGCGAGCTTGTCTGGAGAGTAAGGTGCCACCACACCGCTGCTAAAAATTAACCTTGATGCTCGCCTGATATTACCATCCCTTATTTTATTTTTTGTCAATTTATACCTGCTGCATTGAGAGTTGCAGTTATAATTTAATTTTGAATTAGAATGATAAATAAATGTAGAGTTAGAACAGTTTTCTTTAATTTGGGTTGTCAAAGATCTTTGTGTACTACTGTTTTCTACTGTGTAATATTCTGCTGTTCAGTTATTTTATTGACATATTGTTCTTATTGTCAGTTTTCAGGATTCCAGCTCCAATTTTCAGCAATTTGCTTGATTTTTGTGCGCATTTTCGGCAACGTCGTTCCCTTAAGGTTAGTATATTTGAATAGATATTATGTTAAAGTATAATATATTAGGAATATAAAGAAGAAATTGATTAATTCATATTATAATATTTTTCCATAATGTATATTTAAATTACCTACTAAACTTATTTAAATTGTTTTTCTCTTTAGTATACAATTAAAAGCACACGTGGATGTTTTAACATTTGTACTTACATTGTATTGGTATAACGTAATTACAAATCTGGGTATTGTAATTAGCTGTATTTAAGGTATTTTTTCAGTTTACTCCCTAACATATTTTATTCCTGCCTAGGTTTTTAACTCTACTTTTAGATTAACTAGCAAAGAAAACTTGTTATCTAAATGTGTTATATTCATATATTTTATCATCATAGGTAGCCTGTCTCTTCTGCACGGGGTTCAACCTATCATGCTTCTTACCTGTATCAACTACAACATCTCCAACTACAACCTCAGCAGCTACAACTACCACCACAGCAGCTACATCCACAACCTCTGCTTCTACAACTACTACTACGGCTAGTACTACTACTAGCACAACTACTACATCAACTGCTGCTCCAGCAGAAGACGCCTAAACGATTTCTTGGGAACTGCCTTGAGTAAAAAATTTTTCTATGTAATTCTGCTGGACTGACTTGAACACTTGCGTTTTATTAATTCACTACAATTTGAGTTTGTCTTTGCTATCTTTTGTATTATTTATTTTAAGCGTGTAATACATACATCAAAATTATTAAGGAGGTTTTTTTAAAGGGACTGATCAAATTATAATTGAAAAGTAATAAGTTTATCGGAAGTCTAATTCAGGTTCATTGCTTAACCACTTTAACCGAACTTCTGTCCTGTCTATTTTGCTTCTAAATAGCTTATCTACAAGTTTTCGACACATTTCATGTAACTTCGTATTTAAATAGATAATACAATACAATACAAATATTCTTTATGGTACACCAAAAGAAACAAATTTAAAGAAATCAAAACAATTCAATGTACAATGGGCGACCTTATTGCAAACACCTTTCGATGGACAGGAGTGCATAGAAGTCACACAATTTCAACTTGTAGATACGAGTTTAATAAATGAGTAAAAATTTAATAAAACTACACACTTGTACCATAATGTACTATTGTTCTACAAAATAAGAGGCAGTAAAGTATTACAAATAACAGTGAAATTGGCAAGACTTAAACAAAACAGCACGATCATTGATGCGGTTACACTAATGAAGGATAGCTGCCAACAGGCCGATACAAATTGTTGACTTGCGTAAAAGGGACAAAGACAAAAAATAATTTCCATAGTCGCGTTAAAATATTTTTTACGAAACTTTTTAGCTTTATTTTTTGCGTGATTTGTCCTTTAAGCGTATTAATTACGCAACTCGAAACCTGTTACCATCCACGACGTTGCTGTCTAGTTCTTATGTGTTATATCTGCCAATATATCACGAAAAATCAATTATAGACTGTCAATAAATATTACTTACCTTTATATGCGGCACTCTGCTTTATTGAAATACTAACAATTGTATTCAAATTGATTACCTTATTTTGTTAATGGCCATTTAACAACAATTAATTATATACGGCTTGAGTTTTACACATAACGAAGTTATAGTGGATCGAAAATGCTCTTAATCTTTTTTGCTTGACATGGCGAGGGCACTACCGTGCCCCCAGATATCGTTCGGCCGTCGTCCGGTAAACTGTTAGTGAGTGGGCGCCTTTCGAGGTGTCGACGTAACACTGACCGTTAAATATTATCCCGAGAAATTAGGAAGAGAAAGGGTTAAGTTAGGGTTAACTAGTTGTGTTTGATTTCAGTCTCAATATAATATAGTGATGTAATGGATGAAATTCATATTATGCATGACATGATTCATTGAGGTATTGATAGGTTCTGTTAGTTTTAGAGATTCGTATAACAAGAACTTATAAATATTGATTCAAACATAATTAAACTTTATACAAATCAAAAAAAAATACAATTTAATAATACCTACTTACATATGTGCATATATATTGCCTCCAAATTTCATTGCATTTATTAGGTTCATTATAATTTGTAATATAATATTTTCACTTTGTAATTGCTACCCAGTACCTACCTAGTTAATAATTATCGACATCGCAGTCGTTATATTTTCAACTAGCTTTTGCCCATGGCTCCGCCCGCATGGATGTCGGTTATCGCGATCAAACATAGCTTATGTCCTTTCTAAAGTTCTAATTTACTACTATACCAAATTACATCAAAATCGGTTCAGTGGTTTAGGCGTGATAGACGGACAAACAGATACACACTTATACTTTCCAATTTATGATATTAGTATGTATAACCGCTTACACGGTTCTGCAAAATTTACGTTGCGTGTAAAACGGTCACGGGACTCCACGCACCGTACTTCAAATAATTTTCAAGGTGCACCGCAGGTACGGGCTCGTTTGCGCTTTGTAAAGCGACTCTCCGTGGAGCGGGCTGATCTACGTTGATCCTGCCCGTCTGTAGTAGAAGTGAAAACTTCTTTAGCGGCGTTGGATGGGTAAAACGTGTTAAACTCGCGTCAGGATCGCTTGACCTTTGAACCGTAACCGACGACTGACGTCATACAATATTAGCTATTCTATAGACTGTCTATTTTGCAAGATACGATAAATAGCTTCGTAGCTTATCGGTAAACGCTTCGACTGTAAGTCCTTAGGGTTTCAGATAGTACCGGGTTCAAACCTGGCCTTCTGACACTTTATGTGATTATTTTTTCTTTTTGTAATTTATGACTTTTTGTGATGTTTTTTTCTTTTTGTAATTTATAAATTTCTTCTAACAGAAAATTAGCAGAAAATTAGTGATAGGTTCTATGATTGGCGCTATATTAAAGGTATGGTATGGTGGTATGTTCTTTTTATCTTTCTATGTATATAACGAAAAAAGAAAGAAGAGTTTTCACCCAGAGTGCAACCCGTCTTTTTTTTATTACTTTTAAAGGTAAACTTAAAAGTATTAAAAAACGTGAAAAAGTAAGTGAAATCAATTATTTTATAGATAAATAGAAATTTTCATTCAAAATATTACAGTGGTTGCCGAGATGGTAAACTTGATTCATTCTTAAATTAATCACCCTATTTGGTGTGACATACAACACAGTACGCAGATGCTAACATATATATAGATATAAAACAGTACTTTCGCTACAGGTCGTAATAACATTTTAGATGACGCAAAATAAGTCAATTATCCCACTACACCGCCCTTATGCTTACACACCAGTGAACTGATAGCTGAGCTCGTGATCATCACGGTCATTTTATTGACACCATACTTCGCTTCGATGTAACGTGAAATTCCTTTGACAAGTCGTTAAATATGCATTAGATTTTATACGTGTAGTAGGCTCAGTAATGAAGGGAGGACAAGTTATTATAATGAAGTGGAAAAGATTTATCTATTTTATTTTTAGCCATTGGAGGAATAAGTCCTCTGTCCTAGTGAGGCAGAAGACTAAGAACGTTTTCACACTCATCCGACATCCGATATCCGATATCGGAGGAAGACAAGTGTATGAGATATGTATCTCTCTTTCACATTGTCTGGCCCTATATCGGTTATCGGAGATAACACCACTGTTTTTATATCGGGTCACAAAGAGAGTAAAACGGCGACTGCAAGCAATTTTCGGCCTTAATGACATTTTTTTGATTAAAAGAAGAAAAACAACTCATACCATGTCTTGTCAGTAAGTTCACAAATTGCTTGCACCTTTTTTGCTTTTTTTTCAGCATCCCTAAATAGTCTGTGCTTTCGAGCAAATAGCCGTATCGGGCCGATATTATCGGAAAAATGTGAAAACAGTACAAGGTGTCGGCTATCGGATGCCGGCTATCGGCGTCCGACACCGATATCGGATATCGGACGAATGTGAAAACGCTCTAAGACTAGGTAAGCACAAATTTGAATTAGGTATCGTTTAAGATAATAGAACGGTTAACACCGAGTGCAATTCACTGAATAACGTCTAGATAAGTTATTAGTAGTTATAGTTTTAGTGTTATTTTAATTGTTTTCATGGTAGGTACATTCCTAATATGTACTTAGATTATAAAATATAATATGATTGGCTCAATACAGTTAATAAGTCGATTCTATTCGGGGTAGGATGGTGACGGCCGGGTGGTCACCCCTGGCCACCTGTATTTAGACCACAGATGGCGTGTGTTTTAGCCGGTTCAAATTCGATATAGCCCTCCCGCACCAGTTCTATGGACCCGTGGGTTTTGCGATAAAAAAAGGATATGATGGTGAATCCATTCTTCTCACTCGAAGGGGCCGCCTAAGAACCCGGTGCGAGAAGAATGCATTTATGGATAATCTAACATCCCGATAATAATTGAGACCCGAGGTGGTGTGTGATTTTACCACCCTAGTAGGCTGATCGGCTGAGGCAATATCCATGGGAACTGCCGCACGAAAACAAAGTTCTTAATGTTACATAAATAATATAATATACGGATGATGCTGCTAAACTAAAAACAAACAAAAACTAAATGGATATCTAATGTTTGTTTTGAAAATAGAGTGTATATTAAATGTGTTTTGATACAAAGTCGCACCACTACCTTTCACTAAAGCAAAATGCCTGTTGGCTATTTTCCTTTTAACCCACCACACGTTCAACATCTCAGGTAAATTACGCGATCGTTTGCCATTTATTTGACCCGCATCGAAATACCTTTAACATTTACCCTTCAAAATATAGTACAAATAGTATTGATATTTGCTTAATGT
This sequence comes from Eilema caniola, assembly GCA_949126895.1. Classification (NCBI taxonomy): domain Eukaryota; kingdom Metazoa; phylum Arthropoda; class Insecta; order Lepidoptera; family Erebidae; genus Eilema; species Eilema caniola. The sequence goes on from OX421477.1 coordinate 17,523,535, forward strand.
ATACATGTATAAATAAAGTTGGTTTAAACTTCAAATTTAGGTACAGGAAAAAGAGTTTTGACGAACTATAGTGTGAACCATAACGACGGTAAAAAGGAAAAACACTTTAAGCGACACTTTTGTCGAAAATGAGTTACATACATATTCGGAATCAGCGATTTTTTCCGCGTCGATTGGTTTTGGTTTAGTAGCGATCTGACCACTTTGGTGTCGCTTCAAGTAATGGCACTTTTAGGCATATTTTTTCCAGACGCTAAATGAAGTGACACAAAATTGTAGTGAATTTGGTCAAATTACCGCTTCAAGTACCGACTCCATAGTAAGATTGTTATTTGATGTGTTTTTCTTTTTCTGTTTCGGATATCCTAAGTCACTTAAATCGTTTTTCTCCGTCATAGAAAATGCGGTGTAAAGCACTATAGGTGTTTTGGCTCACTCTTGTATTACTAGTGCCGAGTCGCTACATTCGTTTTTCCTTGCTTTCATTGTATCTGTAAGATGGAGTTAATGTGTTTTGCTTTCACGATCATAATGACATATTATGGATTTCAGTATTTTTTGCAATTGCAGAAAGAATCGATAGTGACGGTTAAAGTAACACCATAATTTTTTTTACAGAATCTTTTAAATTAACCGACATCGTCTTTTATTCCCATAACGTCCGTTCATTTAATTTCGTCGACTATCTAAATAAAGACGATTGTCGCTTAAAGTAAACATTGTTTTCAAAATTGTGTACTTAAGTTAACTATTCAAAATCATTCATGTCACTACATGCAATGTATTTTTGTCTCTTTTGTGGAAGTCGCGTAACCTATGTAAGGAAGTGACACGTGACGTGGCGCTTCATTCACCGGTGAACTGTCGTTGCGGCACATACACAGGGGAAGTGCTTAGTGGCATTCCGCTGTCGCAGGGAATTGTTCTGGGTGGTGACCTAAACGGTCATGTGGGTGATAGGTGTAAGGAGTTTAAGCGTGTCCACGGTGGTTTTGGTTACCGTAGCCGTAACCCAGAGGGTGAGCACATTCTCAGAACGTGTGCAGCTACCGACCTTTCAATCGTGAACACGTATTTTCAAAGGAAATCCGAGCACCTTATCACCTACAAGCACGGGGAGCATGCTACCCAGATCGATTTTCTAATCACTAGGAGGCACAGCATCAGCAAGGTAGCAAACTGCAAGGCCATACCCGGGGAGAGTCTCACTACGCAAAATCGTCTCCTTGGCATGGACCTCTGTGTGAAACTCAAAGGCAAGCGTGTGGAGCGAGGCCAACGCAGAATCAGGTGGTGGCTGCTTGATGAAGCCAAGTCCCAGAGTTTCGTCTCCGTTATCGGTGACAAGTGTGCCGATGCTGAAGCCGAATCAGTACAAGATTGCTGGGACAAGTTGCAGGCAGCTATTCTTGAGGCAGGAACGGCCGTGCTCGGCATGTCTAAGGGTAGACGCAAGTGTAACAAGGACACTTGGTGGTGGAACGACACAGTCCAGAGGGAGATCAGGGCGAAGAAAGCCCTCTTTAAAAAGTGGCATGCGTCTAAATCTCCCGAAGACCGCAACGCGTACAAAGATACTAAACGCGTCACTAAGAGAGCCGTAGCCAGGGCCAAACGAGACCACTTGCAACCGCTGTACCACAAGTTGGAATCGTCTGAGGGGTAAAAGCTCATCTATAAGTTGGTGAATTCCAGGCCTAAAGCAGCGCAGTCTATATCCAACGTCTGCTGCATTAAAGACCATGGGGGCTATTTGTTATACGAGGAAGTCGCGGTGAAGGAGAGATGGCGCTCATACTTCCATGAGCTGCTGAATAAGCAGCATAAAGAGGTGCAGTTAACAGACCTCCCTCCAAATCAAGGACTAATGCCACGGATAACGCCTGCAGAAGTCCAGACTGCCATTCGACGCATGAAGGACCGGAATGTCGGACCCGACAATGTCCCGATCGAAACTTGGAAGGCAATGAGTGCCCGTGGTGTGGGCATCCTGACTAATCTTTATAACCGCGTTTTCTCCAGCGGTAAGATCCCGCACCAGTGGCGGCTGAGTATCATAACGCCAGTCTTCACGGGCAAGGGATCGGTGCAGGAGTGTGGCAGCTACCGTGGTCTTAAGATATCCCACACCATGAAGCTCTATGAGCGGATAATCGACACCCGTATCCGACAGGAGAATGCACACTCGGAGTGTCAGTATGGGTTTCGTCCCGGGCTCGGGACCATGGACCCGGTTTTCGCCCTAAGGATTGTCGCGAAGAACACGCCCCTGCACAGCCTATTCCTAGACATGCAGAAGGCCTTCGACTATGTTCCTCGTGCGGTGATCTGGTAGGCATTGCGGTCCAAGGGAATCCCTGAGGCCTACATTGACACCATCCGAGGCATGTATCACGATTCCGGTTCTGTGGTTCGGTCCGCTGTTGGCGACACTAAAACCTTCCCCATCACCGTCAGGGTATACTAAGGATCCGTACTCAGTCCTTACCTGTTCAGCTTGGTGTTAGACGTTTTGTCGGACAGCATCAGAGACTGATGACATTGCTTTGATGGACACAGACAGGAACAGATTGAAGCGACGCGTGAAAGTGTGGAAGGAGGTGCTTGAGAACGGCGGTCTGAAGTCAAATGTGGCGAAGACAGAAAACTTGGTATTAATCTCAACAGATCCCACACCTATCCGCATAGATGATTTGGTCGAGCGCACGGACCAGGTTAAGTACCTGGGATCTGAACTCCACGTGACCGCTGACATCGACCACGACGTCAAGGCACGTATTGCCGCCGCATGGGCCAAGTGGCGGGAAATGACTGGCGTCACATGCCATCTACAAATGCCAACCAGGTTGAAGGGACAGGTCTATGAGACGATCATTAGGCCTGTCTTTTTACACGGCCATGAGGCGTGTTAGAGCGACACAAGCAGGGGCTGCGTGTCACGGAGATTAAAATGCTGCGGGGGGTATGCGGAGTCACACGTAAAGATCGCGTGAGAAGCTCTCGCATCCACGGCAACCTTCATGTCCGTGACATAGTAGATAAAATACAAGAGGGTCGCCTTCGCTGGTGTGGCCACGTCTTACGGCAACAGCCAGGCTACGTGGCTAACAAAAAGTACTGGCTTGACGTCGTGCAGGGTGACATGCGTGCAAATGGTCTCACTACCATGGACGCCCAAGATCGTGCGAAGTGGAGGAGGAAGAGCCGGAAGGCGGACCCTGGGCTCCGAGGCCGGGATGGTGACGGATGCAATCAGGATAAAATCTAAATATCGATAATGATGTTGATGATGATGATGACTAGTAGGTATTCCCCGCTGCGAAGTGTTTGTTCACAGTCACATCAGTCTGGCTCAACATTTCGCAGCGAGTTAAAACTGGGTATAAATATAGTACTAATTGCTCTACAATATTTTAGATGATTTTTCCTCTTTTTAACTATTTTCTAAAAAGAAATTTTGTATTTTGTCCCTGGAATGGGTATTATTTGTACAATTCTAAATCAGTAAGCTTTTAAATCAATAAAGATTATAGTTTATTTATTTTATCCTTAAATTATTGGTTTTCTTTTGGTATCTATCGGTAGCGTAGGAAGGATTACAGTTAAAAATTCAAAATTTAATGATAATTTACTAGTGGTTATTGGGTTTTTCCTTTACTTAATATTTTATGGTTTTGTTGGAAAACTTGTTTTTCCACATCCTTGTGTCTCAGGCTGCATGGCGCATTATTTGTTTTTCCTCCAAGCTAGATCACCCATTGCTTGCCACTTAATGTGTTTTTCCTCGCATTTGTCAAAACACTGGTGTTGTGGTTAATGCGTTTTTCCTTGCGCAGTATTTAATGAAAAAAACTGAAGCGACACATAACTCCTCTTATATTGCTTAGAGATTTTTTGTAAGTTTAATGGAAGAAAGTACCTAAAAAATTAAGAAATTGTTTTTTCGCTGGTTTTTCTAACTTCGAATTAGATATATTTATGATTTTTTTTCGAAAAAAATTAACTTTGATTGGCTCTCCTGTAAAATTCAAAAAATGTCGCTTAAAGTATTTTTCCTTTTTACCGTCGATAAGATGATTGTATGAGAGTTTCGTATTTTCTTTTTATGTATGTATGTGTAAAACATTATTTTCGTATATACTATCATGAAGTCATACGTTGAAACATGACCATGAAAGCTTATTTAAAAATTAAAAAGGAAGACGTTCATTAATGCAATATGAGTTTATTTTGTGATGGGTACACAATCTAAAATATATTACCTACCCAACTATTTAAAAAAGTTGGGTAGGTAATATAGCAAGGTTAGTTTTCTTACTGAATTTGGAAAACATAAAATATAAAGATAGAACAAACATAATATATCTAATAAGAAGCAAGAGTTTATAAAACCTTAATAAATTTTTAATCTCAACTTTATTTTACTTGGAAAGACGCATAATTCGATAATTAGCCTATACTGATGTATAGGCTAATTATCCCTGTATAAAAGAGCTTAGATATACATTATTATACACAACATTGAGCTTGGGAATCATGGCACAGAGGTTACCACGGGGATTAAGCGGTTAGCGTGGTGTAGCAATTTGCTGTATGTATTCCCACAGGTGATCTATTACACACTAGTGAAAATAGAATGGCTGTCATTTACAAATATGTTGATGAATTTGAAGTAATAATATCTATTGCTATTCTTGTGGAATGGCGAGCATAATAAGGCAGTGGCTATAGAAATACTGAGAGATTTTATTTAGCCAAATCTGGTTACATTAGAAATGAAATAGTTCGAATTTTTTAACCGAAATACCAAAGACATCTTGTTTTAACACTGCTGCTACTAGTTTTCCATTGTTCTTCGTCATAGCGCTAATCCCAGTCGCATCCAAAGCTTCATACTTGTAGTCTGGGATCCGCTTTACCAGTTCAACTGCGGATTTGGTATAGGGCTGCGCTCGACCTTGATAGAGATTGTCATTGGTCAAACTGGGTGACGTCACTAGAGCTTGACAAAGACATGCTCTATCAAGGTCGGGCGAAGCGCTGCGCTCGACGATAAATGCTTAGTAAAGAATTTGCACAGCACCCTATAACACGTTTGGGGCCCAAAGTAACCTCACCATCCCGCTAGTCAATGCACCTACTAAACAGCGGACGAGTATCTGGTGCCGGCTTGCCACTCAGGCTTGAGAGATCAGACGACAATCACTCCCCGTATAGCTGATATACTAATAAAAACAAAATGTAAACTTTAGCAACTGGGCAATCGCTATAAGAAAGATAATAATGATTACTTATAGTATTAAAGCTTCTGTAGAAAGGCGAGTACCAAATAAATCCGGGATAATAAACAAGAATATTAACAAATTATCCGAATACCCAAAATGCCCCTGCAAAATACAGCTTAGAGCTAAGTAAGGCTTGGCAGGATCATTTATACCCCAAAATTGTATTACGTTTTTCTTATGTATATTTTTTATGAAGACTTTTCCTGTTAACATGTTTTTATGTCACTTGGGTTTAGATCAAGTTCTTTGGCCAATTTTAATAAAATCTGTCGCAATTAAAATCTGTGGCATTCATGTAATTTATAGTTGTAATTTAAATAATGCTTTTTTAGTTTTAGTCGTGATTATAAATAAATAATAATAAATAAATATTTCACAACATTTCACACAACGCTATCTAAACCCATGGTAAGCATAGCTTAACTAGCTTGTGTTATGGAATCTAGAATGCGGATAAACATACTTATACATAGATATATATATAAATACATACATTCATATTATACATAGAAACACCCAGACTAATGCAAATATACATATTCATGCATACAAATATTTGCACTGAGCGGGGATCGATCCCGCGCCTCCTGCGTAGCGGCCGCGTTCACTATCGCTACGCCACGGAGGCTGCTTGATAACGTCGATCTAATTTAAGAGTTCAAAATAAATAACTTGACTGGATATACAATTATGTTCTGCCTTAGCCTACTCCTTCGGAAATATATGTTTGTATGTTTATCTGCGATTTCGCAAAAATATTAAATAATGCTTATGTATTTAGATTATTTTGTACCCCTCATCGATGACCACCCTCTAAACTGCTCTTTTACACTGATATTATATTAAGATTACAAAAAATACAACACTGATTTATTGCACAACTAATGTAGTTATTTCTCCTAATTTAATGTGAAAGAATAGTCGGTTTCTAACAGACGTCTTTTTAAGTGCTTTTCATCATTTAAACGGACTTTTAGAATCGTGAGACGGGACAATAGACCATTGATGGCGTGTTTGGAATCCCAACAAGACTCTCGGCGTCGAGCTACATCACCTACGCGCCTTTACACTTGTCTTGTTGAATGACCGATGTGTCTCTGACATGGGGTTGCCTCTGATGTTTATAAGGTTAAGAGGCTATCGATTGTATAAAAACAAATCTAAAGAAGGTGCAAGTGTATGGACCTCGAACTCCAAATTTGAAGTTTTGGATGCGATTAAGGTAAAGAGAATAATCTATTGAAAGGAATATATTGAAACTATCTTATGTTAACGGTTACATGAGACACTGTGTATTACTTAATTTGACATAATGTGATTTGAATTTCTTGAATAATAATATTGCTTATCTTTTGCTTCTAATGAGGATGCGACCGTTGCTTTCCATTTCGTTTTTTGGGTGCCGCCTGAAAAACATAATCATGAACAATTTAAGAAGATACGTAATTGGCAACGCTGTAATGGTGACCCTCTTTTCTGAGACTACCTTCAGGTTGGAGGTGAAGTCATAGTAAAAATGTACATACATACATATAACACACCTTTATCGCCGGTGGGTTAGGCAAAGGTGAATATACCCACACCCACATTTCATACGTATTTAAAATCATTGCTTTCGATCCCAGGTAATAGGGGGTGAGCCTATTGCCGTATTCCGGGCACTAAAATATACAATCAAACAAAACTTAAAAGGAAGATAAACCGAACCGCTTATTTCTTTTTTAAATAAGAGGGGTAATTTTAATCTAAATAAATATACCTATTCGAGAATTTAATATTAAATGAAGTACACGTATGAAAATGCTTTTAATATTTGTGTCGCACAACTCTATGTCAGACCTCTGTCAAAAAGACAATAAATAACCCTTCTTGGCAGTCGGGTAAAAATAATTGAGAACGGTGAATACGCCTCCAATAGAGCGCAGCTTTTATGAATTTAATAATAATTATAGAAGGGATGTAATATTGTATTGTAGTTTCAGCAAATATTTAAATACTTACCGCTGGAAGAAATATTTTGGCACAAATTTGTAAAAAATTTGACCGCGTACCACCATGTCACAGAGCACAATAGTGGTTATTGTTCTCTGTGCATCGTGCACTATTGCGAAATACCCTGCTTAATAATCCAAACTCGGTTGGATTGTGTTCAGGGGTCAGTAAGTGCATAGCCGGGCAGGGGAATTGTGGTCATTGTGGCACTAGTAGGACCGGTGGGTATTACGCGGTGCTGCGACGACAATCTTCTTTTCATGAGATCTTCCACTTTTTCTCCTTCTATCAGAATCGTACAGTCCGTCATATTTTCTTCTCTTTCAAAAACCATTACTTTCGTCTTACTTACGTTCACTTTCATGCCTTTGCTTTTTAGAGCGCCATGCATAACATTAACCATCGCCTGTAACTCCTCCACCGATGACGCTAATATAACCTGGTTATCAGCGTATAGGAGGCATTTGACAGTCTAATCACTCATTCTTAATCCACACTTTCAAATCTTTCAGGCAGTTGTCTATGTATAAGTTGAACAGCCCCGGTGAGGCTACACAGCCCTGTCGAACATCTCTCTCGATGTTAAACCAGTCCGTGTAAGCCCCGTTTACCCTGACACAGGCACTGGAACCCTCGTAGAGTGATTTCAATACCCGTATCAAGTTTCTGCTCACCCCATACACAGACAATGTCGACCACAATTCATTCCTCAATACCCTATCATAGGCCTTTTCCAAGTCCACGAAGGCGCAATAGACCTTTTGGCTTTTAGCCAAGAATTTTTCGGCTATGCCTCGCAAGGAAAAGACCTGATCCATGCATCCCATTCCTCTCCTGAATCCCGCTTGTACATCCCATATTTTATTTTCAGTTTCATTCATCACTTTTCCAATCAGGATCTTTGCATACAGTTTGCCGACGATGCTGAGCAAGCTAATGCCTCGGTAGTTTTTGCAGTCCCGCTGTGACCCTATACCTTTGTAGACTGGTACGATGACAGCTTTGCCCCAGTCACCCGGTACAATGCCGCTCCTCCAACAAAGGTTGAACAGGCGGTACAGCTGACTAGCTACTATGCCCTGTCCAGCTTTCAGCATCTCGACTGTCACTCTATCATACCCTGCCGCCTTGCCCAATTTCATTCTATTCAACGCTTCCACAATCTCTACCATCCATCTACTCATCCATGTCCCCGGATGGAACCTCTAACTGCATACTTTTTTTTTCTCAAATAAGCTTTCAAAGTATTCTTCCATCTCTTTAGCGCGCATTCTTCTCCTTTCGAAATACTTCCATCTTGGTTTCTGACTTTGTCCAGTTGCGAGGTCGTGTTTACACCTCTGGCTGTCCTTATGTACATCACAACATGGTACGTGTATGTAATGGTGACCCTCTTTCCTGAGACTTTCCTCAGGCGAGGTGAAGTCAAATTTACGTGTCCTATACCTATATAAAAAAAATAGCGAGGATATTTCCTCATGTTCTTCATAATTTTAAAATTGTCCTCATCATAACCTCATGTCTTCTCCAAACTGCTTATGATACATTCACCTAGGAACCCGGGCACAGATTTTTGCCATTTTCTTCTCCATTCTAGTTGATATTATTCCTCGAATCGGTATTATTAAATTAATCGAAAGTTGTTTTACTGACCTTTGCATCATCATTTGCTCCACCGTCCTTAAATACATTTGGTACTTCAAAATTCTTTACATGTACTGCTGTAGGCCATGCAATATCTCCACCATGTTCTTCATTTCCATCATTATCTTCACCTCCAACTGGGTTTTCTTCAACATTACTTGCTTTATGTCTCAAATGATGACTAGCTGTAATTGTTAAACATTTATTTAATATAAATAAGATTTATTGATTATTCATATAAGTAGACGCTACACACACAGCTAAATCTTCTAAAGATTAGTAGTAAGTATTCAGTTATCATTTTTTAATTCGTCTTATTTCTTAAGTAAAATCTTTCCTTGGAATCTACACACATACATATACACACGCCTATAAATTCCCGAAGGGGTTGACAGAGGTATATTAACGACACCCACATTTCGCCAACTTTGATTTTCGGGCCCACATAATGGGGGTGAGCCTATTGCCATCAAATGGGTACCTACGTAGTTATGTCCTGTATGTTTACTGTCGAATGGAAAACAACCCTGGCCCTTAGTCGCCTTCTACGACATCCAGGGTAGAGATGTGGTGGGCCCTTTCTACTGCGCCTATTTTATGGCAATAAACTTGTCTTTCTTTCAACACGGCAATTCTTAGAATTTCTTAGAAAGTTCTTATTTTTTCGAAGGAATATTCTTTGAAAGATAAAAATAGTTCTCAGAATAAGTGGGCAGGCTTAGCCAAAGCTCTCAGCCGATAGAGAGAGACTAGACTGTAGTAGCTATCGAGTACTTGTTTGGAAAACCCGCACCGCTGAATGAATGGTATGATGTTCGAGAAGTTCCTTACTAATAAGGGATTAATTGAAGTCGAAAGGCAATAGTTTGAGCACTATGATACAAATTATAATACACTTTATGGCAGACTACAATGGCTACATTGGCAACTATGTTCTGTATCAAATTATCTCTGCTTTAATCGAATTGTTGTTTTTATTACGTTAAAATAGGTTAATTAGAATCAGCCACGTTAATGTCACTATTGTTACTCAAATATATGACTTAGTCTTCTGATGCAAATAATGGTTTACGTTTGGTATATTTAAATCTATGACATATTTTCTATAATTTTACGTATTCTACTCAATTCATTACAGTTTGAAGGATTTGATATGAGAAGGTACAGTATAGTTACAGCTTTGAGGCAGCACTCAAAGCAGTTTCTAATAATTAAATTAATAAAAGAACTCTAATATAAAATCCTAATAAAAATTGAAAAGAAAAAACAACAATGCTCAAAGTGGAATCGTCAATGTCAATCTACCGTATATGGCTCCACGATGATGCTCATGATAGAAGATTAACACTACACGCTATAAAACACTTTTTTATACGATGAAGATCTAAAAAAACCATCGTTATATTAAATATCTTTATTATAATTTCGACAGATTTCATAAAAATTACGCAATCGCTACTCTACTGTACGCAGTGAGTTGTGTCGGTGTGCGTTAAACCCTTTATTCCAATACACAAAAGACACAAAGGACAGATAATTCTATTCATAACTGGAAGCAATATTGTGAAAGTAATCAGATCACAGCCACAGTAAGTACAAGCGATGATTAAATTCAACAATATCTTATGCCTACAATGGGGCTTTATTTTTAAGAATGAAGCCTTTTCTAATATTATCAGGGAGATACGAGTATGTTACATGCCGATGTATCTCAGCCCCCTACACCGCGACGATGCATCCAACCTTTACAGCGCATGGAAACCGCGAGGTGCTGAGTCAACAAAATTGGGCAACGCTTCGCGCTAAATCGAACGACATGAACGTCACGCCACGATATGTCGCAACAATATGCATAAAATTTTTAGTACCATAATTTTGGGGATCATTCTTGGTACAACAATCGACCAATTATCACTCCCATGTAATTTTAATGTAGTTATATTGAATTTTATAAGTATTTGGTTTCTTTTTGCATCCTCTGGATTCAATTTCTATAATTGGTAGTCATATTTAGCATGTGAAAATGACAAATATTTCGATGAACACCCACCGCATAGCCGCATAACAAATAACACAAAATGGCGTGTGATTCCACCTTTCAGGGTCACATTTATCCGATCACAGTTACTTTCAGTGAGTGACAGCGTAAATGTATTTTTAGTACCATAATTTTGGGGATCATTCTTGGTACAACAATCGACCAATTATCACTCCCATGTAATTTTAATGTAGTTATATTGAATTTTATAAGTATTTGGTTTCTTTTTGCATCCTCTGGATTCAATTTCTATAATTGGTAGTCATATTTAGCATGTGAAAATGACAAATATTTCGATGAACACCCACCGCATAGCCGCATAACAAATAACACAAAATGGCGTGTGATTCCACCTTTCAGGGTCACATTTATCCGATCACAGTTACTTTCAGTGAGTGACAGCGTAAATGTATCCGTTGCCAGAAAAGTTTGTTAATGAGCGGGAATACTGTCCTTCAGAAGTCCAATGTCTTTGAAACTCTTTTGTGAACATTTCGTATCAACTTTCTTATGTTTATGTTTTGCTTTTAATGGTTTTACTAGGTAATCAGGACCAAGGCTGATATTTTAAGTTTTTTGGATGACACGTCAATATGACTTCACCGCACCTAAGCAGAACACTAACTCTCAAGAAAGAGCCTTGCAGAGTCGGCTGCACGAGTGTGGCCCCCCTGGTGTTACACACGTTCATAGGCCACGGTAACCACTTTTTCCATCAGGTGTGCTTGTCTGCCACTTGTTTGTATAAAAAAATACTATAGGTCTCTTCTATGTTAACCAATAGTAATCCGCCGTCTTCTCACTTTAAGACAACGTTTGAAACTCACTGTTACGTGCGAGAAATCCCGACGCCGGAGGGGGAGGTTATGTCGGACTAGAACCGGCTAAACCGCACGCCGTCTGTGGGTCGTAGTGCTAAGCTGAAGGTGAGGTTGTCATGCGACATATTCCTTGCACCCCGGCTGACCCAGGGCCATCCCTCTCGGTTTGGCCCTCCTCGGAATGGGGGAACAAGCGGTCCCCACCTCGTCCCTGGTGTGGAGTGGTGCGCATCGTCCGACGATGCGCACCGCCGCCGTGGCCTGCTTCTGCTAAGGTGACGGGCGGCTCCACTCGGCACCCTCAGGCCCGCGCTCATGGGGGGCGGAGGTCAGTCTGCGCCCTCCGACGCCCGAGCAGCCTACGAGGAATATGCCATAGCTATAATTTGATATGGAAATAGTGTTTGAACTCAAAAATATTTTTCAAATTTTGTAAAAAAAAATTATTGTTGAATGAACAAAACAATTTTAAAAATACATAAAAAATATATTAAAATCTGTAAAAAATATATAAAAATAAATAAAATATTTATCTTAAATATATTTTGAATGACTAACTTTAGGCCGATTTTCATGTATATTTCATATATTTTAGATACATTCAAAATATATCATATAAGACAAAAAACATAGCTATAAATATTAAAAAAAATGCCTGCTTGCCTTCGTTTAGGTGCTCCTTGCGTTTCTCCGCATCGATGTCGCTGTGGAGAAGAAGTTGGTAGCCTTGGACACCATGGTCTCTCATGCAGTAGGAGCGCGGGACGGCTTTCACGGCACGCGTACATCAATGACATAATCCGTCGGGCTCTTGTCACCGCCGGGGTTCCAGCCGTTTTAGAACCTGCTGGTCTGGTGCGCGATGATGGCAAGAGGCCGGATGGAATGTCTTTGGTGCCTTGGAAGATGGGAAGGCATTTGGTGTGGGATGCAACATGTGCTGACACCCTTGCGCCTTCACATCTTCCAGGGACTGGGGACTGTGCCTGCGCTGCTGCTGCTTCGGCAGAGACCCTCAAACGGCGCAAATATCGTAGTTTAAGTGATAATTACATATTTGAGCCGTTTGGGGTCGAGACGCTGGGATCATGGGGTCCAAGTGCCCGTCTATTATTTAAAGATATTTCCAAACGGTTAATAGACGCTACCCGTGACCAGAGGGCTGGTTTATTCCTTGCGCAAAGGATCAGTATTGCCATTCAACGTGGCAATGCTGCCAGCCTTCTGGCCACCCTCCCAGTTGACATCGATGGTGAGGAATTCTTTGACGCCTGAACCTGCTGGTTTGTATATATTATGTACTTATTGTTTTTATATTTTTTTATTTAAATAATTCTAATGTACATATTGTAAATAATTATTGTTAATAAAATTTCTTGCAATATAATTTAAGATATATATTTTATTTACATTTATAAATTTTTATAGATTTTTAATATATTTTTATGTATTTTTAATTTCTTTTTATCATGGGAGTAACTAAATTTGTTTGTGCAAAACACAGGAGATAATTATTTTTTAATCTTGTACTAAAAATCGTTCAATTTTTATCTTTAGGTTATGTTACGTTAAGCATACTATTTTTTAAAGAAAATATTACTATTTTTATGTTTGAGTTAATTGAAACAGATAAAAATAGAGATAGTAGACTTTTAGTTTTGCCGGAAATCGAGAAATACCGTTTTTTACCCTTAAAACTCACCCCCATCCCTTTCCCGACCTCAGATCGCCCGTAATTTATTTTTCCTTTCATTTTTATAATATTCCCCTCCTTTTCTAATGGGTTTCATCCTACTATTTTTTTTTTTCACTTTTTATTATTTTTAAAGGCTTCTACCCTGTTCTATAGCTTGATTGTAGGCGTATGTAAATATTATTTTACATGTTTTACCCTTCGCATTACAGTTGACTTTAAGTCTCTCAAAATAAAATAAGTACTATGTATATTATTGTAACACAACTGGAACTCATTTAAACTTGGTGAAGGTTTTATTTTGGAATACCAGCTTCTTTCACAAGTTAGATTTTATTAAATTAGCCTCCACATTATTGAAGAAGGTTATGTAAATTTTACTGGGTAATATGAAAATTACAAACCATATAAACTCGTATTCTCTTCTTTTATATAGGGCACGTCAATATGACTTCATCTCTTCTTAACAGTAATATTTTAAATAGGTGTTACTGGAATTCAAATCCTATTTCTAAAACCTATGGGAACCTAGCAGCCTATGTATTTATCCAAGCTCTAATCTATCTTTGTACCAACGTTAAAATGGTATATACCATTTGTATGGTATTTACCACTACAAGTGTAAAGTTGGTGAATACCGCTGAGGTGCCATTGAGACCCGAGCCGTCAGATGAGGGTTTTAAGAGAGCCGAGGACAGTAATCATTAATACACACGTGTATTATACGATGTTTTTCAATGGCTTTTTCAATGGTCACGCCGAGTATGTTAAGAAAATACTAGGTGTGACCAGATTATCTTAAAAAATGACCATTTTCCAATGGTTACAGAATAAATTAATACTGATACAGAAAATATATTCTGATAATCCAGAGCTTTAAAGAAAGCGTATATTATACAGTGGACCACATTGACGCACACACTCTCACGTATTATTGTGATGAATAGCGCAATAAAATTGAAGGAGAGGCCGCGACACTGGAATCCTAATGTGGAGGCTTGCTTGTACTAAACTAAGCCTGAAGGTATAAACAATACTTCTTATTTATCTCTATATTTTTAGAAGCTAACCTTTCGATTCCGAATATTATAATATGTATGTAGGTTGATAACAGTTTACTCAGCAATCACGTACCTGCTGGTAACTTTCGTTCATATAGAATAGTTATAAGTTACATGGAAATAGAAAAACTCAACACAAGCATTCCAAAATTCCATCTCTTTTTCTACAAAATTTCAAGCTGCGTTAGTTAACGAAAAGGAAAAAAGGAGAGATTTTTAATACTCTTCTCCCATTTCCATCTGCTGCAAGTAATACGTGAATTATATCTAACTCTGGTTATAATGAAGGGTATGGAATCACTAACAGTCAGTTGAAAGAGATTATTTATCTCCATTATTCAAGTTTTAGTCCAAGAGTGACTTTACGTTTTTCATTTTAAAGACACGCTATTTCGTTTTTAAGTAATAATCTTTAATGTATAGGTGTTGAAGTAAATGCTTCTATAGAAAGAACCCAGACGTTTTAATGCGGTAAGCTTTTCATAGTCGCTTTTCATAAGTAGCGAGGTCATAATCACTATTATCCTATGATTAAAAATTGTTATCGGTTAGGCCAGACAGCATGTAAGCTACGCGTGGCTTATCACATCACTAGTAGTATACGCTATATACGTACAGTTTAGTTACTTTCTAAAAGGTAACGTATAGTTTAGTTACTTTCGCGTTTACTCATTAAACTTCAACTTTATTTCTTCTACTCTTTTACAGGCAAGAAAACTGTTTATAGTTATGAGCCAACTACAAACCAATAAGTTAATAGTTTTGTTCGACTTAACCATCGTAATGTAAACCAAAGTCCTAATGTTTAAACTGCCAGTCTTAGGACAATGTTAACCCTTTTATAACTCCTTTCCTGTAAATTATTTATATATACGTACAATTATATGCAAAAGATTTCTTCTTACATATTCTTGACAAAGGTTGCCCCACTTTGTTTAATGTTGAACATCGGTATCAACGAATTGGAATACATGGAAACAACTTGAACCAATGGTATATCAAATATCTGTGATTGTTTTCTTTCGTTATTCACATGAAATAAACGTTTATTCTGAACTAAATAATGATGCTTGTTTTCAGTTTGAACGTATTTAGATCGAATTTCACGAGTACAAACAATTACAAACAAGTTCAACTAATCCCATTCAAACTCTGCATGAAGTATTTTTTAACTAAGTAGAAATGTCTCCTAGATAAAGTAAATTGTGTTTTAATTTATTACTTTAGAACTAAAATTATAAGGGTTACAGTTTTGAAAATAAATTAATATCAATTTGTTGAGACATGATCACGGTTACCTACTATTAATATTGAAACCGATTCTAAGCTTATGTTCTGTTTCTGCTTTTAGTTTCTAAGTTCTGCAGAGCATAGAACTAATTATTTCTAAGATATTTCTTCTACTTGATAACTTATTTATAAAAAACAATAAATGACTACACTCATATTTTGTTTTTTTATACATAGTTTTGGGGACGACAGAAACAGGATAGACGGCCAAGAGGTATATGGTGGCCTAATATTTGTACCGCTGGCGCTTCTGTCGTGCGGTGAGTGGACTGTATGTAGATCTTGATGCTGGCGGGTGGACGAAGGTGCCGATGGGAGCGTGGATTCTGAACTGCTTGCGGCTTGATGAATGATGATCTGCAGAAGGGTACTTCAACTTCAAGGGTCTTTCCAGTGAAACAGCGATTTCTTTCTTCTTGTTTTTAATAGAGGTTTTTTCTCTAAGGCTGCTGGTTCCGGACTGAATTCGGGAGGAAAAATGACCGGCTTATATAGGGTACTCTGACCAATCAGAGCCCTTTGGATTCTACCTACAAACTGCTTTAGCCAATCAGCGGCTTTGTTTACATTGCCTATTTTATTTTTCCTCACGGATTCTATATTTTACAATTTCATCTTATAGATAATACCTTATATTTACTTAATAACATAAATTTAACAATAAAAACATTAGTTTAGACCTTAAAAATTATAAAAATAGCTATCGGCTCTCGTTACGGTAAAGTTCTACAGTAGCTAAGCTTCGTGGCGCGTTCTGCGTAGGTGGCGCCGCCAAGCGGAAATGATTGGAGACTCATTTGGGAATTTTTATTCACTTAAATCTAATCACAAAACTTATAACTTATCCTTATGAACTATTTACAAATTACAAGTACGTCGTCGCTAATATATCCTTATGAACTATTTACAAATTACAAGTACGTCGTCGCTAATATTCTCCCCCACGGTGCGTGGCACTGCATCCTCGGGCAGCGACGATGTGGCAGGTACCAGCGTGATGACTCGACGTGTCGGCCGTCGGAGTACTCCACCCGAAGTCCGCACGTCCAATATCCTAGTTCTTCCGTCTGGTCCTGGATACACCTTGATGACCTCGCCTCGGAGCCACGAATTTCTCGGCAGCGTCGCGTCGACTATGAGCACGATGTCGCCTATCTTCGGATCGTTAGTTTCCTTACCCTCTATCTTTCTAGGCATCAAGAGGGGTAAGTACTCTTTGATCCATCTCTTCCAGAAGTGGTCCGCTAGCCTTTGCGTAGTTTTCCAGCTGGGTCTTCCTATCAACTCGGTGTCGTTGAACTCGCCGGGTGCTGACATGCCGCATGACCTACCCAACAAGAAGTGGTTGGGGGTCAAACTTTCCTCTTCAGTGGGGTCCATGCTGACGGGGGTGAGGGGTCTTGAATTGACGGTGTGCTCCACCTCGGTTAGGAGCGTGTGAAGCACTTCTTCTGGCGGTGACTTCTCTTCGAGGACCGCTGCTAACGCCGTTTTGACTGATCTTACGAGTCTCTCCCAGGCACCTCCCATGTTCGGACAACCAGGAGGGATGAACTTCCAGGTGATCCCTCTCTCTTGTGTGGCTTGCTGCAGCTCTTTGTTCGCCCCGACGAAGTTCGTACCGTTGTCGCTGAAGATTGTCTTCGGGGTTCCTCTTCTTGCTGCCATCCGTCGGAGTGCCACGAACGTCTTGAATTTTCTAGGTTCTGAGTTGATCCATTGTAGTACAGTGCTGGAGTCGGTCCAGTATATTGTCTTTGATGCTTCGAGCTCCATCTCTTCTTTGATCGACGCCGCCATCCTACTACCAAGCAAGGCCGCTTGCAATTCAAGCCTTGGGATAGACACTGGCTTCGTAGGCGCGACTCTGGCTCTGCCGGCGATCATAGAGACGTGGACTCGTCCACCGGGCTCGGTTGTCCTCCAATAGACGACTGCTGCATAGGCTTCTTCGCTTGCATCGGTAAATGTATGCAGCTGTCCGCTTCGACTGCACGGTGAGATGCACCTCGGGATCTTCAAACTTGATAATGTTGATACATCTTCTAGGTATCTTCGCCAGGCTGCTTCTTGTTTTTCACTTATAGCTTCGTCCCAGTCCGTCTTAGTACGCCAGATTTCTTGAATCAATTTCTTTCCTTGTATTAATACTGGCGCGGCGAATCCCAATGGGTCGAATGTAGACATAACGGCGCTCGTGACTTCTCTCTTGGTCGGAGTCCGTTGCCCATTCAGCAGCTCTTCTGGCGTGTTGCGTAGCCCAATGTTGAAGGCTAATGCGTCTTCTTTAACCAGCCATCTTAGACCGAGAGTCTTCTCTTCTTTCGCGAGTGGCAGTGAATCTTCTTTATTTGCTTCTTCTATGTCAGGCAACGCAGTCGCGTAGTTACTGGCCCAGCCCTTGAGATGAAAACTTGCTCTTGCATGGATTTCTTTAACTTGCTCGGCTATCTTCTTTGCTTCTTGGGTCGACTCGAAGCTCTGGAGATAGTCGTCCATGTAATGGTTTCGGCTGATGGCTTTCACTGCTTCGGGTCGAGTCTCTTTGAAGTCTTCTGCGTTCTTGTTCATGACGTATATCGCCGTCGCCGGCGATGACGCTGCTCCAAAGATGACTGACGTCATACGATATTCTTCTGGCTTGCCTGTCCTCTTCTCACCTCGCCACAGGAACCGTAGGCTGTCCCGATCCTCTTCTCTAATCTTGATACGAAGAAACATGTCTTGAATGTCAGCCATGATTGCCACTGGACCTTCTCTGAAGCGCAGCAACACCCCAAACAATGACTGGAGTAGGTCTGGGCCTGGTAGCAGCACGTCGTTGAGGCTCTTTCCGTCGTACTTGGCGGCTGCATCGAAGACTATTCTTGGTTTCTTCTTGATCGGGTGTATCACGGCGAAGTGAGGTAGGTAGAAGGTTCTACCTTCACTGACGACGTTTGAAATCTTCTCTGCATAACCTTTTTCAATGAGGTTCTTGATCTGCATCTCGTAGGACTGCTTGACCTCGCTGTCTCGATCTAACTTCTTTTCTACGTTCATCAAGCGTCGTAGAGCTTGATTGTAGTTGTTAGGTAGGGACTCATCTTCGCTCCTCCACAGTAGGCCTATCTCGAACTGACCGCTGGGAAGTTGTTTCGTTGTCCTCTCGAGGATTTCCAGGGCTCTTCTGTCGCTGTCGTTCGTTGGCAGCTTGTTCTGAATTCCAAGTGATTCTAGTTGGAAATGCTCTCGGATGACGTCTTCCATGGCTTCATCTGCTGTCTTGGCTCTGCCGTAGTGGATGAAGTGTACCGCAGCGCTGGAACCCGTTTCACACCCATGTAGCACCCACCCTAGACTAGTGAGTGAGGCTACGGGCTCGGATGGTTTTCCTTTCTTCAATCTTCTTGTGACGATAAGGCCCCAGTTATCTTGACCTATCAACATCTTCGGTTTCTCGGTTGTGTAGAGAAGTTGATCTTCAATCTTCTTTAAATGCTGGCAGCTGGTAATAGTGTCCTTCTTTATTCTTTGTTCTGACAGGTTGAGATCGTCGATGGTTCTTGCAGTGATATTCTTCTTGTCTCTTCTGAAGGCACCTTTAATCTTCAGTTGTGTCTTCTGGGAATCCTTGATGATCTTTGTACTGACTGTTTCAATAGTTAGCGTTTCTGTCTTGCCCTCAGCTCCGATCGTCTCTGCCACCGCCTGGTCTAGAAGCGTGATGGTTGAGCCTTCATCCAGCAGCGCCAGCACCCGAGCTTGCCCTTTCGGCCCGTAGATGTCGACTGGCACGATCTTCAGGTATGCTTTTTCTCCACTGATGGTGTTGTGGATGGAGGCGACCTTCCCTTCTGATGAGCTTCCTTCTTCTTTCTTCTCAAATGGTTTCGGCGGCTTGTCGGAGTGTAAGATAGTGTGATGCCATCTTCCACATTTCTTGCAGTTTGGAGCTCTACAGTTGGTTCTCGAATGCTGGAACCGTAGACACTTGAAGCACGTTCTAGCTTTCTTCACTATTTCCCATTTTTCATCAATGTTTGCTTCTTTCAGCTTCTTGCATTCTATCAGGAAATGCTCTTCTTGACATATGGGACAACTCTTCTTGAACTTCTCTCGTTTAGTTTCATGTGAAGACTCTCCTTGAATCGTATGCACGGGTCTTCTTGTACCCCTCTTCTGGTCTGAAGGCTCTTCAATTGGGGCAAAGTCACCGCACATGTCTGCTTCTACTTCTAAAAATTCTTCAATGAGTAGTAGCTCTTGTAAGTCTTCCTCCCTTCGGCTTCTATGGTAGGCGAACCATCTGAATTTCATAGCTGGAGGCATCTTCTCAATGATAGCTTTCAATGTTTCAGGAGAGCTGAGATACTGCGGCTTCTTCAAGGCTTTGATTGTTTGAACGGCGTTCTTGACTTTGCTTGCAAACTTACAGATGTCGCTTGGGTTTTCAGCGACTTTAGGTAGGCTCTTGAACTTCTCTAATTCCGCCAGTGCTAGTGCCCCAGGTCTTCCAAATCTTGATTCCAGCGCCTTGAGTACTTCGTAGGGATCTTCAGCGGTGAACAGTAGGCTCTGGACAGCTTCCTTTGCTCTTCCCTGGATCGCTCTTCTGAAGCGTGCCATGTTCTGTATGTTAGAGAACGAGGCAGCTGTGTCTTCGAAGGTCCTCTTGAACGCCAACCATTCTTCACAGGAACCGTTGAAGTGAGGAAGTTCAACCATCTTTGATGACATTGTTTCATGCGACTTCTGAGAAATCTCTTTAATAGCTTGAGCTAACTCCTGGATGTCGCTCTTCTTTTCTTCACGTTCAGGAGACTTTCTTTCTTCGGTGGGCCCGACCCCTGTCTCGACGACCCATTTTTCAACTTGGGTTATTTCGTACGACTCTTCTCCAGCATCTTCTTCTGATTCTGCGGCGATGAGTTCCAGCTTAGCCCGAGCTACCTTGGATCGCGCCTCGGCTAGCTCGAGCTCCCGTAGTGCCAACGCCATCTTCGCTTGCACTTCTGCTCTCTTCCTATGCGACGAGCGGGACGGTGTGTCCGTGTTGCGGGTCGACTTCTTAGGGTGAGGCCGCTGCAGACTGTCTTCATACTTCGATGTCGGTGCGCTTGCTTCGTCCCGACGTGAAGTGACACTTCGCTGACTGTCTTGCAACGTTGTATGGCTGGCTGTGATGGTACTCTGCTCCTCAGAATCTTCAAATTCCTCTTCAATGATGCTGGGCGGAGGCGCCGTGCGAGTCGGCTCCCCTTGCGCAGACTCCAGTCTTGACCCATCGAATGATTGTAGTCTTGCTTGCTTCTGAATCAGCGGAACTGGCTTTTTTCTGCTTACTGTACTTGCGGACCCCGTAGTACCCGTGGTCGATGAACCGGTGCTCGTCGTGGCGGTGCTCGCTTCACTCGGCGTATTCATGCTCCAGTCCGACGAGGTGGTTTCTTCTGAAGTCTTCGATTGTTCTGATCCTGCTCTTGTGGTTGGCATCTTCTATTCTTCAAATCTTGACCCAATCCGGCTATCGATGGACCAAAAAATGTTGGGGACGACAGAAACAGGATAGACGGCCAAGAGGTATATGGTGGCCTAATATTTGTACCGCTGGCGCTTCTGTCGTGCGGTGAGTGGATTTTATTAGAGGTTTTTTCTCTAAGGCTGCTGGTTCCGGACTGAATTCGGGAGGAAAAATGACCGGCTTATATAGGGTACTCTGACCAATCAGAGCCCTTTGGATTCTACCTACAAACTGCTTTAGCCAATCAGCGGCTTTGTTTACATTGCCTATTTTATTTTTCCTCACGGATTCTATATTTTACAATTTCATCTTATAGATAATACCTTATATTTACTTAATAACATAAATTTAACAATAAAAACATTAGTTTAGACCTTAAAAATTATAAAAATAGCTATCGGCTCTCGTTACGGTAAAGTTCTACAGTAGCTAAGCTTCGTGGCGCGTTCTGCGTAGGTGGCGCCGCCAAGCGAAAATGATTGGAGACTCATTTGGGAATTTTTATTCACTTAAATCTAATCACAAAACTTATAACTTATCCTTATGAACTATTTACAAATTACAAGTACGTCGTCGCTAATATATCCTTATGAACTATTTACAAATTACAAGTACGTCGTCGCTAATACATAGGTTGTACAATCAACTTGACAGAAGAAAAATTAAAAATAATTGGTGACCGGGAATAGATTTGATGGGACACGACGTCGCTTATTTGGGGATAAGAAGGAGATAGTGATTGTTCCTGTCTAAAGAAACATGAATACTGGGTTTACCCCGCGTAGAGAGCTGTGACCTCAATGGTAGGAACTTGAAATTTCATCGAAATTAAAATGCAGTTAGTCATAGTCCGTTTTTTTTAATTCAAATTGTATATTGACAGCTGCAAATGTCGAATTGTGAAATAATGATACCAGATTTTAGTGCTTAGTGACGTGCTCGAAACTATCGACATTGTTTGTGGCCTAGATACAAGTAAATAAATAAATAAATATTCCACAACATTTCACACAACGCTATCTAGATCCATGGTAAGCATAATTTAACTAGTTTGTATTGTGAAATCTAGAATGCGCATAAACATACTTAGATACTTTTTTTGTTGTTAATATATACATAATATACATAGAAACAGCCAGACCAATGCAAATATACATATTCATGCATACAAATATTTGCACTGAGCGGGGATCGAACCCGCGCCTCCTGCGTATCGACCGCGTTCACTACTACCGCCACGTCACAGAGGGTTTGGCTTTATTATATTTTAAAAAAAAACTTAAACTTATACGGTCTTAATAATAAACTTGGACAAACTTTAGTCCCAGACTAGACAAGAATTAAGATAGTCCATCCTTATTCATTATTTAATGAGGAATAAGGATATACTATCTTAATCCTTGTCTAGTCTCGGACTGGAGTTAGTCCAAGTTTATTAATATAGGGGATAAAGTTTTTTTTAGTTTCGTACACTATCTATATAAGCTAACTATAAAATAACCTACACGAATCTGTATTCAATTTAATTTATCGACAACTTTCGATACTAGTGGCACGTAACTAGTTTTTAATTGTAATAAATCGGCAACACTGGTAATGACATTTCACTATCTGAAATTAAAAAAAAAACAGACTATATATTTATCACTCACCAGATACCACGGTCAAGATAAACAAAATCACAAGTAAAATAGACATTGCGAACTTCATTATGATTTAACTCCACAACAGTAACAATAACAGGCGTAGAATACTTCATACTTATATGTATAGTTGCTGATTGATAAGAAGCTTGTTAGTAGTACTTATTGGTAATTATTTTAAACGTTCTTTATCTTAGAACACAAAATCAAAGCCAATTTCTAGAAAAATTGCTGTTTGCAGAACTTGGTAAAGGAAGACAATCAAATAACCTCTCTAACTCTGTTTTGGGTGGTAGAAATTTGATGACACAAATCTGTCACAAATTTCGACCGGGTTGGTACCACCGTGCACTATGCGAAAAACCCTCCATAGTAATCCAATCTCGGTTGGATTGCGTTCAGGGGTCAGCAAGTGCATAGCCGGGCAGGGGGGATTGTGGTCGCAGCACTAGCGGGACCGGTGGGTATTGGCGTAGTCTAGTGGGGGGTGGCGCGGGGCGACGCGCCGAACAGGGAGACCTGTAGAAATGGTGGTGCCGCTGGCCGCCCGCGGCATAGTACAGGGGCCCAACCGGGACTAACCACCCTGGGAGGCTGCCCCACCAGGTCGCGCATAATCCCGATATGGCTCGTCGTGCCGGTTGGTGACCGGAGGGAGCCCGGCGACCATACTCGGGGGGGTACGGGGGCCCTTCCGTTCGGCGTGTCGGCTCTCGCCGTTCCTCACATTCATAGACAAAACCAATCACCCGCGATTTGTCACGCGGTGCTGCGACGATAGTCCCCTTTTTTCACGCCTTCCCTTACCTCCTCCTTATGGCAGCGCAAAATAGAACACTGGGCTACACAGCGGCAAGAGATTCTCCCACGGGCTCGCTATTTGAGGTGGAGTCCACGAACATCTGTGGGCTCCATACAAACCTCAACGCCGTCCACCAACACCTGGAGACGGCACTGCTATTTCTTACGGAGACACAAATACGCCGCCCTGACGACACGACCTACTTGCTCTACCCCGGCTATGTCCTCGAGGAGAATTTCCGTGCAAAAGCCGGGGTGTGCGTGTTTGTTAGGGCGGATGTTTGTTGTCGCCGTTTGCGCTGCCTAGAGGACCCATCCTTTTCCACCCTTTGGGTATACATAGACCATGGTTCTACGAGTCAGATCTATGTGTGCCTCTACCGCTCCCATACAGGAGATGCCGAGACAACTCGACTCTTCGAATACCTGAGTCAGGCGGCAGATGATGCGCAGGAGCGGTTTCCGAACGCTGAGCTGGTGTTTTTGGGGGATTTTAACGCCCACCATGAGATCTGGTTGGGTTCCTCTAAAACAACCCATGCGGGAAGAGCCGTCCATGCATTTGCTCTGGCGCATGGCCTGACCCAACTGGTACACGAATTTACTAGAATACCAAAAAGGTCGGACCATGAGCCCTCTCTGCTGGACCTTCTGCTGACGAGTCCGCCCGGACCAGTACAGTGTTTCGGTGAGTGCCGCTTTAGGCGGATCCGACCATAGTCTGGTCCGTTCCAAGGTGCCCATTAAAGCGCCACCACGACCCGTACAGGGGAAACGGCGTCTCTGGCACTACTCGTCAGCAGACTGGGATGGATTGCGTGACTATTTTGCATCCATCCCGTGGGTTGAACGCTGCTTTGAAGGTAAGAACCCATCTGAGGGCACAACTGCTGTCGCCGGTGAGATCAGTCTGGGCATGGAATATTATATCCCCTACACTGATGTCGCCGATGCCCGCAGAGCCCGCCCCTGGTTCGGGCGCGAGTGCGCGGAGGCTGTTAATCATAAACAGTCCGCGTACCGCGCTTGGGTGAGCCAAGCCAAGGCGGCGTACAATAGAGCCACAAAGGTCTGCAAGAGGGCTTATATCAGAGCGGATGCCCAGCGCATAGCGCGGCTTGGTCAGGAACTAGTAGCGCATCCCACGGGCAGCCGTGGCTACTGGCGACTGGCCAAAGCCGTGCAAGCCAACTTCTGCCAGCCTTCGCTGCCGCCGCTGCGCAACCCCGATGGATCCCTGGCCCATGAGTCGCAAGAGAAAGCAAATTTGCTGGCTAATCTCTTTGCGGCCAACTCCCGAATCGATGATTGTGGCATGCAGCCACCGACACTACCGATCAGTGACCATGCAATGCCTGATATTCGTATCAGGCAACGCGATGTCCGTGCAGTGCTGCAGTCACTCGATGTACGGAAAGCCAGTGGTCCGGACGGTATTCCGGCAGTGGTTCTACAAAAATGTGCAGCGGAGTTGTCTCCAATGCTTGCGCGGCTGTACCAGCTGTCCTACAGCTCGGGTACAGTGCCTTCGGCTTGGAAGGAGGCGAATGTACAGCCGATCCCCAAGAAAGGGGATCGCTCAGACCCGACTAACTATCGACCCATAGCCATCACCTCAGTGCTGTGCAAGGTGTTCGAGCACATAATTAACAAACAGCTCATGCGTCACCTTGAAGATCACTCCCTAATTAATGACCGGCAATATGGCTTCAGGCCGAAACGGTCAACGGGTGATCTTCTGGCGTATGTTACCCATCTTTGGGGTGAGGCTATGGACAAGCACGGCGAGTCACTGGCAATTGGTCTTGACATCGCCAAAGCTTTCGATAGAGTCTGGCACGAATCGCTTCTTTCCAAGCTACCGGCCTTCGGTCTGCCCCCTAGACTATGCAACTGGGTTGCTAGCTTCTTGCAGGATCGCCGTATTCTCGTCCTTTGTGATGGACGCGCCTCGGAGTTCTTGCAGGTAAATGCTGGTGTGCCGCAGGGGTCCGTCCTGTCCCCTACTCTCTTTCTTCTGCATATCAATGACATGCTGTCTACCGGCAGCATTCATTGCTATGCAGATGATAGCACTTTGCACGGGAGTTATCATGGACGTCCTGCGGATAAGCAGTCGGATATCGCAGATAAAAGGCAGCTTCTTGTCACTGAGCTTGACCGGATCCTGAACAACATTTCCCAATGGGGCTCTGAGAACCTGGTCGAGTTCAATGCCAAGAAGACACAGGCATGTGCGTTCACAGCAAAGGTATCTTCTTTCCTTCCCCTTCCCACTCTTCAGAGCACTCCACTGCCACTGCAGGACAACCTGACTATCCTCGGTATGGATGTTCGCTGCAAACTTAATAACAAAAACTACATCGAGAGTATCATCAAAACAGCCTCGCGTAAACTCGGAGTCTTGAACAGAGTGAGACGGTTTTTCACGCCGGAGCTGCGGTGTCTTCTATACAAGACCCAAATTCGGTCCTGCGTGGAATACTGCTCGCATCTCTGGGATGGCTCCGCAAAGTACTTATTAGATGCTCTCGACAGGTTGCAGCGACGTACGGTCCGCATTATTGGGAATCTCGAGGTCACAACACCCTTGAGCCTTTGCAGATGCGTAGAGATGTTGCATCCTTGGCAGTATTTTACCGTCTCTACCATGGTGAATGTTCTGATGAGCTCTTCCAACTGGTCCCGCCCTCTCCTTTCCTACATAGGACAACACGAGCAGGGCTTAGATGTCACCCGTATACGGTGCAGAATATTCCCTCAAGAACCAAGCGGTTTGGTGACTCCTTTCTTTGTCGCACCATTAAGACCTGGAACTCCTTGCCAGCTCACGTGTTTCCTTCTTCCTACAGTCCTGGGTCCTTTAAGCGGGGCGTGAAAAAGCATCTGATGAGGCCGTCAAGCTGAGTGCCACCATTGTTAACATGGTACGTGTTTGTAATGGTGACCCTCTTTTCTGAGACTTTGCCTTCAGCTTACCATCAGGCGAGGTGAAGTCAAATTGACGTGTCCTATATAAAAAAAAGACGGGTTGCACTCTGGGAGTGCCGGCAGAAGTGAAAACATTTTCTTTTGTTCTTTCTTCGTTATATACATAGAAAAAGATAAAAAGAACATACCATACCATACATATAATATAGCGCTAATCATAGAACCTATCACTTATTTTCTGCTAATTTTCTGTCAGAAGAAATTAATAAATTATGAAAAGAAAAAATAATCACATAAAATAATAAATTACAGGAAGCAAAAATAATCATAAAAGTAATAAATTACAAAAAGAAAAAATAATCACCAAAAGTAATAAATATACACCAAAAGTAATATATAAGAAGAAACAATCACAAAAAATCCCTGAAAGCCAGGTGATTTGAACCCGATACTATCTGAAACTATAAGGACTTCCAGTCGAAGTGCTTACCGTTTAAGCTACGACGTATTTATTGTAATTTGCAAAATACATGTCTGTACCTAATCTTGTATGACGTCAGTCGTCGGTTACGGTTCAAAGGTCAACTAATCCTGACGCTTCCTTAACATTTTACACCCATCCAACGCCGCTAAAGAAGTTTTCACTTCAAAAAAAATATTAAAAAAAATAGACGTCCATGTCATAGTTGCCTTAATTTTCGTGATATTGTAGATAAAATGCAGGTGAATCGCCTTCACTGGTGCAACTACGATGGGCACATAAATAGCGATGGGGCCTCACCTGCATTTTGCTATCAGCGATGGGTGGTAGAGGCAAACCCAAAAATATACAGTGACAATATGTGACAATTATTGTCTTACTGCCAGAGATATTCAAACCCAACTACTATTAGTTTCTTTAACTGTTACAAGGAATAATTAAAGATAAGGATTGCGATAGAAAAATAGTAATGTGAGAGCTAAACATTGTAATCCAGTATTATTTAGATCGAACTATCTTGTATAGTAACAATAACATAATGGATTTACAAGAAACCCTTTAGCGTCAACATGGTACTGGTTATTTGAGTTCCAAATAATGTCCACAATACTAAGTATTTGTTAGCGACCGCAGTGTTTGCGGGTCATTAGTTACGGTTGTGGTGTGACTGGCATAACTCAATGCTGAAGCATAGTATAAACAGGTTTGCTGAAGAGGGTACTACAAATTGACAGATTTGATGTGTAGAACATATTATTGTGGAGAACTGTGGCAATACGTTTGTAGAATAGAATATTTTGAGCAATGTATGAGATTGACACACGTTGACAATTGTCATAAACATCAAAACACTAATCAATCAAATTCATTCATCATTCTATATTAAGCCGGCCAACGAATTGCGACTTGTCTAGGGGGGCTGGTTGAATAAATATCAAATCTTTTTCGTATCGTATTTTTCACTTGGTACTTCTGAATACGGTATCATACAAATAATCTTATTAAAATCTTACTAAGCTTGTACGATTCTACTGCAATCCACGCAAACGTGTTCCATTAGGTATCGACCTCATCATCACATAACAAAAGGTGAGCGTGCAGCTTAACAGAACGTGGACCCATTGATAATAATACCACGGTTGATCGAAAGTGTAAACTTCGTACGCAACGTGGAAAATCGCTTGTTCTTCGTTTCAGTGTTCTTCATTTCATTGTTCTTCTATTCGTTGTTCATAGATTCATAGTCCTTCATTTCGTTATTCTTCATATCTTTTTGATGATTTTATGTTACTGGTAGTATTATTATTTATTCTGTAATACTGGTCATTTTATTTAGGCTAATGTAACATCTGTTGGTAATTAGGTTGCAACTATTATATTACAATTTAAACTTCATTTTGTGAAATATACAACCATTCATACAATTATAAATTACGGTGTAAATGCAATACAGGAATCACTGTCATAAACACGCAGATTATAGTAAATCCAGCAAAAATGGCCGTTTTATAAAAGGATAACGGCAATCCATTCGTATAAATGATTCATTCGATATAAATGATTACCCGCTGTAATAAAATTTGAATATCGTGATATTGGACAGCTTCTGGATATGAATTGTTTGTTATTGGGAAGAATTTGTGTTTTATTTTCATAGAATTTATTTAATTTAATAGATGGAGAATAAAGGCGTTTAATATACGAATTTTGTCCAAGGTATTACGGATAGATTGTACCTATATGAGAGATTTTAACAGGTTTCGTGAATGTCACTTTGAACAGCGGGGCAACTTTGTGACAATTTTTAAATCAAATTATTTAAAAAAAGAAGCAGGTACACGTAAAAATGACAGGAATAACAATTCCACTTTTGAAGAAAGTTACGATAATTAATGACTATTGATATTATAGTTTACTAGCTTTTGCCCGCGGCTCTGTCCGTGTGGATGTCGGTTATAGAGATCAAACATAGCCTTTGTCCTTTCTCAAGGTCTAATTACCCCTGTACCAAATTTCATCAAAATCAGTTTAATGGTTTAGGAGTGAAAAATGGAGAACAGACACACAGACACACTTTCCCATTTATAATAATAGTATGGATTTGGTATTGTCTGAAGTTTATGCAAATCTCACACAGTGAAATAAAATCACTTTTTAACTGCCGAATTGTAGTGATAAATGAAAATAAAACCAAATACACCGCTAAAGAATCTGTTAAAAAATTATTGAAGTATGGTTTGTTATTCAAAAATAATTAAATTGTTATAAAGGTGTCCAAAATAACCCCAGTTTATAAATATCTGCATGTATCATTTCTCAACTGCTGTCACCTAAGACCAAATTTTGAGATCATAAGACGAATGTGCCAAGTTATATCACGGACTTTATGTAACTGTTATTTTTATGTCACATATATTTTTAATATTTTCGCCGATAAATTTTAAAGAGCATCTCTAAAACTTGACTGTGAAAAGTAAAATAAAACCTGTACGTCTAATATGAAATGTCCATCCGGATTTGGGGACCTACGTTGCGGACAATTGGTACCATGAAACGCATTTATCTCATAATCGAGCCCTAAAACGGTACATGACACTACTATCAGTCTAAACTCTGCCAAGAGAAACCTAACATAACTTCATAGTAGCTAAATACTACGTTTATCGTTCTTGGTTTTATACGAACTCGATGTTTCGGACTTTCCTTTCATGGTAACTCCCTGATTGTAAAATTGACTGGCTGAGTAACTAGAGAGAGTTAACGGCAAAATAAAATTTATATCCGTGTGTGAAACAGGCTAGGCAAAATGAAAATGTGCAGATATGCGAGTTAAGTCCGGCGAATGACCTTTTGTTATTAGCAAATGTTGGTGTCGGTTCCATATTTATTCATCACATATTAAGGCTTACCTTGATTTTAGTGAAGGTCTTTTACGATAATGGTGATTTCACTTTTTTATTTTCATTTAAATGGTATAATTTAAATGCTGTCAAGAATTAACTTATTGACACAACATTCAAAAGCATAAACAGTTGACGGCAACAGGACCGCATTGAAAAATATATAACTTAAGTTGCACGGTACCTTTTTTCCGTGTGGAAATTCCCATGGATAACCCCCCGCCAGCTTGCGGAACTGTTACTTCGAAGACAAACCGACCAACATAGACGCGGTACTTATTGTAGATTTGGATTACTGAAATCTCTCAAAGTCTAGTGAAATAAGATCGAAGATACTTTCCTGGAATTTCATTAATCGAAAAGACTCGACTCGAAAAAATTAGTCCAGATGCGATATTTTTTCCGACGACGGCACAGATGACGTCACGCTCCATAGTGATACAGGTAAACCCAAATCCCCTGTGATCCGTGGTAACGGGAAACTTACGCGATATTGCACGTTAACGCAAATTACGTGACGACAATCCATCGTAGTTAGCTTAGGGACAGATTACCAAATATTTACTTTATTCGTTCTGCGCAGTTCGAATCACAATCCACTAACTAAATATTTGTTTTAGGATTGGATAAGTACTTAATACTTCCTAGTCTATCGAAAACAAATAGAGAGGGCTTCTCGGAGGCTTTCCGCATGGCCTTCTGATTAGCAGACAGTGCAGTGGAGAGGAGGCAAGGGGCCTCTTCTTCGAGGAGTGGAAGTGACAGGTGCGGCTGCTTGTCACCCTAACGACCTCACCGACGCCGCTGTGCCTCCTCCCCCTCTCCGCAGTTTGTGGGGATATCGTGCTTCCCACACCCAAGGGAACCGCCTTAAAATCATAAAAGGCCCTAGGTAAGCCGGATTGCCTTATTATTTAACCTTAAACCTCAGTAATAAGTCTCGAGACTGCGTGCAGTATTAGTCAGTCCGAGTGCATCATAACCCCCGATAGTTGACAGTGGTATACCCTAGGATATTTCCGCACAAAAAAGGATACTTCTTATCGACTTAGTATACATCAAATTTAAAATCCAGCAGGGCTAACATGCGCGCCACGAGATAGCTATCTCGAGGCATTTTGCCGTTTTATGTCGATATGTCGACTGTTGGTAACATGCAGGGCTAACATGTGCGCCACGAGAGAGCTATCTCGAGGCATTTTGCCGTTTTATGTCGATATGTCGACTGTTGGTAACATGCAGGGCTAACATGCGCGCCACGAGATAGCTATCTCGAGGCATTTTGCCGTTTTATGTCGATATCGACTGTAGGTGACATGGCAAATTTCATGGCAATCTGTCAGATGTCGACATAACTTGACTTCGAGAAATCATCTCTACTTAGTGTCTGCAAATTGTAACATACGTGCCCTTATTTACTCGAATTTTGACATTTTAAATGTTTTGTCTCCCGTGTTTCATTTGAACGACGAGAAGTTATCTCGTGTAAACTTTTATTTCTATTGACTACTCAAGACAATAATTGAAGGGTAAAACTAGTTTTTGCCAACTAACATGTTTCAAAAATGTGTACCTATGCCATAGACAATAATTAAAAAAGTTTGACGGGACAAAATCTGTCGACGTTACTTCGCTCGAGAAGACTCGAGATGATATCTCATCTCGATTCGAGATAGTTGACGACGCGCGCATGTTAGCCCTGCAGGAGTGTAGTTTGCCCTTTTGAAATATGATTGAAATAAGCCTCACAATAAACTGCAAACGAAATTTCCAACTTTGTACAACATTGCTACGATGAAAAAGCAATAAAGCAAAAACAAAACTTGACAATGTTGGGATTCGTACAAAACATTTTTCTTTAAACAATTTTTTTATTCTTCTTCGAGTTCAAGTTGAATAACTATTTGTTGCGAGCTAGTTCTTATCTTGTTTTTATAGGTTTTTGCCAAGTTATCGCTCGCCACGCTTTACATGAAAAGAAATGAAGGATAGAAAGTGATAAAATAAAAATAATCTATCTAATAAATAAATAATAATAAATATAAATATAATTTTCTATATTATCATGTGCGTAAGTCCAAAGTAATACTGCTGATATTAGAAACGTGGTCCTGAATGGGAATAGATCTATCATAGCAGACTGTTTAATGGACATGGTCTAATGGTGTGGCGTGTTGCAACTATTCTCATTTCTTATTATTGAACTGGATATTAAATTTTTCTGCATTCTGGTTTAATTTTAGTAGATGATACTGATTAGCTATTACAAATAAAAGAACGCTATGTTCTTACAATCAAACTTATATTTTGATTTCATTTTTGCTTTATTTCGGTTTGAAATAAAGAAGTTTAACGTTGTAGTTTATATTTACTAGTAGTAGTAATATACTAGTAGGTTGCACATTATAATGAGTCTTATCTTCTGAGGAGAATGGCTCGTATCATTCAAATAGCAGTAAGTACGGGTAAGCAACAACCACAGAATTACTAGTAGTGCTTAATGAAACTAGCATCTGTGGGCCCATAAACGTCACCTCAATTTGCTTAGATTTAAATTGATGGCCCCTATAAAGGTTACCTTTTGGTAACAAGATTCATTTTATCCACGTTAGACCTTGTGGATCAGAATTTGCCAAGTAATGTATTTTTATTTATAGCTCAGGTAATTCTTGGTTTTAAACGCTAATGTTATTTGTTTGTATTAGTAGCTTTAGCGCCCAAATAGAGGTCGGTTATCGCTAAAATATCGGTTATCGTTATAATTTGTAGCCTGTGTGTTATTTAGATGTATAAGATTTTTTATATAGGACACGTCAATTTGACTTCACCTCGCCTGATGGTAAGCTGAAGGCAAAGTTTCAGAAAAGAGGGTCACCATTACATACACGCACCATATTAGCAATGGTGGCACTCAGCTTGACGGCCTCATCAGATGCTTTTTCAGGCCCCGCTTAAAGGACCCGGGACTGTAGGAAGAATTAAACACGTGAGCTGGCAAGGAGTTCCAAGTCTTAATGGTGCGACAAAGAAAGGAGTCACCAAACCGTTTGGTTCTTGAAGGAATATTCTGCACCGTATACGGGTGACATCTAAGCCCTGCTCGTGTTGTCCTAATATGTAGGAAAGGAGAGGGCGGGACCAATTGGATATATTATAATTGTAAAGTTTCATTAAAATCCATTCTGTAGTTTTTACGTGAAAGAGTAACAAACATCCATCCATACTCATTAACTTTTGCGTTTATAATATTAGTAGGATTACTGGACATTTAACGTTTGAATTATTGCTATTTTTTCAATATATTTTGTTCACCTAGTTTATATGGTGGGTTTATTTACTAATAGATACATCACCCTAGCAGAAGCAGGCACAGAGTGTGGGTGCGTGTTTTCGCACACGTTTCTCTATTAGGGAGGGAGAATTTTGGTTCCCGACAACCCATAGGGTTTGCCTTATTTGGTGGTCAAGCTGTCTCTATGGTGTCCTTGTTAGGCCTCTCCAAATTGCCGGACGAAATATGGTATTCGTTGGTTCCATACTAACAGATCCACCTCATCGTTGCTCCAGTGAAGTGAAGTCGAAGGGACAATAGACACATTAAACCTTTTCACACTATTTACGCTCAGTATTGGCCAGGCAGTGTGACCATCGAGACTAGTATAAACACTAATAGTAAAATATTCTGAATTCGTAGGTTAATTTATTTAATGTCAATCTAAAGTGCCTATCAGAATCTGTAGCCGTGGTTTATTTAGTTGCTTAAGAGCGTTTTCACATTCATCCAATATCCGATGTCCGATATCGGTATCGAACGACCTCTGATAGCCGACGACACCAAGCGTTGCTTTCACATAATATGTGAAAACGGCCCAATACGGCCATTTGCTCGAAGCACAGACTAGTTAGGGATGCTAAGGATAATATAGAAAAATGTGCAAGCCATTTTTGACCTTATTGACATGAAATAGTATCGAGTTTTTCTTATATTTGCCGCGTCATCTATTAACGCGAAAAGACATGTATCTAAGAAAATATCATTAAGGTCAACAATTGCTTGCAGTCACTGTTTTATTATTTTTGTGATCCGATATCGGGCCAACTCAGTGGTATCGGCTCCGATAATCGATATCGGGCCTTACAATGTGAAAAAAACGGATACATAATAATATGTCATACACTTGACTTCTTCCGATATCGAATATCGGGTATCTAATAAAATCCTTTTTCCGTTTTCAATTCCGCATCAAAGGGTCGGAAAACAAAAGATCATTGTTTCTTTGTTGAACTTGGTCTTTTTAGCCGACTGCAAATAACAAGTTAGGTTCTTTTTCGGGGGATACTTTTTAATATACTTAGGTACCTAATTATGTTCAACTGTTCTACACCATCTTCACCTAGCTTAAATGCAATGTCTCATAAAAATTACATAAACTCATAAAATCACGCCTATATCCCCGAAGGGGTAGGCAGAGGTGCTAGCACCCACATTTCGCCAGTTTATGTATGGTCCCAATAATAATATTTGTTTGTTTATATATTCTCTTCCACAAAGGTATTTATATACATTTAAGCACTTCATATTAAAACATTCCAATCCTTTGTGGGAGACTGGTATCTGAACTAGGAAACCCTGTCACACAGATTACCAGGCCCCCTACAAGATAAGTGTGTATTATACTTAAAATAGGTGGCGAGCCTATCACCATTGACCGGGCACTTAAAAACCTGCGATGTATTTATCACACACAACTTCGAAAAGCATCGAAAAGTCATTGGTGTGTGCCATGGTAAAACCTGGGATCGAACCTGAGACCTCGTCTCAGCAGTCCATTACCCATACCACTAGGCTACCGCGGTTGTTATAAAAATTACACAAAACATATCTAGTTTATGCAGCCTTCTATAGGACCTAGTGTAGTTTATTTTTATAAAATTAATTACCAGTGCCTACGTCGTATTGGTTTCCAGTGTAGTAGAAAAGGGCCAACCCATCACTTTCTGTGAGTTTCGTAGACGGTGATTAAAGGATAGGGCTGTTTTCTATACAGTAAACATACAGGCCATGACTTAGTGCCCGCTTGATAGCGATAGGCTCGTCCCCTATTACGTAGGACCGAAAATCTTAATCGGTAAAATGTGGGTGCTAATACACCGCTGCCTAACCCTCCAGGTATTTACAGGCATAAGTATATGTATGTATGGAATTAACAGTGTGTAAATAAACACAAAATAAAAGACTATTTAAGATCATTGGTTGACATCACAAACCCGAGGGTATCCGATGAAAGATGAAATTGTGTTGGTTGCCAATTTATTTTGACGAAAAGACGTGCACAAACTTGCCTTAAGGGAATGAGAGAAAATGAGGTTTGATTTGAATTGAAGTTTCGTATTTGCATTTAGATTTTTTATGAGCACGTTTTTGTAGTTAATAAAGACTTGTTCAACAAGGGACTAAAACAAGCCATAATGACACTCGTATCTCGATGTTGGCTAATAGTTCGAGTGTCATTATGGTTGTTTATTCCCACGTTAAACACTCTACTTTTCACTTTGAATGCGAGGAAAAAAAACGACTTTCTATTCAAAATTTGTATATTTAAAATAACAAAGTTTCTTAAAATTACGTATTAATCGTTAATCTAATCTAAGAAAAGTACTATTCAAAATTCCAATTGCAGAGAAACCAACAACCAACAGATTCAAACTTGAAAAATAATTAAAAACTAATTGGAAATGCGTAATAAAATGAATTATTCTTTAATACTTACATAATAATTGATTAAATCAATATCATTAATCGTGTTTCACGAAATTAAATGGGTTTTTTTGGTTTTTTCAAATGTCATTTTGAGGTCATTTGTATACACAATCACTAAAAAGGTAATAATCCTCCCATTCACAAACACCGTGATTAGCAGTTTAGGAGTTTTCAAAGTAAATTAAAAAAAAAAAACTTTAGTCCCTAGAGATTAATAAGGAACTTTAGTCCCGATATGCAGAAACTAAAGTAACATTTTAAGAGCATGAGACGTGAAAAAGTTATTTTATAGATATAATTTTAGTCATCACTAAATCGGTCTAGGTTGGGTTGCTCGGATGACGCGGACCGACGGTGTGTACGGAGTTGCTCCACATACCATGGCCCACGTGTACTGCATGCCCATATACTTGTACACCG
This sequence comes from Eilema caniola, assembly GCA_949126895.1. Taxonomy (NCBI): domain Eukaryota; kingdom Metazoa; phylum Arthropoda; class Insecta; order Lepidoptera; family Erebidae; genus Eilema; species Eilema caniola. The sequence goes on from OX421477.1 coordinate 17,559,799, forward strand.
GAGGATCTTATGAGCAGCTTCAAGAACGCAATCTATGTAGCAGTACACCGGGAAAACAAAATTCGAGCGTAGAAGCGCCGTCGACAGAAGAAAAAAATCGATACCAAAAATGAGAAGTAAGATATCTGCGCATATGATGGTCGTAAAGGTACTATAACAATAAATTCACGAACAGTTTAAATGAAAGAATAGTATGAAACAGAGTAAACTTCATCATATCAGCCACACATAGTCCACTGCTGAACATAGGCCTCTCCTATGGACTTCCAGAACGACCGATCTAAAGCAGCCTGCATTCAGCGCTTCCCGGTGATGAGTTCGTCCTTCCACCTGGCCGTTGGGCGTCCTACACCAAGTTTTCTCTTACGCGGTGGCCATTCCCGAACTTTATTCTTACTTTAAGTAAGCCAAATCGAGTTCAACATAAACACTGCCTTAATAGCACCTGTTCCGGAATTGAAATCACTCATATGCCTACTCATAGATAGTCCAAGTAGAACTATATAACACTTTTCGTTCAGCTGTCTTAAATAGGCAATCATCACACATGATATTACTCTCAATAACAACCCATAGATGTAAATATGAACTGACTTTTGTCAATAAATTAAATTGAATTACAGGACAAAACGTAAAACACGAAATGAAACTTAAAGCTAAGCTTGCCATCAAGATATCAAAATAAAAACAAGCCAAAAATAAAAACGGAGCTCCAAGATATTTCACACGCAAAAATATTATTCGAAAATGTTACTTCAAATTTATCACGAGCAAAATACAAATAAAAAATGATTGGATGCTTTTTCGAACTATCGAAAAATTATTTGAAGAAATTTCTCGTTTCTTAGCTCTCGTATAATAAATAAAATATAAATTGAATTAATTTCTGTGAGTGATTTTTTATACCTACTACTATGGTAGTAAGTAAACATTATCACGTCCTAAAGGTTTATCTTTCCTGTGAGGCAAGGGGGAGCAAGCATACACAGGCCAGGTTAACAAAGTAGTGCATATATTCAAGGAAAAAACGGAGAGAAAAGATAAATAAGAAATATAAATAAATATTCCACAACATTTCACACAACGCTATCTAGACCCATGGTAAGCATAGCTTAACTAGCTTGTGTTATGGAATCTAGAATATGGATAAGCATACTTAGATTCATTTTTTTGTAAATACATACATATTGATTAAGATAGGAAAAAGTGAATGCCCAGGTGGGACTCGAACCCACAATCTTTCCCTTACAGGGGGAATGATCTGACCACTGAGCCACCAGATCGTGGGTTCGAGTCCCACCTGGGCATTCACTTTTTCCTATCTTAATCGATTTGAAAAGTTAGCATAGTAAATGTTTCAAAATTTCATTCAATACATATATATTATACATAGAAACACCCAGACCAATGCAAATATACATATTCATGCATACAAATATTTGCACTGAGCGGGGATCGAACCCGCGCCTCCTGCGTAGCGGCCGCGTTCACTACCGCTACGCCACGGAATATACCTATCTTTCCTTTTCCTCACGACACGAATGTTTGTAGGACGGCCCTCTCCTTTTAAACTAACACGTACAGAATAACTAATAGACTTTTTACCCCTGTAGTAGGTTCCATATATGAGGCCCCACCAGGCTCCAAAAGGGTGCTTTGGGGTCCCACAAAGATTTTCGGTTCCACGCCAACATCACCAGAAAACCGGTGCACCTGCTGAAAAATGAACGAGGCTCTGGCGCTAGCTTTACTTTCGGGGTTAGGGGGAAAGGTCAAAACTATGGTTTTTATGGTAGATTAAAATTAGATGATGAGGTTCCATATATGTGGCGGGAATGGAATCAGAATTCTACACAAGTAGAGCCGCAGGTATCAACAAGTATCTACTAAAATACCACCATCTAATTTCAATACACGCAACCCCATTAACCGTTGCATCAGAACTGGTTCCAAGGAATCTTAAGTGACGTATAAATATCCCAGAAGTTGCAAAAATATTATAAAATACAAGTTCCTGTTGAACTCGTTTCACTGGTTAGAGAGAGTGAGTTTATATGATTACGTAATCAGCAAACATTTGAATAAACTGTTGCACTTCAAGTTATGAATATAGTTCCAGTACCTAGATGTCCTGTTACGATTATTACCATCAACGCAGCGTTACTCATAATTGCATCCAAAGCTTGCACTTTGGAGCCTAGGGATTCCACGCTAGCAGAGTCGCAGGCAATAGCTAGTACTATGTATATACAGTAGTTACTGTACTTATATACTATATATGTTTTTTATGACATATGAGGGAAACGAGCAGACGGATCAGACGATCACCGCCGCCCATGGACACCTGAAACACCAGAAGGGTTCTACGTACGTTACCTTCCTTTAAGGTGGGAGTACGCCCTTTTCTTGAAGGTTTAAAGGTCGTATCGGTCCGGAAATACCGCAGGCGACAGGTCATTCCATAGTTTAGCTGTGCGAGGCAGGAAGTTTCTGGAGAAACGCACAGTTGACGACTGCCAACCATCCAAGTGGTGAGGATGAAAATGTTGGTGCGTAGGGCGATGGCCGAAAGATGCGGCAGGGATTAATCCAAACAATTCCTCAGAGCACTCCCCGTTGTACATGCGATAGAGAATGCAGAGCGAAGCTACATCTCTACGCAGCACCAAGGGGTCAAGCTGATGCGAAATACGGCAGCCGACAATTCAAGTCGCTCGTCGTTGGATACGGTCCAGAGGGGTAAGCTGGTACTGAGATGCCAATGCCCATAGATGAGAACAGTATTCCATGTGAGGGCGATATGTACGTAGTAGCTATATATATCACATTGGTGGTTGCCAGTGTATTACTTTCTAAACGGCGTGTCACTTCATATAATTTTGGTTTTAAATTGTCCATGGACTTCTGCAGTCCACTGTACTCAGATAAAAATTAAGCACTTGAGCCTATAAGTAAATAGCTGTAATAACAACACATGTCTGCATAGTATATATAGAAAAAATGGCGCTCAGGCCCTTCACTCATTATTAGATAAGCAACGGAAACAAAACACTGCCTGAACAAACATTTTATTTACCGAAATAAAACATCAGACTTCATTAATTAAGAATCTCATTAACGCGGAAATGTAATCTTCTGGTTAGCCCACTCTTCTTACTACATATTTAAATGAATTATATGTACTCCCTATTTTCGATTAAAAAGGCCAAAATTGACCCGCACTTAGCTCGAATTTCATCAGTGAAAATAATAATTGGGGTGATTCATGAAACTGGTAACACCAAAGAACTCTCACGTTATCATACAGACCTTGCTCTTGGAATCCCAGGGTCCGCTCGCCTACTTCTATTTTCCTTATTGATGGATCTATCTAGACTTCTTCTGCCCCTCTAGATAAGTGGCAATTCGCTAGCAGGCGTTTGATGGAATAGAAAGACAAATGTATAGGATTTGACGTATTTGACATGCGTTAACGACTGTCATTTACGTCAAATCCCATACATTCGACATTCTATTCCACTAAACGCCGGTAAGCGAATTGCCACTTGTCTAGAGGGGCTGATCTCCAATCACTGGAGAAATGCCTACAATAGAATGTTTTCTGTGAATCAACATGTAACTCGGTTTGCAGGTGAGGTTGGCTTAAGCTTCATCAAGGGCTAAGGGTACAAACTCACAGGAGTCAGGGTTTTTCACAATAATTAGAAATTCACAAAAGATTTATGAACGTATATTTATTGTTACATTACATCTTATCTTACAACTTCTAATAATCATTTCATAATCATATAATTTGCCTGTATTGTGTACAATAGGTCCTTAAAATTATTCTGAGACATGATCAGTAATTTGACATAGGTACAAATTTTATAAAATTATGAAAATTATCATTTTATTTCAAGTTGGTAGGATATCGCAAAGCAATATATAAAAATATATTTCTTTACTTTATTTTGGTTGGTGGTACATTAATGAAATTATCTAGTTATAAAAATATATTAGACACATATATGGAAAAAGTATCTATCTGTTAGACCGTTTTCACACTCATCCGATATCCGATATCCAACATCTATCTGTCTTTCACATTGCCCCGCCTTATATCGTTTATCGGAGCCAACACCACTGTGTTGCCCTGATATCGGATCACAAAGAAACTAAAATAGCGACTGCAAGCAATTTTCGACTTTAATGACATTTTCTTAGTTACGTGTCTTTTCGCGTTAATTGATGACGCTAATTACGAATCTCAGAAAAAAAAATCGATACCATGTTATGTCAATAAGGTCGAAATTATTGGCATTGCTTCTTCTTTTTTTTGTCATCCCTAGCATCCCTAACTAGTCTGTGCTTTCGAGCAAATGGCCGTATCGGGCCGATTTTATCGGATAATTATATGTGAAAACAGCACATGTTGTCGGCTATCGGAGGTCAGCTGGTGGTGTCCGACACCGATATCGGATATCGGATGAGCGTGAAAACGCTTACAGTTAAGGTTGTTGTTGTCAGTTGATCGGCGAACATGACATTTAAAATAAAAATTATAAAACGTTAAACCTAAACGAATGGATTGCCTTAATAAAAGTATTAATATCAATTTATTTTATTATTGAAGTCCACTGAGTATAAAATTGTCCAGTTTGTTAGGTATCAGTTTTGTTATGGCACATATTGGTATGAAGTAGTTTTAATATACCTTGTACAAAGGCAAAGATATAAGTACTCAACCCTTGTTATTTACATCGTAATATTATCTTCACATTTTTCCAGTAAACACACCAGAAAATTATAAAGATTGAAGAGATTCTCTTTTCAAAATCAATTTTTCATCAGATACAGATTTAAATGCGATGAAAAAATAACAATACCTACTGAAAACATGCCAAGGCTTTAATATTTCAAATATCACATCATGATCATACGTTAGTTTCAGTTGCATTCAAAGTTTCTAGACAAGTGGCAATTCGTTGGCCGGCTTTTGATGGAATAGAATGACGAATGTATGGGATTTGACGTACATCACATGCGTTATGGACTGTCTGTGGCTGTGGCTCTAAAGATGTTAATAAGGCCTTCTACAAGGGACTGCTAGTTGGTACACCTACTTGTTTTAAAGAATATTACTATTATTCACTATAACCCCTCAAACTAAGCTAAATTGCTTGTGCTAGAAGTGGGTTCACGTCGGTAGTGTAATGGCCAGGATTCGAACCCTCTTGATCGTAAACCTGACTTCTTAACCACTAAGCTACCGACGCTTAACAACAGATGTTACTCTAGCACAGACTTTTGTTTTAAAATTGAGAGATCAGACAACAGTCACACTCAGAAAAGCCGACATACCAATAAGAGATAAGAAACGGACCCTGGGCTACAAACTTTATTCGCAACTGTACTGAAAAATAGCTGCTATGAGTATGACACATTTAAAATTTGAACTTTGATGCCCAGGGTCCGGTTCCATAAGCCCACTCTTTCTCTTGTTTCGGCGCCCAGGATCCGTACTCCCACCCTTTCTCTGGTTTTGGTTTTTGTGTGGTAGTCCCACATTTCGCATCACATATAACACAAATGAAAGTTGGGTCTTTTGTGGTGGTGGGTGGAGGCGTCGTCGTTGTAGGTTTTGGGTTTTCAGTCGGGTTATACCAATGGTAGTGATGTTGTGGTATTGGTATTGGTATATAGTCGGACGACTCGTCTGGCCAGTACTCTGGCCAATATGGTGGCGTTTCATCTTTATCGTAGGCTAAAAATGATGCATCTGAAAAAGAATACGAGCTCAAGGTGACTGCTGAAACGTTCTGCTAACTTAAACTAAATAGTTATCTTACTCTGAATACAATCATACGCCATAAATTAACATATCGTTGAATTAGCATACGAATTACTGCCATTTTAATTAAATATGCTTTAACCCCTGACCATGAAAAATATCACATTTCACAATATAATACTTTTGATGGCCACAGTTTAGTCAATATGATTTCATTTGTTTAACTTAACTCGCATGAGTTTAGTTACAAACAATTCTAACACCAAAGCCGAGCCTTACTTATATAAATCAATATTGTCACTACAGTAAACGAACCGATTTTAAAATGTAATACAAATTCAATACGACAGGCCAGGTATATAGATAGATAATTCTTTATTGTACACCAATAGATTTACAGTAGGACCAGTAGATAGTATGTTGTACGCAGTATGTTCAGTCGATAAAGAAGAAACGGTTGCACCTTAACATAAAACTATAAATGAAAAAGTGCAACGGTATCTCCTTTGTCGATTGTACAATGGGCGGCCTTATCGCTGGAAGCGATTTCTTTCACGCAACCTTCCAGGGCCCTGAATCTGCTATTATTTTTCTCATGGCAAAGCCACGGCGGTAACACAGACATTGTAACCACTGTCATTTAACTTTAGACTTTACTTCTACACTGCTAAAGTCTTAAATTAAATGACAATCTTGTAGAGTGAATAAAAAATGTTATAAACTCTTTCTCTTTTCATTTTGGACTTTAAAGGTATAGAAATAAAGTCTAAAATTTCATGACACTTTATGTTATGTCACCGGTATGACAGTGGTATTACAAAATTACAAGAACCGGGGGCACGGCCACATTTTGTCATAACAAATACAATCTTACCCACATCACGTCGTCGTCGCCGATTGGAACAATATGCTGGACATACCTTGGAACACAGGAACATCGCCTTTTCTGTAAGGGAACAAGTACCGAATTATATTGGTTAATTGGTGTTTATTTAACTTTGTTATGATTGATAAGATTGAAGTATAATTAAGAACAAAAACCTGTTAACAATCACATTTTTTTCTATCATAATGGAACTATATTTAAAGACGACATTTTTAAAACATTTTGCATGCTAAATTCAAATATTTCATTCAATTGTTTGGCGGAGTTGTTAAAAATCAATATTTAAAAATGATTAAAAAATCATTCCTTGGTTTAGACAGTTCGTCAGAATATTGGTAGACGCCTCGACCATCGCCTCAAAGACGGTTATTAAGGAAAATTTTGGATAAGTTTTTGCGAGGTTCGTTAACTCAGTGGTCAGAGCATTGCCATTGTAAGGCAAAGATCGCGGGTTCGAACCCCGCCTGAACCGATTCAATATTTTTCCTATCGTTATCGATCTATATTCAAAGGATTTTATTTTAATTTAATTTATTCGTTACACTAATCATTATGTTTCTGTTGCTATTCTGCACTAACCGACACATCAGATATATACAAAAGGTGTATCCATAAATTATTTCGCCAAAAGTCTTTCATTCGTGTTAATGTACCCAATAAGATTATTCCAAACTTCATCACCACATTGTCCTTATAATTATTTCAAAGTCCCTATGTTATTCAAAATTAAAGTAAATTAATTATGTAAATTAATGCTCTATTAATTTAATACTCGGTCGAGTGACATTTCAAAATATTAAAGCCTTATCACATTTACAGCAACTATGAAGAATGCACTATCTATATCAAACACTTTCTTGAATAAATCGTATTACCATAAAATAACAATTTTAGTTCTTTTTCAGTATATTATGTATTACAACATCCATATTGAGATATATATACTGATATAATATAGTAAATAAGTTATGGTCTGCATGTTGGAGATTTTAAAAAATTGCTTCATTATAAATCAAAAAAAATAATTGTTGGATTTTTGTGCTATGGGTGAAAAGTGATGAACGAAATTGTGGTTGTGGTTTTTATTTTATTTTTTTGTTTTAGTAAGTTATTTGTCAGACTTCAGTTTTGTCTAACTGCCATTTTGTTGATTGCAATGTTTTTAATAAAACCAGAGATATGACTAAAGTGTTATCCACACGAACGAACCCTTGTACATCAGGCAGTGCAATATTGAAGTAATTTCATTTTCGTATATTGCAAATCATAATGAAAATAAAAGTACTAGAATAAATACAGTAATTTATTGTAATATAATTAATTCGAGGACATGTTTGCAATAGATATTGCATTATTCGTTGTTCAGATTTTTTAACATAAAACAATCAACTATGGGCCATGCATGAATGTATGGGTATTAGCAAAGGTGTGATTCCGAAGGTGACCGCATACGACAACTGCAGACGCAAGCAGCAGATGCGCGTAATTCACCGCGTCGCGGCATCTAAATGGTCCCTTTTATCCGTATCGATATTTAACAAGTAATGTATGTATTGCGATATGCTGTAGGTATCTGCTGCATGCGTCTGCAGTTGTCGTATGCGGTCGGGTTTCGGACATGTAAATTGTTACATGAGAGGATTTTTATTCTTCTAAATTGAATAAATTTAAAGAGTCTGTTTGTAAAATTAACATGACAACTCATAAAGCACGTAAATTTAAGTGCAAAAACAAAAAAAAAATTGTTTGTCGTTTTAATCCAGCTAAGCTCCTAAGTGGCTGGGCCGATGTTGTTGAGATATTTACTAGTAGAGGGATGGTAATATAAAGCATAAGGCACTTACTTCAGGAAATGTAATGTAAAAAAATAAAACCGAGATTTAAATCTATTCGGATGTGACGGCGGGCACAACTTGTATTTTATAGAATAAAACATTTAATACTATAAAAAACCACTGAAATAAACGAAAAAAAGATGAAGCGGTAAAGATATGAAGCCCGAGGCTAAATGATAATTTTGTTGTAAATTCAAAGGTGTAATTTGCTTGTTACACTTAGTGAAATTCAAATTAAGGCTATCCTAATACCCTATATTTAACGAAGATCAATCGAATTATTTTTCCACTTGAAATACTCACCTTTCCAGAGAAAAAGTGCTTCACACAACATGAAATTTAGGAGCAGGCTGTAGATCACAAAGTGCAAGTACATTTTGTTTATATACACGAGTACACTCGACTACAGTCACCTTTCACTTCGCAGTAAACACAAGTTTTCAAGAAAACTTACCGTTCTTTATATTAACTTAGTAAGACCGGTCGATTACGTATTTTGAAGGAGACCGATTCCTTACTTTGTTTTAGATTGTTGGAAAATAGTACGATAGCGTTTCCTTAATTTCTTTGAATGTACTTTTATGTCAGATTCTCAATCTAATTTATACCTTACTTATTAAAAATACATTTTGACATTATATTGTACTATTATATGATTGCTTACGCTAAGGACTGACCGGTTCCCTGTCAGCACCGGCCTACGTAGTTAGCTACGGACTCCCCAATCTAAATATATCTGTGTAGACTATTATGAGACCTGCGTATATTATTATAATTTTATTGTAATTTTTATATCTTAATGATATTTAAATTTCCTCTTTATTGTAAAGATCCGCTGTGTTTTATGAACACCTAATTAACGCAGAGATAATAATTATCTTTTTTTTTGTTAAATTACATTTATTTTTTAGGAATTTAAATCAAAATAACTCAACATCTAAACTGGACTCAAACCTGCGACCAGTTCCTTTCTAGGTGGAATACACTCCACCAATAAACCAAATCATTTCTGTTAGCACATAGGGAGTACTAGGTACTATTTTTCGTGTGTCTTCCAATAATGTGAAAAAGCAGTAGTAATAAAATGTATTTCAATGAAGTCATTACATGTAACTAGGAAAAAGAAAAACATTTTCGTACAGTAAATAAGACAAACAAAACTTTTACACCAGTGAAAAGAAAAGCAACAACATGCATGATTGATGAATCTGTCACCGAAGAAATAAAAGACAGCTGTCGTAGTTTGTGGTTCGTTAGCTTTCTATGTTCCGCCATGTAGGCATATTACTCAGCCAAACTACTGCTAAACGACCCTTGAATGCTTATACATTATTTTAAGTATCGGTATAGAAAACAGGGACTTTAAATAATAATTATGAATGTTATTTCTTAACAATGATAATTTAGAATTTGTTATTAGGTATTAGGTCCTTACGTATGAAATTGGCATTTTGTACGGGAGGAATAAAAAGCCGATTTTTTTTTGTAAAATATATTTAATTAATCAAAGTATGCACCGTTGTTATCTATGCACTTTTGCCATCTTATGGGTAGTTCATTGATCCCTTTACTATAAAAACCATGGGGGCGAGAATCAATAAACTCTTTGAAGGCGGTTTGGACTGCTGCATCGGAGTGGAATTTTTTTCCTTGTAAGAAGTTGTCCAAATTCCGGAAGAAATGGTAATCTGTTGGAGCAAGGTCCGGGGAGTACGGTGGATGTCGCAGACATTCCAATTGTAGCTCAGCTAACATAGTGGTTGTTTGTTGTGCAGTGTGTGGTCTTGCGTTGTCGTGAAGCAGCAGTGGCCTAGAGCGATTGACCAATCTCGGTTGTTTAACAGCTAGTTCTTCCTTCATGGTTTGCAGTTGCTGACAATAGATATCTGCCGTAATCGTTTGGCCAGATTTAAGAAAGCTGTAGTGAACGACACCGGCGCTAGTCCACCAAACACTTACAAGTAACTTTTTCTGAGTCAATTTTCGTTTAGGGCAGGATTTGGCTTGGTCTCCAGGGTTCAGCCATTGCGATGAGCGCTTTCGATTATCGTACAATATCCACTTTTCATCACAAGTAATGATTCGATTTAAAATCCCTTCATTATTGTGTCGGTTGAGCAAAATAACATAGCAGGCGACCCGTGTTTGCAAGTTTGATTCACTCAATTCATGAGGTACCCATCGTCCGAGTTTTTTTACTTTCCCGATTTGCTTCAAGTGAATTAATACAGTTTCGTCACTTACCCCGAAACCTGCTGCTATCTCTGAAGTGCTTTGTGATGGATCCGCTTCCACAATAGCCTTTAATTCTTCGTTTTTCACTTTGATCTCCAGCCGTCCACGGGGTTGGTTCTTAAGGTCGAAATTTCCAGAACGAAAACGTTGAAACCAAAAACGTACCGTGCTGTCTTTAGCGACACCAGCGCCGAACACATCATTAATTCTTCGAGCTGTTTCTGCAGCACTGGTGCCACGGTAGAACTCGTACTCGTAAATATACTGATATTTCATGTTTTCCATTGCGCGGTAATAAGCGACGGCAAAGAAAAAATAATGAGGAAAATAACAAATGAATGACTGAATTCCGAAGAAAAAAAAAACCAGCTAAATGAATTTATTAATTTGAATTTGGAGTTCTTAACCAAAGAGGAGATATTTCAGATCAAATTGATCAGTACGACAAAACGCTAATTTCATACGTAAGGACCTAATATTTAGAACGAGCTGCCGAGATGTGAAAGAATTGCTATAATGTGTCACCTAAAGCCGAGCGCCCCCGGAATTTCAGCATAAGGCCACACGGAGCAGTGCAGCTTCGGCGCGGTGCCTGAGCGGTGCCGCAACATAAAAATGTAGGGTATGCCCACACGGCACGTCCGGAGCCGCTCCGGCGCCGCGCCGCATCGTAGGCGCCCTGCACTTGGAAAAGTGGTAGACGAGACAAGCAGTGCGGTCCCGCAGTGGCACCGCGTATTTGTGTGAGCGGTGGCGAGTGTAGCGGTGGATTCGCTTCGGGACGAATGCATTCTGTCTAGGCCCCCTGGACCAATCCAGTATACCTATTCGTTTGCTTCTATGTCGATTTCATCAGTGGCGAAGTAATAATAACCACGTTTTTCCCAATCCATTGTTTATTGACTGTTATCAATTGGGCAAACAAATCCAGCCCTGTTGCGGTGCTGTAGGGGCGCTGCACTGCTCGTGTGGCCGCCAGTGCGGTGTGGAGTACTGCGGTGCGGTGCGGCGCCGCACTCTGTTGCCTTAGCCGTGCGGGTTTAGTTAGTTCGAATCCGAAATAAGGCATTTAGAGCAAGCTGAGGTAATATCCAGTCGCAATCTAAAGGGAAATAACTCCATCCATTTAGATCACGACCCAAAACATGGTTGCTGACAATACAACCACTCGTTTTCGCCAAGAAACAAGTTGTAAACTTATATAAACTTGAGCGAGGCTTTTGCATAAGATTCCTATTTGGTCTACGCAAGTATGATCACGTTTCAGATTTTCGTAAACAACTCAAGTGGCTCCCAATTCGTCTTCGCAGGAATGCTCATATTCTAACATTGTTATATAATTTATTTATTTATTTAAAACTCCCTCTTATCTCAACGAACGTTTTCAGTTCCTTTATGACACACATACGGAGTGCCTAAGGTCATCTGAGAATTTGAGGTTGAAAATGCCAATGCATTCCACTGACTTTGCAAACAAGTCATTCACTGTCAAGGCTGTGCGCTTATGGAATGCACCGCCATTGAACATCAGGTGGGCAAAAACCCTTGATAATTTTGTAAGAATGGTAAAGGACCACTACTTTGCATCGTGTACACTTTGATAGCTCATTATTTATATGCTCACTTATTATTATCCCTTCATACTAGTATATACCTACTATTTTATACCCATTTCTATTTATGTGCTATAGTTGTATATACTCGTATTTATAATAGGTACATATATTTATTTTATGTTCTACTTGTGCTTTTCTCTTTCCTTCTTTCTTTTTGTTTCAGAACACTTTATATCTATTTTATATGATAACTACACTATAATTTTGTTTCATCACATTACTGTCCATCTCATGGTTGCCTGGAAGAAATCGCTTAAAGCGATAACGTACATTCTATGTATACATGCTACATACTTGTCTTTACTTAAAATCAAATGGTGTACAATAAAGTATTATCTATCTACCTATCTATCTTTGATACAGAACTTTTTGAAGAATTGTAGAAGACTGGTCAAAACACAATTACTTGTTTTATACATGTATTGAAACTGTCCCAAACACTTTTTAAACAAGTTGTATGTAAGTTTAAAACACATTTGCGTTCACACAGAAGTCTGTGACATGTTGCAACTTGTTAACTGAGGTGTAAGCGTAAGCACGTCATAGTACTCGTAGCGGTGTTGACTTCGAACTCAGCAGTTGGTACTTAAGTAGAAAGGAAAAGCAGTAGTATTCATAAATGATGATGCTGTCTTGACAGTAACTATGACTAAATAGCGTTATAGTTTCCAACATGTAAATAACTTTTAGTGTTTGTGGCTAGACGAAGCAAACAAACATTAGAAGGTACGTCTTACTATAAGTGGCGCATTAAGAAAGAAAGTGGATAGGTAGATAATTAACAATAATTATTGTTGGAATTTCTTAATTTTCATTGCTGCAGCACTTGTCTCCGTTCAATCCGGGGTCGCTTAAGCGTAAAAATGCATCTGATGATGCCGTCAAGCTGAAGGCCACTATGGTAACATTGTTGGTGTCTGTAAGGGAGGGAAAAGAAGCATTTAAGTAGAGTGAATGCAGTGGAGACGCGGTCGTTGCGTAGTATATGTGAGGTAAGGCTGGTTGATAGAGAAATACTGAGATTCGAGATAGGGGTGGCCGGAATGAGAATGTTGTCGTGAGGATTGAAAAGGGTTATGCTAAGGTGGTTTGGGCACGTTGAACGACCAGCCGGGGCCAACACATTGACCAAATTAATAAAATTTTGATGAAAGGGCAGGTCGGAAGTCCTTGAAACCGGGCTTGCATGAAAGGATTAAAGATAGTAGAGGAAGCTCGATATGTAAGGATAGAGTCAAATGGCGGGCTGTTGTTTCTGCCTAACCCGAAGGGAAATAGGTGTGAGCGTGTGTATTTTTTATATAGGACATGTCAATTTTACTTCACCTCGCTTGATGGTAGGCTGAAGACAAAGTCTCAGGAAAGAGGGTCACCATGGTACGTGTTCGTAACACGTACCTTGTTAACAATGGTGGCACTCCGCTTGACGGCCTCATCAGATGCTTTATCACGCCCCGCTTAAAGGACCCGAGACTGTAGGAAGAATGAATCACGTAAGCTGGCAAGTAATTCCAGGTCTTAATGGTGCGACAAAGATAAGAGTCACCGAACCTCTTGCCAACTCATTGCTTGCCGCTATATAGCATGTCATTGAAATGCAAAAGAAAGAGAGAGGGTGACGGGACGGACCCCTGCGGCAGGCCAGTAGTAATCCTACCAAATATTTTTTATTGATCTTTAAATGAATCTTAAATTTATTAAAACCCACACATAAGATAAGATAAGATATTGTGTGCGTCTGATGGATACAGGTAGAGCATTCCACAACCGTAAAGACTGGACAGTGAACGATTTGGCATAAAATGTTGTAGAATGAGAGGGCGTGGACAATTGCAGTGTTATTGACGACCTCAAGGATCTTGAATGTGTGTCATTGAGGAACACAAAACGTTCTTGTAGGGAAGTAGGAGTACGGAGATTGAAGAGAATACTGTAAAGCATGTGGAAAGAATGTGAGCATTCCATCGAAGGTGAATTGGGAGCCACTTGAGTAAGTTGCGGAACTGTGATACGTGATCATAATTGCGTAGACCAAACATGAATCTAATACAGAAATTCTGAAGGCTGAGCTTATCAAGTTGCTCCTCAGTGAGATCAAGATAGCTGACATTAGCATAGTCAAGTAGTGGAAGAAGAAGAGATTCTGCCAGTGCAACTTCCGTAGCAGTATTTAGGAAGTTTCGCAGTCTACACATTATCATAATAGGATATTCATTATTCTAGTAAAGTATGTAATAATTATGCTGACAGCGTATTACTTAAGATTAACTGTCAAATTTCGGCAAATAAATTATTCAATGTATTAACTCTAAAACATTGAAAAGCATTAAACGTGACATGTTTCAGTTTGAAGTCTTACATACCACATATATCTACACTCACATGTATCTATATAAATCACAGTAAAAACGTATAGCCGCAATAACGTTGGGTTGTTGATTTCGTGCTCGATTAAACTTAACATCCTTTGAGAATGTGATTCCTACAAACCCTAAAAAGTATTTAAGTTATCTCAGAATATCACAAAATAATGTATCTTGTATTTGCATTTTTGCTTTAAAAAAAAACAATCTATATTATACAGTATTTAAAGTAATAAAGTAAGGTTAAAAATTCAAACCTGTAAATTATGGGATAGTACAAAAATGTTGAATAAAATTTGAAGTTTAATTATTTAGTTATAAATAGCTTTAATTAAAATAAACAATTAAGTTTACTAATGCGTTTTTTAAACACAATATTTTTACATTGCGTTATTTGAACATCAAACTCTCGTAAACTCTAATAGTTTATACATCCATAAGGTCACGCCTTTTTCCCATCAGGGTAGGCAGAGACCTCTTCTTTCCATTTGGTTCGGACCTGACACAACTTTTTCGCTTGTCCTACTTTCATAAGCGTTTAGTTAAAAGACACTAAACTTCATCTATTCGGAAAGTTTTACGACTATCATCAAATTACAAAGTTATCATTGCTACGAGACTTTGTTATGAGCTGCACTACTGACAGGGTACTACTTGAATGTTCAAGGGATCATACCTTAATTTACAAAAGGATTGTGATACACCCGATGATCTATGAGGACGAAGTTCTAGCGGAACTCGTCGTTTCAGGGATGACGTGAAACGGCAAATTCTCTAGTCAAAACCAAATAAACCAAATCATCTTAATAAATATAGAAGTAGAAGCGGACCCCAAGCTCCAAAGTGCAAGCTTTGGCAGCTACCGCGCATGGCGCTTGGATGATGATTTCACATTTCCCCTCCATGTCTAAAACAATAACAAAGCGACTATTACATACAATATGATGATGCTATTTCCTTTTGTAACACTAGGATAAAATTCATTGAAATCTCTACTAAAAGCCTTCAGAGTCAGGCATAAATGATGTGCTAACGACTTTGGATCTTTGTCATTCTTGATGGAAAAAAGCATTAGGAGACTGTACGAATCACTTTTGGTAACTGTGCTTCCTATAATATTCTACACACAAAACTACTAGATTTTCTTATATATTATGGGACTTCTATTAGCTATATTCTGTACCTATGCTACGAGTAATTTGTTCGAAGTGGTCTGATAAATCGTATGTGCTTGAATAAGTCTGTAGCACACACGCACTTTGATTTCTCAGTTCAATTTAACGGTAATGTGCGACCATAATGATTTCTTGTGGTATATGTAACCACAGCTAGATATAAAATTAATTTTATCTAAAACAGAATCTAGCTCCAACCATGATAGATCTTCTCTTATGTACTTCTCATACAACTGATTTTTTAGGCTGTTGTTGTTCAAGCTGTTCTTCTATGGACCGCACTTCTTAAGATGTCTGGTTTAGCAGCAATGTATCGGCAAAAAAAATCTAGATCAGGAATCGAAACGGCCATTGAACTGAGCGTTGAAATTAATTTGAGTCGTTTCAACACTCTTTACAGTGACTCTATACAAGAAACAACATTCGGCCTTATTTTTACCCAAACTTGAGATCTTTAAGTTAGAATTCTCTTGAATTTATATCCAACGCAGCGCACTTGGTAAGTAATTACATTTTTATCCAATCCTTGGCCCTTATTCGCATCAACTCCTTTAGGAGCCCCATTGATTCCGCGTCCTTGCTTCCGCCCCCTATATTTAGTTGTAATTTCCGCCTGTCTGTCACCCTCGAAAATTTGCTTTTGTTAATTTGACGCCATTTATTTTCGACCTGTTTATTTCTTCTGGTATAATATTTGTAGCTATGATTAACATTATAAATTCATTGCAGTTACCTAATGATGATTGCCGCCGTATTTCTTCGAAGGAAAATTCTCTCTTCATTTTTATAAGGGTTAATAAATATTTGACTGATGCCTACTTTCTTCTGGTATTGCAAAGTTGAAAGAAACTAGTATACTATTAGTGGTAAAATATATATTTCAGTATTATTACGCTTTTGAAAGTGAACCATTAACTCTGCCATTTTTATACAAATCAAATGATTATGATAAAGACTCATACAATTGACATTAATAATACCCTACCTTTCATTCAATTCCCATCAATACACTAATATAATTATGAATATCAAGAAAAAGTTACCAAGCGCCTGCAAAAAAATTTTTAGCAAATATTCTAAGAAAAAATACCTACACAAATAATTTATATGCAGGCTTCTATTAACAACATTTTAAAGAAACTTCATATAGTATTAGTTATGACAAAGAATACATACCTATATGTCGAGAAAGTGAACTAGGTCTCAGAATTTAATAGTGGTAAGTCAACATGACGTCAGAGGGGCTGGCCTTTTAATTTTTATTTAATAGAAAGAAACTGTTAGAAGCCAAACACAGTACATTTAGAATGAAGCAAAAAATTAAAAGAAATAATAACATGAACACATGATACTAAAAGCCACAAGTAGGTCAACAACCATTATAGAAGGGATTAGACAGCCACTATAGTTAATCCACTATCAAGGTACTCTTAACACTTCACCTTATCTTATATTATTCTCCTCAAAAAACCAATATACTCCAACCTAAAAATATATTTATTATACTTCAAAGCTGGTATAAAACGTCAATAGCATCACAATAGAGTCGTGAACCCTCGAGTCGACGCTTAACAGACACCCAAACATTTCAACTTTTCACACCGAAATGGGTTCTCTAAAGGGTCAATGTTATCTGTACCTCCATTGGTTATTCAGTCTACATTAACACCCATAATGGCTGTTTGAGAGTATGCAGCCAAGGGTAATGGAGGAGGAAATTACTGTTTTTCGTTTGTGGTATATAGTTACTTCCAAATCGATATAATGTTTAGGTTTGCTGTGGCAAAGAATCGCTTTAAAGCCCTTTGGCATTAGGAGACTTCTGCTTGTAAATATGTAGCTTTTGCCCGCGGCTTCGCCCGTGTGGGTGCTGGTTATTGCGATCAAACATAGCCTATGTCCTATCTCAAGGTCTAATCTACCCCTATACCAAATTTCATTAAAATCAGTGCAGTGGTTTAGGCGTGAAAGACGGACAAACAGATACAAACGTTTTTATAATATTAGTATGGATTTATGTTATGTAACGTTAGTACTATGGGGCTAATCCATAAACTAAAAGTCGCGGACAATGGAGTAAGCTATGCTTGGAGAAATACTCAGTATCGGTCATTGAATACTGACACGACTACCGATATGAACCCATACCTAACGCTGTAATATATTACTCGTACCTTAATTTTTTCATTTAACTGGTATTTCGAAAATGACTTTCAGAAAATATAAGTTATGGAGTATAAGATAATAATACAATATCAAACATGCCTTTATCCATATAGTTACGAACATAATATTATATTCAGAATATTCAGTTCAGATATTCGTGAAGACAGGACGCACCGGAAGGATGAGTCCCAACATTACGCAATTACACATCACCTTACAGTCTAGTTGTTGTGTATAAGCCTTATTTTGAATTACCTGATGCTTGGCTGACTTACAACAGATGGTTGAAGATGGTAGCCTACTGTTTTATAATGCCACAGTCGCTTTACAATTGTGTATATTATATCAATATTTGAAACCATCGCTATATTATGATGAGTATATAAAATGGGTGACTTTGAATTCACCCATCCCAAATATTGAAACAATCAGCAAACTTGCCCGGTAAACATTTATTTTTGACTAGGATTCATGGTGAATTCTTTAGTTGCGAAGAGGACTGACTAGTTATTAGTCTCAGTATGTTTTGTGATCCTTCTGCGTATTTTAGAGTGAATGTGCAATGTAAAGTTGAGTCAAATAAACAGTTTTATTGAAGTGAAAACTTCTTTAGCGGCGTTGGATGGGTAAAAAGTATTAAACTCGCGTCAGGATCACTTGACCTTTAAACCATAACCGACGACTGACGTCATATAACATTAGCTACAGATTGTTTATTCGTAGCTTAGCGGTAAGCGCTTCGACTGCAAGTCCTTATGGTTTCAGATAGTACCGGGTTCGAACCTGGGCTTCTGACACTCTTTGTGATATTTTTTTCTTTTTGTAATTCATTAATTTCTTCTGACAGAAAAATAATGATAGGTTCTATGATTGGCGCTATATTATAGATATGGTATGATATGGTATGTTCTTTTTATCTTTTTCTGTGTATATAACAAAGAAAGAAAGAGTTTTCACTTCTGCCGGCACTCCCGGATCTGCAACCCGTCTTTTTTTTATCTTCCGCTTTCTGCATCCAGTCTAACTCAGCAACCTTTTTCATGTCTTAATTACAAAATTAAAAGTACAAAAAATACTATAAATATTCTTTCTTTTCCAGCCAAATATCCATGTACTCAGGCTACTACCGTGATATTCCAATAATCATAATTTCAACAACGCCTATGTGTAGCCACGATTAATGCACATAATTTTACAATGCGAATCTAATTTTTTTGACATCTTGATTGATTTGACATTGTCAATTCACATGCCATAATTATTGCTTTAACAGCCCGGTAGACGGTAAGGTAGTGTAGCCGTAGAATTAGATACGATATGAACTCGAGAACGAACAAAAGCCCTGATAGCTCTAGATTTTAATTAGTCACTAATTACATTTCAGGCCTTTTTAATCGAACAGGAAATTAAATATTCTACCGTTAATTAGGACCTTTCACAATAATAGCCAATTTTAATTTAGGAACACCGGACCTGACCCGAATTTCCACTTCCGCGCGCTTATCCCTTAGGTAGCTGTATTCATGGGATGAGTCATGTCATATGAATTATAATGCTAAGATGAAAAAAAAAGACGGGTTGCACTCTGGGAGTGCCGGCAGAAGTGAAAACATTTTCTTTTTTTCTTTCTTCGTTATATACATAGAAAAAGATAAAAAAGAACATACCATACCATACCTATAACATAGCGCTAATCATATAACCTATCACTTATTTTCTGCTAATTTTTTGTCAGAAGAAATTAATAAATTATGAAAAGAAAAAATAAACACAAAAAGTAATAAATTACAGAAAGAAAAAATAATCATAAAAAGTAATAAATTACAAAAAGAAAAAATAATCACAAAAAGTTTCAGAAGGCCAGGTGGTTTGAACCCGATACTATCTGAAATTATAAGGACTTACAGTCGAAGTGCTTACCGTTTAAGCTACGACGCTATCTATGGTAAATTGCAAAATAGATAGTATTTACCTAATCTTGTATGACTTCAGTCGTCGGTTACGGTTCAAAGGTCAACTAATCCTGACGCTTCCTTAACATTTTACACCCATCCAACGCCGCTAAAGAAGTTTTCACTTCAAAAACAAGAGCCTGTAAAGTCTGAACCAGAACACTTTTATGAACAGTGATACACCGTATGCAAGGCTGCGTATTAATCTACCGTTCTATTCATCCAAAAAATTAAATTACTGTAACCTTATGTCAATTTTTATATTTATGACACGGCAATTTGACTTCACCTCGCCTGAAGGCAAAGCCTTACAAAAGAGGGTCGCTATTACAGACACCTACAATGTTACAAAGATGGTCGATGGTCAATTTCGCGAAGGCACAGGACTACAGTCCTACTGTGAACTGTAACATGGTCAATGGTCAATTTGAATTGACCATCAACGCTGCAACCCGTGCGGTTTGTATAATAAGGAATTTCAAAGCCTTCATGGTGCAGTAAAGGAAAGAGACCTGAATAACACTAGAAAGAGCAAAAGTTTATGAACACGGAGAATTTAATTTTTACTTTTATGTTGTTATATTCTTTAGATTGATTACAGTAATTCTAATCGATGTCGTGCGGTGTTCCACAGGGTTCGGTCCTGGGGCCGCTCCTGTGGAACATCGGTTACGACTGGGTGCTTCGCGGTGACTTCGCGTACAGTGCCACCGTCACGTGTTACGCGGATGACACGCTAGTGACGGTGAGCGGGGCTACGCACCGCGAAGCGACCCTGAGGGCCACGACCGCGGTTGCTCAGGTCGTCGACAGGATCCGGCGGCTGGGTCTCGAGGTGACTCTGCACAAGTCCGAGGCCATGTTCTTTCATGGTCCTCGGCGTAGGCCAGGCCCGGGAGCCAGCCTTACAGTGGGAGGCACTCCCATCGACATCAAGCCCCGGTTGAAATACCTGGGGCTCGTGCTTGACGGTCGATGGGACTTCGGACAGCACTTCCGAAGTCTGCGCTCACGGCGAATGCCTTGGGCCGGTTGTTGCTCAACTTGAAGGGCCCAGAGGCCTCCTGCAGGAGACTCTACGCGGGTGTCGTGCGATCCATGGCCCTATACGGGTGCCCCGTGTGGGCGGACACCCTAGAGGCCAGATTCGTGCCTCTGCTCCGTACGGCGCAGAGCACAATGGCCTCCAGGGCCATCAGGGGATACCGCACGATATTCTTCGAAGCGGCGAGTCTCCTGGCCGGATCGCCATCT
This sequence comes from Eilema caniola, assembly GCA_949126895.1. Lineage (NCBI taxonomy): Eukaryota > Metazoa > Arthropoda > Insecta > Lepidoptera > Erebidae > Eilema > Eilema caniola. The sequence goes on from OX421477.1 coordinate 17,581,054, forward strand.
TGGAAGCGAGGGCCCTTTCGGCACTATATCAGTCCCGAAAGGAGGCGCGGGAGCGGGGATTCGATCCCGAGCCCGAGGATATTCGGGCCGAGAAATCCCGGCTCCACCAGGTCATGGTGGCCGAGTGGGAGCGACGACTTGGGCAACCACGCGCAGGGCACGCCGTCATTGCGGCGGTAAGGCCCATCATGGGCGAGTGGCTAGAGAGGCCACACGGTAGCCTCTCGTACCGTCAGACGCAGATTATCACCGGGCACGGTAGCTTCGGGCGGTATCTGCATCTGATGGGTATTGAGCCAACGCCCGAGTGCCATCACTGCGACGCGAGCGTGGACTCGGGGCTGCACACGCTCACCGAGTGCCCGGCGTTTGAGACGCCGAGGCGGGAGCTTGTGGCGGCCCTGGGGGTGAGAGTGCTCACGCTCTCCACCCTGCTCGCGGCGATGGTCCGCTGCGCGGATGCGTGGGCGGCCAGCGCCTCCTTCTGCGAGCAGGTCATGCTCGCGAAGGAAACAGCAGAGCGGGCGCGGCGCGATGAGCGAGAAAGGCTCGCTGACATCGCTGCACGCGCCCGAAGGCGGCTCGGGCGTCGGAGGGCGCAAACTGACCTCCGCCCCCCATGAGCGCGGGTCTGAGGGTGACGGGTGGAGCCGCCCGTCATCCTAGCAGAAGCAGGCCACGGCGGCGGCGCGCATCGTAGGACGATGCGCGCCTCCCCACACCGGGGTTGAGTCGGTGACCGCGTGGTCACCCCCTTCCCGAGGAGGGCCAGACCGAGAGGGATGGCCCTGGGTCAGCCGGAGTGCGAGGGATATGTCGCATGACAACCTCACCTTCGGCCTAGCACTACGACCCAGAGTCGGCGTGCGGTTTAGTCGTTTCGAGTCTGACATAACCTCCCCCTCCGGCTCCGGAGGGGTGGGTATCCGTGGGGATTCCTGCACGTAAAAAAAACAGTAATTCTAATTTGCTTTGAATAGATTAATTATTAGACAAAAGTCGATATTAATTATGTTTGCTACATTGTACTGTGATCAATGCCAATTGCTTAGCTGTTTGTGTACTGTAAAAGTAAGAGTTAGCGGTGTGAATTTTCTACTTAGTGAAATGCAAATCAATGGACAAGTTAAATATGAATTGGCAATTTTTAGCTACTTATTACAAAACAACAAAATTACCCCTGTGATCTTCCTCAACGATTTTGAACTCAACGAAATGTATCTTACTTGGAGTATTGCAATAAAGAAATGCATTACTAAGTGACTGACTATCGAAGGGAAAATAAGAAAGCCTTTTACAATATTTTTACTAGGCACCTACCTACTTTTCCATCATAACTTAAAAGTTTAAGACCTTTAATGAATGATAGTATCTCATATTCTACGGAAAAAGGACAGAGGATCTGTCCTATTACATATTATAATATTATTTTCACTTCTCATGCTCTGAAAGTGCTTATTTGTGCAGGATATAGGCTGCACAAAATCGAATTTTGTGCACAAGGGCATTAACGTATCTACTCATAAATGTATCTATATTAAGGCAAAGAAAATGAGCCATACAGCCTAACACAATAAGAAGTTCATAGATAGAATTTGTTATTTTATAACATTCACTTTAATTTATTTTGCCTTATGTGTTTTTTAAGACTTAAAAGATATTAAAATTTAAATTCAAGTACGGTAGGTTATTTAATTCATTTAAGAAAATTATTATTACAAAATTAATTTTATAGTAGGCTGTATAGGTCTGCAGCCCACGCCTCAATGTCGTAAGATTTAAAAAAAATAAAGCGGCGGGAAACAGCTCTTGTTTTTTCGTGCGTTTATTAATTGATTCAATTTGCTAAAATTGTTAAAATTTCCTCGCAATCGAAGTGAAAAGCAGAGTTTATAACTCGTCCACAAAACCATTTTTATCCTCGACATTACTATCAGTCTCGGATAAAAATGGTTCGTTTTGTGCACTTGTTGTAAAATCTACTATTCTTATCTACTTATAACTTTAATTAGCAAAACATATCATATTTAAGTGCTACTCCATTTTGATGAATTTTTATTTTAATAAAATTAGTAAAGTTCATTTAAAATTTCTCTGCGAAATGCATTGCTTACATTTTACTGTACTGTAGCAAATTTTTACTACTAGAAACTTACTACTAAATAAAAAACTGAAAACTGAAACTGAAAAGAGGAAAACATTTTCTTGATTTTTCTTAAGAAGTGACGCGTTAAAATATTGCAACTACATCGTAACATGGAATTTGCGCATTGTATTGTGAAACTAGTTCGAAAAATATAATAAAGGTGGGGTACAACACAAGCTATAATATTTTATAAGTAATAGTTCACTTTAAAAATCTTCTTTTGATATTGTTTTCGCCACAGTGCACCGGTTGTCCCATGGTGATAATTGGTCTGCCTGGCCTGAAACCTGAAAACTCTTGTGATGACTAGGACTAGATCCAATAAAAACAACTACCGCCTGGCTTAAAAGAAACTTCATTTGGACTGTAATATCTAACAGTCAGACCCACAAAGCTCCCAAAACCCAAACCAGCCGGTACGAATTCTATTGCGTTTTTTCTTTATACAAATAGAGCAGTGAGCAGCTTTGAACTCACAGTACATTATGTGACACATTTTCAAAGTTAATTGAAATCATTGAAGATCTCAGAGGTTTCACAATCTCTGGTTTTATGATGCTAGTAATGGCAGTTCTATTGCTCAATCTCACCAAAAGCTAAGAATAGCCGCGACTGCTACTTTTCAAATCCCTGTCACCTAACACCTCGGAATAAGATTAAATGTGAAACCAATTGTGAATTCCAATCAACTACCAAGGAATCCTCAATCAAATAAAGTGTTCGTATTCTATTATTGGTTCTATTCAGTACCAAACAATTCCCTTGTCGAATCGCTTCACAGTACAAAGAGAATAATAACTACTACGTCGTGAGATCTGCCAAGAAATATTCTTCAGAAATTATTTCAATTATATTTCATTTCATTTTAAGTTCTGTTGATCTGTAAATGTTGTAAAATTAAGTTTTGAATTTTGCGTTATATATACACAATACCAAATACAATATTGATCTCATTAGAATGAATTAATAAATGAATACATGTTTTGCCTATTTATTTGTACGAGTCATACGAGTTTTAGAGCCCGCCCCAGTAAATAAGTCCCGTGGTACAACTCAGAACTAAAAATGGCATCGCCGCAAACGCACAGTTTGGCGTTTGTAGATTCCAGTCATGATGGGTAAGGTTTAGAGCTGTCAACACATTTTTTTATGATGTACTTGATAAGTTGCAAATAACCTTTTCAGTCACCCACTTTAAGAAGTTTGTTGAGTTTATGTCATCTTGATGGGATCAGAACGCCTTTTTTATTCATTTTAGCTTCACAAAGCTCCTCCCGCCTTGAATATAATTTATATAATGTTTTTTATTTATATAATATTTTATCAAACATTTTGAAATTGTTTGTTTGTAAAGGTTCTTTATTTGTCATAAAAATGTACAAGCTAAGCAAATATACAATTATACTTACTATGTAATTAATCTGTAATAAGTACTTTATACAGGCTTGAGCACCTTTAAAAGTTTGTACAATAGTTATTTATCGTTTTACACAATTAAACAAACGCACATTACGTAAGAATACTTAGGTAATCACAAGAAGTAATTCTGTGTCTTATTGTATTAAGTACACTTGCTACATTTAGATATACATATTATTCTTAAAGTTAGTAACTACTACACGTCTACTAAAAATAAAAATTTCAATAAGTGAAAACTTGTGGGTACAATAAAATTTATTTAATAAGTAAGTGTATTACTACCAATATTTACGCAAACAGCATAGCATCTACTTCGCCTCCCGCGAGCATACCACAAGCGGGCGAGCGAGGGGGCACGGAGATATAGTTAGTGGGTCACTTGATTGGACGTGTCGATTCGTCGCACGTTATGGCGACTGCAGGTAAGTCAGGAGGTGGGAACAAATATTAGTGTTGGGGCAAACGGTATGTGCCATATTTATCGATATATGGTAAATCAGATATAGATTTCGAGCAAATATTTGAGATCAAAATATTTTTATGAGTAACAGTGTTATTGTAGAATTTTAAGGTTAATTTCATGATGAAGTTTTTCAAGAACGGTATTTTTTCTAAGATATGTAAGTTTTTAAGATTGGTTTTAAATGGGGTATTGTAGGCTATTTTTGTTGCTTTATTTTGAATCGTCTGTAGGATTTCATAGTTAGTCAGGCAAGTACTACTCCATACGGGACATGCATATGTAAGACGTGGTCTGACAAGTGTGGTATAGATATTGAGCTTAGTCTGAGGGCTAAGACTGGATTTACGATTAAGGACTGGACTCAGTCCCCCAAGAGCTTGAGCTCCCGCAACTCGTAATTTAGAGATGTGCTGAGACCAATTCAATCTACTATCCATTGTCACTCCTAAGTAGGAAACTGATTTACGCCAAGGGATTGTGTGTCCAGCCACCTTGCTTTTTTCTGTTTGGGTGTTGGCGTTGGCCTGTAAACATTATTGCTGTAGTCTTAGCTGCATTTATTTTAAGTTTCCACCTGGTAAAAAATGAGCAAAGTGAGTCTACAGATAGCTGAAGTCGACTTATTATGAGGTCGATGTCTTTCGATGATGTGTAAGAAGCAGTACCATCTGCAAAGCATGCGAGGTTTGTTCGAACCTGCACTGGCACGTCATTAATAAATATGAGGAATAGGTACGGCCCAAGGATGGAACCCTGAGGTACGCCCGCCGGCACCATTTGGTAAACAGATTTATTATTGCCTATCTGAACAAAGAATTTACGATCAGTAAGATATGATTGAATAAGTTTTACCAAGTCAAGTGGCACATTATATGTAACAAGTTTGTGCAAAAGGCCTTCATGCCAAACAGTGTCGAAATAACATTACAGTATTGTAGTATCTTATACAATTTAGTATTATTTATAATTATTATGTTTTTTTAACAACTTGATTACTTGACTAACGTTCTAACGTTCTAACATTGAAAACGTTCTTATCTACTATTACATTCATATCTGAACAATAAAATAGCGGGTGAAATAAAAAGACGATATTGGCAACATTACATGTTGCTATAGCCACGCTGCGTCCAAGGGACTTATTTCGTGGCACGTACTCAAAAATGTATACTAATGACTACAATGCCTCGACCAAAGACTTATATCTTATATTTTAAAGTGTATAAATATATTTATGTTACTATGAAGACGAAAACTGGCAATATAACAGTTCTACAAATAATCCTTGACTCGCCTGGTTTTTGTCCTAAATATTACGTCTGTTTTGACAACGGAGGACAGAATATGATGGTTTTCATACACTGCACACTGCACATACACACACACACTTACACACACACACACACACACACACACACACACACACACACACGCGCACACACACACACACACACGCGCGCGCGCGCGCGCGCACACACACACACAGAGAGAGAGAGAGACACACATACAAACGCGCACGCACGCGCGCGCCCATGCACACACACACACACACACGTCATAGTTTACAGTATTTTATCCTCATAAAACGGATATGATAAAGCCTTCTGTCACTCTCACGAATAGTGTTTATTAAATAATATATAACTTTCACCCTGAGTTACATACATTATATGTAAAAAATATAGACATATACATACAGTCACACTTCTTGCCGAGTGAGGTAAGCAGAGACCACATATGATACCAAAATGTGTAATTAAAATAGTGCTTCATCAGCTTCGGATACCTGAAGAGCTCTAAGCTAACGAGGAATAAAGTTCCAAAGACAAGAAAGTCTGTGCCCAACGCTCAACTGCCTAACGCTAGTTCTTAGATGTTTGTCGATACTCATGGCAATTTTTGCATGAATAGAAATAACCATCGGAAAATTAAAAAAATAATATCTACCCTTACGCCATGATACCATGACCATGACTCTTAATTACAAATTTAATATGGCATTTACAAATACGTAGCACAAAAGAGACAGACAGTAAGGTCGGCAGCCGTACGCGTGCCTACAAAGTAAACGTGTACGTATCCATTTCAAGGATACTGCTGAAACAAAATATTGCTATGTTATCTTTTATTTACATCGTTATATCGTTTCGAAACTAGATCCTTTGGTCCGTATCTTCTTTCGATACTCAGAACTTATCATCATATCCAAAGCTTGTATTATGAATCCTAGGATCCGCTCTCCAACAACTCTTTCTCTTGATTTGCCTAACGTTGGCTTTTGCGAGAGCGATTGCGTTCTAACCTCGCTGTCGGTACAGGACAGCCGTTAGGTTACTTTGGCCCCAAAAACCTTGGCGGCTGGTGCACACTTGTACAGGTCATGAGTTCATCGAGATATATCCTTCACTTTATGGAACTAACATTAGCTTTACGGAACTATTCAAACTCACTTTCTCTCAACTTCAAACCGAATTAAACTGCACGATATTTCACCACATCGGCATGTGTAACCAGATATGCTCTGGAAAGGAAATGAAGCTCCGGTCGACCTGGGGGCCCACCGACGTGACGGGATCAATATGATATTACACCACCTCGGAACAAATATAATATCATTTTATTTTTAATCTTAATTCTAAAATATAATTAAAATATGTAACATTAAATAAAGTCCAAACAACATTTAGAACAAGTGCTAATCAAACAACCCGCCCCTGATCGCTCCTGGTGCAAAAGTGCCCATCACAGTGCCCTCGGTTCCCCGGTGCCCTCGGATCTATAATATTATATCCTGAACATAACAAAATTAAATCACTTATTCATCCAGTAATCTTATTCCATTGCATAGCTCACTATGGACTACACATCTACAGTGCAGAAATTGTAGTCTTCTCAACAACATGCCATAGATTAAAAGCAAATTAGTAAGGCTACATTTAAAAGTCCAAACTAGTTCAAGAAGTAGCATTATCAAATGAAACCAACTTGAAATAATCACTGAACAGCTTAACGAACTGGCAATAAATAGGGAAGTAAGACGAGGAAAATAATGTATAGAAACTTTAAATTTTCTTCGTGAAGTTATTGGTGTTTCGAGGAGAACTGTTATAGTGAGTTTCTCAGATAAATTGCTTCTGGAAACCTCCACCAAGATCAGATTAATTTCGCAACTTCTTCGATTTCAATTTCACCCAAAATAAGCCAATATAACGTAGGTGCTGTTTTCTCTGTCAACTGTATCCGTCAATCCTAATTAATTACAAGTATGATTGTTTCTTTTACATAATAGATTTGTAGGATTATGCCATGAGATTGATTTCAGAGTTACATGGGTCCCCATCAAGCTTTTATTGTCACGTCAATCTCTCCTGCAACTCTGACACATCGTACTTCTCTGTCTATTAGGTAACACCTAATTGACAGAGTAGGTGAGATTAATAGAATATGGAGTCACTTTAATAAAAACTGTATTCGTCAAACTAACGGCATGAATGAAATGAAAATTAAGTAGACTCCGGACTCCAAACCTAAATCTTCGGATGCAACTGTATATAACGCTAAGATATTATTAGGTTACTATGTGTTTGATGGAAAACTTAGTATAAAAAAAGCCACTAGCCAAACCGATTTCCGATTTCAGCATTTTTCTAACCGACTTCATTACTGAAGGCTTAAGTATAAAGCTACCATGTGCTGTGATTAACAGCCAAGACGAGTGGCATATTTCAGCACGAAGTTTGAAAGCAATTTGGTAAAATTTATGTTTGTTTTATGTCATTAACAAGTTGCATTTTGTTGGGTAAAAATGTATTTCTACGTAATGTGGTCGTCAGAAGTTCTCTGTTAAGATATTTAGCTGTTTTTGGTTTAAGCTATTGGATTAGACTTTACTTTCATCTACGTAATTAGTCCAAAAGCACAAAAAAATGGTTTTAAGCACATTTTATCAGTTTATCTATAAGTGAATCATCGTTATATTCATCGTAGTTTATACTTTGGAGCTTCCCGAGTAAACGTTCCCAACCTAGAAAAATACCTGCCAGATTATTTAGTAGGTGCATGTGGTAGCAGGTGAGGTTAGATTGCGTTCCAAAGATTTTTTATACTACTGAGGTGGAAGACAAGCACATGGCACACCTGATGGAAAGTGGTTACCGTGCCCTATGGACGTGTGCAACACCAGAGGAGTCACACTCGTGCTGCCGACCCTGTAAATACATGGAATTTCTGTGCCGTCAGGGTAGAAGACAAAGCAGAAATAGCCTTTGGTATTCCCACCAAAAGCACAAAACTCTCCAGTGGGCTCTGGCTACCCTACTCACTGCCGGGAACACAACACGAGGTTATTATGGCCGCGGTATTATGTAGGGCGGAGGCACTTCCCTAGTCGGACTGCTCAATTGGACGTAAATACCATCGTATCCTACCTCCTTCTCATCACACACATACAAAATATCAACGACCCTATACCCATTTTTATAATACAGGCAAACAAAGAGCCTGTGGAAATGGTTACGTCGGACTCGAATCGGCTAAAGCCACAAGCCGTCTTAAGGTCTTTAGTTGCCAGAAGTGAGCTAGCCACTAATGTATTTCTCGCCCCCTGGCCGACCCAGGGCCTTCTCTGGTATCGAGATAACTATAAGTGACTGCACAGTTTCTACTACAGCGACCCACAAGAACCTATTTCCATCACTTAAATAAAATATTATTAGTACTAGTGATAGTGAACCACCCAATCAAACACTACAAGGAACACAGTCGTTAAAAAGAAGTACTTTCATATTGAATAATGATAGCACTTTTACTTTTCCACACTTTATTTTGTTTTTATTAAGATGCAGGGCTAACATGCGCGCGTCGTCAAATATCTCGAATCGAGATGAGATATCATCTCGAGTCTTCTCGAGCGATGTAACGTCGACATAATTATTTTGTCTCGTCAAACTTTTTCAATTATTGTCTATGGCATACACATTTTTTAAACATGTTAGTTGCTGTTTTCACATTTATCCGATAAAATCGGCCCGATACGGCCATTTGCTCGAAAGCACAGACTAGTTAGGGATGCTAGGCATGAAAAAAAAAATAGTACAAACAATTTTCGACCTTATTGACATGACATGCTATCGAATTTTTTTTCTTACATTCGTGATCAGCGTCATCAATTAACGCGAAAAGACACGTAACAAAGGAAATATCATTAAGGTCGAAAATTGCTTGCAGTCGCACAAAGGTACTAAATTTTGATCAAAAATGAACCGAGCACAAGAAAAGTTTACACGAGATAACTTCTCGTCGACCAAATGAAGGACGAGAGACAAAACATTTTAAATGTCAAAATTCGAGTAAATAAGGGCACGTATGTTACAATTTGCAGACACTAAGTAGAGATGATTTCTCGAAGTCGAGTTATGTCGACATCTGACAGATCGCCTTTAAATTTGCCAAGTTACCAACAGTCGATATCGACATAAAACGGCAAAATGCCTCGAGATAGCTATCTCGTGGCGCGCATGTTAGCCCTGCTGACCTCATTATTCAATATGTGTAGTAGATTCCACCAAGTGCCATCAATTTCCAGTATAAACAAGAAGTACTTTCATTTACCTGCAGTTTTATGTAACATGGAGACACTTCTCAAGTCGAGCATCTGCAAGTCAAAGTTGAATCTTCATTAAGTCGGCAGTTTGTTAACATATTCGCTAATACCTTTAATGGAGATCATAATTAATTTAGAAATCATTTACAATAACACATTTTGTCACGATGTAAGTTTATAAACATAGAATTATGTTAATACATAGGTTTATAATTAATTAGAACTAGTTGTTGCCCGTGGCCCCACCCCACACACGTGGAATTCTGATTAGTCCAATCGAGATCCGTCGAACTGTTCTGGCGTGATTGATTGATCTATTCATCGCTAAATTAAACAATTCATTCAGCCATTCTACCATTCATCAATGCAACCACCCAAATATTTGCAAACTTGGAACCTCTTCCTATCATACCATATTCCTTCTCTTCGTCATATTGTTATGAACCACCATTACTTACTTTTTAACAGCAAGGAGATTAATATGTGGTTTATTATCTCACTGAATTTGAAAAAAATAAAATAAAAAAGTTGGTACCGTGTATTCACAGCTTAATAATAGACTCTAACAATACTAAACTCTATCGAAAACATTTTATTAAGTTAAGTTAAGCTTTTCACAAAACACGTTATTATTCTCATACTGCTCAAAAAGGCCCAAAATATAGGTCGCCGCATAGAAGAGTCATTGAGCCCCTGAATGAGCTTAGTCATTCAAACGTCTCCTTAATTATGTTCGGCGTTACGCAAAAATTTGTACCTTATTATGTGCTGACAGAGACTCTATAGAAAGGTCCCTTTGTCTCCCAAGAGAAAAAGGATCGTTGAGTGTACAATCACGGAGTCGATCCATTAGTTAAAGACCCAAGGTATATGTAACTATAAATCTACAGTGATAAGACTGAGAATAGTTTGACGGACGCTTTATAATTTGATGATACTTTGTTAAAAATGTGCGTGGCTTTAAAACATCAACGCTAAATAGGCGATTATTACGTCATTTCAAGTTTTAAGGAGTCTGAACATGTTGAAGTTTAATATAAAAAAGTTCATAGAGGTTTTGTGCTACAAGCTTCATAATTATAGACACTTATTTGACGAGCTGTTGCCGATTTGCGTGAAATTCTGATACCGGTCTCGCAACCTATGAAAATATACTCCAGGGATCATAAATAGCATATGTATCAAAAGTCTCCCTGTATCAAATTTCAGTCAGATTTTTATCAGACCACAAGTTACTTTAGTAAAAAAGACAAAAGCTTTTCTAACTTCGAAATATGTTTGACAAAATGCGGTGCCTAAAAAATACGGATCAGATAAGATCTAGTTCCCATAGGAATAAAAATACGTTTCCTGTGCGTACGAAGCCGAGGAGAAAAGCTAATAATGAAGAGAACCTGCTATTTATTGCATATTGGAAATTTTCTATTTCAATACAAAGGTGATCTAGCATCGGGTTGAATTATATTCACATTGCAGCTTTACTTGGCTGATACGTTTTTGTAGTGATGTTAGACTACTCTATATAATATGTATAAAATCACTGAATTTGTAGAAGAAAAAAGAGAAAATTTGTTAAAATTATTTTCTTTATTATGTTGCTGAATTACACCATATATTTTCATGTATTTTGTTATTGAAAGTTGCGTTGCAAATTTTAAATTATGATTAAAACTATCCTATTGTATTAAATTATCCTATTCTATTTCATCCACCCCTAATTCCATGGAAATGGTTCCCATGCGTCTCATCAAGTAACATTACCTATTATAGAACATTGGTGCTGTTTTTGCTGGTCCGGTGTCCAGCAAAAAGTCGTGGAAAAGGCATGTCGTTGATTAGTTCCAAGTCTCGTTATCGCTTAGCACGTTTGTAAATTATTTGACATTGGTTTTTAACTACTGATGAGTAACGATGTGACATTCATATTATACTAGTTATACTAAAATTACCTAATGAAATAAATCAATTACGAATTCGCATTGAAACTTTATAAAACTCAAGTAATCGTATTTTAAGTACTTTTTTCAACAAATACTTCATTAGCTGGTGAACCAAGAGCACAGTCAGTAGTATTGTGATTTAAAATAAAATAACATATAAATATATGAAAGGTTAAAACGTTTTTGGGCATTATATAAAATGATAGGTGCTGTTCATGGACATGGCTATGCTCTAAGTGGACTACACCGAATTTTCGACATATTTTCTGTTAACATCAGAAAGTAACATATATCGAACGTTAGGCTCAAGAGGGTAGTGTCCTGAGTCAACGGATCATCACCAATACTGCTTGATGTTGTAATTTTTACTCAACAAATATGCATAGTAAACTAAGATATTGACTAAGTAAACTGAAACTATGACTTTTCATTATTTGTAATGCCCAAAATAGGTCAAAATATAAATAATCGAAATAAGGCAAAATTAATAAATTTTTAGATTCGTTACTAAAGTTTAAATCAATCTTTATATGCATTGTATATGTGTAAACGCAACGTGGACTGAAATAAATGCGATATTCTCTTACACTGCATACATTTGCCCTACGTGCTAGCACACTGTGACGTCACAGTGTACTGCGATTTTGTATGGAGCGTTTACGGGCAGCTCGAGAAATCGGTTTTTCAAAGTCAAATATCTTTAAAACTATTTGTCATAGGAATATTTCACTTTACCAGTTCATTATTATTGTAAAATGTAAAGTTTATTATGATAAAGATGAAAAATAGGACACAACCCTATTGAATTAGTAATTGGTCATCAAACGTTTGCATTTTCTGATTATTATTAAAACCTTCTTCTATTCGTGAGGCATGTAATCAAGTAGCAAGCCTACGTAATAAAGCACTTTCTATCTTTTCTTTTTCTTTCTATTTCTTTTAGATTCGTAAATTTGTCTGCTACTCATCCATCTATGCTTTCGTAACTCTATATTCCTGGCCTAGCCTACTGTTTCTTGAAAACATCAAAATTTACCTAATATCGATTTAAATTTGTTAGACCGCCTAGACCAATTCAACTTTTTCAAATTTAAATCTATTTGAAAATTTTATATGAAACATGTTAAAAATCTAATTCCAATTGTATGGGCGGAGTTGTCAAAAATCAATGTTTGAAAAAGATTGAATAATCATTCATTGGTTCTGATAGTTCGTAAGAATATTGGATGACACACTCCACTGTCGCCTCAAATTCTGTTAGCTTAGTGGTCAAAGCATTGCCCCTGTTAGGCAATGATTGCGGGTTCGATCTCCGCCTAGGACAATTCAACTTTTTCAAATTTAAATAGATTTGAATATTTAACATGAAAAATGTTAAAAAAATAATTCAAATTTACCTAATATTACAACTTAAAATGTAATGAATTTAGTTTTTACGACATGACTAATCTATCGTATCCACTTGACTATAAAGTAACCTGAATCTTAAAGATAGAAACAACTATTTTATAAACTGCTAGCTTGTGCGATTCATTGCTAACCAAAATTTACTTTAACAAGGTCACAGGTAAAATCTACTGGTTAACAAAGGTTAGACCCAAAAGCCGCCTTATATTTTACAGCGTCATCTTTACTCTACTTTGGTTTGATTAATACTAGATTAATACTAGAGCTACCCTAATTTTCTTACATAACGATATTGACCACATTCAGCTTGTCCCTTCGCACCCCGACAACCTTTATTTATCTCTGTCCGGACGACGGTGACGCAGCTAGTTAGAACAATTTGTGTTTTTTGTACAGAACCAAGGTTGTTAGACGGTAGGTAACAATATTGGTCTGCAAAGATTTCCATTTTTCTTTTAATAAGCAGCTATGTTGAAAATGTACAATAGGAATGTCGGTGGAAAAAAATTACTTCTTATAGAACAACAATAGTATTTTAAATATCTCTACCACGACAACCCCTTGCCGCTGATTTAAGCAGATAAACAGAAGTTATTAAATATTATTTTGAGAACTTTAAAAGTTATATTTTTCAGATATTCAGGAAGCTTCAAAAGAATCATACTTCATACTTGAGACTAATGCTGATTGAAATTTTAGAGATTTTAAATCATGAATATTGGCTTTTTGGGTTTGAAATATCTAGATTTTCAATGCTTCTCCACTTTTAAAATTTCCATATTCAAAAATATAGCATTTGTAATACTTTTACGCCTTGCCATTACAAAAGAAAAGCAATTCCGTGTTGGTTTGTATTTACTGCTCAACGGATCCGCTGATAGGATGTGCAACCAGCATGATAATCGCTTCAGTAATTTCATTTCCCCAGTTCTTATTAATGCGGCTTTTAACTACGGAAATACAGCATCAACTTCAATAAAGGTTTTGAAATTATTGTTGATACCAGTTTCTTATTTGTGTAGGGTACAATTTTATATTCAAGTAAATAAATAGTACGTCATTTTCTTGATGTTATAACACAATATATCATTGAATCCCTCTTTTCCTGCTGTACCATTTTTATACCACAATGCCACTGCTACTGTGACGTTATTGTAGTTCACAGATTTTTTAATTAGCAGCTGTTCTCTAAACGTTATTTGAACTCAAAAATCTTATTTTCATAGGTGAAATAACATTAACGGCCGGACGAGATTTTATTACAAACTTTTTATTTTCCTCTTGGTGATTGAAATAAGATTTGACGAAACGAACTCATTACGAAATTATTATTAAAGGAATTTCCAATATTTTCCCAATGTACTAGAAAACTTTGGTCATTCGATCGTAAGCGTGAACCTAATTTACTTCTAATCAGGATTAAGGTAAAGGATCTTTTCAATAAAATAATAATACATTTAAGAGTAAGAAGGTAAATTACTTCCGAAATTTATAATAAGTCGTTCCATAATTATGGTGATTATATTTAGCTGACATTGTTGGATAAACTAATATGTATTAGATTTTTTGCTAGACAATAATATCAGTAGGTATCAGCACAAACTCTCAACAAGCGCTTGTCAGAATAGACTCGATACAACAAAAATATGCAATTATATGTTAATATATATGTCATATGTCTTTATTTCACTAGAAGTCAGACCAATCTTATAGACCATCAGACAAGGCTCTTAACCGCAATAGATCACGTGGTCTGCAAAAATTACAAAATTATTCAAACTATGTTAACAAAATTTTTAAACCGTAATTAAAAATCGGTGCCAATCCATTGGACTTATCCAAGTTCACTGACGAATGGAGATGGGTCAATCTTCCACCCTTACACATATTGATGATATAACCCGCAACCGTGTGCCAAATTCCAAGGGCATAGGTATTAATATTAGAGAGTCTTCAACTTTTTGGATTTATCGACAATAACATTACTGACGTATGAAAATGCATAAAGAATCCTACATACACTCTCACTCCTGTAATTCTTGTTTAACAGAGTCAGCAGTAAAATCTACGAGAATGATATCTGGCAAGCCTCAGTAAAAGATTTACCCCTATAAATAAACTGTCTTATAACCAGCATCAAAATTAGTTTTTGGCCCAAGACTTGAAGACTTCAATTATTGTGTGTTATGTGATCAATGGATCACATCATTACTTACCAGCACTTGAAATGGTTATACAAACATACATATAAATAAAATTAGTAGTGTCTGTTTGTAATATTGAAGTAACCGTTTTTTACTTCATGCATATAAATATAATACGGCATACACCAAAATAACATTTTTTACAATTTTTATCTGTCTGTTTGTTCCGGCTAATCTCTTAACCTGGCTGGACCGATTTTGAAGGGACTTTTATTGGCAGGTAGGTAAAGGAGTAACTTAGGTTAATTTTATTTTAGATAAATTTAATGCTCAATGGCATTGACTCAACACTAAGCGATAACCGACATCCACGCGGGCGGAGCCTCGGGCAACAGCTATTAATAATAACGACTGAAAAGTCAAAAATAGCACTATAAGATCTACGTAAGTAGGTAGATCCAAAATAGTCTACTTTGGATCTACATACTAATATCTGATTCGAATTCTAGGCATAGTTAATAACTATATTCGAAAACGAAACGAAACGAAACTATGCATTAACATACAGGGAATATAAAGATAGAAACAATGTATTTGCAATTTACACCATTTTGCGAAACAAAACTCAGGTGAAATATATTCAAGCCATTTGCAAACCAAAGTTATAATCCTTCCTTCCCAAATTGCGTTCTATTATCTTCTACATTCGAAGTAACAAATATGGAGGCAGGCAGGGGGCAGATAATTGTACAATTCGCCCTTGCATGTTCTGAGGTACTAAATTGAAGGTTTCGCATATTCATGACTGTCTTTTGAAGTCCTTGGTTCGTAGTTACCAGGGAGATTGGTGAGGTACCATTGTGTAGAATACAAAAACATTGATACATTACATTGATACAGCACTTGGTAAAATACTTACAGATAAAGTAAATGTATTGCTTTAAACCACATTTTTTAGATAAGAACTGTATTGTAAGTCAGAACACTAAGGTGTTTTGACTGGCTAAGGAACTATCTTTGGTTGTAAGTATTTTATATTTGAATCAAATATAATTATTTAATCATAGAGCAAGACATGCACATGCACGTTCTACTCAATGAAATTCTTTGAGTAAAATATATTAGCGCAGTTTATGTGATAGATTTCGGTTTCTGTCACTGTTTAAAACTCTCTCCCAATAATAT
This sequence comes from Eilema caniola, assembly GCA_949126895.1. Lineage (NCBI taxonomy): Eukaryota > Metazoa > Arthropoda > Insecta > Lepidoptera > Erebidae > Eilema > Eilema caniola. The sequence goes on from OX421477.1 coordinate 17,597,360, forward strand.
AAAAATAATGATCATATGCGTCATGTAAGTTGAAAAGTACTTTTATTTTATTATAAATAAAGGTATCCTCATTTGAAAGCAAATTCCGTTACACAATTTTCATTTACATAATACATTACATATATTCACAATCAAACGAAAATTGTCTTCATTCGACTGAAAATAAAATACTTTGCTTGTTCATTTTATGGTTCTCTGTAGGTATTATTTTAAACGCACTCAACTTGCTTTACAGTAACACATTCGTATTTGTACGTAAGTGAAAAAAACTTATTGATATTGCTGATGGATGTCTACTTTATCATTATAAATGAACTGACAGCGTTTACATAAAATGATGCACAGATACTGGCATGCACGACTTTATGTGGTACTAGAAACATTTAGCACCATAACCAGGGTGATTTAAAGCCTATAGGCAATAGCTTGCTTCTAGATAAGCGTGGTCCTTTGTCGGCCACATCATCACTTACCAATAGGACAGATAGATTTATTTTCGCATATAAGTAGATAACTACTTAATATTTAGATTACAATGAATTTGTGCTAGATAATATTTTCTTAACAGATATGAGTAGAATCATGATATCAAGGATTACTCGTCGCCTAAATAGCACGCATGCATGATTAGAACCAATCACCACGCTTTTCTCTATTTAGAAGGAACCAAGCGAGCTACGCACCACCACAGTTATTGAATATTTAGGTGAATCTGACGCACAAAGCTTCTGTGAACAAAGGCTTTTGTTCAGAAATAGGTGTCTTTGGCTGAAGGAAGAAAAATAACCTACAAACAATCTAAGGACCACAATGCACTTGCGGCTAGCCGCAAGCAGGCATGTCGTATTAAATTAGATGAGTGGCCAGCCCGATCGTGCTGCATTGCGACCGCCTGCAAGTGCGTTGTGGTTCTAAGACAATAATGAACTAACATTGGGTAATGGTTCATGTGAACATTTTATTTGTCTTTTTTTTATAAACCAGTACAATACCTTTTAGTTTAGTTCTAGTTTTGGTTTAATCAGTTTGCAAAACAGGTAACAGATTTATTATTTCATCATTTTAACGGGAACCAAATAGACATTTTTTACTTTTAAAATTGGGTTTAATAAATGCGGTTCTAATTTCGTTATTTGACTTTTGCATTATTTTGGAACTCTGGCTTAACTAAATTCATATTTTAGAAGTTATTTTAAAAGTTTCAATCAATTTCTTGTGATGCGTAACTAATTAAACACTTTAAACTAAGATTGACACGTGACAAAGCGAAAGCTACTATAATTACAGACATCCGATACGAGGCACAAATCAAAATGTTTTATTTGCCTAAATTTCAGGCGACAAAAGAATTGCAGCTAGTCCTGTGAGCAAAATTTGTGAACGTGACTAACGCGACGCGAAATAGGTCAAAATTGAATTTACATTATTCCAACGAAGGAAACTCGAGGGGTACGTACTTTTCCTCAGATACTCTTCATAAAAAAGTTTACAATTTCGTTACCTTTATGAAATTTTGATTGTGTAGGTACGCTTAGTGCAGTTTGATAGTAAATACGGTTATATGTATTGGATCTGTTAGAAGACAGATAAATTAAATGTTGAATTGTATAAACTTTTAGATACAATAGTGAAGTCATCATTGTTCGTCAGTGCAACGTTGTGCTTTTCCATTTACCTCTGCTTTTAGTCATTTCAGCATTAATTACCTTCTCGGTTCTAATATCTTTCACACAATCCATCCATCTCCTCTTAAGCCTTCCTCTTCCCTTGTTACACAGTAACAGTGAAGAGAATTTTAAATTTTAGACAATGTTAGCTGATATACATGATTCCAAAATTCATCATAGCACAGCGTCGAGAACTGGAATTCCGTCTACTTTATTGCTTTTATTGAACCTTAGAGCAATTTAAAAACGTTTTTTCAGACTAAAGGAAGTTCTGTCACTCTGCTATTTATTTTGTCACAACCGTATGTAATGAAACGTGACAGCTTAGTCACTTTTTTCTACCACTTAGGTGGCAGACAAACATACGGCCCACCTGATGGGAAGTGGTTACCGTGGCCTAAGGACGTATGCAACACCAGGGGCATCACAATCACTACTGGATTGTTGATATTTTTCATTCAATTCTAACGGAGTTAACTTCTTTTATAAATAGCAATTCAAAATCATTACTATCCATGGGATGTAAGTTTCCCAGCACTCAATACTATCTCTGATGCCTCTTTTATTACAAGAAAGCGCACTGATGATGTAGTGTTAAAATTGCCTGCCTGTGCGACTTAACTCTTTGGTACAACAATAGCAGTGGTAAAGTGGATTTCAGACTCAATAAATTTCATTGAAAATTTAGTCAGTGTATAAGGATCTTGAACAGATCCGCAAGTAAGAATGAATGAAGGCACAGTATTGAGTAACATATTTCGTCACAAGTAGGTATGACGGCGTTAGGGACAGTCACATTAACTGGTTTTTAACAAGTAACCTTGGCTGTATAATTTGTATTACTAACATCGCCTATTGCATTTGTTTTGTCAGTCAATTCCACACCGTGGTCCATAATGAAGGTCTCTTTATTATTATTTTGCTTTTTAACTGTGTGTTGTTTAGCCACTGTTGTTAGAGCTAGTGTACGTTTATCTCATGTAAAAGTGACTCCTAGATCATCATATGTGCCTATAACTGCTAACATTGACTGTAACTGTGCGCTCTTCGACAACCATTTTGGAGATGGATTTTTGGATTGGTTACCAGAAGCTTTGGTTCAACTTGAAATGAATACCAATGGAGCGAATAATGGCACGGATTCAGATGAAAGGGGACCAGGTGCAGCGTTGGATGGAAATTCGTGCCCAACGGGTAGTGCCAGAATTGCTGGTATGTGTGTAGACGAAGATTAAATTGATTTTATTTATGGGAATAGTTGTTTTTTTATTTTTGTACAGTACACAATTTTTTTTTAAATAATCACACTGATATCGACGACTACATGTTATATATAAGGGTGAAATAAAGGTTCCTACTTCAAATTTTGTTTAAAATCAAATTGTAAAAATCATTTGAATTTGAGAGTATATAACAATTGGTAATTAGTCCTGGTCCTACTGCGAGAATTATAAATGTGAAATTCTGATGTCTGGTACAGAGATAGATTATAACCCTGAAAAAATACATACTTGCTATCCCGGAAAAAAGTTCTCATGGGTAGCGGCAATGGCAAGGTAATCTTTTGCAAGGTAAAGCATGCGTCCAAAATAGGCAGTGGCAAAGGAAAAGGAGAGATCTAGCACTCTCCCGTGCCGTAAAAGGCGCACTAGGCGGCGGAAATAAAACGATCTCCTTTGGCCATGAGTAAAGGAAGGACGGTTGAAGTTAGCCATTGCCCTACTTGAAGCGAATCGGGATCGCATGCAAAATAAAACCTGGCCACTAACAGAGGCTTTCTGTAATGCAACTTAATAAAAAAGTGATTTTAAATTATTGAAATCCAGCACTTGAAATATTCGGAATGAGGAATCATTGCAGTCGCGTAAGTAATATTTTACAGATTGATGCATTGAACTCAGTTTTGAACTCCCTTTTGAACTCAGTTTGGTTGAACAAATTAAGATCTAGATTTTGAATAGTGAATTTGTGTCTAAGTTGATATGAACGGATCCGGAAGTAAAATCGTCTGAAAGCATTTTTTTAGCATTAGTAACACATTACATTTTGTGCACAAGCATAACGCCTTATGTACTAGTTTTTTTAATTGATTTTTAATATGGAACCTTGACTGATAACATTTGTATTTTAAGCACCGTCTATTCTGTGGCATTTAATTTATCAGTCAACTCCATACAGCGGGCCAAAATGAAGGTCTCTATATTAGTAATTTTCTTTATAACTGTGTATTGTGTAGCTACAGAAGCTAAGACCCGTGTACGTGTATCGCGTGTCAAAGTGACTCCTAAATCAACATATGTGCCTAAACCTACTTACAACAATGGTAATAATCAATGTAGCTGTGCACTTTTTGATAGTCATTTTGGAGATGGATTCTTGGATTGGTTGCCAGATGCTTTAGTTCAGCTTGAAATGAATACCAATGGAGCGAATAATGGCACTGATTCAGATGAAAGAGGACCAGGTGCAGCGTTGGATGGAAATTCGTGCCCAACGAGTAGTGCTAGAATTGCTGGTATGTGTGTAGACGAAGATTAAATTGATTTTAATTATGGGAATAGTTGTTTTTTTTATTTTTGAACAGTACACAATATTTTATTTTTTTTCAAAATAGTCACACTGTTATATATATACGACTACGTGTTATAAGGGTGAAATAAAGGTTTTTACTTTAAATTTTGTTTAAAGTCAAATTATAATAATAAGTACTTGTAAAAAACATTTGAATTTGAGAGTATTTAACAATAAGTTATTGGTCCTGGTCCTACTGCGAATATTAAAACATGAAATTCTGTGCAGATGTTTCTATGTTTGGAGTTTGTTATTCAATCACGCTCAGACGACTGCATGGATCTGGCTGGGTACGCAGTGGCAAAGGAAAAGGAGAGATCTAGCACTCTCCCGTGCCGAAAAGGCGCACCAGGCGGCGGAAATAAAACGATATCCTTTGGCCATGAGTAGAGGTTAGGGAAGGACGGTTGACTTACCCTGTTGTGGCACTACACTGACTACCAGGTGAAGTTGGGTCCAACTCAAAGGTGTTAGAGGTATGACTATGTACAGGTATGATATTAGGGTTTTTTTACGTGAGTGAAATCTCCACGTATGCCCCCCCCCCTCTTCCGGAGCGGAAGGGGGAGGTTATGTCGGACTCGAACCGACTAAACCGCACGCCGTCTGTGGGTCATCGCGCTAGGCCGAAGGTGAGGTTGTCAACGACATATGCCTGGCACCCCGGCTGACCCAGGGCCATACCTCTCGATCTGGCCCTCGGGAGGGGGACCACGGGGTCCCCGACTCGCCCAAGGTATGGGGAGGCGCGCATCGCTTGAAACGCGCCGCCGCCGTGGCCTACTTCTACTAGGGTGACGGGCGGCTCCACCCATCACTCTCACACACTCGCCACAAGCTCCCGCCTCAGCATCTCCCACACCGGACACTCGGTGTGCAGCTCCGAGTTCTCGCTCGCGTCGCAGTGATGGCACTAGGGCGTTGGCTCTATGCCCATCAGATGCAGATACCGCCCAAAGTGCCCGTGTCCGGTGATGATCTGCGTCTGACGGTACGAGATAGCTAGCGAGATACATAGATAGCTAGCTAGCCACTCCCCCATGATGAGTCTTACCGCCGCAATCACGGGTTGCTCAAGTCGTCGTTCCCACTCGGCCACCATGTCCCTGTGGAGCCGGGATTTCTCGGCCCGAATATCTTCAGCCTCGGGATCGAATCCTCGCTCCCGCGCCTCCTTTCGGAACCGATACAGTGCCAAAAGGGTCCTTGCTTCCAGGATCCACGGTAGCGATCCGGCCAGGAGACTCACCGCTTCGAGAGATATCGTGTGGTACTCTCTGATGACCCTGGCGGCCATCGTCCTCTGCGCCATACGCAGCAGATGCAAAAGCCTGGCTTCCAAGGTGTCTGCCCACACGGGGCAATCGTATAGGGCCATGGACCGCACTACACCTGCGTAGAGTTTCCAGCAGGAGTCCTTCAGGCCCCTCAAGTTGGGCAACAGCCGACCCAAGGCGTTCACCGTGGTCACCAACTTGGGGCGCAGACTTCGAAAGTGCTCCCCGAAGTCTCATCGACCGTCGATGCACCAGCCCCAGGTATTTCAACCGTGGCTTGATGTCGATGGGAGTGCCTGCCACTGTAAGGCTGGCTCCCGGGCCCGGCCCGCAGACCGTTCTAACAAAAAAAAAACTGTACAGTAGCTTTAGTTCCATCTCGAACAATAAGACAAAAATTCCAAAAAATAATGTTTTTGAAAAAAATCATTAATATAGTTAATAACTTTAGTTTTTTAAGATCTACAATGTACAGACACGACGAATACTTTACAATTATATCTATCTATATATATAAAAATGAATCCCTATTTCCCTTGGTCACGCCATCATGGGTGAACGGCTGGACCCATTTCGCTAATTCTTTTTTTAGATCTTCAATGAAAACACTTGTACTGTTCCACATTATTTATTGATTAATGGGACATCTGATACCCAAAAAACATGTATCAACCTTTGATAATGCCGTTAGACGAAACCGGTCAGGAAATCAATAAATAATGTGGAACAGTACAAGTGTTTTCATTAAAGATGTGTAGCAAGTTCCACCAAATGCCATCAATCAACAGTATAAGCAGTCTTTTTTTAGAGTATTTCTTGCAGTACGAGAATGGTTCTTACGCAGAGTAAATTTAAAAAAGTGTTAGGTACATCGTCACGGGAAATGGAACAGAATCCCATGCGGGTGAAGCCGTGGGCGTCAGCTTGTAATGGTACAAATAGAAAGAAATAAATACAAATAAAATAACGCGGATGTTAACCAGAGTGTGCGTGACCTTGCCATTGCTTAGAAAGCAAGGCTTTGTTATTAAAGTCACAATGTCGAAGTAATAATTTTATTATAATAATAACTTGATAAATATGAATTTGGCATCATTTGCATAATCCTACACATATTTAATTAATCTTTTTGCGAATATAAAACTAGCAAATTCAGGTTCGAGTAAAGTTCATCAAGTAGATAAATAATGTAAGCTAAGCGAAGAGATAATCTACTAAGGAATATTAAAACTTCCTTTCTTGTCGCAAAATAAGGAATTGGAATGCTCCACTGACACATGTGATTCCTTCTTCCTACTATCCCGGGTTCAACCCTGGCGTGATCTGTCTCGGCCGTCAAACTACGGATTACCATATCAAGAGCAATAGCATCCAGAATGGTGGATTCAACATCTGAACTTCAGTACAGCTTCTTAGCATCTGGCCGGATGCAGTTAAATGACAAACAGAACATTTAGACTAAGTTCAGATGAACGCGCGACGACGCGCGGTTGGCTCGGCGCGCTGTTTAAGATTGTAACAAATCAATGTTGTTGTGTACATGACCGCGCATCACAGCGCGTGCCCGCGCGCACCGCAATGTACCGCGCGCGCGCAAACCGCCGCCATCTGAACAGGTGAACCGCGCGGCAGCGCGCGTGTTCGCGCGTTCATCTGAACTTAGCCTTAAAAAAACTATTCTAGAACGTTGTATCAATTTGGAAGTTTAAATGGGAACCCACTGGTTCAACAGATCCAGTATGATGCCCCTGCAATGCACAAGACCATCAAGCGGTCCTTGTGTTTGTCTGCACTTAAGTGGTATTTTTTAAACAAATCTGTTGCTATTCCAATAGTTCATTCATAATACATGACAATACAGTAAATTGATCGCATTGAGCTGATTACCTGCACATCTCATTGGTAATATCGAAATTTTCAAGTTAGTCCAGTTGTTGGCCTTTTTGGGGCTGCCGTAGATAGATGTTTATCACAGCCAACTAGTTTGATCATTCAAGCCGTTAATAGAACAGCGCCGTTTAGTGAAGAGTAAGCGGTTAATTGAACGGCTGATTAGACTAGTTGGCTGCTACATTCACATCAGAACCTGGACGGGACCAACGACAGCTTAGCCTGAACTGGCAGAGAGTGGAACTCGCGCCCCTGCGTGGCAGTCGAATGCACCACGCCACAGAGGCTGTCATAACTTCAGAAACGGTAAAAGGCTTATTTAAAATATGCATTTGATTTACATAATATGCTTGTTACGTCTCTGTTCCATCATTATTTATACAACGTAAGTATCTTGGAAGGTCAATATTGCTTGACCTTCCTACTGTTTGTAAGCTCTCAATCAGAGGTCAGCAGTCATTGATTCTCGATGTAAAGAGTTTGGAGATGTTGTCACTACCAATAAAAACATGAACCGGATCTTCGACTAGTAAGTTATAGGTCGCGGTTTTAAGCCTGTTTATGTAAATATTCGATCGAAGAGTTGCTATGTACAATAAGTATATATTTACATATACAAATTTATAAAAAAAACTCAACTTTTATCCACATTCTAGAACCGATACCTAAAGTATTTAAACTATGCAGATTGAATCTAAATATAGCAATATGTGGAATATAAACATCGTTGTTACTTAAAAGATAATATATATTTCATCATCATCATCATACATCCCGGTAGTATCCAACACTAGCTCTTCAGAGACAAAAGCTTGATAGTAAATCTAAGAAATCACCCTCTCCCTTCCTACATAGGACAACACGTGCTGAGATTAGATGTTAGTCACCCGCACACGGTCCGGAATATTCCATCAAGAACCAAGTGGCTTGGCGGGTCTTTCTTTTGCCGCAACATTAAGACTTGGAATTCCTTACCAGCTCACGTGTTTCCCCCTTCCTACAGTTCCGCGTCCTTTAAGCGGGGCGTGAAAAAGCATCAGATGAGGCCGTCTTTGCAATGGTGACCCTCTTTTCTGAGAGATTGCCTTCAAACTTTAAAGTTCAAAGTTCTTTTTTGTTGAATATGGTACAAAAGTGATTTTTACATTATAATGTCGGATCTCATATTCTACCGGTTATGGCGTACAAATTTTACATATTCATTCATCATTCAATTAATAGTAGTTTATGCAACTGTCATATAAGAAGGGGTATTAAAACACGAGAGTCTGTTTAAAAATGAAAAAAAAAATGAGGCGAAGCCGAATGCGATAATAGGTTGACTCGAGTGTTTTAATAAGCTTTATTTTTAATTTTATCTACTCTGATACTATAATACAAAGATTATAAAATTGAAATCAAAACTCTTATGACAAACATTACGCACAGGCCAAAAAAAAGGTTTTATTACGATACAGGTCTTGTGGACACCTATATCATTAAATAACTTTTTAATCATAACGATAACCTATACAACCTCCATCTGGAACAAGAAGGTTGAACCTCTACTTAAAAAAAGAAATCGACGATTCGGAAGAAAAAAAAAAGAAACACGCATGCGCAATCGACGCCAACATTTTACATTGAAATTAAACACAGTTTGGTTTTGTTTGTAAAATAAATTAATTTATGTATTATAGTATGAGAGTAGATAAAGTAGTGTATGACACTGTACATAACTTGATCGTATAACACTCGTGTGATACTTAAAAAAAACTCGCCTACGGCTCGTTTTTTTAAAACACACTCGTGTTATAAGAACCCTTATTATGCAACAGTATCATAAACTACTATTATGTATATGCGTTTATAAAGTGCGTATGTATAGAATCATCTTTGAATTCGTAATTCGAATTTTTCGATTTGAGTGTAGATAAATAATTATTCAATACATGCAATATACAAAATAATTTATATCAGTAAGGTGTTACGATGTTTCATTCAAAAATTCGTCACTATTATTTAGCATCTTCATATTAAACAATTAAAAATATATAAAATATAAAATTCAATTTTTGCATCTTATTACATATTTTTAGTAGTTTTACACTAAGCAATAAGCTATGCACAACACAACAGCTTACCACAAGGTGAGGTGAAGTCAAATTGACGTGTTCTATATAAAAAGGCTATGAAACTATTCTTTTAACCAACCAAAAATATGTGTGCTGCCATCTTTGTCTTTACACTTGAACTAATAGTGGCAAACGGACAACGTGGAATAGATGGCAGGGTTCTTAATATTTTTCTTGTTAGCAACATATTTTTTATATCCTTTTAGGGTTTAATGGAACATAAAACTTGAACCATAAAATCAAACATACTCCAAATACTAACTCCAAAAAATCATGTTGTCATGCCACTGGCGATTAAACCTGTAATAATTATAAAGTGTTTATAATAGACTCCTATAGATGGCGTAACTAGTCTAAACAAACGAGAGGCATGTAACATGCAACTAGAATTATAATAATATTATCTGTGATGCAACTCAAAAAAACCGTCACGTGTGAGTCGATTAAGTTGAGGGACGAACTAATGCGGAGGTGCGTAGTACGGAACATCCACGACATAACCACCCTCGACTTCTGATGGGAGTTGCATCCGTGGGAATTGCCGCAGGAAAAAGAAGCAATCAAAACATCCAAATCAACCTACATTCGAAGTTAAATAAAGGGCATGAGAACAAATCCACGATATTTTTTTTATACCACTGAGGAGGCCGACAAGCACTACACCTACCTGATGGAAAGCGATTACCGTAGCCTAAAGACATGTGCAACACCAGGGGAGTCACACTCGAGCTGCCGACCCTGAAAGCACAGAGTTTCAGAGCCTTCAGTGTAGAAGACAAAGCAGAACAAGCCATTGGTCTGACAGCACAAAAAAGCTCCAGTAAGCTCTGAGCTCTAGCTATCCTACTCACCGCCGAGAACACAACATTAGGTTATTATGGCCGCGGTATTCTGCAGGACGAAGGAACTTCCTCAGTCGGATTACTAAATTAGACGGAAATACAGTCGTGTCCTACGTCCTAATACCTACAAGAAAACCGAAAAATTAAAACCACAACAACCCAATCACGGTTTTTACTCATCATCATCATCATCTTAGTGTTGTTCCTAGTTACATCCGAGGCTTTCAGCTCTAAGCCTGGAGTCCCTATAACCTGATTCCTACCGGTTTGCTCTACAAGAAAGGCTCTGAAAGACATGTCGAAATTTAGACTCTAATAAATGACTTACATACATATTGCATTATCTAAAACTGAATGTATCTGAAATTCTTTATTTAAAATTGAGAGTTTCCACACAAAATTGCTATGGTAGTTCTATAACAGCTAATATTTTTTCCATGGCTTGCTTTTTGAAAATTTTTCCCCTTTGCCACTGCTGCCTACAACTTTTATTGGAGCGACCGAATTCTGAACTCCCTACCTTGAGAGGAAGCCAGTGAAATTTTTTAAAGAAGTCACCACTTTTACAACGATAGTGAACCTTAAGATCATAAAATGAAATAATATTACCTCAAACCCCACTTTACAATGTAAAGAAGCCTTTCTTCGATGTTAATCAACATAGACATGATTTCAGCACATGAAACATGCAGAAGACGGATCATTGCAGTTACGGAGGCATCTTACACAGATTGATGCATCGTCTGCGTCGCGATTATGTCAGGAATGCCTTGTGATCAGTGTGTCCTCGAAACTGTGACTATGATTCAGGAGAAAATATTAGGACATTAAGATTTCTATAATTTCGGCAAAAGGCTAGATAAGTTGGTACGTAAATTCAAAATGAAATAAAAGTAAATCCGAAAAAGATATTTATAAAAAAAGTACCGGATAAGACCATGACTGACTGCGGTACGGTTTTACTTCAACTCTAAAGTTGGTTCTGAGGATAATAATATATATGCTTTATTAGCTAAATAAACAATATTTTTTTAAAGAAAACCTCGTTTCTCTCCCTATGTGGCTTCAAAAATTTTGATAAAAATTTTATTTTGAAGCATGAGACAAATCCTTTTTGTCTTTGTTATGCTCTTTGTTGTCGGGGTTTCAATTTGGCCAGTCTAATATTATAAGCCAAAAGTGTACCATGTTCAAGTTCTCAAATCAACAACACCGTTTGTATAGGAAACAATCCATGCCACTAACGTACCTCAAGCTGGCGTGCTTCCGCACCACTGATGGTCTACTGGATAGTGGTCGAAATATCGTAGTGCAACCCTAATATTTGTTTGTCGCAACTAAGAGTCTGCGATCCGGACAAGTATTAATTGAAATCTCCAATTCAGGAAATTGTTCGAATTTGCGACTGCCCAACTGGGATATTGCTACCCTACCAATCCAATCACGGATAAATTAACACGACTTCCTTGGATTTGTACTATCGTGGATTTGATGGTTTCACAGCAGCTTTGGTAAGGTAAGCGTTTATACGTGCCGGTTGCTTATCATTGAACATACCGTCTGCTTGCTAGCGAACAAACTACAGCAAAGTACCTATTCATAAAGCCTAAATTCCAAAATTGTGTTCTCCAAGACAGAGTAATATGTCCGTATTTAAGCAAAACCACGCAACAAAATTCGTTTTTCAATTTCATTCAAGAATATTACTCTAAAAGTGATCTAAATTCTTATGCAAACAAATAAAATCTGAATTTCCCACTGGAAAAAGGCTGTACAAAACGTAGAAAGGAACCACAAGCAATAATAAGAAATTATTTATTGTGCAAAACCGAACCACAGAATAATAGGACGCGATTCATCATTCAAATAAACCATATTACTACTATGTAATTTTATACAGTACAGATCCACAAACATTACGCGTAAAATAAATTCATATTTGAGTTCCTAATTTCTGGAAACAAGAGCATTCCACAACGTGTTTTGTTTTATTATACCTCTGGGGTAGCAGGGCAGATAAGCACACAGTTCACCTGATGGAAAGTGGTTACCGTAGCTTATGGACGTGTGCAACACCAAGGGAGTCACACTCGTGCTGCCGACCCTGTAAACAAAGAGAGGTCTGTGCCGTCAGTGTAGAAGACAAAACAGAGATAGCCTACGGTCTTCCTACTGAGAGCACAATTACTGTCCAGTAAGATTTGACTACCCTACTCACCGCCGGCAACACAACACGAGGTTATTATGGTCATGGTATTCTGTAGGGCGGAGGTACTTCCCCAGTCGTATTGCTCAATTGGACGTTAATACTGTCGGGTACTACCTTCCTACCAAATGTTTATTTAAAATGGTGGAACCACTTGCAACTTATTCCTTTACATTTCTTACGATTTATGTGCCTTTGTGTCTTTTTGCCAGCATCAACTTCTATAAAGACTACTATATTTTAAAATATTGGACTGCCGACATTATCAATGTGTTCGAAGCAACTAACCGATATTCAGTCAGTATTTCTTATTCCACAAGATGCGTAGAATTCCAGACGACATATGGATATATTAAATACTGTTGATTTTGAAGTCTAATTATTTGATGATAGCGACGAATAAACTCACCCTTTACTTATGTTTTATTTATTAGGTATTATAAGCGAATTAAAACGTAATTTTAATAACATATTACTGAATTTATATTTATAATTTATTAGATTTTTTGGATATTACATGTCAAAGGAATCCACAGGGAACCACAGTTTCATAATTATCTAGAAAATTTCAAAGTATCCAGTTCAACTTTATACACACATATACTAAGATACGTAACTTACCAATAAGTCCAAATAAAATATATGGTAATTTTATTTCACCTAACCAAGCTGCACATATTTTTGTAAAACATGAGACATCCTTGAAGTTTGATGTGACTGGGTCGTTTCTTTTTGCTTTAAATACAGAAATAATATGTCTTTGAAAATGACTAAGTTGGATACCCTACAACTCCACGTTCGAAATTAATTTGTTATCTTTGTAAGCGAATTTAAAACTTGTGCTTCATGAGTAAGACAACTTTTCGCTTACCGTCGTAATGCTAGTACATATAGATAAGCTGCTTACATACTAAGGTTTCCTGTAATTAAATTCTTAAGCACATTGCGCGGGAACTTAGCTTTATTCAATTCTGGAAAAATTTAAACCAATCAAGGCATTGGCCTAGCTAAAAAATTGTGTCACTTCAATAGTATTACAGAAAATAAAACCGTCTGTACAAAAAGTAAAAATTATTGAGTTCACAAAAAATGGTAAGGACCATGCAGATTTTTTCGCAAGATTGCACGGAAGTCACCTACCAATGTTGAGACAAAATCCACAATCTAGTGCGTAATAACTATAATACACGTACGAAAAATATTGTAAACTCATTCATAAAATAATAATTAACATCCCTGCTTCCCTAACTTAATAATTATTTACCTTTAGATATCACATTAATAGACATCAGTTGGTGATTAACTGCAATACATAGGATAAATTTATTGATTGGCATCAAATAACATAACTAAGGCATTTAGTAGAAAAAAACACTTTGACTAAGCAAAGGAAAGATACTATATTTACTGAAATAAACGAGAAGTTAGTACTATTTACTTAATTACATGAAACATGTGAAGATGGTGAAGATGCAATTCATCGCATCAACGCACAGGGTCAGAGACGCAACACCAGACGAAGCTACAATTTCAGCAAGACAAATATTTGCTTGCTCACAGATATTTGTTGAAGGATGTGTCTCGGTGTGATTTACGCTTTGCTCGGTACAGGTATTGCAACGTGAGTTGTGTACGTGAAACTGTACGGAACATAGTTGTTTCTCAGATGAGAAACGTCTATTACCGCAAGACATGTCAGTTTAATCATGAAACATACACAACATAAGATAAGGTTGGTTGAACTGCAACATAACCTATATCAATTTCAGATAGACCATTGTTTATATCTAAATATACCTATTAAATAACTGTTGTGCCTTATATTAGGTACTATAGGAAATTTTCAGGCAATATGTTTGTTACTTTTAAACAATAGTTCATCCAGCTGATGTGATGAAATAGGTAGTAGGTTAGGTTACTTAGGTGTTATTTAGACGGTGCGAGTTTCTCGCACGGTTCGGTTCGATAATTGTATGCGATAATTGTCCTCCCATTCTTCTTCATGCTAGCGTTAATCCTAGTCGCATCCGAAGCTATCAACTTGGAGTGTGGGGTCCGCTTTTACCAGTTTTATGCCTTATGATATTGCTTTAAAAAAAATTTTCTATCAATGTTCAATTTTGCGAGGCAATTCTCGCCGGTGTGGACAATGGAGCGGCAATTGTTTCTATGAATGTTTAGACGAGGCCACTTTTTCTGTCCTTTCGAGAATCGTATATTCAAGGCGAGAAACTATCCTCCTCTAATCAAGACAAATGGAATATTTGTCTAAAATGTTGATAATGTCAGTTTGTTCTAAAAACATACCGCTGTCTTATTTACTTCACAATAGTCGTACGGTTTTAAGAATCCACTTCTTCCTCAATTTTTCAGAAAAGGAGCATAATGGAATTCCTACAAACAATGAAACATAATAGGGTATTTCCATTATGCATTTCCAGAAATAGAATACCTACATTAGATAAAATTCTGGAGTTTGGCCACGTAGAACAAATGAGACAGACATGAAGTGTATAATGTAATTATGTAAATGCAAGAGGACAACTCGGTTGACGTCAACCTCGGAATAACATTTTCCTGATATCTTGATGATGTTATGATAAATCCCTTATACCCTGTAAATATCTGTCTGATGTTAAATAGCCTGGGTCGGACATATACCTGTAATTTGATACCTCTGGAAGATCCTGATTATTTGATTATCTATAAGCATTGTGCTGACACTATTGTTTGTTGACTGTACAATTTGTACACGCATAGTACAAATCATTGGACTAACTCAATGTCAGTCTTATACTATTAATCTAATGTTATGAAACTTTCTACAGTGAAACCAGGATAGGTCCTAACCTTGCTAATTGTAGGTATAAGTACTTTGATCTCTACTAGTTGCTACGTAGGATTTTCCCCACTTTCTTAATTATCAACTTCTAAGAAAACTGCTGCAAACTTATTTTCCACGGACTTGAAACAAGAAACTGTAGGTGGTTTTACGAAATCTCAAATAGAACTTCGTTTCAATAGAGGAACGTGAACTATTATGAAGACGCTGAGTTTGCAACATCTTTTCGGAAAAACTTTTAATGGCGATTTCAAATGTACATGGTAAAAGTTTTTAAGCTGAAATCAGTGCTTCGTTACAATACTTACTACTGAACAAATTAACAAATATTTTGAAAGTAAATCAAATATTTTAAGAAGAATATTCTTAAACACTCAGCATATATAGGGCAATGTAGAAAGAAAGTGTTTTGTCTTATGAGATCACTTCCGATACTATAATACTTACTATAGATACTATTATAATATTATAGTAAGTATTAATAGTTTTTTTAGTAAGTATTATAGTATGATAGTAAGTATTATAGTAAATACTATACTTATAGGAAATATTATGGTATTAAAGTAAGTTTTATAGTATAATTATGATAACTTCTAAGTAATACTTCATACAAAGTATGTTTAACCTTATAGCAAAAAGACGCCGTCAACGCAACAAGTCATTCAATATCTTCCTTGCATTTTCTCATAAAAATTGGAGAGTATGCACCTTCACAATTAATATTTCTTTATGCTTAGTCCATTAGATTGTGTTCTGCTTATAGTAAAAATGGATTATAGGTATTATGAGTTTCAAGAATAAGTTTACCTACAATAGTTTGGAAGCGATACCCGGCGAGCATGTTCAAGCAAGCTCGGCATGTGCAAATGCACACAGTTGGCATCCACTCAAGTTTCTATTGTGTAAGTTGCCAGTGCATCTTGCAACTTGCATGCACACACAATGGAAACTCGTCTTTATTTTGAGACGACGGAACAGGAGCGACTTTGAAGCGGATTATCGGGAATCTCATACAGCGACAGTAAGTACATAGAGTCTATGTGCCGTATGTACGTACTGCTACATAGGAAGCTGTACTCGACAGTTATATAGGACGTGAACGTCAGCTCGTTTCCCGGTAGTACATATGCCTGAGTATTGATTTTTGCACTTTACATAGGAGGCTATGTATATACATTCGTATGAACTGTCCGTAAAATGATGAGCGGTTCATTTTTCAGGTGCATTTGGCTGCGTCACAGCAATACTTCAATGTTTTTATTTGGATAGAATCCTATTATTATCCCTCGCTGGGAGTATATTGTGAATAATTGACTGTTTTTGTTCTTTGTTACGTTATTCTTGTATTACGTCAAAATTTTGAGTTCAATGTATTGTAATCAATAATTCCAAACAAGGCATAGAAACCTTATTGATCTTAATTATATCTATTCCCCTTGTTTACTTCATCAACAGGTGAGTCAAGATATTACTTATAGAGCAATTACTATTCCGAACTAACGCGAATATCATACAATATAGGCTTAGTGAACATTGATTATGGGTGTTAGACATATCCATTGTTTTGTTTACGTGGGAGGCGATCTGGTGGAGCTTAATTACACAACGTCGGCACCTTGAGACGGGGCATGTAGCGGCTCAGGTGAGCGCGGCAGATGCGTCGCAGCTGCCAGCCGGGCTGGTCCAGTCGCCCCGCGCGCACCCCACCCCCGCAGCCCGCGCAATCGCGGCTAACAGTTTTATTTCCCCGAATAAACTTTATCAAACAAAGCGTGCGTGCCCCGCGCCCTGCATCTGCTCGCCCAGCTGTTCTCGCTGCAGCTGGCGTTGCTATCCCGCTCCAACGCGCCCGTCAGCCCGAAGCCAGACAAAGACAGTACTCGCCGGTGTAATCGCGGGGCCCTTCAATTCCCAGTGCAGAGCCCATTCGCAGTTTGCATCCCGATGCCGGCGGGTAAACCGATAATGACATCGAAACGCAAGCGTGACGACAACGGCGAACGCCGCGGAAAACGTCAACGTATCCGCAAGCGATCGCGTAGCGAACCTCTATTGAACGATTCGGAAAATGCTGAGAAGAGGCAGGCGCTGAAACGCCTATTCGGCCGCATTTGTTCTCTGGAGATGGACAACAACAAGCCTCGTATTTCGGACGATGAAGAAGATAACGACTATCGTCCGTATACTGACGAAAATGATGATCCTCTGTTGGACTCCGTGCCAGTGGATATGGACCCCGAACAACTGGGATTCTTGGTATGCGCTCAGGAAACTCTGCGCTTCTTATACAATCGTGGTATTCCGGTAATGCATCCGGTGTTCGCCCGCCTGCGCTCGCGCCTCCTGCAGGGGATCGACGAGATGGGGACCGCCTGAGGGTTGCTGGGGCCAGAGCCCACCAACACAAGAAACTAAATGTCTCCGCACCTGCTCTTCGTTTCGGACCACTTCACCCAGTGTTTGTTTTGAACCCGTGAATCCGTAACGTTTCCTATTCGGTGTTGTTTCAACCTTTCTGTAAAGGCTCTGGTACCATTATATAAAGACTGGACTTTTTAAGCAACAAGTGACCCGTCAGGGAGTCTAGTCATAATTTCTAGTCAAAAATGTATTATCTTTGTTAAGCAAATTACTCTATTGATGTATTAACGATGAAATAAAATCGTTCAATTAAGAAACGTGTTGATTATTTCTTGACCCCTTTGTTTTATCTAATGACTGATAGGAATTTTGTTGTATTATCTTTATCTAACAATAATGATTTTATTATTTTCTTTGATTCAGATAAAGAACTTATCATTTAATTTACATTAATACTTATTGATATTAACTAAAATACTTTTACATTTTGTGAACAAAGAATAATCTTTCTTTTTCAGTTAGTTTTCATAAAACTGTTTTGCAAATCAAAAGCTTTTAGTCTATAAAATAGTTGCTTGTACATTCAATTTATGAGATACAGTGTAATCCTCCGGGATAGCTCCCGAGTCCCGCTTTGCGAACATTCTCCTATTATATTATCATTGCAATTTAATACAAGAGGGAGTTTATAGTTTAAAGGAAACATCTTGTTTGTTTAGATTTAATATTCTTCCTTTGTTCATCCCTCAATTTTTATTTGAAAAATTACTATCAATTTAACATCTTATACTTGCAACTTCTGACAAATTAGCTAATTTCATGTCTTTAACGTATTGGATGGGGTTCGAATTCCTTTTGATAGAAAGCACAAGCAAACAAGCATAATATTTTTATTTGTATGGATTAATGATGATGATTAGTTTGAATACTATTTCCTTATAATTTTAGAGTTCTGTAAAATAGTATTTATTTTATACTACTTACTCAAGAAGAACACAATCTCACAATATGCCTCCCTAACGGTAAGCCGTTACCGGTACCTACCTTCGAACGCTTGCAACACCTGAGTTATCTGCGTTCCCATTTGCATAGGAAAAGGGTGCAAGAACAAAGGAACCTTACTAACATCAATCGAGACGACTCATTAGTGATGGGAATAGTGTTACCAAGTGTACAATACTAGCTATAGCTGTACCTCATGTGGATATGTGCCAGTAATTAGTTACTGAAACCGCTCAAGTGAAAACTAATCATCCTCTCGCCTCACCTCCGTGCTGGCAGTAAGTATACAGGTAGGTTAAGTTGGTATTCAGGTAAATATGTATTCACTAAGTTTGACTAAACTTAACCAACATCTAAGGGAAACTGGTGGAATAAAATCTAGCTTGTTTGGCATTATGCGAACCATTGGGCAGTCGGCAGAAATCAGGTAATGGGCACCCATCGCCACTACTACACTACTAAGTAAGTAATAATGTTACCGTTATATTGAGATGGAAATGTGATGATTCTTTTTTCCCCTATTAGATTTCTGTGATTATCACTACTTTCGTGCTCATTTTTACGTAACAGACGGTATGCATTTTAGTCGGTTCGAGTCAGACATAACCTCCCCTTCCGCCTCCGGTTGGAAGGAGAGGGGTATCCGTGGGGATTTTGCTCACTATAAAAAAGAAGAAGTTTCAAAAGTAGTGTCAATCACAGAAAAGCTATGAGGAAATCGTTTGTCCTGGTTTGGAAATATAATGCATAGAGATGAAATTAATGCCGTAAAAAATGGAGAAAGTAACTATGGAAGTGTATGGCTACAAGGGAATAGGAGAGGAAGACCTAAAAGGAGATGAATGAAGTGTGTGAAAGATGATATGGAATGGAAAGGGAGTGAATGAAGAGATGACTACAACTAGAGATGAATGGAAAAACACTAATGTTGCACCGACTTGAAATGAATATGGAGTAAGGGTACGCGGATCAGGATGAATGTTAACGCGATGAAGTTTGATTAAGTGACGATCAATCAATCTATTAACCCATCGCAGTCCACCATCGTAGGAGATAAGACACGACGGTATTGGAGGAGGCAGGACACGAAGGTATTGTAGGAGGTAGGACACGACGGTATTTTCGTCCAATTGAGCAGTCCGACAAGTACCTCCGCCCTACAGAATACCGCTGCTATAATAACCTCATGTTGTGTTCCCGGTGGTGAGTAGGGTAGCCTGAGCTTACTGGAGAGTATTTGTGCTATCAGTAGGAAGACTAAAGTCTATTCCTGCTTTATCTTCTACAGTGTTTATAGGGTCGGCAGCACGAGTGTGACCCACTGGTGTTGCACACGTCCATAGGCCACGGTAATCATTTTCCATCAGATGGACCGTTTGTTTGTCTGTCACCTCAGTGGTAAAAAAAAACTCTCCCAATATTGGCAGGCTTTGGCCTAATATTTTCACGCTGCCACTCTGACCTGACGGGTTAGTACAGGATTTTATTCTGAGTTTGCCTTCTCTCACAATGATATCATCTTCGTATTTTTCTGTTAGTAGCTCCTTACGACACTCTTTGGATGAGATGGGGTGGTGATACTCGTATTCTTTCTCCGTCACCACACAGATATACATTGTGAAGATCATCATCATTCTCCTGCCCCATCCTAAGTTTATTTGGGGTTGCCGCAATAAGTATGTTTCATCTTCTTTCTCTAGTTGCAGTTATCTCAACATTCATTCCCTTCTTAACCATATCATCTTTCACACAGTCCATCCACCTTCGTTAAGGTCTTTCTCTTCCCTTGTTTCCATCTTCTTCCATAGATAATGCTTTTCTTACGACATTATTTTCAACCCTACGCATTACATGTCCGATGCAGGACACATGTACGTTGTGAAGATATTCTATTGAAAAAGGAAAATTGAGGTTATTTGGGTACACAGAATACCTTCTGGGCGAATTAGGAATCAAGTATTCATATATGTCAAATGTAATTGGACAGACCAGCCGCTGTCGACATGGTAGGACATGCACCGATCAAATTGGTGATTTCTTCAATTAAGGGTAAGCAGAAACACGCGAACTTAAAGGCCTTGCTGCTTACATGAAAAGTTTAACGATAATACAGGGAGCTATTGCAAATGGCAGGCTATTGTCTTAACTTGCCTCAGAAGTGAAAAGGCATAAAGTGTTTTTATTTTAATTTTTTATACAACTGAGGTGGCAGATAAGCACACGGCCCATCTGATGATAAGTAGTTACCGTGGAAACACAGAATTCCTGTGCTGTCATTGTAGAAGTCGAGGCAGGAATAGCCTTTGGTCTTCCCTCTGACAGCACAAAACCTCGCACCTTCTTTGAAGCCTATATTACACAGGTTGTGTTCAAAAAGTGAAGTGACTACGTACATTCAAGAAAGAAGAAGAAATGCGATTATTCTGAATAGTTGCACCACACAATAACGGTTGCATTACGAAATATATTGTATGTTATACATAGGCTGACATAAAGTACATAAAATAAAACTAAATATTACTATTTTTTATATATATACTAGCTGTTGCCCACGGCTCCGCCCACGTCGAAGTCGCTACTCGAAATCGAAACTCTACTCGCCTCTCTATTTGACCCTCTACTTGATCGTCAAATCATATTTGTTCCACTCTCTACTCGACTCTACTAAACTCTCTACTGGACTCTCTAATCGCCTCTCTACCTGCCTCTCTACTGAACTCCCTACTTCAAATTCAAATTCTTTCTTTCTCAAAATTGTGCAACGTGATTACATCTTTTTAACTTCAAATGCCACTTAAAACTGAGTTTACCAGCGCTTCCTAGACGCTAATGGAGAATAAAACGGTGCAACAAACTCCACTGCAGTATTTTCGAGATGTCAGTTTACAAAGAGTTATTTCTAAAGAATAAATATGAACGAATGTAGATAGATTTTTCTGGTATCAAGATCATTGAAAGAATATTAAAAAACTTGCCTATCTACTCCACGCGAGATTCTAACTTGCATCTCTATTCGACTCTCTATGCGGCTTTTTCGTGAGCGCATAAAGTCTGATCCTTCAAACCCGAGAGGAAGCCTGCGCCAGAGCTACATCTGTCATTCAATAGGCGTGCCGACTTGCAGATAGGGTTTTTTTATAGGACACGTCGTATTGACTTCACCTTTGAGGGTTGGTTTGGGCCTCGAATATCTTGATAAAGCTGTACACCTCACACGCGTATGTGAGGTGTATGACTAAGTGTGTGTGTGTATGTGTGTAAAACACTGAAGTAAAGCGTGAATTATGCACATGTTTGCTTTGATTACGCCTTATGCCTTATACCTTTTCTGTTCACGACTAGGGGAATACAGATAATACCTCAACAGAGGGCTACAGCTGCGGTATCGATCATAGACTATCAATTAATTAAAGCTAAACAAAGGGCAGCTACAAACCCTGTAATACGATGTCATGATTGTATATGTTTGCAATTACTGATTACATTTAGAGCTATTTACAGTTTACCGAATTCTGCATAAGCGGTAGATAATGAGTTCTATGTTCATCATTTGAAGCATCGGTAGCTTAGTGGTTAAGGAGCCGGCCTTACGATCGAGAGGTCCCGGGTTCGAATCCTGGCCATTACACTACCGACGTGAACCCACTCCTAGCACAAGCAATTTAGCTTAGTTGGAGGGGTTACAGGGAATATTAACAATTTCGAAGACTTTGGTTGCTAATATTCTTATACAAAAAAAAAAATATTATTAGACTAGCTGTTTAGAACAGTAAGTTTCTAGTAGAAGTATTCCTCTTGAGGTTGGAGGGTTCAGACGGTAGTCGCTCTTATAAAAGATAAAAAAAAACACATTTGAAGAAAGCTTATGAGAGTGAACCCCTAAAGTGCAAAATACCTCAGTCTTCTTCCACATCCTAGCGTTAATCAATACAAAGACTAGACCACCCCCCCTGGTCGTCTGCTCTAAAAAGTTAAGTTTTGCGATGGCTCGTGTTGTGTGTCTTTTAAATAAAGTAAATTTTAGTGTGAAACAGTCACTGCTCTATCGTATCATTTCTGTTCAGAGTATGCGTCCTGGGCCCTGATTCTGCTATTATTTTTATCATTGCAAAACCACTGCCGTAGCATAGACACTGTTACAACTGCCATTTAACTTTAGACTTTACAGTTATACAGTTAAACTCTTAAATTAAATGACAATCTTGTAAAGTGAATGAAAAATGTTATAAACTCTTTACTTTTTCATTTTGGACCTTAAGAGTTTCCCGATAAAGTCTAAAATGTAATGACATTTTATACAATGTCAGCTGTATGATAGTGGTGTTGTTATGTCATAAAATTAGTAGAATCGGGGGCCTGCTCTTAGTGTCCTCTTTTATACTCGCACTCACATCTTAGTATAACAGTTAAATAACTCTTTATTCATCTCCATCTCATTGATTACTTAGTTAAAAATTATTCTTTAGTAATATGGAGTTGACGATGTTGGTGTCACAATTACTAAGTTATATATATAATAATTATAATGTTAGTCATTATTGTGAACACTGTTTGTTGACTTAAATAAATAAATAAAAAAAAAAAAGTTAATCCTAATCTCATCCGAAGCTTTCAAGTAGGAGTCTGGGGTCCGCTTTGCGAGTCTACCTGCCTGACATCTGACCTCCACAAACCAAAGGCGATATCGAAGCATTGCTGTAAGACCAGTTGTTGGATTTTTGAGGGTTACAACTACCCGTGACGACTGCCATAGATGTTAATATGACAACCGACGCGCGATGGCTTAACGTGCTCTCCGAGGCACCGACCAGACCAATACAAATACCCATTATAATTCATGCATACTAATATTTGCATAGAGCGGGGATCTAACCGCGCCTCCTGCGTAGCGGCCGCATCACTACCGCTACGCCACGGACGTTGTCTAGCATTCACCATCAGTATTATTTTTAAATTCAGCTAATATTTATACATTTTTTTATTGGAAATATGTTAATAAATTAGTCATCTGAAGATTACAAAAATAATTTTAACCTACATTAATTCATTTATTTGTTTCAATGTACAGTCAATAAAAGAGATACGGTTGCAGCTTTACATTACGTATGAAAAACTGCGACCGTACCTCTTATTGCGACTGTTTGTAAATTGGTTCACTAAGGGCCCGAGGGCGACTGTACAAGCTTTGGACGCAATCTGAATTAACGCTCGGATGATGATGGCTAGAGCAGAGCGCATTAAACTCAAAAGTCATTAAAAATGTTATAATTAAATGCTACAACATAAGGTTATAAAGCTGAGCGCTCACTTAATGAACATCTTTTTGCAAAGCAGCTGAGCAACGTGAATGCCAAGCATATTATATATTTTCCTCTAGAGCATTACCACCTTATTCAAATTTCCTCGGTTGACAACTAATTAAGGCACGTTTATTTCTTTACGCTGTGTATATTTATTTATGATTTCTGATGAATGAATTCAAGTATGAATTAGTTAAGGATGTAACAAAATATTCTACTTCTGTTGGAAATTTTAAGAAGGTATATCGACACGAGAAGTATATGTATATTAAAGTAAGGAACATTTTGGTGATCCTAATGAGATATACAGGGTGGAAGATTTTAACCTTACCAGGAGGGGAAGTACTCTAAATACTGGAGATAGCGAGTTTCACTCGCAGGAAACATTCCTTTATTTCTAAAAGGAAACAAAACTGCATTCAAACATTTTTTTACACTCGCTTGCCACAAGCGAGTTTCAAAAAATATTTGAATGCAGTTTTGTTTCCTCCCCGGCAATCGAACCGACTAAAATACCAAAAAGTAACATCCTGTATTTTTATGGCATCAATCGACAGTGTCAATCATAAAGATAAAATCTGTCATACAGATATGGTAAATCAAATGAAAGGAAGTCCATAAAATCTTAACTTATAAACTCAGTGCCAGCAGATGTAGCATTTTTACTTAAGGAGTCATTAGAAACCTTTATCAACAATAAAGTTATCCTTGACGCCAAATATTTATTAAATAAGTAGATACGAGTACTAAATGACTGAACTTTGTTTCCGGTTTAGAATGTAACTTTATTGAGTAACTGCATGAGGTATGTTGGTAGAGTTGATAGTAATTTAGGATGCTAGATTAGTTACCTCCACGCGGTGTGCCCTGGGCGAAGAGGATGGCTAGAAAATTGCCGTATTGGTGATGACTTTCTTCTTCTTCTTCATTTTAGCGTTAATCCCAGTCGCATCCGACTCTTTTACCTCGGAAACTGGGATTCACTTTACTAATGTAACTGCGGATTTTCCTTAGCTTCGATATTTTCCGTGAAGCGACTGCCATCTAAGCTCCACAACACAAAGGTGATATCGTAGCATTACAGTTAGACCAGTTGTTGGACTTCTTAGGACTACAACTACTAGTATGGCAACCGAGACCGATGGCTTAATGTGCTCTTCGAGGCACAGCCAGACCAATGCAAATACCCATATTTATGCATACCAATATTTGCACTAAGCGGGGATTAATATCGTGCCTCCTGCGTAGCGGCCGCGTTCCCTACCACCACACTACAGATGTTAATTGGGCCCTGAGACGGCGTGCGGTTATAGTCGGTTTAAGTTCGATGTAAATCTCCTACGGACCAGCGGCGGTATCCGCACGAAAAAAAAGTAATTTTATTTAAATATCGAATTTCATTGTTGGAGTACTTCCCCTCCAGGTAAGGTTAAAATCTTCCACCCTGTATATATTTCGTTGGATTCGCAATTGAACGCTCTATCGTTTGGTATACTTGAAATAACTCTATCGTTAAAATCCCTTTACAGGTAACATTTTTTAGGTTCTGAGACAGACTTTTGTTAAAAAATTATTAAATGGATCTAATACCTCATAATTTTCGTGGTATTACTTTAATACAAAATAGAAAGTCCAGTAGTGTAAGGTACAATTTCACTAACCTACAGTTTTTTAAGTCATAATTTTGTAATGTATTGTACAATTATTTTTTCTAATTTAAGGTAAGGGATGTGCTATTTTTGAAACCAGTAACGTTCTGATAGAGACCGTAAACATCGGAATAGGCGACAAAAAGTTACAGATGAATTTGTAAAACAGAAATCTCTTTTTTGCTCTCCTGATATATGGATATATTTATTTGATATTTATCTCTATTTTAGCGTCAATCACAGTTGCATCCAAAGCTTGTACTTTAGAACCCATGTATCACATTCCTACAACTTATTGTATAAGACACTTGTACTTTACCACATTATTGTAATCGCAGTAAGACTATTTAAAACCATCATTTTTTTTTAGAATGCCGTGAGGCCAAACCGATCAAGTACAATTGCCTTATTCAATATGTGTAAGAAATTCCAGCAAGTGCCATTGTACAACAATATCAACATTCTCTGAATCTTTTCCCAACTAAGTTGGGGTCGGCCTTCCAGTATCAATGTGATTTATTTTTACAAACCCGAGAGCTTCACCAGAGTCTCGTCTGTAAATCTTTAGATGTACAGACTTACAAAGACAGTTGGCTTTGGCTCAAAGGACCTTAATGATCTCCATTCAACATCATTACACGCTATCATCATCTTATACTACCACGTCACTATCTCCAAAACACAAGTTTGAGGATGATTGTTTTTTAAAACAAAGTAAGAATATGTAAAAAAAATGCCAGACCACACTTAGATTTAATACCCTAGAGAATATTGTTCTCGATTTTACAGCCGATATTAATCCCCGCAATTCGCCTACCAATTAGCCAACTGATCCCTGTAATTACAACAGAAATGAGAGCGGTTTATAAATGGAAGATTCCGAAAGCAGATATTTGCTTTACCTAAATCCAACAAAAGCTAATTGACTCGACAAACAATATTTGAGATAGGTGTAACTATTTGCGAACATGACATTTCGATTTCAGCGAAATGAACCTGAAATTAGTGGATGGCTTTCAGACTCTAAAAGCTTTATATAAATACTAGATGATCCACCCCGGCTTCGCCTGTCCTGGCATACTTCAGAACCTCGTATGACCCCTTTAAACCATATAGGTATGCACGCAATTTTTTAATTTTCAAATTATGTATCGGAATTTTTTGGATTTGTTGACGTTTATGGTTACTACTCTGCTTCCTTGAATAGTAGCGTGATAATATTACCATCCTCAATAAACCAGCTATTTATCACAACGACATATTTTTCAATTCGAACCAGTCGTTCCTGAAATTAATGCGTTCAACCAAACAAACTCTTCAACCTTGTAATATTAGTACCTATAGATAGTCGCCGACGTCAATTCATGGACATAAATGTGAGTAATTATTTAGTAGCGACTCAATCAGTGTTGAGTACTTACATATCTACCATTACAGATCAGAGTTGTCGCTCTGAAACGTTTTGGATAATAAACAAAGTATCTACCTATACCTATATTACACTCAACATATATATGTCGCCGCTAACTAGCTTAATCAGCCATTCAATTAACTGCCTAGACTGTTAACTACTAACCCGCATTAGTCTTCGTGGTAATTTTTTTATAACCATGCACAAATAACTGAAATAAGTCATTTTTCTAGCTGTTTGATTCAGGCCGCTAATTGAACGGCGTCGTTCAGTAAAGAGCCTAGGCAGTTAATTGAACGCCTGATCAAGCTAGTTGGCCACGATATCTATTCTACAAAAAAATTGTATCATCATCGTCACAGCGTTAGTCCGTTATGTGTAAAACTTGCTCTTTGGAGCCCGTAGTTCGTTTATTGTGAGTACTCTTTTCCCTGAGTGATTGTCGTCGGACCTTTCAATCCGAATGGTAAAACTGCGGCACATAATCGTCCGTTCGACGAGCTGATGTGGTTGGCTTGGGGCCTGAAGATATTAGTGGGGTCCGTATTTACACTTTGAATGAAACCTACTATTAATTAGTAGTTTACGTATTTTACACCAGAAAATAGAGTTTGTAGTGGGGTAATAGCGCCTATTTCTGCCAGCCGACTTCTCTTATAGAAGTGGCAGAGATGTGTTAATTTCGTTGTTAGCCCATTAACTCTCACTCTGCGCAGCGACCACTCCCCGGTAAACCGCGTCGGCTCGCGGGCTAAACCTGGTTGAGGGGGCTTATCACCTCGGTGGCAAGTTTATTGCGGTTCTCTCTCGCATGGCGCATAAAGTCTGATTCGGCGAGGATGGCAACCCACCGCAGAAATGCAAAGGGGCTTGGCGGACTCGGCTATTCAGCAAAGCAAGGTGGATGGCCTAGGGCGGCGGTATAGGGCGTACAGTTACCGTCGGCCAGACACATCATCCGACCTCCCCTCCAGCCGTAGCGGTCTCCCGTTCCACTGGATTCAGGAGGGGGTGACCGTTCCGACTGCAACTCTTACCGCGGTATTTCGCTTTTGTCAGCCCCTGGAAAGGCCTTTGCCAAAGTCTTTTTAAACGGCTTAAAGGCTTTGTCTGAAAAGATACTGCAAGAAACCCAGTTTGGCTTCCGACCTGAACGAGGCACCTGAGAAGCAATCTTTTCTGTGCGTCAACTGCAAAAAAAAGCAGAGAACAGGATCGTCCGCTATATCTCTGCTTTGTTGACCTGGAGAAGGCATTCGACCGTGTGCCTCGTGAAGCTCTCTGGATGGTGCTAAGGAAGCTAGGATGCACGGAAAAGTTTGTGAGACCTCTTAGAATGCTGCGTCGGTATCGATGGCGGACAATCAAATTTCTTCCCCGTTACCTGTGGGGTGAACCAAGGGTGTGTTCTAGCGCCCACACTGTTCACCATGTACTTTACAGTAGTAGTCAAGGATGTTCTACAAGCTCTTTCTGAGCATGAGCATGGCAGTCTTTTCAATTTGGCCAGACTTAAGGCGCGCACTAAAGTCTCCCATACAATGATAACAGAAATCATATATGCTGACGACTTAAGCTTTGTGGCAGAATCCCCTGATAACCTGCAACAGCTAATGTCCAGTTTCACCAAGCTTGCTGCAAGTTCGGCCTAAAAATCAGTATCAAGAAGATGGAGGTGTTTTCCCTAGATACACATGTTCATAAGACACTGTCTAAACAGGTAGGTCAGGACATTCTGAAGCAGGTTGATAAGTTTCGCTATCTGGGGAGCACTATAACATCCAAGTGTGACCTTGATGATGAGATCAGCAGCAGAATCTGTGCCGCAGCTGCGGCATTTGGGAAGCTGCGTTCCAAGGTTTTCTGTTCACATAACCTTAAGCTGGCCACCAAAATATCTGTTTACATGGCAATTGTGGTGCCAAACCTCTTATATTCCTCCGAGACATGGTGTGTGTACCACATACGCACTCCGGATCGTTTCCACCTCAAGTATCTACGTTCCATCATGAAGATCCAATGGTCCGACCGAGTGCGTAACACCGAAGTTTTGCGACGAGCCAATGTCGGTGGCATTGAGGCCTATTTAATGCGTCGGCAGCTTCGGTGGTGCGATCACGTGTTACTTATGGCGGAGGAGAGAGTGGCGAAACGCATCTTCGTCTCTGAACTAGAGGAGGGCAAGCGGAAACTCCTTAGGTTTAAAGACGTTAAGAAGCGTCATATGAAAAGATGCAACATTGAGCCGTCTCAATGGGAAGGTTTGGCAGCACAACGTCCAGAATGGCGCAGGGTGGTGCAAAAACGAATAAGCGATTTCGAGGAACAGCGAAAGGCAGACCTCGACGCTAAACTCGATGAGCTGAAAGTCCGTCCACCCGCTGTCATTCAGTACCAATATGTAGGTGGTTTTCTCACATGCCCTCAGTGTACACGAGAGTTCACCGCGAAGATCGGCTATGTTAGCCATCTTCGAGCGCATCAGCGCCGAGCTGACTAGGAGTCGAAGTGGTCGCTATGGCCGAAATCGATCGGAGGCTTCACTTTACTCCATATCTTTGCACGCGATTTGATGTTGGTTTCATAATAACTTTTTAAGCTGTCATAAGAATACCTACATCATCATTATCTGAACGTTTCCTCAACTCAGTTAGCTGGCTTTTTATTCTAACAAAGATGCAGTTAAACTTCACTTGCGACTGCAATCTGGCCTCCCACAGCCAATTGGCGATATTCAAGTTCTGTAGTTATATTAGTCAGATTTTTGAAGGCTCCCCGTATAGATGTTAGTATATCCACCGGGACCGACGGCTTACCGTGCTCTCCGGGGCACAGAGCAATGCTAATACCCATGCATTGATGCATACAAATATTTACACTGTGCGGGATTGCTTAGCGGTTGTGTTCATTATCACCACAACACAGAGGCTGCCTTAAGAATAAATACATTTGTCAGTAATATTTAGTCAAAACCGAAATCAGTGAAGACGAGCGCTATAATGGAGATTGTAATTACAAAGCCCAATCCCAATGTAGGTAGAGTAAGTACGTTCGTATCTCAACATCTTGTCCATATCGATTTACCACACGTCATCGCATCGATGCATTGTTGCTTGTCTGTGCGTCTATTACCGGATGGTATCGTCTTTAGTGAACCTGCTACGGTATTGTACTGCTTTCTGCCTCCCTACCCATTCCATTAATCGCACTACCACCGTTTCCTAGTAGTAGATATTACGTAGGTAGTACGTACTTATTATGTGATCAGTGGTACACTTCTATATCAAAGTATATCTAGGCACCTGTGTGTGTATAATATATTCTACATTACCCGCATATCGTTGGTCTCATAGACCAGTGCGGGGAGCATAATCCGGTCTATCAGACCAATGTATGCGTTTACCTTGCTTTCTTTTCAATATTTTATTTATTTATTTATTTATTTATATTGTGGGTGGGTGTTTTGTGCCCCTTGGTTTACTTAAGAGCCTATTTTCAAACCTGTACTGCTTAAGCAATTTTTAGTGAATCTTAAAGAATCTCAGTAATAAAAACCCTCTAAACTATTATTTTACACTTGGGCAATATATTTCAATAAAATTTGCCGGCAATTTCATTCCATGAAACAGAAAATTACCACAGCAAAACGGAAGTTATTTAAGATGAAGAATAATATTCAAAGTAATCTCAATTTAAACGAATTTCTACGAATAGAAATTCAATCTATTCAACTACTAACAAATCCAAACATCATTCTATTTTTTAAGTAGTGCTTTAGTCTCTAGAGAACTTAGCGTCAACTGCAACGTAAGTAGTTCCAGGGAAATTTCCTATATCCATGCAAAAACTCTGTACTTACCAGCAACTCAACATTAAAAGTCTGGCGGATATATTTGAGCTTTCTTTTTGCTATACTTTACGGAACAATTAGAATTTTGCTTGCTAATTGAAGTACTTTCTGAGAAGGATGGTTTATGTTTAAATGACCTAAGTGGAAATAAAACTTTTAGTAACGAATTCCATCGCTATTTATTTGCTGTTCATCTTCAATGAAAAGACTTGTACTATTCCACATTATTTATTAAATTCCTGACCGGTTTCGCCTTACGGCATTATCAAAGGTTGATACATTTTTTTTAACTTCTTTTTTTTTAATTTTTCAACCTTTGATAATGCCGTAAGGCGAAACCGGTCAGGAATTCAATAAATAATGTAGAATAGTACAAGTGTTTTCATTGAAGATGTGTAGCAAGTTCCACCAAGTGCCATCAATCAACAGTATAAGCAGTTATTTGCTGTTATTTTACTATCTATATTATGTTCGACATTTTGGTAGTTTTTCAGATCCCCACGGATACCTCCTCTGCCAGAGTCGGTGGGGAGATTATGTCGGACTTCAAACGACTAAAACTCACTCCGACCGTGGGTCATATGTTGCTGTTGGTGAGATTATCTCTCGCACCCCGGCCGTATCTATATTATGTTTATTTTAATATCATAACATCACCTTAGAAGGGGAGTTGTTATCGTACGTATCTATACAGTGAAAGTGGTGGAGTAACAAATATAACCCGTTTAAATACGATTGAAACGTGATATTTCGGATGTCGATAGGATAGTTAAATTAAGTTCTTCTCCCTTAATTTTAGTCTGATCGTCAAAGAATTTTGAAAAAAAAAAATATGTTTGTATTAAGCCGATTGAAGTCCACTAGAACTCATTCGATGAGTATTTTAACAACACACTTCTTTGTAAGAAACATTTTTTGTACAACATAAGGTTTTCTTTTTAAACGCGATAAACTGTTGATACCTCTTTTTTACCTCTTTTACCTTCGTATTGAGCATAAATTACTTATTTGTTATAACAACACCTATGGAATAAGGAACAAAGAACGCTATTTACAATTTCTTTTCTTATTACTAACATAGGTCGGACAACTCGTCGATCAATCTATTACGGTAAAATGCTCCGAGTCTCCAGTGAGTGTTTTCCTTGTATTGATTCGAAGAAGGCTTACAACGAAGTAACTGTGGAATGTTTGTTGGGATGACATTGAGATGATGATAGTTCTCTGAAATAAAGTGGAGAATATAAAATAAAACTGCAGTATTTTTCTATTATCTTTGAATTATTATTATCAACTACTGGCGTAGCCTTTTAAGTATATTTTGAATTATAGCCATGGAGGACAGAATATAACTGTCATTTCCGTCTCCATGATTATAACACATTGATTTTATAACAAAAACTAGTGTCATGATATGTAGTTCATTAAGCTAGAGTAGTTTTCAATATCATATTAACAATATTTTTTCGAACGACTGTGCAGACATGGAAATGATTTTGATTTTAATAGCGAACGTATTTTAAATCATAATAAAATTATCTAAGCCTTGTTCCTAGTTGCATCAGAGGCTTTAACCTCGGTGTATGGGGTCCACTTACAAATTCTTCTCCTTTAAATACGGCTTATGCAATTTTCATGGCAACGACTGTAGTCTGACCTACCAACCACAACAAGAAAGACTCCGCCACAGCATCATCCGTCAGCCAACGGGTGTGCAGATTTGCTGATGTAGGTGGTTGGCCCCAAGAGTCTCGGTGGGTTCCCATATACTAGATCTATACTAATTTGTATTTATACGGCACTTTGTCACCAACAATTCATACGCTATGCAAACTTATTTACTACAATTAAAACTATGTATGTATTTAGTGTAAATTAGTAAAAATAAAATTAATAAAATTTTGATAAATATTTTACCCCGGAACTCTTCACATCTAAGGCTACAATAATTCGCACCCAGCTGAAAATTGGTAGGATAAATATATAAAGTACTCATCAATTCGATGCCTGAAATTATTTTTATTCGTGGTCAAAGGATGACGACGATGATGTTGATGATGAAAAACGGGATTGTCGTGATTTTCAGCAAAACAATAAGTTTTATTTAATAAATGTCTGAGAAAAAGTTAAAGACCATGCAATTACCTATCTATTAAAATTGGTTAAGGGCGAAACGGGCTCGCGCATTAAGGGTTCCGTACGGAAAAGAATTCGAGCGCGTACTTGTGCTACATCTTACGTATATAGGGCTCGCGCACTAAGGGTATAGTAGAAATAGGATTCTGTACGAGGCACGGACTCGCGCCCCGTAAACGGCAATACTTATACTTGGATTGCACTGAATTAAAAGTTTGATTTTAGGATACTTCCCGTTGAGCTAGAATCATGAAATTTACGAAGAAGCAAGACATTATAGTACAAATAAAGGGTAAAGATCGAAATCCGTAAATATGTAGCTCCTCACCGTAATCCAACTATCTACGGTAGCAGTACGGAACAGCACGGGTAGCTCCATATTTACGGTATTCGAACTCTTCCCCAATTTCATGATTCTGGCTCAACGGGAAGTACCGTAAAATCGAATTTTTATTTTAACGCAATCAAAGTATAAGTATTGCCGTTTACGGGGCGCGAGTCCGTGCCTCGTACAGAATCCTATTTCTACTATACCCTTAGTGCGCGAGCCCGACTCGCACTTGATCGAATTTTATAGATAGGTAATTGCACGGTCCTTAACTTTGTCTTAGACAATTTTATGATAAAACTTACTGTTTCTCTCTTCCTCTGACCGCGAATAAAAAAATCCCAGTTATCGGATCGATGATGACTTTTTATGTTTCATTTGTTATTAATGTTTTGAACAATCCTGCCAAATTTCTGCGGGGTGCGAATTATTGTAGCCTCACATTATAATTAAGTTTAGATTGACCGGGCTTTCTTAATAAGTATAACTATATATTTGGATATATTGACTAAGAATATAGTGATTAGGACTAAAATATATAAAATTATGTCTTTGGAAAACTTTACATAACTGCTGCTGTGCTTACTTACATACTTCAGGAGCTTACTCTTCTGTCTTTAAAACTTCCATGCAAAACCGCATGTTTCGACTAATTCTGAAGTGTGTAAGTATAGAAGCAGATGGTCTTTTCCTTGGCAAAGAAAGATGTATACATAACATATTTTACAAAGGGAATCTTGTTCATATGCATGTTCTCTAAACGAATTTAGATAGTAATAAAGCGTTTTTGTTCAAAGTTACCTACACCCAGTTAGTAAAAACTTTATGAACAGTATTATCTAATAGAGTATAGGAAGGTATTGCATCTCCTTCTTAGAAACCATAAGAATTTCTTATACAAATAAATAAATGGTCTTCTCAATTTAGAACCAAGTACTATCAAATACTGACTGATTTATAAATCTTTACTACGAAACACATTGCATCAATCTATTTCCCTATTCATTGGCGAACTGTATCTTAGATCACTGCCTCTATAAGCGTATTCACGGAGTATTCTAATTTGTTCTTCAGTAATTGATCCATTGAGGTGGGTTCCTGTATACAGCAGCATGGACAGAAGTGCTTTGTGATATTCCTTTGCCGACATCTTAGGCGCTTTGAAAACCTGTCCTTTGGCTGTGTAGCTCTCCGGGTCCGGAATCATTCTGAAATTAATAAAGATTGTTGTTAGACAATAAACTGTCGAATCTATTTAGGTATTTTCATGAGGTGATCGCCTAGCTAGTTCTTAAGGCGACAGACTTGCGAAAGACGTGTCATGGGATCGAATCTCGACACGGACACGGACGACAAGTTGATATAACTGCAACCAGAGATGAATGAAAAAAGGACTGTCTCACGGAATTTGGAAGTTCAAAATCGCGATAAACGATTCTTGTTATATATCTATACAAAATAAAACGTGAGTCGCATAACATTTCTAAAAACTGGCCAACCTGAAATGCTAGCTCTCGTATCCAAATTAAAAGGCTTAAAGTTGTGGTCGCTGGCATCCCCGGCGATACTTCTACAATTTAAGCGCTTTCTCAAACAATACAGTTCTATCATACATCAATACAGTTGTTACGGCTGGTGAATTGAATAAAATGAACAAATGCGGGTCGAAAGTAACGTGACATTTAACAAAGAGTTCTTTACATTCTAGCAGCGATGCGATTACTCTTTAGTAACTAAAATATATTTTTCTCACAACCGATTTAAGACACTCCAACCCTAGACTACAACTATCATAATGCACCTATTAAATTATTTCAACTACGAAAGGCGTAGGGTATCGAGGGAGGATTATATTATTGAGTTCGAATATTTATTTGAGAGTGATGGCGCATTATGCACCATCACGAGTGGGCCCAATAACACCACTGATAGTGTCAAGGGTATTATTCAATCCCACTTAGGTATGTATCGCCATTGCACCGGGATTGAGAATTGCACTGCAGTCGAAGGTTATTTACTTAGTATGTACTAAAATTGTATGTACTTATGTCATGCATTGTGTATCAGTTATTTTGACATGGTTTTGTCAATTGGACATTATTAAACAAAAATGAGCGGTAAAACTATGGCTTGATGACCTGCGTGGCGTGGCGGTAGATGTACATCGACATGAAAAAAAATTAGTAGTCATATATTGCTTGAGCTTTTTCTTCAACAATAACCTTATGTTATCCTTAACATTTCTGCTACGATTACGATCCAATATCGACCAACGGACTAGTTTGATAAAAATGTCTTCATTACGGAATCTC
Organism: Eilema caniola; assembly: GCA_949126895.1. Classification (NCBI taxonomy): domain Eukaryota; kingdom Metazoa; phylum Arthropoda; class Insecta; order Lepidoptera; family Erebidae; genus Eilema; species Eilema caniola. The sequence goes on from OX421477.1 coordinate 17,633,118, forward strand.
AACTGTCAGGTGGGCGCGATATTGTTATTTTTAACGGGAATAAAACTGACAGTATTTCACACAGCGTGTGTTATAGTCCTCACATAATAAAAGGTCCGGTGCGACGGTTCACGCCCATGAAGTTCTCTATTTTTTCGATCGAAATGTTCTAAAGGAATTTAAATTTTTCATTGACAGGTAGCACCCACTCGGCTAAGTGCTGTGCATAACGATTATTTAATTTTTGTCCACAGACTATTAATAATCGATTACGGAAAAAAATATCGATGGAGATATATATTTTTACCGGTTTTATTGATTTAAATATTTTTGTTCAGATCAATTAATTAGTGAAATTCAACAGGTGCCTAATATCGCAAGGTTAAACGGTTGCCCTGGTCTGATACTTTTTATGATGTAGGTACGTACATTTTGATGTATGGGTCCGAAATGAGCGTGAGTCTTGACCTGAGCGTGAAATGTTTCGGTTAATTTAGCGTTAATAAGCACATGATCAATATCTGGTTTACGAGTATCTGGTAGAATAAATTGTTTTTATTCTTATCAATTATAATCTATGAGTGACTTACATGCTGTCTCGCGTCGTTGGGTGTGTCCTCTAGAGAGAAAATCCGTTACTGTGATATGCAATGACGGTCCATTGCAAGCTCAGCGAACAGAAATTTTATTTCATATTTTTTAATGTATAACTGTACTAGCTGTTGCCCGCGGCTCCGCCCGCGTGGATGTCGGTTATCGCTTAGTGTTGATCCGACGCTATTGAGCATTAAATTCGCCTCTCTACTCAACTTTGTCCTCGACTATGTACTCACCTCTGTTCTCGACTTCCTACTCGCCTCTATATTCGACCTCTCGCCTCTCTACTTGCCCATCCATTCGATTCTCTTTTCGCCTCTCTATTTGACTCTCCCCACTCGCCTATCTACTCGCACCTCTACTCAACTCTCTATTCGATCTCTACTCGCAACTACATTAATCTTTCCAATCGCCTCCCTATTCGCCTCTCTACTCAACCCTTTACTGCATTCTATTTGGCTCTCTAGTCGCATATCTACTCGCCCCTGTAGTCGACTCTACTCGACTTTCGATCTTTACACGCCTATCCACTCGTCCCTATAACAATCTCTACTCGCCTCTCCACTCGCTTCTATATTTGGTTCGCTACTCGACTATGTCTATTCCGAAGCGCTAATTCACCTTTGTACCAAATTTCATGAGGACATCTTAATAGAAATTCTTATGCCATATTCACCCACTTTTTTGTGCCAATGAAAAATTAGAAACTTTAATCCCATAGCCCTATTCCCCTTTCCCCCTCCCTCTTCTATCCCTTTTTTCACGATAAGGGGTAGCCTATGTCCATTTCCAACCTCTTATCCATCTCTATACCAATTTCATCGAGATATCTTCAAAATTGTCAAACTTACATACCCTTGCCCTATGCCACCCCTTCAACTCCCTTTTTTGCAATAAAAGGTAGCCTATGTCCATTTTCGAGCTCTAATCCATCTCTGTACCAAATTTCAGGATATCATAAAAAATTACAAACTTTCATACTAACTATCCAGTCCTTATCCCTCCCCCACCCTTTTACCACATTATTCGCGATAAAAGGTAGCATATGTCCGTTACCAAGCTCTAATTAATCCATGTACCAAATTTCATCAGGATATCTTCAAAACTGTCAAACTTTCATACCTTATTACCACCCCCCCCCCCTATGCCTCCATTTTCGCGTCAATAGATAGCCTATGTTCGTTCCCAAGCTTCACTCCATCTCTGTACCAAATATAACATCAGGATGTCGTCAAAACTGGCAAACTTTCATCGCCTATAACCCCCCCCCCCCCTTTACCCGCGTCTTTCGCGACAAAAGGTAGCCCATGTTCGTTCCCAAGCTTTAATCTATATCTGTACCAAATTTCATCAGGATATCTTCAAAAAAGACAAACTTTCATCCCATAGCCATATTCCCCTCCCCCCTTCTACCCCTTTTTCCGATAAAAGGTAGCCTATGTCCGTTTCCAAGCTCTAAACTATCTCTATACCAAATTTCATCAGGAAATCTTAAAAAATGACAAACTTTCATCCCAAGGCCCTAGTCCCCCCCTTCTACCCCCTTTTCGCGATAAAAGGTAGACTATGTCCGTTCCTAAGCTCTGAACTATCTCTGTACCAAATTTCATCAGGAAATCTTAAAAAATGACAAACTTTCATCCCAAGGCCCTAGTCCCCCCCTTCTACCCCCCTTTTTGCGATAAAAGGTAGTCTATGTCCGTTCCCAAGCTCTAAACTATCTCTGTACCAAATTTCATCAGGAAATCTTCTAAAACGATAAACTTTTATCCCAAGGCCCTGCCCCCCCCCCCCCTTCTTCCCCCCTTTTCGCAATAAAAGGTAGCTTATGTCCGTTCTCAAGCTCTAAACTATCTCTGTACCCAATTTCATCAAGAAATCTTCAACAATGACAAACTTTCATACCAAGGCCCTAGGCCGCCCCCCTTCTACCCCCTTTTCGCGATAAAAGGTAGCCTATATCCGTTTCCAAGATCTAAACTATCGCTGTACCAAATTTCATCAAGAAATCTTCAAAAATGACAAACTTTCATCCCAAGGCCCTAGTCCCCTCCCCCCCCCCCTTCTACCCCCCCTTTTCGCGATAAAAGGTAGCCTATGTCCGTTCCCAAGCTCAAATCTACCTCTGTACCAAATTTCATTAAAATATCTTCAGAAATGACAAACTTTCATAAAAACTTTCATCCCCTATTTTCCCCCCTTAAACCCCCTTTTTCGTGATAAAAGGTAGCCTATGTCCGTTCTCAAGCTCTAATATACCTCTGTACCAAATTTCATCAAGATCGGTTCAGTGGTTTAGGCGTGAAAGCGTAACATACAGACAGACAGACAGACAGACAGACAGAGTTACTTTCGCATTTATAATATTAGTATGGATAACTGTATTGGTTATATATTAAAAATACTTTTTAACTGCACATGGCGCTGCGCCAAGAGGTCAGTCATAGAGTAAAATATACGTATTGAGACACAGATAATAATTTGTGTGGGCTCCGGACACGGTTAAAAAACCAACAATAACTTGACGAAAATAAATGTGTACATATTCACGGAAGCTACTTTCATTAATATTTTAACGGAATTGACTTAATATTATTAACCATGTCCGGAGACCAAAATATATATGATTTTATTTGCAACGACGTTATAACCGGGTCCGCTGCTCCTTGCTTTCGTGATGCTTTCGCTGACTTTGTCGTATAGTGGCGGATGCGGATGTGGTTGTACTTGAGTTGTAATTGTGTAATTGTTTATTCTTATTCGTTTTCTTTTTCTTTTTAGTTATCAAAATTAATAGCGAACTGTGTATGCCTACTTAACTGTAATACTGACCTTCATGGGCGTGCTATTAATATTAATATTTTGTGGCTGTAATGAATAGAAGGAAAATACTGTTCTGAAGCTTTGCAATAACAATACAACATTTAATTTATTTTATTTTATCTTATTTTTTACAGTAAGTATATTTTTACTGAAAATGATTAGCTTGGAGCTTAAAGCCGTAAATAATGGCAACAGAGAGGTCAATATTGACCACATAATCGAAAATGAAATAATTATTAATTATATTAATATTTTCGTTACCCGTAACAAAAATATTAAATGATAGAAAATTGACCTTATGTAACCTTGTATCATTTCAAAATAGCTAAAACATCAAAGTTTAAGTTAAATTGTCTTATCAGAACTTTAATTCAATGCACTTTGCAATACATATTCAAATCGATTAAATACTCATGCAAACGTGAATCGTTTTATCGGGAGTATCGAGTACAGAGTCGTATGGTTACATCAATAGTTACTTACGTCAGAAAAGTAAATTTCATAACGGGCCTTTTATTTTGTGACGAGATTAGTAAGGAAGTCATTCATGCCTTAGGCGTTATTCATATTTTTATCGGTTTTGTTTTATTGAAAATTGAACAGGCAACCAAAGAATAAAGAGAGATACTATGATACTAGATTTTCAATCTATGGTCCCTAACCAAATCCACCTGCAAGCCGGTACACCTACTGATTGGCTATCCTCTCAGAATTAAGGGACAAACGGCAGTTCCTTTCGTGAAAACCAAAGGCAAAAGTTGAAGAACGGACCCGGGCTCCAAAAATGCAAGCTTCGCATATAATTCGGATTTATTAGCGTTTCCAAAACCTGTTTAATCTGGATTCTGGGAATAGCTTTCTATGGGTCGCGAAACGCGAGCAGTATTTCTTTCTGATAAAATTAACTTTAATTAAGCGAACTCTGAAAACCGTTTAAACTTTTATTTGTTCGCCCAGTTTTGTGTAACAGAAAATTTTTCGTTCATGGCAGAACGCATACAACCGTTTAATAAGGGAACTTTGATATTTCATGTTTGTACTTTCGTAAAATATGCGTTCGTTTTGAATTTCAACTTTAAAACAACAGGGCTAAAGTAGCAATTGGCGAAATGCAAAATTTTAGCTGAAATTAGCACAGAAAATGAGGATATGAGATAATAAACGTGGACTTGTAACTAAAATTCCAATAATTGGATGTCCAAACCAAGGTAATACAAAGCTTATGTCTCTTTACGTGTGACGCATATTTCAAAATTTCACTACACCATAGATAGGTATCACTGTTTTTTAGAAATTTACATTGAAAAACGTCAGTATCATTGCCTATAAAGCCTATATTAGAACCTTCATCTTCTAATATATATAATTCTCGTGGCACAATGTTCGTTCCGATACTCCTCCGAAACGGCTCGACCGATTCTTATGAAGTTTTAATGCATATTGAGTAAGTTTGAGAATCAGTTACTATCAATTTTTCATACCCCGATCCGCGATAACCGACATCCACGCGGTCGGAGCCGCGGGCAACAACTAGTCTTTATATAAAACTTCCATTTCATCAGGACACGTCACTTAACGTAAAAGCATCTTAGCCAGTCATAAACGTAGAGATTCAACTTCAACGTAGATTTAATTTATTTAGGTTCATACACGCACAATAAACTGCTTGATTTGGCTAATTTCGGAAAAAAACTGGATCGCTTTTTACATAATTTTGATTAGAAAATAGCTGTATTATAGGCCGTCCATAACTTATATCTACTTCTTACTTCTTTTAACAAAAGATTACATCATTCCATGCAACAAAAAAAAATCTAATAAATATATTACCTAACTTAAATCTTGGTGCAGTTATATCATCCAAAACACCCAGTTTAACTCTAGTAGGTAAAGGCGAATGTCCAAAATTAAAAAACTGAAATATCTTGCTAGAATTTATATGTAATCTTTTTAAATCAAACTAAAGCATAGCAAAATAATTAGACGCCTAAAAACACAGCCAAAAACTTGCCTAAAGGTCGTTAGGCAAAATATATGTCAGCTGTCGCTACCATACAAATTCGGCGAACAAACAACCACATGTCATGAATGACTCACTTGTTAAGGACTCCAAGAAGAAAAAACACACACCTTACACCCGGCGCCCCTCTGCGATATCTTACGCAAACCTTACGATTACACCTTTGAAATTACGAAAAAAATACACACACACACTATACGGAGCTTTCAACATGAACTGTCGACAAAATGCCGGGGAAAGACCGTCAGAGTCATTCAAGACCACGTTTTTTTTTTCAATCGTTGTAACTGTACAAGTCAGGGAAATATATACCTTAACTGGTAACCGTAGATGTTATTTGAGTTTGTTAGCAAAATATAGGGGTGCATCTGCTACCCGGCTGGCCCTATTTTTGTGATTTACCCCGACATGTGGCGAGCCAGCGCTATCCGATCCATACTGTTATAAAACGAACTTCAATTTTAAAATCAATAACAAAGTTACGGGTTCTACAATACGGTTTGCAGTTTTAGGAGTTCTTTGTCTGCGATTCGTAAATAGGAAACATTTTTATGTGTTCTCCTTTCTCTAGAGTTTCTTTTAAGTTTTGAATGTGTGTCAATTAAAAGATCGAATACCATTACGAAGGATGAATGTTTTTTTTAAATAATACTAGTAACTGAAATGTCGCGTATACCTCTTACCCAGTAAGGTAAATTGATTGAAGTGAGGATTTGAAATGGCATATCTCGACGAATCGACGCATGTTCCAGTGAAATTATTCTGTTAGGTCACGGTAATGATGGGCCATTGTTAACAAAATCATCCAGCTTAAATCATCTTAAAGTCTAGCTAACGACATGAACCCAACCTAACACATTTTCATCATCATCATTACAGCGTCGAAGTCCCTTAATAGATTTCTTGGACTAAGGTCCCAGGTTGACTTCTACAGGGCAAACCAGATGAAATGAGCTATTTAGATGCAGGCAGGGAGTGGGGGACTGTAACCATACCGCACTTTTGCAAAAAATAACTCACCTTCTATCGTGTCGACTATGCTTTAATACCTACACAATTGACACACTGAACAAGATGACAGCGGGGGCCGAGTGTTGCTTACAGTGAGCTGGACACATTACTGAAAATTGTCCTCGGCTCAACGAACAACAAAACCGCAGTGTTATTCCCGGTTATTTCCAAAGATTGCACTTTAAATTCCCGGGTCCACTCACGCCTATGAAGAGACGAGGGAGTCTGCAAGTCTAGATTGAAAAATTACTTCAAGACAAGCATGCTCCACGATCGACCACAAAATCATATGGCTTGTCACACCCTTCCACCAAATAAAAATTTCCCAATACATAATCACTTGCCACCAAGTTTTTTTTTTATAAAACTTATGAGGCAGACGAGCAAACGCCCACCTGGTGGATAGTGGCTACCGCGACACATGGACCCTGTAAGAACGCCAGACTATTTGTAATAAAAAAAAAACTATAAACAACTTATTTCAAATTGGTAAACCTTTGACCTAAACCATCATAAATCAAAATCATTTGTTGACAACCGTTAATGGATCGATGGATTTGTAAGAGATATCGCTAGTGATACTGCGGCGGTTAGACTACACGTAGTGAATACTAATTTTTTGGTATATTTTGGTGCAAACTAAGTTAATTGTAACTTGAAATTTTTGTATGAAAGTCGCAATTTCTTTGCGTGTTGCTGTCGTATAAGTTTTCGATTCCACATTTTTGTATTGAGAATGCATTTATTAGAGCATTCGATTGAGGGCTCCTTAGGACGTCAAGGTTAATACGATTTCATCATCAGCTTCATAGCAATTTCCCAGTTGTGTTTGAAGTTTGCACCTTGAATCCCAGAGTCTGCTTAGGATCAATCCCAACTGAAAGAGGAGCGGTCGACTGCGGCTTTTTGGGGCAAAATATTGCAAACCATTTTGAATCTTATCTATAGGAGAAAAATATCATAATCATTTGAAGGCGAAGGAGGGGACGTGCGGGCCCGTGAGCTAAGCGAAAGTTTGGACACCTGCCGCTACCGGCTACTGCTCTTTCAGTGGATATGACTCTTAATGTTTTTGATCAGTATGTCAGCTTTTCCCAGAGCATTTGCCATCCCACCACCCAACTCCGAGAGGAAAACAGAAGGACGAGGTTCTGCCCTGCGCCATTGCCTCGCCCGTTATTTACAAGTGCTGCTACTAGCAGGTACGTTTGACTTAAGCCCCGAAGGTATCAGTATAGCCCTGTACACTCTCGCAAATCCAACCGCTATTATAAAGCCCCCGTCACATTAAAAAGTACATTTAATTAACTCACTATGTTGCCGTGTCACTTTAAACTGTTCGCTGATGTTTTATCTGCATTTAGAGCGTCACATTTGTCACATGATTTACATGTAAAACAAGTTTTATTGTTAATTTTCTTGAGCATATTCAAGTAAATTCTTTCTTACTGGCAAACATCATGTGTCAAGGTTAACATTTTATTGTTATCTGTCCTGAATGAGTTTACATTACTTATGTGGATATTAAGGTGATTCCATACATGCATACCAATTGTAAAACCAGCCGTATTCACGCTTTTCTCCATCTAGGTAGGCAGAGACAACAGCTCGCTATCTAGTTCTGCACCTAAATATTTTACAAGCGTCCTGTACCTGCATATATTAAAAATGAGAATTTTATCGTGACCCAACGTCTTAAAATAATCTAGCTTCTTATAAAATATAACACTTGTAATTGAAAACAGTTTTACCAGTATTAGGTGTATGGAACTCCTACGAGATCTTCGGGACCGGCTCGTTCTTGCTTACTACGCATACAGTATAAAGCAATATAAGGATTGGAATATCAAAATATCAAGATAGCGCAATATGTTGTAAAATAGTATATCTGTTATTCGTTTTGTTGGTATGTAGTTCACCTGGCTCAAGCCCACCTTGGTACAACTTGGTTTCGTACAAATAATATCATCGATAGATCGTTCAAACGTTAAACAGCTGGATCCTTACTAACCAATCGTGAACTTGGTCGCGCAGATACCAACACGATACGTTATAACTGTGAATAGACACGGTCCCAACAGAATAATACCAATGATGCGCATATGTGATGACAACGATTATGATAACGTTCGTACGAGCACTGGTCAACTGTTATCGCTTTCACGCACCAGCGATTTCTCCAAGCGAAGCAGCTGGTACAGTACCTAAAGGTTTAGCTGTAGACCTAGCTGTATTACTAGTACTACTACTACGACTAGCTGTAGCTGTATTAAAAATAACTGTCCTAGGTATAAATTACTGGATGCTGTCAACGGAAGGTATAACTTTTAATTAGCCGTATTTGGCGTGAATACAGAAACGACATATGTTGCAGGTGACGAACAGAACGAAGAGGTACGTCTTCACTTTAAAAGGTTTTGCATCCAACTTTTAAGAAAACCGCGCATCGTGAACCGAAAGGAACAGCGTGAAGCACGTATTATAAGCGATATGCTTCTTGCACACCGCTTATGAGTCCGCGTGCTTACCTCTTCTCGTACATTTACTTTAAAGTATAATCTGGTTCACTTGTATGTCATCCCCTTAAGGAACATAATGACAATACACACACATGACAAATATACTAAAGAATAGTTAACATTAAAATTTTAATCTTTGTAGACAATGATCAACATGTTTACCTGAAAAAAAGATCCTCAGCAAGACAAATATTTTTGCACACAAACAATGTTACATGTCAATCTCGTAAGTTACAATGCAGTGAAGTGCATATCATTCATATCGTAGCGTTGTTCTTTCACCGGTTTCCTTACTCATATTCCAGGAGGAAGAAAAGGATTTGATTTGGAGTACCTATGCAACGTATATAGGAGTGACTCCGTTATCTACTGCAAAGGATCAAAATGATACTGAAATGTGTTCACTGTACGAATGTGGGCGTTTCATAAACATACCGAGTGAAGCTATTTTCGCCATTGATAAATGCTTCAATGCTGAGTTTTTCATAGCAGTTTTCACAAACAAACACGCAGTTCACTGTGGCGTTCAATTAATTGATTTGAACGTAATTACACATACATATTTCGATTACAATTATATTCAAAATGACATTAACCAGATTTTGACGACTTGCCTATTGGCGTGGAAGCTTGAGACTGTGCTCTAGGAAAAAAGACGGGTTGCACTCCGGGAGTGCCGGCAGAAGTGAAAACTTTTTCTTTCTTTCTGTCTGCGTTATATACAGAGAAAAAGATAAAAAGAACATACCATACCATACCATACCTATAATATAGCGCGCCAATCATAGAACCTATCACTAACTTTCTGGTAATTTTTTACAGTCGAAGCGCTTACCGCTAAGCTACGAAGCTTCTTAGCGTACCTAGCAAAATAAACACTCTGTAGCTAGGAATGTCGTCGGTTACGGGTCAAAGGTCAAGTGATCCTGACGAGCGAATTTAACAAATTTTACCCATCCAACGCCGCTAAGGAAGTTTTCACTTCAAAAACACTTTATACTCCACAATGTGCCATTTACCCAGCTAAATTATAACTAGTTCACATAAAGAACATCTTTATGTGGAAATCGCAATCCCACTACTATTATAAATGTGCAAGTTTCTGGAGACGTTTAAATGTTTTTACTCAATCACGTTTAGAAGGCTGAACAAATTTTATTCAAATGTGGGCCAGAGTAGAGCCTAGTATATGAGGTACATAGGCTACTTTTTTACCCATGGGTTGCGGACAACAGTTGGTTACAAAATGGCAATATATGTTTTTTTATACCAGTTAGGTGGCAAATAAGCAACAGTCCACCTGATGGAAAGTGGTAACCGTGGCTTATGAACGTGTGCAACAAGGAGTCACACTCGTGCTGCCGAAACTGTAAGAACAGAAAGTATCTGTGCTGTCAGTGCAGAAGACAAAGCAGGACAAGCCTTTGAAGCCTACTTTATACTGACAGCACATAAACTCTCCAGTGAGCTCTGGATACCCTAGTACCGTCGAGAATACAACATGAGGTTATTATGGCCACAACTCCATATGATTTATAAAGTGGCAAGTGCCATAAATGACAGAACAGTACAGATACAAAAAACTCCTTATAATATCAACTCGTTAGCTACCATTACGTAAGTACATTGACAAAATCAACATATAATACAGGAAATGCAAAATATGGTCCATTTGTATTCTAGACAAGAAAACGAATTCAAGGTTGTATCAAGGTATTATCTGAAATAGTACCAGATAAGGATGACGTAGATTGATGTATTGCAGTGCTGTTTGCATGTTTGCAGTTATTTGATTGAAAAAGGACATATCAACCGTAAGCTGAATGCAAAGTCTGAAGAAAGAGGGTCACAACTACAGACAAGATTTCTGGAGACGTTTTATAGCCGCGTAGGCGATTTAGTAAACTACGCACCGTGGAAAGATGCCCGTCCGTGATACTGCAGATACGTTCGTCATAGTAAATGCGTCCGTGTCTGCATCCGCGTCCCTGAAATCTCGCACCATGGAAACCCGGCGTTAGACAAGCATACACACTTTGTGCCCTGGGTACGTAATAAACCAAGCATTCGAATTGAATACCGACTAAAATACAGACACGTGGTCAGCAAACCGACGAAAAGATTTACACCCCTATAGAAATGTAACAATTGATTGTCATGGCTCCGTGGAACGTGGCCACCCTTTCGTCTATCCCTATTATATCTGGCGCACGCGTGTACGAAGTACGGCATTGACTATTTTTTAAATTATTATTTACGATTTTAGAAAGGTCATTCAGCCATTTCTTGTTACTTACACTTAGTATTTTATGGTGTTATTTTGTATCAATTTCATTGACTTTAAAAATCTTATTATATTATATCTGTAAGGTTGTACCTTTAAATGACGTAGCGTCGGTAGCTTAGTGGTTAAGGGGTCGGTCTTACGATCGGGAGGTCCCGGTTTCGAATCCTGACCATTACACTACCGACGTGAACCCACTCCTAGCACAAGCAATTTAGCTTAGTTGGAGGGGTTAGAGTGAATATTAGTAATTTCGAAAATTTCGGTTGCCAATATACTGTTAAAAAAAAAAGAACGAGACTTTTACCACAAATCGCTGATGTAAGAAAGCATAGCTTACCTACTTCTTTTTGAGTACGCCTAAGTTATCTACACGGATGAATTCAAGGATAAGTTTATACTTCAATTAGTTTTACTTTGCATTGGGTTTAGTATAACTCACAGGTAGTCCCATATTAATATCATGGGGACTGGTCCTTGGACACCGGGATACACCAGAGAACTCCTCAAAATGAAATAGGAAATGGAAAATGATTGGATTTTTGCTAGTTTTAAAACGATCTTGTGACAAGGTAAGCTACATTATGATGGTCAAGGACGTGGCAGGAGGCAGACAACAGAACTCCTTAATTATGTATAGCATCAAAGTCTCGTTTATGTAATTGAGGGCAAGGGTCAATCTTATGAAACAAAACTCAAGAACTATGGCGAAGGTATGCTGGACTAAGGCTGGACTGGATTAAATCACTAAAAGGGAAGAGAAATTAATACCTATTACAAACAATGAAAAGTAAAAAATATAAAAAATAACCTTAAAAAAACCCGACTTCAAAAACTGAACAGTTTAAAATAATTAAAAAAAATATCTGAATTTACGGATTTACTGTTCTAAGTCGGTGCCAACTTTGTTTGTGGTGCCAGAACTACTATGCTGGGATCAATTGTAATATGACTCTCTATGGGCTAGGCACCGACTCCTAACCTAACAGATCATTATAGTGGTATAGTTTTTTTATTGCTTACTTTATATGGTAATGGATGACTGCGCGTGCGTCTCTGTTGCCATAACTACTAATTACTTTATTATTGCCTGTTGAAAATATTTTGTTACTTAACCGATAATAAAATAATCCATAAAAACTAACAAGCCTACTTATCAAAAAATCCAAGTCTCGCCTCAGTCGTTCTACCGTAAACAGTTGTCAAAGCAAATCAAATCAAATCAAAATATTTATTTATTTAAACATGTACATACGTATGCATTCAAGATGTTAGTCAGTGATAATGTCCAACATGTCGTTAAGCTGTTACGTAATTATCTAACCTAAAAACATCTTATAGTGACCATATCAATATGAAAAATCATCTTTAACGTTGTAAATGAAGATTTTAACGTAACATAATGTAAGGAAACGTAGTTTTATTCTTGCTTTTTTTATTCCGTTGACCATTTTACAAGTTACCTTAGATACACCTATCATTCTATTATAGTGTAAATATATACGGGTAAACTGTTTAATTAACTGTAAATGTAACTTTGTAATCATTTATATTTATATGGGATTACAAAGTTATATATGCAGTTAATGTATCTAGAAAACTGAACCGAAATAGATAAATAATTTATTTTTCATTTAATTCATACACTAAACACTAATTAAATTCTAAATTTGATACTTCTATGTCTGCTGAAAATGCCTTAGAATTTTGATAATCGGTCAGTCACTGAGTGACAAAATTAAGGAACTTTGACTCATTATAATTCTTAAACTACTGATCCCAATTAAATAAATATACCGTTTTTGTACAATGCCTGCTGGTTTACTATAAATTTAGGATTCTAGTTTTATCCACAACGAAATATAACTTCGTTGTGGATTTGAAAATGGCCTGAATTGCTTCGAGAAAAGCATAGTACGGCCATACCGCTTTTTTCTTGCGCGACTTGGCAACAAAAAAAAAACAACAGTAAACAGACTGGGCTATATCTACACGTACACAGAAGATGTCTAAACTGTAACTGGATACTAGGAATACTCGATCAATAAGTTACGGACTCGATTTGCGCAGTTTCTTCATTTTCTCTTTCAAGTACGCGAATGCTCTCGCAATTACTTGATCCTAAACTTTATAGGTTTATAAGATTCAATTTAGCTCTTGCTTTAGAAAGGTACGCTGATTTGCTCTTTCATAAATAAGTACAAAACTTAGCAAGTATTGAGTCTGTGATTTTAAGGACATTAGGTTATGTTCTAATTTAGGTCTCAGGTAATCCACATTTTGTGCAAAATTAGCATTAGATACAAAAAATAAAATACTATTTTATTATTATAATACTATTACTTTGTCTCAAGTAAACGTCTTTTTTTGTCCCGGCCCTTTAGGAGGCTTACAATCAAATTGAGATCGCCCAAAAAATAAAGTACCTTGGAGAATCTTGTTTTAGAAATGAGATAGATACTAAAGAAAAAGATCCTACTCACTGTAAAAGTTATGCCGAGAATTATATTTCGTATCTATACTATATAATAATCTTAACAACCACTTAGACCAATAAAGATTTCAATTACCTAGTAGGTACCTGAGCAAACATTCACTAAAATGGTTAAGCTATTTTAATGACACCCAATTATGTTGTAACACAGAATTTCATGGAGCATTTAATTCTTTACAGTAAATATGGAAGACTTCACTTTGTCTCTGCTGAGCGCTGATTAACCAGCATTTTTGGAAAAAATCGAATTGTAACATAAGTGACACAGAAGCATAATTTAGATTTTAGTTACTTTTTTATTTGAAACTAATATAAGCAAAATACAGATTAATATGGTAAACCAACCCACAGTTAGCACCAGATCGTTCTTGAAGAACAAAGTGCTCAAAATTATCTTAAATCCTAGGGTTCGCCCCTTGCTGTTGACGGATTATTCTGATATTTGGAACACCCCTTTAGTTTGGACAATAATACAATTTGAATGAATAAAACAGCTTGATTTGCTCTTAGAGTCCGGCTAATGAAAGCGTGATCTGAGAAAAAGCGGGCAATTCAAATAATCTTTATGTGGTATCACTGACTACAGTAGAAAATTATGTTTTGATACTTGTAATACATAATAAATATAATAATACAAATGTTAATACATAAGTATCAAAACATTATTCTCCAACTGCAGTCAGTGATACCACAAAAAGATTATTTGAAGTTCCTGCTTTTTTCTCAGGTCACGCTTTAGTTAGCCAGACTCTAATAAGGTAGTTTTAAAATCATTTTGAGACTTTGTAGTCAAGTCATTTCTGACGCTGACTGTACTTGAAGCAGTAAATTCACATTTACACCAATAGCGTGCTCGTCCCGGAACAATAATTAGGTTTTCTGTGGTTCTAGTTATTTTAAATTAACCGTAAACATTTTTAAGATTAGATATAACAGATAAGGTTCACTAACCTTTTAATAATGGATTATTGATGATGTTTTATGATTCAACAACAGTCTGGAGATTATCTATATTCTAATTTTAAAATATATAATACTAGCTGTCGCCCGCGGCTCCGCCCGCGTGGATGTCGGTTATCGCGAATCGGACTATGATTTGAGATTTAAACTATCCTATCTCTCAAGTTGGATCGAACTGCACATGGTGTGCGAACTTTATTATAATCGGTTAAGTGGTTTAGGAGTCCATTGAGGACAAACATTGTGACACGAGATTTATATATATTAAGATTATATTAGTAGAGTCTTTATATAATACAGGTATTGAATAGGGGCCACCCAGTGATAAGTAGTTGCAGCAGTGGCATATGAATGCTTACACAATCGTAAGATGCCACTTGTGGAGGAAAAATATAGTAATACCTCCCCCTCATGAATTGTGTAAAAGTCAATATTAAGAACGATGGTGGTTCTTATATAGCCATTTACGCTAGTACTATTAATTATTCTGTGCCATTAGTCCTTTGTATGAAATCCGATCACATGTTCAGGACCCAGCCTGCACTCCCTGCAACCCCAGGTCTTGGTTCAAATACCAAATGTCTTTTAACATAATATATTATTTTCAACGATTTCATTTCATTTAATCACATTAAATAAATGATTACAAAGAATATTGGTACGCTATCTCGTCAGCTAGTGAATATATTCTCGGGGCTATTGACTCATATCATAAACTTATTATTATAACTGTCATTATAGTTATAAAACAATGAAGACTGAGTAAATGATGTTATCGTACTCATAATAAACAATGACATGGCGGGCATGCAGTTTCTTTGCAAACGGTTAATATCAGCCAGAATTTCGAAAAAACAAATGTAACAGAGTTCTTTATTACTACGTTAAAAGACTAGAATAACATTTTCAACAATTTGTATATGTCGCCGCCAAGTAGCTTAATCAACCTTTCAATTAAGTGCCTAGACAGTTAACTAAACGGCACCATTCAATTAACGGCCTGAATAGTGTTCAGTCATTTAATTAAACGGCTAGGCAAATAGCTTGGATCGATGACGTTTAACTATTTGCCTAGCATTTAATTAAACAGTTAGAAAATTGATATAAAAAAAGTAACCACGAAGGCTTAATGCGGGAGCTACGCTCCTCTCCGCTCCCGCATTAGCCTTCTAACCTAACCTAAACAAGTCGAATTGCGCAGCTATCACAATAAACCTATCACTAATGTTCTGTGAATACACCTCTGTTTACCCTCTCGGGGATTTACAGGTGTAAGGATATGTATATATGTATGTAATTTTCTATCTTATTTCGAGGTAGTGCCCCATCTTACGATTGGCCTAAGCATTAGCCAGCCAGGTTATTAAATGATGTAATAAACGAGACGGCTGTATATCATTCAGGCCATTAACTGAATGGCGGCGTTAAGCTAGTTGGCAGCGACATATACACTCTGTTTAAGGCAATGCGACCTTGAAGTAAGGACGATATTTGCGTGAGATGTTTTGATAAGGTGGCGAACCTTAGTTGGCGATTGTACACGACAATCAATAGTCGCACGGTGCGCTTGAAGGCAAACGTTTACAAACTGAGACAGACGATAGTCGCCTGCGCATACCGTATTGATAAATTTACGCAAAATTCCGTGAGATACACCTAGAAACAAGTGTAACAAATTGTGTATGGATGTACAACAGCAGCAAAATTTCTACAAATAATATTCTAGCTTAAAAGTGCAGGGATTTGAATACCATAAATGTGAGTAAATGTACCTACAAATATTTTATTAATACATTTTAATGTATTATTCCTACGTGTATTTAAATTGAAACAGCTGTAGTAACAATGTGAATCAATGTTGTAAACAACTTAGTTGTGTTTCATATCAATAACATGAGACAAACTATTACCGTTATTTATTATTTTCTTGATTTTCTTTTACTTTTTTAAATAATCAAGTAGGTAGGTGGTATTTGCTAGGTTTTTCAAAAAATAAAGTTAGGTATTTAATGCAAATTAAAGCCCACTTTGATAATACAAATTGAATCTTTAAGAACCTGTAAAATGCAATGGTACGTGGATCGTGTCATGCTCTGGGGCAGGCCAGTAGACGATTTTGGAATTTTGTCTCGGTGAAAACAATTGTACATAATATGTACATAATTAGTACTACCTTACAATAAATAGTACTTCTGTAATTTAAGAGTACAAAAGTTTCAAATTGGTACTGCTGCGGAGCATCCTCTCCAGCAAACCATAATGCAAATTAGCGCTTCTGTGAATGATTTTAGCACGAAAGTAGTTTAAAAAAAATGTACGGGAGATATATAATCAAACAAAGTATTTGAATTAATTGCAGGCGACGAATAACAAGATTTTTATATTTCAATTTATAATATGAAACTACGCTTGAGCCTAATATAATGGCAAAGTGTCATCTAGCGCTTTCTTAAACGTAATTAAACTTTTTCACATGAATTTAAGTTCACGGATTATCTTGCAGCAGGAGCGCAGGCCGCATGCCCCGACATGCCAACATTAACGACATTATCCGTCGGGCCCTTGTCACCGCTGGCGTGTTGTATCGATCGAGATTAATACAGCATACAAAACAAATTATGGAATGCTGACATAATTTGTATTGTTGTATGATAATTTAACAGTAAAATGAATTAACCTATTAATGTCATACAATACAAGGATTAAATAAAGTAATTTATAAATAATCAGTTTTGTAATTAAAATTTTACAAACATTAGTACATGTGATTGAATATTTTTATTTAAATTTGATTTACATACTTTATTTGCTAGATCATCATAACAATACCAGTTGTCTCCTGATTTACAGTGCATTTTGTAATGAGCTAGACCTTCAGCTGGTACAAATTCTGCTACCGACGCCAGATAATATCGTTTGTCGGATTTCAAAACAATGGTTTTTGGAATACCCTGTATATTCACTATATCGTCTACTTAAAAAATTAAAAAGTTATGTGATAATTCATAGGTTTCAGTAACCGTGCCAGTACACTGATTTGTTTTGCACGGTTTTAGTTCATCTTGAATCATTGAATTCGCTGATGCCTCTAAATAAGTAACACCGTTGTCTGATAAAAGAAGAACGTTCAGTGGCAGTATTGGTAGACGCCTTTCGCATTTTATATTACAATCGGAACACTTTTTTGATATGATTGCACTGTAGTATTCATTTAGTAATAGACTTTCAAAAATTTTTGTCACATTACATTGACAATCGACTATCTGTATTGAACCTTTCTTTATAACTTCAAAGAAATTAAGTAATATTTCAGCTCTCAATCTTAAAACATCTACTGAAAAAACATTTTGTGAAACCGCCCTGACTAATTCTGAGAAATTTGATTTCTTGTCATCTATATGTTCACTTATTCCTCTGTTATCAGTATAAACAACAGCAAATCCATGCAGAACTGCATCAAACGCACACGTATTCTGTAAAATAACGTCTTTTATACCTGATCGTGAAATATTTCCATTGGGAATCAATTGTACATTTTTTTTGTTACATTTAGGTTTAATTTTACCCACTAAAGGTATTTGTTTATTTTTCTCGTTTTTGTTACGCCAGTTTTCTTCTTGTTTCGGTACTGTCATAAATATAGAATTTTCTCTAAAATTTTCACCATTTTTTGTAGATTTTTTTACATATGCCTGCGTTTCATTACTAGAATTTGTGTTATCGCTGCTTGAGTACAGGCATTGGGCTGATTTCAATTCTCCTGATAAATATTCTGTGTGCCTCATAACAAAATCATCGACACGCAAAAGGCCACTTCGTGAATTCAATAGCAGCTGTTTAATAGTTTTGAAATAGCTTTCAATATTAGAGCTGCTAGCTGCATCATTTTCTTGTTTGTAGAATGGCAACATCAAATTTGTCCATAGCGGCAATCGACACAAAAGCCTTTTAAAGCTATCAATAAATTCAGGCAAGTAATACATGTTCTCATGAATCGTCTCGTCACTAAGTTCATCACAGATCTTTTCGATGTCTATCAGTTGTTCAAACTTAGCCATAAACGTTCTCTGGTGTAGTACTACATCATCGTTGTCTTCTTCCAAAATGGAATTTTGCCGTTTTGAAATTTCTGCTAACTCAGTTTCAATAAGGTCTACTTCTTTTGATGATGATAAGTTAAATAACTTTTCCTTTGCGATTTCACATTTTGTCTTTTCGCCATCTAGAGTTTTCCTATCGAATCTGTTTACAGCAACTATCACTAGATTTCTGATAATTTCTTTGGCTTCTGTATAACATGTGCAAGATTTTAACTTTAATAAAAATTTGATATAAAACTTTTTTACTCGTAAATCAACATTCTTAAAACATTTTAGTGCGTATAAAGTTTTTATAAGATGCGATGAATCAAGTCGCATGAAGCAACTAGGTATTATATTAGTTTTATTATCTAAAACTGCGAAACAATGACCTATATATTCCTTAGTTGTATTAAACGAAGTGAAAGCCTTAACACAGGCCCCAATGAGGGCGCTTGAATCATCAGTTATTATTTCTTTAGGCTTTACCATACTACCAATCCACGTTTTTAACCAAACAAATATATTAAATAACGTTTGAGTTGCCTATATCATCTGAGCGAGAGGGATAGATGTATTTTTTATTTTAAGAATTACATCGTATAAAAACAAATGCTTCGACTGATAACAATGATAAGGGTCGAAAGGTGGCTGTATATCCTTAAAGAGAGATCCCGTAACATCAAGGCTTATGGCAGTATAATGTGTTTTTGAAAAATTTTCGTAGAATTTACATTGCAAATTTGTCCAATAGTACATGAAGAATGGTTGGATGGAAACATTTCGAACAATATCATTGTATGGTGGCGTAAAAGACATAATCCATAATGAGAGCACCACTATTTTATGAAAATATTTTGAAGTGTTAGTTCGACTCTTTATGTTTTGCAGGGTTTTAAGACTAGGGACATAAGGTGGTTCGACGGTGTCATCGTCGGTCATAGCAGAATTAATTGATTTGTTTCTAACAATCACTGGATACTCGTTTTGCAATTGAGACGCGAACTTATTCTTGGTGAACTTCGTTATTCTGACTTTGTGGGATTCGTGTACCAATCGCAAATCTACATCTTGAAAAAAACAATTGACAGATACTGAAGTCTTTTTTTTCTGTATTTATATGAATTTTTCCAGTGCATTGATTACATCTTCCATTCATTTTTACACAATAGTCATTGGTTGCGTAGTTGTTCTTGAAAATCCAATTGCATCGGTTCTGTGTATTGATCCAAATATGTTTCCTTATATAATCTGTCCACTGTTCAGGCGTGAGTCTCATCCTAATACGACTTTTTCCTGCAGACGCACGTTTATCATTTGTAGGTTCATAATAGCTAGGTTTTATTTTCTCCCACGCTTCTAAACTGATTTCAAAATAAGCCGACTTCGTATTATCACAATCATCAGTAAAAGATTTCTCACTATCAGTTTTCTCTTCACCACTCTGAGTAGAAGTACAATCACTGCTCAAATCAGTAATGTTGTACGGCATAATATCATTTGCTCCATTTGATTTATTTGAAACGTTACTTTTTTCAGAGTCTGTTGCACGAAAGAACAAATCAAAATTTCTTTTTGCAGATAAATACAATGCCTTCGCAGACATTCGAGCACACAGGTTTATACAATTTTTTTTGTAAACATCACTCCCGGAAGGTGGTAAACTATTAATGTCTTCAATATTTTTCAAGTATTCCAGAAATACACTCTTTTGTTCTTCTAAACACACGGTAAGTCTTTTTCCGCGCTTCATTTTTAATAAACTAATATCTAAGTAACTAGTTTCAATATTGAAACACGATACGAAAATATGAAGGTAGTTTACAATATTTTTGAACTCTACACCTAAGTATAAACGACGACATTATATTCATTTGTTCTTGCGATAATTATATAATTAGTGCAATACATGGGTATGTGTTGTAAACGGAAACTTGTTTATTAGTTATGTATTATAAAATTA
Source organism: Eilema caniola (assembly GCA_949126895.1). NCBI lineage: Eukaryota > Metazoa > Arthropoda > Insecta > Lepidoptera > Erebidae > Eilema > Eilema caniola. The sequence goes on from OX421477.1 coordinate 17,653,847, forward strand.
TTTAATTTTGTATTTGAGCAAAATGGAATAAAGGATAAGCGCCTACATTAATATTCAATTTAGCTAAATGAAACTTTGCCATAATGTTTGGATCAGGCGTAGTTTCATATTATAAATTGAAATATAAAAATCTTGTTATTCGTCGCCTGCAATTAATTCAAACACTTTGTTTGATTATATATCTCCCGTACATTTTTTTTAAACTACTTTCGTGCTAAAATCATTCACAGAAGCGCTAATTTGCATTATGGTTTGCTGGAGAGGATGCTCCGCAGCAGTACCAATTTGAAACTTTTGTACTCTTAAATTACAGAAGTACTATTTATTGTAAGGTAGTACTAATTATGTACATATTATGTACAATTGTTTTTACCGAGACAAAATTCCAAAATCGTCTACTGGCCTGCCCCAGAGCATGACACCGTGGATCCGTGTTTTCACAGTGTCATTGGAATGATAGTGACTTTCTTGTGGCACAAGATATGTAGCAAAATCGAAACCCAAGAAACACAGCAGTTGAAATGTAATTAAAACTTCATCTAGTAATTGTTCGGTGTGAAAATGATCATGAAATATGAAAATGATTGAACTGTAAACACAAAGATATGACAGTATGGCGTACCTATGACGCGCCGACGACATAAACAATTGCACTACTCGAACATTTGCAAAGAACGTCAATCAAGATGTTATCCCCATTATCAACAATATTTACGCTTTCCACGGCAGATACAATAGTCTACCATTTGCTTTTAATTACACACTTCATATCATTAAATCTATTCTTAATTTTCACACAACTGGCCAAAAAAGAATAAGTGTAGGTAATGTATCAGAGTTCATGTATTGTATGTTATGTTGGCATTTCACCATGGCTATTTTTGTATTAAATTTAAAATATTTGACGTACCTTTATGCACACTTCAAAGAGGTGTCACATGTAAATTGTCATATTTTGTCTACTGTTAAAGTGTCATCATAAAATATGTTAGCTTCTTCCCTTTTTTTACGTGCGGGAAATCTCCACCGATACCCCCCCCCCCCTCCGGAGGCGGAGGGGAGGTTATGTCGGACTCGAACCGACTTAACCGCACGCCGTATGTGGGTCGTAGTCGTAGTGCTAGGCCGAAGACCGAAGGTGAGGTTGTCGTGCGACATGTCCCTCGCACCCCAGCTGACCCAGGGCCATCCCTGTCGGTCTGGCCCTCCTCGTTTCTTCCACCATGACTTTGATTGGAAAGATTTCGGTGACTAATGTTTTTTTCATCATTAAGGTGGCAATATGATTCTACTTTCGAAATGTTATCATCATCACTACATCCATAGTCTCAGTCAGAGTCTATAAGTCGTCTGTTGATTCATGAGAGACGAAAATTTACAGGGTAAATTCTGGAATGTAACCATTCAGGGCTTAACCAGGTTCAATTGTGAATGTAATCCATAGAAGGCGTTAAAATTAAATTTGATACTTCAAAACTGAGGCAATTTACATATATAAATTTTCCATCTCTAACTTACCCTCTTATATGTAAAATTGAGAAAAATGACTACAATTGAGATGAATTTTATTCAATGTGCCTAAACCACCTGACAAAACCATTTGTTTATCTTGTGAATGCATATTAACATAAACAAAATTAAGTTTTTGTTTTTTTTTTTGTTTTAGCTTATATTGTATTGAATTGTATTGTAAATTGTATGGTAAATTGTATTGTATACTTGTGTTGTAATTTGAACTATATAATTGTATTGTAAATTGTATTGTACAATTGTATTGTTTTTGTAAAAAATAAATTGTAATTTAATGGCTATCTATGTATCGCACTAATTTGCATAGCATCGATTCGAATAGCACCAAAACTATACCTCGGCTATAGTCATAATAATTCTGATGCATTCGGGTGGTTATATAGAGATCACAAAGACCTGTGAGGCAAAGCCAACAGTCACCTGCAAGACGGTACTGGTACCTCTCGTGGTTAGATGATAAAACTATAGTCGCCGTATATACAAGTCTAATCCATGAGAAGAAAAGGAGTAAGTGGGCCCCAGGTTCCGAAAGGGAAGCCTCGTAAACAACCGGGAATATAGGGAAGAAAGAGGATAATATAAGACGAGAATTCAGAAAAAAGTATTTTAATGTTCATTGTCTATACACAGGGTGGAAGATTTTAACCTTACCTGGAGGGCAAGTACTTTAAATACTGGAGTTAACCAATTTCACTGAAAGGAAACATTTCTTTATTTTTAAAAATAAATTCACCTCGGAAATTGGGGTGATATCGAAGCATTGCAGTTAGACCAGTTGTTGGACTTTTTAGGACTCCAACTACCCGTAACGACTGCGATTGATATTCGTAAGGCAAACGAGACCGACGACGGCTTAACGTGCTCTCCGAGGTGCGGCCAGACCAATGCAAACACTCATATTCTTGCATGCAATTTTATTCAAATATTGAATTTTATTATTAGTTTGATATCAGATGAGCCTTTGAGTTAAAGTGCTTTATTTTGTCAACTTTAATTTAAAAGATAAGATTCCAAGGATTTCGTTTCTTTTAATTTACCATGTTTGTTAGAGAGATTTGATCCTTATGATTCACACTATCGATTGATGCCATTAAAATACAGGATGTTACTTTTTCGGATTTTAGTCGGTTCGATTACCGGATGTGCCAAGCGAGTTTTCAAAAATCAATGAATGCAGTTTTGTTTCTTTTTTAAAATATAGGAATGTTTCCTTTAAGTGAAATTCGCTATGTCCAATATTTAGAGTACTTCCCCTCCAGGTAAGGTTAAAATCTTCCTCCCTGTATACCACTAGCAGTGCCCGCGGACTCCGATCAAATATTTTTTTGTTTGTTCCGCGTAATACTAAAGGTTAAAAGTTCAGTATAAATAAAAATTATGATGCTCCCCCCAAGCACTGGACGCGACACAATCGGATAGATACTGCTTAAATCGCTACGCAACTTTGAAGATTTTTTTAAACTGTAGAGAGTAAAATGCACAAATATTCTACATTAAAGGACATTGCTGTTACCCCAGAACCAACGTCAATGGAAAAAAGCTTATTAAATGCAGCATAATTTTGTAATTCTTATTACATTGTATTAATAAGACGGACGAGATTCTAAAGCCCAGAAATGCAACAAATATGTGACATTTTAAGGTTATGTTTATTCATAAACAGGCCATATTGGGATAATATTATTAACCTATCGATTAAGTATTTGTTATGCACGTTTAACAAACATATTTATAAAGATACAGATTAATACCATATGGGCTATATAAGCATCACAAAAATTAATTATTTTTAATCCACAATTTTAACAGTTAAAGCAGTTATTGTGAATTATCCATATGAAATGAAATAGGCATATGCTATCGCGCACTTTCTTACAGGTTTTGATACGTTCTTTAATATTATAGTAAACTGTTTTGTTCTGTCTCCATAGTTTTCACAGCGCACGCGATGAAAGCAATTTTTTTTTAGTAAAAATATTCCCTTCGACCGTCTACGTAACCAAAGCTACGTAACTAGTTACTAACTAAACATAATTCGTCCTTTTACGATACCAGTTACGTACACACACGTTTTTTTACTTCAACGAAACTTGGTATCTAGTTCGCAACCAGTTACAGTATAAGAAATCCTTGGCCACCTACAAAACCGGAGCTTACTAGAACTAAACATATTCGTCCTTGTGCCACACGTATTTTTCACTTGAAGGAAACCAGGGGATTTTTAATAAAACCAATATAATATCATATAATAAAACTTTACTTTACTTTGTATTTTAACCCTATACCCAATGACTTATTATTATAAACCCTCGCAATAAACAAGGTTTTCCGGGCCCACCAGATTATGAAAAAATGCACAATGCCAAGAAAAGGGTTAAAACTTAAAAGAAAACAGATATAAAATTTCGATGCAGAGACCAACCGTTATATTATTTTAATTTAATTGTGCTATTGTGCTATTTATTTCATCGTCGATTTCTTCATAATTTTTGGAATTTTTAAAGGTATCAATGACTTTTGTTTCTTTGCACAATAATACTTCTAGTAAATGAGCGAAAGTCGGTTTCTTTCCCCCAATGTACCGATTTAGTTTACTATGCCATCCTTCGACATTGTTAGTAGTATGGATTTTTTCGTTCGAGCAACAGCAGACCTTTTCGAAATTTGTCTTCTTCAACCATTGTTTTTCGAAATAACTGTTGATTTTTTTTATATCATCACCAGGCGGACTCTTTTGCATTACGTACTGTAACCCGCTTCGAAAATATTGTTTTGGTAAGCGAGCTAGTCCTGCGCATCTTGCTACGTGTCTCGTTTTTACGGTTGTATTAATATTTAAAGTTTTTGCTTTTATTTTCTTTTGTCATAGGAATTATCACAGATCGGTACTGCACGAGGGAGTTTGTCCTGTATGAGGTCTAGATAGAATTAGCCTATAATGAGGTTTGAACGAGTTACGCCGGCAGAATCAAAAAGTCCCCTTTCATAACTTACTTCAAGTTTTCTGCTACGAAACCAAGTTTCGTTGAAGTAAAAAAACGTGTGTGTACGTAACTGGTATCGTAGAAGGACGAATTATGTTTAGTTAGTAACTAGTTACGTGGCTCTGGTTTCGTAGACGGCCGAAGGGAAAATATTAGTATAGATAATCCAAGTTTTTTTTTTAATATCTCCGATGTACAGAAATGACCCCCCAGTACTAGCTGACACGCCGTGGCTTCAGCCGTGGCATACTTCAAACCCCGTTTATCAAAACCCCTTAAAATATAATGGCCTGAAATTTATAAATTTTCAAATAATGTACGATAATTTATCAGGTTTGTTGACGTTTATGCTTATTATTTCGTTCTCATGCATGAGCAGTAGCATCACATAATAAATAATAGTACTACGTATTGGCAGCATGATGACGTTTCGCTTACTACCTTCGTCGATAAATGAGCAATTCAACACAATAATATCTTTTTAATCCGAACCAGTATATAGTTCCTGAGATTAGCGTGTTCAACCAAACAAGCTTTTATTGATTTTAATTTCTTTGTGTTTATCTAACCACCTTCATAAATACAAACTCGGTATACATGTTTAACAGTATTAGATATAGCAGCAACGGGTAGCAACCTATCAATGTACTCATTGTACTTTTAAAGGCTTGGGACATAATCTCTTCTCAATCAAGAGATATGTGGGAAAGATTATGACCATTCGGCTGATGATTTCACTGAAAACATTTATCACGACGGTCTTCTAAAGAAAGCGTACAGGATATTTTATTGCGAACGGAACGGAACCCTAACGATGAGGTGGGTACATCAGCCCCACACTGACTATAACCACGGTGTTCCGTCTGTGTGGCTGGAGAATCTGGTACAAAAAGGATATCAAAGAGACCCTGACCGAACTCTGCCACTAATATTAGCGACCTCGAGGTATTGTTGGGGATTGTCATCCGCATCCCCTATAAAGAGGCAAGCAGGTACGAAGACACGAAGCGCCTCCCTCATGGGCCTACTTCTTTTATGGCGAAAGCTAGGCTAGCTCCAACCGTAAAGTACAGGCCCGAGCACATTGAGAATGAAGATCGTTTTCCGATCTTCGCCGCCCCTTCGCCGCCACACGGGAGAGTGCTAGATTGCTCCCATTCCTTTTCCGCATTCCTTTGTTGCTTATTCTACACCCATGCATCTCACACATAAGAAGGCGGTGTGGCATTAAACATAATCACGTTTCCGACCATGACCAATACCGGGCTCTGCTTCGTAAGGCTTCCTGCTCTAACAGGTGCTTCGAAGACTCGGCAAAGCTCTATCCTCTCTGGACATTCTACCAGCTTACGAAACGTCGTGTACCTGCGGAGCAGCACTGGCAGTGGTGACACTCGGGTGTCAGCTCCGGCCTATACGATGCAGGTACTTGCCGAAACAGCCATATTGCGTCAACCAATAGGGGAGGGTACCGTGGCGCCTCTCCAGCCATTCGTCCGTGACATGTCTTACATAATTGTGGCGTGCCCTGTGCTTGGTTACATACATAATTATATCCTACCACTCAAATAAAATATAATTTTTATAAATAAAACAATTCAAATAACACCAGAATAACTTAAACAATATTTTTTATTTGGTTCCTCACGGTCGTGAGAATTGAATGTTAGAAACATTACAAAATGCTCTATTTTGCTTTTAAAAGAATATTAGCAACCGAAATTATCGAAATTACTAATATTCCCTCTATCCCCTCCAACTAAGCTAAATTGCTTGTGCTAGGAGTGGGTTCACGTCGGTAGTGTAATAATGGCCAGGATTCGAACCGGGGACCTCTCGATCATAAGACCGACTCCTTAACCACTAAGCTACCGAAACTTAGATTATTACCCGAGTTCTACCTCTAGATCCTAGAATACCAACCAGAGTAGGATATGATCACTTTGACTATAGATATTTTATTACACGTTGACCACGGAGGACAGAAAATGATTAATTTCCATGTCCATGACGTTGTCAAATTCACTTTTAATTCCCGTTGCAACAATTTTGTTAGCAATATTAGCGCCATTATACATCGTATTTTCTTTAAAATTACATTATTTTGATAAAATGTACCACATTTTAATTGTGATAATTGCTATTTGGCAACAGAGACAAATTCAAAAATTCAAAGATTATGAAAATGAGTTTGGCCTTCTTGAGTTATTAGAAAGTACGTTTATGGCCTGTTTTAGGCCCTTGGGCTTTGAATTTCCAAAAATCCTTTTTAGTACACCTCCACGCACCAAAACAAACATTTTCTATAAATTTCAAATCTCTTAGACCAGCGGTTTAGGCTGTGCGTTGTCAATCAGTCAGGACCTAGAGTTTTATATAAGAAGGAGATAGATGATGAATTCCGGCGCAATCCCAAAATTGGAGCCAAACAGAACAAATAAAATAATAATAGGGGTTAAAGTATGAAATTGCCGTTTCATTGTAATAGGTACTTCGAATTGACATAGAACCGTCATGGTTTGAGATTTTTGAGTGAAACTTTTTCCACATGGTACCTATGTAGTTTTTCATTTAAAAATGTGCAACATTCGATTATCGACTTTCAGTTGTTTTTTTTATTCAGCTTAGACAAGAAAGATGGATACTTCGAAAATTCGAGTGATTTTTGAATACGAGTTCCGACGCGGAACTAACGCGGCAGAAACAGCTCGCAATATCAATGTTGCGTTTGGAGAGGGGACTGCTAATGAACGCACCGTGCGATTTTGGTTTAAACGCTTTCGTGATGGAAACTTTGATTTGAAGAACGAACCACGAGGAAGGCCGTCCACACAGGTGAATAACAATGAATTGAAAGACATGGTGGAAGCCGATCCGAGCCAAACTACCCAGGAATTAGCTGCATGGTTTAACGTTACCTTCCAACAATATTGACTCATTTGCGTCAAATCAATAAAATAAAAAAATGTGAAAAATGGGTACCTCATGATTTGACTGATCTGCAGAAAGAAATGCGTGTTGAAACTTGTGTTGCCTTGTTGAATCGATACAGAAATGAAGGAATATTGGATCGAATTGTGACATGTGATGAAAAGTGGATTCTTTACGATAACCGTAAGCGAAAAATGCAATGGCTGACCCCAGGTGAAACGCCACAACAGTGTCCTAAAGCAAAGCTTACCAATAAAAAGGTAATGGTAACTGTTTGGTGGTCTCAGCATGGTGTTATTCACTATAGCTTTCTACGATCTGGTCAAGCAATAACGGCAGATGTCTACTCTGCCGAACTCCGAACAATGCTAGCAAAACTAGCAGTGAAACAGCCCCGACTCATGAATCGATCTTCACCATTATTGCTCCATGATATCGCGAGACCTCATACAGCACGAGAAACCGTTTTAACTCTACAGGAACTGCAATTAGAAACTATCCGTCACCCTCCGTATTTGCCAGACCTTGCTCCAACAGACTACCATTTTTTTCGTGATTTGGACAATTTTCTATGTGATAAAAAGTTTTCTTCTCAGGAGGCAGTACAAAATGCTTTCACACAGTTCGTCGAATCTAGATCACCAGAGTTCTATCGCAAATGCATAAATGACCTTCCTACTAGATGGCAGCAATGTATAGATAATAATGGTAATTATTTTGATTAAATAAATACGTTAAATTAAAAAAAAAAACGAATTTCAATTTGTCAGTACAAATCGGCAATTTCATACTTTAACCCCTAATATCTCTTCTTATTAGTTTTGATGCTAACTGGAAGCCTCGTTTTAGGGTCAGCAACACAAAAAGGGACAAAAATCCAAATTTTTAAAATTTTAACGTAGCAAGTAAATGGTTCAGACATATATATTTGTATGTTCAGTCTTAATTTAGCTTCTTCCTTCTTTCCTATTAATTACGTGTAGTCTGACGGATTCACAAAGGCTGCTTATTCTGATTTAACGTAGCTATGTTATGGATGGGGTTGTTAATTTTAAGTTACGGCACTATCGTATTAGGGTCTACCTGTGAAGACAGTTGTCAGAGTGCGTGTGTGTGTGTGTGCCAAATTACCTACTAAGAATGAATAAGTGGTAGTACTGAACCAAATGATCACTTCGGTTTTCATTGCACCATATAACATTGGATACCTATATGAGTACATTTTCAAATTTGTCGGTAATTAGATTAATATTTTGGTCGATTTTCACATATATTTTATGATCAGACATCGAGTGTCCTAGTTTTAATAGTTATAACATAACATAACTATTATATTAAATAGAGGACAGACATATAATAGGACAGGTTGAAATATATAGAATTAAAAACATTCGAGCCATACCACTGAGTTGGTGTTAAAAATTAAATAGTAATCAATACTTCAATATTATAAATGCGAGAGTAACTCTGTCTGTCTGTATGTCACGCTTACACGCCTCAACCACTAAACCGATTTTGATGACATTTGGTAATTGAGTAGATTAGACCTTGAGAAAGGACATAGACTATGTTTGGTCACGATCACCGACATCCACGCGAGCGATGGCGTGGGCAAAAGTTAATGTATAATAAGGATGAGGATTTTCTATTTACTCGGTTTACAGGGCCCTATTCTTTGGAGCCCAAACATACCTCACCTTCATCTATGCGGTACATCTGCTACATAACAGACGAGGCTCTGTCTTAGTTGCAGATTTTCCTATATAATATGTATTCGCAATAAAAATCAATTGCTTTCTTTATTTCTTTCTTTCTTTCTTACTTTCTTTCTTTCCTTTTTTCTTTCTTTCCTTTTTTCCTTCTTTCTTTCTTTCTTAGACTTTCCTTCCGAGGTTCGGTTGTCAGACGGCAGTTGCGCCCGAAAAAGTCGACAAACCAATTAAGACAATAAGGGAACCCCGTGCTTCAAAGTTCATCTTTTCGGCACTTTGGATGCTACTGAGAAAGCGCTATGAGGATAATATTGACATCAATAAGCTTCTGACGTGCCGTGAACATTATAAGGCACCTATAATTGGACAGTTTCTAGAGCCAAGAAGATAGGTACTTATACAAAGTCGTATTGCAATCAGTTGAATCAGTTTCGCGGTAATTAAGAGGATCACGTAAACGACAAACCGACAAAGACGCATTGTTCTTTAGAAATAAAGATAATACTGGTGATATGTTTATCTGAAGCTCATTAAGATACTTTTGTGTATTTTATTAAGAAAAATTGCTTCCGTAACAGTCAAACTAAACTAAATTAAGAAGTAGGAGGACTAACCCCGGGCTTCAAACTGCAAACTTCTTGGTATGTGTAGACCTACAAGTAGATATCATTCTTCAAAGATGGTTTCAAACTATGTATTTGCCGACTTGATCAATTAGCTTAATAAAGTCGACTGCTGGACATCGGCCTCTCCCATTTTGCGCTATTGCTCCCGATTCTTCGCCTTCCATAACCAGTCTGTCCCACCCATCTTTTTCAGGTCATCAGTCCATCTGGACCCCCCCCCCCCACCCTCCGTTTACCTACTGAATGAGAACTTCTATCATTTTAATAGTACGAGCGTTTTTTCACTATCCGTAAAATTATTTAAAGTGCAATGACCACGTCGGCCATGTTATGCATTGCACTTTAATTTCCGTGAAATTACAAAATTAATAACTCATTTACTGTACGGCTATAATGAACTCGATTTTCGTTCAATTTTGTTACATGAACAATGATGGGTTTGGTCAAAGGATCCAGTTTTGTTGAACAGCTCATTTAAATTTGCGGGATTTGCCGGAAACTATATCTACCTGTTTAAAATTCGTCAATATTATTTCATACATTTCAATGTAAAATAATTATACTGTTCTTGGAAATACAGCAACATGAATGAGGGAGGTGGGTGGCGGGCGGAGTTTAGATGTAGAATTTATAAAGGATATTAGTATATAAAACCTCATACCTAATCAAACTAATTAGGAAAAAAAATTGAATGAAATTTTGAAGCATTTACTATGCTAACTTTTCAAATCGATCAAGATAGGATCGTGGGTTCGAGTCCCACCTGGGCATTCACTTTTTCCTATCTTAATCGAGAGGAAAAAAAACTCTAATCCGTGACTAACAGTAGAAGAAATCTACTATTCTAATACTGGATTAGAAGGAGTCAAATTCATGTGAAAGAAAGACATAACAAAACACTGCACCTTATGGGAAGGAGACTGACCCAAGAGCGGGTTAAACCTCACGCTACAGTTAAATAACGGAAATAATTTTCTGCTATCATCGTACTCGAAAATTATTCCCGGTTCGCGAAAATACAACACATTCGATTAACTAGCACAAAGGTCGTACGTCCAGACTCAATAAACAAATTATTATTTGTATAATTCATAAGGTACGACTTAAATCTATATACTAATGCTATATATCCAGGCACTGATAGGGAACAGTAACAGGGAACTAGCGTACTGCAGCCAACCAGACATTTTGTGATTATGAGAGGGGAAATTCGGAGTATTTGAAAAAAAATGGTAGGGAAAGAAAGAGATATCACGTTTACCAAAAGAATTAGGTGGAATCAAGCAATATCTCTAGAAATCCTTATAACTAGAGTTGGTTCTTGTCAGGAAGTACAAGTTGACATCCCACTTATAAAACTATTCAAAACCAGTACTTTTATTAATATATATTATATTATGCTCTTTGACATACTTATGTATTTATTTATGCGAAACATGGTCATAAAAATGTAATAACCTTAAAATACCTATACATAATATTATGCAACTTTTCAAAGGCTTCGCCATCAAAATACGTTGCGTAAAATACGTATTTATCTCTCTCATAGCAGTTGAAACGCAAATAAAATTACGAAGCAAACAATAAAATTGCAAAATTTAATATCCATTACGTGGGTATGTATTAAGCAGGACAATGCTCGTCCACTGCATAATCAATAGCAATGCAGGTGACATCCATTCAATAATGTCCAATATGATAACAACGGACATTAATTCACAATTTCTTTTGCAGGTTAGTGAAGCGGACCAATGTGGACTTATTCAAGTGTGGACGTTACAGGGCATCGCATAAGCCGCACAGATAGAATAAAAATATACATGTCAGAATGCGTTGTGTGTTTCTGCATAGTGTTTTTCATTCTCTGTGTCGGTTTACTTCTATACCTGTTTTTCCATTTGTATAGCACTGTAACTACAGCTGGAAAACTTGCCGGGACACTGGCTGAAAGTTAAACATGGAAGTGTACGTATTATGCCAGTGCGGACTAAAGTGTGTTGTGAGCTTAAAGATGCCATATAATTTTAAGAAAAAGAAACTGATTCGTATACAAAAAAAAAGATCACAAATATTGATTTTGTAAACAAACTAGATAAGATTTTAAGACTAGTTCACGTAAATATTATGACCTTAATCATGATAGTGAAAGAGATCAGTGTACACATAGATAGACAACAAGACATACTGTAGTGAAATCAGGTTAAATTATTCCAAGGAGATCCTAAAATCTCGTTCAGAAAACAAGTTAATAAACTGCAAGATGATTACGTATTCCATGGCGGCAGCAGTATCACTGTGCCGCAGTAGACAGGTCTAATGTTCAAAATGTTAGACCTGTCTAAGTCGAGACTATAAAGGAGTTAGTAATATGAAGAGGTCTCTTGAGCGCACTAATATCATAAGTGTCATAGGCTCTGTGCGCATTGCCGTTTTGTCGCTTAGTTAACACAGTTACAAACTAATATTACTTATGTATGCGCATAATTCTGTGGAAATGTGTTTGTTTTTAATTGAATTAAATTGTACGATGAAATTATTTTTAGCGGAATTATCACGATCAGGTTTACTTTCATCTATAAACTCACCTACTTGTACCATGATCGCTTTAATTCCTGCTAAAATAATGTTCGTTGTATTGGAATGTAAAAAAAGTAAATTCAAAAATTACTAATGAATTAGCAAACCTCGATAGTAAATGTGAATCCCTAATATATTTAAATCAATAATTGCTGATATCAATTATACCCACTGTCTTGTCACACTGTCCACCGACTTGTCTCCCACTGGTGAACAGTGACAATATTTTTTTAAATCTCACTGTCCACCTTTAGGAAACAGTGATACAATCTTCTTTTTGTTTCCCTTCAGCTTAACTGGTGGACATGCACCATTTTTTTGAATAAATTACCGTTGATCATCTTTGGTGAACAACAACACCATTATAAAAATTGTTCTTTTTGTATAAATAGCTTACTGATAAGTATATCTATATTTTTCCTTTAATAAAAGTTTTGTTTTATGCGTCAATTTCACAAAAACTTTTGATATTACTATTCAAATTATGAACTGATTGAATTTAATGTGAATATTATTGATTTATATAACTTGCATAAAATCAAATGTGAAGATCACGTTATGAACAAGAGTGCAAAAGTAAGTAACCAGTTTTGTTTATTTCGTCATGAGACTAGTCTTCAAAATGTGACCAAATTACTCTCCAACTAGATTAAGAGTGTGGTACGTTGTGAGTTTGCTATTAGGCAGACTGTTTTGAGGTTGTGTATCAAAACAACCGCAACATAGCCCTAATTTATGATCCGGATAAAGTGACTACAAAACCTGTCTGTTTTTGCGTTTGATTTTGATTGCCTTTGTCAATCGGTAAACTAAAGTTTGCAAAGAAGTTACATGATAATGAATTCTGAAACATGTAGGTAATTATTATTGGTCAATGTAAACGGAATTAATTGATCCAACGAGGAAAGTAATATAGGTACGAAAGGAAATAATGTACAATGGCATTAATGGGATATTAATTACTTAAATAATAATCTTTACAAACATATTGTTGACGTCTAATAAATACACATATTTAGATACTTCCAGATGGGGGTTTAAAATGTAATAAGTGTAATAAAAGTAAATAAAATGTAAAATGTCAGTTTTGTTACAACATTACATAACATGTTTATCGTCCAATGTCTTGAAAACTTGTAAAAAAACATTTAACATTTTAGTTTTAAGCTTGTTTGTTTTTCGATAAAGTCTTCACAAACAAACTGTTAGTAATATCTTTCAGCCCATGTGCAAACAATTTCATCACAAAAATTCTAAACTATTAACTCAACAATTTGTTCGTCGAATAGTACTTATGCGGTACCGCACAAGATTGCGTTCCATAAAAAGTACATATAATTGATAAAACCACTTTTTAACAGATTCAATCTCAATTTTTTTGTTATAATTTATTCGGTCTAAAAGTAAATATTAACAAATAAATTGCGATAGAATCCGTCGAAAAGTGGTTTTATTTCAATGAGTAATAATCGCGTAAACTTTAGAATATATCAAGTATATGTAATGTTTACATTTACTTTTGGATTGTACTTTTCGTGGCTTACATTTTTGTAAGCGAATACATAAAATATATGAATATACAGAATATTAGAAATTCGTAGGTACTTATTATTGTAAATTATAAGCTCGACTTGGCGGGGGCACTGCTGTGTCCCCAGATGTACTAATGTAAAACTATTTTATTACTATTACATTTTAAAATAATTGAAAGAATGCTGTGTAAAATAATAGCTATAGCTATAACTATAGTTACTAGTGATTTAGTATTGTAGGTACGTATTTGAAGACAATGTGTTGAAACAAGTGGGTACAGTTCTAAACATATGACTTAATAGTGTTAGTAATAATGACGGTAGACTTAACTCAGTTATTAGCACTTTAGTGTTATTGTCAGAATATTTGAATAGTATTATATATTATTAATAATTGAAATAAATAAATAATAATCAAATAAGTTTGTAACCAATCCCAAAGTCAATTAGGCTGTTATTTGTAAATATGAAATAAAAATCCTTTTGTTACATTACTATATGTACTTTATTAGTATCTCTTTGGCTATAATTATATTTTAAAAGTAAATGTGTACCTACCTAGAGTGGTAAGACTGACAGATAAGAAAATGAATATGTAGAAGGAAGTTTGAAAGTAGTTTCGATATCAAACAAGTTGAAAGTGAAGGCAATTATATCATGCCATGTTATGTGAGAGGATATCAGCATATTTACTTAAAGATGGATAAGTATGAATATAGAAGGGGTAGGGAGGAGATGTTTGTGCAGGGTCGTCTTAAGGCTATATAGCGCCAGGGTGCGAAACTCAGACTGCGCCCCCCCCCCCCCCGGTCAACAAAAAAAACGCAATAAATTTTTGATGTTTCATTTATTTTTCTTTAAGATCTGTAATCTATCTGTAAAAAGATCTCTAATACAATGTTTTATTTTAAGTGCGTTTCCTTTTTCTGTTTTGGGCACCCGATGGTTTCTTTTTACCATCCCCTAAATCTGCAATCAAATAGATCATTTAGCATATAAATATTTCACTCACTTCAATGAAATTATATGAAAGTAAACTTACTTAAATAAAATGTTCTATGTTATAGGTATAAATTATTATTTATAAATATATTTATGTAATAAAATTTAAATGACCAATATCAAACCCAAGTAAAGTAGTTATCATAAATTATAAACTCACTCGTACTTATTGTGTGTGATTATGATTAATGATTACAAATACCACGATATGGCATCAATTAGGTCTTACTTATGTAAGTTTATTTTTTAATAATTAATTGGTAGGTAGGTATATCAGTATTGTAACTATGTTCTAATGTAACAGTAGTTATATATCTCAATGATTGTAAGTAATTGTAACCGTAACAATAATAGGTAACTCTAAAAATAAAATTTAGGTACTTACCTTAACAGTATTAATTTCCGTTGTTTATGATTTAAGTAGGTACGCACTGAAAAAACTCCATCCATTTGCACATTATTTTTTTACGAAATACAACACAATCAATTAAATCGATATTGGTGGGCCTAACTGAATTTCCACTTGCTAGAATCAATCACAGTCTAAACTGCTAGAATTTTTAGTGCTCACTCGGCGGCTATCGCAAATAGGTATGATGAAAAAAAAAATTCAAAAATTAAGGAAAAGAAATGGATTTAATACTTCTTTAACGTTTCACAGCATTAAACAAAATCAAACTTTAATTTTCATGCAAAAAGATTCAATTGTCATAGGTCGTCTAATGACATCAATCAGTAACCGACACTCAGAGCCGCATCGCGAACTTACATTACAATATACATCTTAATTATAGAGGCCATTTTGCTTAAAGTGCGGACGCCAGGCGGCTAGGTCAAAGGGCCTCTTTGAATGGAGATATTGCCGCGTGCCTGTTAAATTAATTTAATTTTTATGAGTATCCTAATAAGAGCTATTTTACCTTGCATATCGTGAGCGGGATGACACTTGCCGAAAGGTTAAAGTGACAATAATAGGTACAATGGTAAATTTTAATATTGGTTGATGCCTATATTTTTATGCATGTAGGGGTTTAATTGACGTAAGTGTACGAAACATGGGAATGGCGTTAATGAGTTAAAGGTTAAATTAGGAAATATCGAAATGTTTAGAGCTCGGCCTGCGCCCCCTCGGGCTACGCGCCCGGGTGCGGCCGCACCCTTGAACCCCCGGTTAAGACGGCCCTGTGTTTGTGAATTGCAGGGAAAGAAAAGATGGTTGAATTATTAAAAATAAATTTAAAAAACAGTCGCAATCCAGAAATGCCGACATAAGTGATAACTTGGCCAATATAATATGTTGATAACGGTACAGACGATGACAGTGTCGCGAGGGCAATTTTATTGTTTTTTAAAATATTGTGTACTTGATTACATTATCATTACGATCAATCGAAGCGAAGTACCATTTCAAAGATCCCAGCAATTAATTCGGAGCAGGATAATCGGAATTGGCGAAACAACACATAAAGTACTATTTTCCTGTCCAATTAAGAAAACAGGTCAGCCGTTTAATGAGTCCAATGGCAGTCACGCGTACAAAAGGTTTTTAAATAAGTATAAATAATAATAAAAAGGTATTGTTCGTTGATTGATTGAAGGTTTAGAGCACGCGCACACAGAGAGCAGTCGGTGGTTTTGCGTTTCGCGTTCAGCGTTCTGCGTTGTTTACAATTTACCAGAGTATATGCAATAACGCACACAGCGGGCAGCATGATGATTGGAGCAGTCCGACCCCTGCCACGTTCTAACGTTCTATTCCCGCCGAGAAAGAGAACGCCTGAACGCCGCGGTGTCTGTCCAATACTTTTTTTTAGAAACTCCTAAGCTCCACAAGAGCAATAAATTTCATAGAAGATAATGACATGTTGCACGTACAGAGACACACATGAAATAGAACGCTCAAATTTCGACCACTTGAGCGGTCAACGGACACAGAACGCAGAAGCTGAACGCCAACCGCTATCTGTGTGCGCACGCTCTTAAATGAGGTTCCAAACTAACATCACATATCAGCCAATCGGTGCACCTGTAAAACAATGCAAGAGGCTCTGGTGCAGGCTTTCTGGTCTGGGTTGAGTAGTAATACGACAGTCACTCCTTGAAAAATCAATATAGCAATCACAAATCAATACGGTTCTAAGTATAAACTTTGGATGCTACTGGAAAATCACTATATGGATAAGGATGACCCTTACCAGCTGAAATACAAAAAAGGTGTAGTGACCTGAGCGAATAGCACCTAGCCTTGACCACGAACAGCACCTAGCTTTGATCACGAACAGCACCTATCAAAACATTTGGCAGGTGCTATTCGTGAATACAATTTTTTTTCACAATGTTGTCCATGAAGAGCAGTGACCGGACTTGTGCTGGGATGTATAGGGTGCATGTTGACTCCTAACACATGTTGTAGCGACCCCGATTTAAAATAGGGTAGTCAGAAAATTGTAGTTCTTATTATTAATTAGTTAATGCCCGCAGCTCCACTTTTATGAAATTTTAATCTCTTTCCTGCTACCGACGGGAATTTATTCCCGGGATAAAAGGTAGCCTATGTGCTATTCCAGACTATAATATGTCCCTGTATCGAATTTTAGACCAATCCGTTCAGCTGTTAAAGCTTGGCTGATCAGTGATCATAGACATCCAAACATCTTCACATACTTTAACATGTAAAATATTTCAAATTTTATACATGTTAAAGTAAAATTAGGAGAAATAAAATTGTGAACTTTTTAGTTTTTTTATATAAAGGACACGTCAATTTGACTTCATCTCGCCTGATGGTAAGTTGAAGGCAAAGCCTCAGGAAAGAATGGTGACCCCATTGCAAACACGTAGGTACCATGTTAGCATTGAGTAATGCTATCATTGCTAACATGGTACGTGAGCTCCGCACTCGCGCGGCTGATGCCCAACATCAGGGGACCCAACACTCTCTACAGGAGACTGTACCTGGGGATCGTAGATTGTAGCTAGATTGCTGAGCCTGCAGAGGGCGATGGCCGTCAAGGTGATAAAGGGATACCACACGATCATGGACGAGTGGCTGGAGAGGAGACATAGTGCTCTCTCCTACGGGTTGTCACAGATACTTACCAGGCACGGTAGTTTCGGTAAGTATCTGTGGCTAAGACACCGGGAAACCACGGCCGAGTGTCAGCACTGCGAGGAACACAGCGCTCCTCACGCTGGTGGAGTGCATGGCGTGGGTGGAACAGCGCCAGGTCCTCGTGGTGGGTCTGGACGTGGACAATCTCTCGCTCGAGACCATGGTGCGAGCCATGGTCTCCAGCGCGAGTAAGTGGGATTGCGTCGTCTCTTTCTGCGAGCAAGACATGCTCGTGAAAGAGGCGGCGGGGCGGGAGCAGGAGAGAACTCTCCCACCCGAGTTCCGCAGTCGGCGGGTTGGGAGCCGCCGACGTGTCTTCGCCGAAGACCATCGGCCTCCATGACCGGGGTCCTGAGAACGGTGAGTGGGCTGCTCACCGTCCTTACAGAAGCGGGCCCATGAGGGCAGCGTGACGTGAGAGATTCATGCACGCCCCGCAAACCCCAAAAGACGCGGGATAACACCCGAACCACCCCTTAGGCGAGGCCACAGCCGCAGGTCGGTTGGTAGGCCTGGGACATCCTTCCGAGGGCTTACCTGGGGCTACCAACCGCAAGCTATTAGGTGGTACGTGAGGGTTAGTCGTTAGGAGTCCGGCATAGCAACCATGAAGGATTTTTCCTCACGGTAAAATTTTTTATTAAAAACATATTATGGTACGTGAGCTCAGCTTGACGGTTTTGTTGTAGACATTCAAGTAGTGTTTTCTGACCATTTTATTTACATTATTATTTAGACACACACCTTAACTAATAATCATTATACAGTTTTTATACCAAGGGAAAGATAAAGCACCATAAAGTTTTGATAATTTTGAAGATAATTAAATACCATTGCACTGCTGTAAACATTACATTATGATAGCTCCTTGTCAAGGCTGAAAGTAATGTTAATACCATTTGTTGTACGGTGACAATTTAGGTAAGTACTAAACAAATACATACAAAGATGAACTTTTAGAATTTGTAGCGAATACAAACCAACTTGACATTTTATATCTATACTAAAATTATAAAACGGATGAGTTTGTTTCTTTGGTTGTCTGGTTTCGGTTCGAATTGAATAAGGTTTGGTTTTTCGACTCCCATTTGACCTTCCAGCACTTGTTATGGTGAGTAACCACCAATCATCGAACAGTGAATGCACCTGGCCGCCTCCATTTCGAGTATAATAAACCTGTGTTATTTCTGTGTTATCTCGGCAAGGAAGTAGATAAATGGATTACCTACACGTCTCAATATCTGTCTTTATGGTAATCCTTCCTATTGAATTCATAACGATAACGCGATTCAGCTCCTTAATCTTTTATTCTTTGTATCACTGGGGAGTTGTGTTGTGCAGATATTGTTGTGTACAATATTTGTCTTATGTGATATTACCTGTTGCCCGCGGCTCCGCCCGTTCCCGCAATCCATGAGAACCTATTCTAGATATAAATGTAGTCTGGGTGTTATTATATCTCTAGTATATCCCTGTACCAAATTTCATTTCCATTTAACGGTTTGACCTTGATGTTTGACAATGTTTGCATTGCTAATCAGCAATGCAAACATTGTCACTAAATTTCACATTTTATATTACAATTAAGAAATAAAATACTATTACAGCTATACACTGTTGTGGGAGGTACTCTGTGCTGTTATAAGATTGTAATAGTGCTGAAACGCATATAAACAACCAATCCAAATTTCTCCTTTATATCTGTCTTGGAGGCGACAGTGGAGCGTAAACCAATATTTTAACGAACTATATTTTTCAACCTTTTTGAACATTGATTTTTGACTACTCCGCCCAAACAATTTGAATGAAATTCAAAAGCATTTTGCATGCTAAATTTTCATCATCAGTTAACAAAAACCAACAAATTAGCAAACTTATGAGAAAAATAATTGAAGTACCTATATAAAAAATTGATTGCTTGATCGAGAATCGATTAATGGGATGGGATATACTTAGTATGAAGTGTAGTTTACTTGCTCGATAGAGAATGGATCGCTGGGATATGATTTATAGGACGAAGTGTAGATAGGTAGATACTTACTTTACTTGCTCGATCGATGGAATATTATAGGGTGAAGTAAAGTTTACTTGCTCGATCGAGAGTCGATCAAGCAAGCAAACTCCACTACATAATTTAAGAAATACTATAGGTACAGGAACATCTCGATATCAAATAAGTACACCATGAAAAAGAAGTCATTGACTTCTTTAAAGACAACATTTGTCAGTTTTTGGAATTCTTAGACTCGTTTATTCTTTATGCATTTTGATATTGAGATTGTTGACACCACAGAACAGTAGTTGTCATACAATACATCAGTCAGTTACATTAGGATGAAAATATTCATACGACCTCTACAACAAGGTCTTAAAGCTACATTTAAAGCTACGATTGGAAGCAATCGAAACCTTTAATATATTTTGTTTTTAAACGTTTCGAACAGGAAACGGAAGTTGCGTAAGGAGTCATGGTTGGTGGAGGGAATAAAAATAGATACTTTGGCGAATGACAGTAATGCTATTATAATCATAACCCTTATTGTGATTCACCAGTTGCGTACAAAGTTTGATTTTTGATTGGCATGTCAGTTTACCCGAGTGCGATAGCCGTCAGACAGATATCCTTTGAAGCGGCGAGTCTCCTGGCCGGATCGCCACCGTTGATCCTGGAAGCGAGGACCCTTTCGGCACTCTATCGGTTCCGAAAGGAGGCGCGGGAGCGGGGACTCGATCCCGAGCCCGAATAAATTCGGGCCGAGAAGTCCCGGCTCCACAGGGCCATGGTGACCGAGTGGGAGCTACGACTTGAGCAACCACGCGCAGGGCACGCCGTGATTGCGGCGGTAAGACCCATCACGGGGGAGTGGCTAGAGAGGCCACACGGTGGCCTCTCGTACCGTCAGACGCAGGTCATTACCGGACACGGTAACTTCGGGCGGTACCTGCATCTGATGGGCATAGAGCCAACGCCCGAGTGCCATCACTGCGACGCGAGCGTGGACTCGGGGCTGCACACGCTCACCGAGTGTCCGGCGTTTGAAGCGCCGAGGCGGGAGCTTGTGACGGCCCTGGGGGTGAGAGTGCTCACGCTCTCCACCCTGCTCGCGGCGATGGTCCGCTGCGCGGATGCGTGGGCGGCCAGCGCCTCCTTCTGCGAGCAGGTCATGCTCGTGAAGGAGACAGCAGAGCGGGCGCGGCGCAGCGAGCGAGAAAGACTCGCGGACATCGCTCGCCGCGTTCGAAGGCGGCTCGGGCGTCGGAGGGCGCAAACCGACCTCCGCCCCCCATGAGCGCGGGCCTGAGGGTGAAGAGTGGAGCCGCTCGTCACCCTAGCAGAAGCAGGCCACGGCGGCGGCGCGCATCGTAGGACGATGCGCGCCCCCCCCCCCCCCCCCATACCGGGGGCGAGTCGGGGACCGCGTGGTCCCCCCTCCCGAGGAGGGCCAGACCGAGAGGAATGGCCCTGGGTCAGCCGGGGTGCGAGGGATATGTCAAAAGACAACCTCACCTCCGGCCTAGCACATCGACCCACAGACGGCGTGCGGTTTAGTCGGTTCGAGTCCGACATAACCTACCCCTCCGACTCCGGAGGGGTGGGTATCCGGGGGATTTCCCGCACGTAAAAAAAAAACCGTCAGAGAGAAGGTTATTAAAAAAAACGGGTTGCACTCTGGGAGTGCCGGCAGAAGTTAAAACTTTTGAAGTGAAAACTTCTTTAGCGGCGTTGGATGGGTGTAAAATATTAAGGAAGCGTCAGGATTAGTTGACCTTTGAACCGTAACCGACGACTGACGTCATACAAGATTAGGTACAGACTATGTATTTTGCAATTTACAATAGATATCGTCGTAGCTTAAACGGTAAGCACGTCGACTGTAAGTCCTTATAGTTTCAGATAGTATCGGGTTCAAACCACCTGGCCTTCAGGGATTTTTTGTGATTGTTTTTTCTTATTTATAAATTATTACTTTTGGTGATTATTTTTTCTTTTTGTAATTTATTACTTTTTATGATATTTTTTTCTTTCTGTAATTTATTATTTTTTGTGATTATTTTTTCTTTTTGTAATTTATTAATTTCTTCTGACAGAAAATTAGCAGAAAATAAGTGATAGGTTCTATGATTAGCGCTATATTATAGGTATGGTATGGTATGTTCTTTTTTATCTTTTTCTATGTATATAACGAAGAAAGAAAAAAAGAAAATGTTTTCACTTCTGCCGGCACTCCCAGAGTGCAACCCGTCTTTTTTTTCTTTCTTGCTTTCTTCGTTATATACATAGAAAAAGACATACCATTCCATATCATACCATACCTATAATATAGCGCCAATCATAGAACCTATCACTAATTTTGTGTCAGAAGAAACTAATAAATTACAAAAAGTAAAAATAATCACAAAAAGTAATAAATTACAAAAAGAAAAAATAATCACAAAAATTGTCAGAAGGCCAGGTTGGAACCTAGTACTATCTGAAACCATAAGGACTTATAGACGAAGCGCTTAACGCTAAGCTACGAAGCTATTTATCGTATCTTGCAAAATAGACATTCTGTAGCTAATGTTGTATGACGTCAGTCGTCGGTTACGGTTCAAAAGTCAATGATCCTGACGCGAGTTTAACACTTTTTACCCATCCAATGCCGCTAAAGAAGTTTTCACTTCAAAAATCTTGAAATTCCAAGATCAAAATTAAAGGATTATAATAAATAAATTAACATAGTTATTTTTTTATTTACTTACATAATACACTTATCTACGGAAAGGCGAATAACAAAAATAAAAGACCGTCTGTTCCTCGCCTAAGATTAAATTTCAGATGGCAAAGCAATATTCTCACCACATTTTAAAATTAAATAACAATTTTTCTCTTCACCGTCTCGACTTTATAAAGTTATTCTGGAACGTTCCAAGTAAGGATCGAGGAGATGTAGACGGGATGTTTTTTTTGTATTCGGATGAATTTGCTAGGTCTTTTTGACGAAGATTTAGTACTACGCGTATCTTTGAATACCGATCATGGTCATATTATAACCATGATCGGTTGAAATTTCAAATTCAATCGAACATGTTCAGAATCAATTTAAAAAAAAACAATACAATTTTAATCAATATCAGCATTGAAATTGGTTAGTAAAGAAAATGTAGTAAAGATATTGTTTGATTAAATAAGATAATAATGGGCGCCCCTTATTTCGTAGAAAGAAATTTCTTAGAATTTCGTTTCACAGAAAATGTTTCATATAATATTTGGTTCTTATATTTTTATTTCGAATATTATTGTTTCAAAAACAATTTACTACAATGAAACATATTTCACAGAAACACAATTGAACGAATTTTTAATCACATTTTTTTGTTTAACAAACCTATCAAACTTTAGAATTATTTTTTAAAGAATATTAAACCACCTTTATAATGTTCCAAATCACATTTATTTTTAACTGTAACATTTACAATATAGTTAACACCTCGACTCAGATAACCCCGACTCGGATAGGTTAGGTTAGAAGGCTAATGCGGGAGCGGAGCGTAGCGGAGCGTAGCGAAGCTCCCGCATTAGGCCTTCGTGGTTATTTTTTTATAAACCACCCAGAAGTAGGAGCCCCGCGGGGCTCCGTCGATCTTGTAGACGCATCTATTGTTTAGTAAAAATTGTCCCATTTAAATGGGGTATGCATTTTATGAATTAAAACGTTTAGAAATTGTCACTTTGGTAATATGTTATTCCTTGTAATAAGTTTTCTATTAAATAAACAATATAATGATTGAGAATATTTGATTTGATATTCTATAAAATGATTATTCTAATGTTTAACTTATATGAAACAAAATTCAATGATTTAAAATTCTTTAAAGTAAGTATTCTATATATTGATTATTCTATGAAACGAAATTATGCGAAACATTTTCTATAATACGAAATTATATTAAACAATTGTCTATAAAACAACGCACACCCGATAATAATGTAATTCTAGTGAGAACCTATAATCTATAGTAATATTATAAAGTAACTTTTATCTGCGGCTTCGCCCGCGTGGATTTCGGTTATCGCTATAATAACGGTTATCGTTATAACTTCTAGCCTACGTGTTATTCTGATATATAAGCTATATTATTGTAAAGTTTTATTAAAATTCATTCAGTAGTTTTGACTTGAAAAAGTAACAAGCATCCATCCATCCATAGTTACAAACTTTCGCGTTTAAAATATTAGTATGATGTGAAAGTGTGTGTGTGTCAGTTTGTCCGTCTCTCACGCCTAAACCACTGAACCAATTTTGATAAAATTTGATATAGGAGTAGATTGAGAAAGGACATAGGCGGCCATGTTTGGTCGCGATTACCAACACCCACGCGGGCCGCGGCTCCGCCCAAAAAGGCTAATTCACATATAAATTTATTTAATATACCACATGAATCTGTTCTGATTATAAAAAAAGACGGGTTGCACTCTGGGAGTGCCGCCAGAAGTGAAAACATTTTCTTTTTTTCTTTCTTCGTTATATACATAGAAAAAGATAAAAAAGAACATACCATACCATACCTATAATATAGCACTAATCATAGAACCTATCACTTATTTTCTGCTAATTTTCTGTCAGAAGAAATTAATAAATTATGAAAAGAAAAAATAAATACAAAAAGTAATAAATTACAGAAAGAAAAAATAATCATAAAAAGTAATAAATTACAAAAAGAAAAAATAATCACAAAAAGTTTCAGAAGGCCAGGTGGTTTGAACCCGATACTATCTGAAACTATAAGGACTTACAGTCGAAGTGCTTACCGTTTAAGCTACGACGCTATCTATGGCAAATTGCAAAATAGATAGTCTTTACCTAATCTTGTATGACGTCAGTCGTCGGTTACGGTTCAAAGGTCAACTAATCATGACGCTTCCTTAACATTTTACACCCATCCAACGCCGCTAAAGAAGTTTTCACTTCAAAAAATATTGTATGTGCTATTTGTTTGTAGGTCTTTTTTATTTTTTATTTATAATAAGTACATATACAGCTTATGAACTCATACATTGTCCCACAAAACCGTACAAACGGTTTGACTGCCGTGACTGTAAGTATCCATTGAATCCATTCATTCGGTTACAGTTGCAATTAAAATTGCCGCTCTAAACCGCTTGCGAATGTAAACGATGCCTAAGCTCACAATTTATGATTGAATTGAATCGGCCCATCGAAGTAATAAGTTTTAAAGCTCTTTGAGGTAGTAGCTACTGACAGTAAGCTGTAAGTACATGATCCCATTAAAAACATAAATGTGAAATGAGAGTCAAGTTCTATATTATGAGTGATGCCTTGGTTGTGGACTTCAACGACAAAAGAAGTAGATTTAAATGGGTGCC
Source organism: Eilema caniola (assembly GCA_949126895.1). NCBI lineage: Eukaryota > Metazoa > Arthropoda > Insecta > Lepidoptera > Erebidae > Eilema > Eilema caniola. The sequence goes on from OX421477.1 coordinate 17,679,222, forward strand.
ACGTTTAATGGTCAGTACTGAAGCTTATTTATAAAGAAATAAAATATCATTCTGACTTGGCTAGTTCTCATATATGAGTTATTATGTTCGATGGCTAGTTTCTACCAAGAAGCCAAATTTTTGGAATAATAAAATAAGAATTCTCAAAAAAAAGAAAAAGTTTATTACCAATAAGTTCTCATTCTCAAACTCATTCAGAGTTAAGTAAACGTACGTATAGTGCGTTAAGAAAGTCATGAAATGAATGTTCGGTGAACTAATATTTTTCTTGTATTTGCAACTCTCAACAATACCAATATTACAGAAATACTAGAGTAGCAGTAACGCCACCATCAATTGTCATGACTTTCTTGACAGTCTATACTTACAACTATTAAAACCATACTAAAGTTATCATTAAATTTTGATTTAAACTTATTGCTTAAACCAAACGTACATACTAAAAGAATTGGAATAATAATATAACCACAAATAGATAAGTTTATCTTTTAAAAAATCTATGACTTTCATAGGAAAAATCGCAACCTTATTGGTCAGAAATCGAGAGACAACAGGACAGCTAGATGGACACCTTCGCGTGAAGGTTTTATCGCACCGCTCCCACCACACTGCCCCGCTGTCGCACCGTGCGCCGTTTACTGAACTGCCTATTATTTAATCACTACATAGTATAAAACAAAGTCGCTTTCTCTGTCCCTATATCCCTTTGTATGCTTAAATCTTTAAAACTACTCAACAGATTTTGATGCGGTTTTTTTAATAGATAGAATAATTCAAGAGGAAGGTTTATATGTATAATACATGTTTAATATAGTAGAGGGTGCAGCGGGAACGGGATCTGACGCCACGCGGGCGGAAAAATATTGGCGGTACGAAGTTTGCCGGGTCAGCTAGTTATTTATAAGTAAACTGATCTTACACTATCGATTTGCACAAAAAATTGAAAGAATAATTTATTAATAATTGTTTCAATTTTTACATCCCAGTTAAAACGAAAATATTTGGTTTTAAAAATAATTAAGGGTGATATTCAACTGGTATGTATTCTCGTGAATACCTTAAAAGCCACGTGAAGACCGGCTGTCATAAGTTTTGATTACTGGCCCCCGATTCTGCTAATTTATGTTATTGCTGATTCTCACATCATTTTTTTACAAACGGCAAAGGTACAAACAGTATAAGTAAAGTCTTTCTAATAGAATCAATTAAATGAAAAATTATAATAAAAGGATAAAAATGTACCAGTTTCTGATCTATTCCTTTGTATTCACCGAATTACCTATCTGCATGCCAATTTTAAAATTCTAGGTCATCTGGAACTGGATTTAAGTTTTGATCTATAGGTCAATCAGTGTTAAAAATTACGATATTTGGGCGTTAATATTTTAATAACCGTTTGAAACGTATTTATGAAATTTGAAGCACATATACATATCGCGTGAAATATCATATTGTGTGAAATAGTCTTTGAGTTTTAAATATACCATTTGGAACTGACACGGTGCTGCACACAAGTTCTGTCTTGAACTTGGCATGACACGCTTCCGCGTGACTAGATTTTTTTTTATACCACTTAGGTGGCAGACAAGCACACGGCCCACCTGATAGAAAGTGGTTACCGTGGCCTATGGACGTGTGCGTCACCAGGGACGTCGCACTCGCGCTGCCGACCCTGTTAGAACAGAGAATTTCTGTGCCGTCAGTGTAGAAGGTAAAGCCAAAGTCAAAATTAAAAATCTTTTTTGCATTCATATGTGTTGAAGATTTTGTTATTTTGATTTGATTTGATTATATTAAGTCTCTGTTAAAGCAGGACAAGCCTTTGGTCTTCCCACTGACAGCACATAAACTCTCCAGTGAGATCCCGTATTTAAATAAAAGTATTCTAAATAAAAAGTTTGTCAAAATGAGTGGTCAATCTCGCTCAAACAGCTGCACAGATCTGGCTGAAATTTGGTAAAGAGATAGATTTATGTTCTGCCAAACTGAATCATGCAAAGGTCCTTTAGGATTGGGCTCCAAACAACTAGCTTTGGATGTAATGCATCCAGACTTACATTTACCCACCCTACATTGCCTTAAAATCCCCAGAGGACAAAGTTACTAAATATATTTTATTTTATGCATCATTTTATGGAAGTTTTAGGACCCAAAGTTCCTATTGAAGTTCTTGATAACTTAGAATTTGTTAAGCTTATCTTATCTTATGTTACTGGGGTGCGTGCTTTGGAGCTATCGCAGACACTTCGACCCTATTGGATCCTTTGTGTCAACCAACCTGGCCCCTACGTTTCAGGAGGGATAGCCCTCTCTATTAGGGTGGTTATTCCTCTTATTTGTAGATGCCTGTAATCCTCTGGTTTTGGATAGCCCTTCCCGAGAAGATCCATACGATGTCTTCCTAAGGCGTGGCACTCGCACAGTATGTGTTTCGTCGTTTCATCGCCCTCCCCGCAGTGTCTGCATTTTGCGTCGTTCATGATACCAATCTTGCTCAAGGTGTACTTTGTGCAGTAGTGGCCAGTGAACGCTCCTATTATTTTTCGGATTTTGTCCCTGCTGAGATTAATTATTTTATTGCTCAGCCTTCCTAATTCATTACTTATGAATTCTTTCGAATGTGTAAGGCCTGGTTTGGTCTTCCATTCTTTAAGCTGCCTATTCTTGGCCTATTCTGAAATAGCTCTCTTTAGTGTGGCTTCAGGGAGTCCAACAAATGGTTCTGGACCTATGGGTATTTTTGCAGATCCTTGTCTGGCTAGATGATCTGCTTTCTCATTCCCTTCTATCCCCTCATGGCCGGGGACCCAGATGAGCCTCAGTTTGTTGGCTCTGCCACCCTTATTTAGGCTTCTTATGCAATTCAGCACTGTTTCTGAATTTACCTTTAGAGAGCTTAGCGCTTTAATGGCTGCTTAGCTGTCACTGAGAATATAAATTTCCTTTTCATGGGTATTTCTATTTATAATCTCCTGAGCGCATTCTATTATAGCGTACACCTCAGTTTGGAACACGGAGGCGTATTTGCCTAGACTAACGCTTATATGTCGCAGTCTTCTGCGTGTACCCCTACTCCTGTACCATCTAGCGTCTTGGAGCCATCGGTGTACCAGATTTGACTTTTTCCTTGATTGGTTCTGAGACCTTGTTTCCATTCCTGTCTAGTAGGAATTGTCACCTTGTAATTTCTATGAAGTACTAGTTTGGGCTGTTGCTTGTCAGACCTCATTTCTAGTAGTTCCCGAACATCAGGTGTTATCCCCATTTTTGTGTAACTTGTCGGTATGCTGGTTATATATCCTGCATCCTTAAGTCTTTTAAGAGCTTTTATTGCCTCCATTTGTACAGTTGAATGTAGCGGTAGCATACTTAGTAGCCGTTCCATCGCTGCTGTCGGTGTTGTTGTTGATGCACCCGCTATAGACATGCAAGCTATCCTTTGGATTTTTCTGAGCTCTTTCGTGCATGTTGCAATCGTGGTTCTCGGCCACCACACTATACTTCCATATTTGATTATCGGTAGTATCATCATGTTATATATCCAGTACAGAACCTTCGATTTAAATCCCCATGTTCTGCCGTACGCCCTGCGACACATGCCGAGGACTCGCATTGATTTCTGTGTGATGAAATCTTGATGTGACCTCCATGTGAGTTGTTTATCCAACATGACTCCGAGGTATTTTACCTTCGGCCCACTCTAGTTCTACGCCTTCTACCTGAAGTCTTTTTAAACTGTTTAGGTCCCTTTTGCGTGTGAAATATAGGGCTGATGTTTTGGATGGATTTATCGTTAGATGATTTTCCGTACTCCATTCGTGCGCACCCTTTTGTAGTAGTTCCGAGAGAGTGCCTGGGAATTTACCGTTTACCATTATCACTAAGTCATCAGCGTATCCTATCGTGTAGAATGGTCCTTCATTTAGTCTTGTTATTAGTGAGTTGACTACCAAGCTCCATAGTAGGGGTGAGAGTACGCCCCCTTGAGGACATCCTCTAGTGGTCTTGGCATATATATTCTCACCTGCTAACGTAGAGCAAATTATTTTGCTCTTTAGCATCTGCTCTATCCATTTACAGGTGGTGTTATCCACCCCGTGTTTTATCGCTGCTGTCTGGATTGCTTCGAAGGTAGTTTTGTCAAAGGCACCTTCAATATCTATGAAGGCTGCTACGCTTATTTCATTGCATTCCAGTGCCTTACGAGCGCGTTCCACTACTAGGTGCAGGGCTGTTTCCGTTGATTTGCCCTGCTGGTAGGCGCATTGCAGCCTGTGTTATGGGAAACGTTTTAAAGGTCCTTCCCTCACATGCTTGTCTATCAGCTTTTCCACCGTTTTTAGGCAGAAAGATGTTAGACTGATAGGCCTGTATGATCTTACATCTTCATAGTTTGCTTTGCCAGGTTTGGGTAAATATATAATTTGTTAAGCTACTTTTATCGTTGATACTGACCATCAGGCCTTCGATTCTGCTCAAGTAAAAGCTATGTAAGCAACAGACACTGCAAAAAATGCCATTAAATTTTAGACTTTATTGTTGTAAATATCCAAAGTCCAAAATGTAATGAAACGAGTTCCATTACACTTTTTCATTCGCTTGATTTAATTCATTTAGACTTTAACAGCATTGCTTTGAAGTTTCAAATTAAATTTTAAAAAATGTGGTGTCTTTGGTCATTTAGCTTTAGCAGGACTCGTAATGTCGTCATGACTATTATATCACCGGAACTACTTCTTGAAAAAGAATTTACATTGAATCATGTATTTATTTACTGAAATTGAGTTTATTTTTTTCAGTTAAGCCATGCATTGGTCAGTCAGCACGTATATGCAAAAATAAATACGAACGAAGTGGAATCTCATTACCGGTACAACCAGCCACAGTCACGTGCGCTCGCTGTCAAACATTTTACTTTTTTATTTACCGCCAACGAATATTTACCGCACAAAGCAAAACCTTATTCGATGATCCTGAAAAGGTCATGGTAAATTAAATTCTCACTCATGGTGATTGGATAGATAAGGTCAGTTCGCCAGTGCACCGGTCTTTTTAAGTTTACGGCGTTTTGAGCGACCAATTAAAGATAATAAACCTTTCTACAAATAATATAAACAAGGAGTTCACTATACGCCATTTTACATTACTTCATTATTAACACGGTAAACGAACGAACGAACGGTAAACGAACTTACAGACCGACTCGCGCTAAAATGTTAATTCTGTTACTTATCATAAGTTTCCGTCCACTTTAATTTACTAGTTTTATCATGGGACTGGCCCCTGATAGAGACAGATGTGATGATTAGGCTACACAAGTCCCGTGGAACAACTGATACTGATAAAAGTTGTAAAACATTCCCGTTCCTTTTGTCCGTACCTATATCGGTGTGTCGCATTTCTTAAATGATTTTCACCAAACTTGGCACACATGTTCTTTGATTTAAAACTCGACTTTTGTCGAGGGCTTTTTTGATAACGCGAGGTCTACTAAAACTTTAAACCAGTGTCAGATATAGTACATTACTGCCGCGGCCACCAATTGTAGTGTTGCCGGACGATCTGCGCAGGCACGCATTACGGAGTCCGGTAACGCTCAGTTGTGGCCAAGGCTTGTATAGTGCTTTTCTCAAACAATGCGCGGAAATTAAAACTAAGTAGTATCTAGGCAGAATTTTTGAGTTTCCTACTTTTCAAAATCAATGACGAACAACAAACAACAGTAATTTTTCACGCGGCGAAATGTTCATTGGTTTTTTATTTTTCTTAATAAACAGCATTCTATTTGCAAGCCAGTTCTATATTTAAATAACGCCTTGGATAAGTTACCTCCTTGGTTGCCATGGTTCGGAATAAAAGTTGGTTCCATTTTTAAATTACACGACAGATATGAGTTTACATAGTAATTTATTTGGCCGCTAAAACACGACAGATATGGATTTTCATACAACTTTTGCTGGCCGCTGCTCGCATGTACAGCAATTTCGATTTATCTCGAAGAAGGTTGTCAAAATAATGTTCACATTTCCAAGCATGTTTGAGAAAAATAAATATAAAAATAATAAATAAATATTCCACAACATTTCACACAACGCTATCTAGACCCATGGTGAGCATAGCTTAACTAGCTTGTAAAATGGAATCAAGAATGCGGATAAACATACTTAGATACTTTTTTTGTAAATCCATACATATTATACATAGAAACACTCAGACCAATGCAAATATACATGTTCATACATACAAATATTTGCACTTATTTAATATTCGAACCCGCGCCACCTGCGTAGCGACCGCGTTCACTACCACCACGCCACAGAGGCTGTCAAGATGATCTAGAAAGTTAAAATATGGCATGCAGATAGGTAATTAGGTGAATACAAAGGAATAAATCAGAAACTGATAGGTACATTTTAATTGATTCTATTAGGAAGACTTAACTTATACTTCGTGTTTGTAACTGTAAATAATGTGAGAATCAGCAATCAGCAATTAAAACTTATGACAGCAGGGTCTTTATGTGGATTCTAAGGTATTCACTTGAATACGTACGAGTTGAATACCACCCTTTATATTTTTGTAATCCAAACATATCCGTTTTAGTACTTATAACTAAGAGTATAGTCTACTTTCGTATTCATTACGTTATTCACTGGGATGTGGTATTCATTATCTGAGAATAAACACACAGCCCATAACAAATTGCCCACTTGACGGCTCGCTTTAGGGAAATGTGGGTGTTAAAACACCTCTGCCTACCCCTTCAGGGATTTACAAGCGTGAGTATATGTATGTAGGTAGATGTAGCCAAACAATTTACTATTGATGCTCTTTGTAGCCTACCCCCTAGCCATGACTGTGTATAACTAAATTAATAGATTCTGGTTTTGAGACACCTGGCTGTTACTATTATTATCTATTCAACTAATATTTGCTCTAACAGCGCTGATAAGATAATCAACTACTACAAACTATTTGTAGTTTATTCATTACTTTACCGCATCACATGACACGCGCCGTTTGCGTCATAAGCAGACTCTTAGATTCAGTCATCAGGAGAATTGATGAGAGTATTTAGCAAATCAAAGGTATGCTTTTTATACCACTATGGTGACACACAATTACATGGCCCACCTGATGGAAAGTAGGTACCGTGGCCTATGGACGCGTGCAACACCAAGGGAGTCACACTGATATATATCGTTTTTTTTTTTCTCAACCCTGAGAAAAGGTTTGTAGATATTTAGATACCTACATAGGTACCTATACAGGAGTAAACCGCTAACAGGTAGGTACAGGGTCATACCAGCATACTACGATCTAACTAGTTCTATCTAGGACAAGCAATAAATACCGTCCAGCGAATTTATAACCCTACTTTATTACCAGATTATACACTTTAAAATATGTAAGTATAATGGTGTTTCTACACAAATAAATTGCTTATACAATTATAGATGGCCGGCCGGAAAGGATCTGTAGTTTAGGACTTTGTTACATAGCTGAGGTAGCAGCAAAGCGTAGCAAGTTCGATTTCAACTCAATGCCAATTAGATACCAGACTAATAAGCACAGAATTGCCTGTTAGAAATCCCTGTCAAAATCCCTGAAAATCTGTTGGCCGTTGACAAATAACCCAACGGCTGACCTCACGAGGAGGTCGTGGGATGGCGGGCCTTCAAGGCCCGCGGGAAGGGGTCCGTAGGACACCCTTCCATTCCAACAGCCCTTTTAATGGCTAGCTGACCCGATTGCACGAGGGGGTCGTGGTATGGCGGGCCTGCAAGGCCCGCGGGGAGGGATCCGTAGGGTTCCTCCCACCTCAACAGCCCTTTTCAGGGCTAGCCGTCGCTCCCAGTACCCCTCTGCTTTAGCAGAGGAGACATGGGAGAGGCGACGGGATCCGTAGGATCCGGGGACGAGTCGGCCCACTGCTCGCGCAGGGGCTGACGGGCATTCGTGCCTCCGTCGGCGTTGAGAGAGTTGGCTACTCCCCCGCATCGCGTAACCTCCGAGATATCGACAACGACCTGAGTGCTAGCCACACTCGGGAACGCCGATATCCTGGAGGCCGTGGGGCTTGCCTTAATCGGCCGGCCCGCGACAAGGAAAAGTCTGAAAACCCGACAGCGAAGTCGCTTAAAACCTGTGGATACCCTGGGGACCTCCACAGTATGTACCCCGCTTCCTGGAATGGCCGTCACCCAGGAAGTGTCTCTAGTACGGTTCTACTCGTGGGACATCATGGAAGACCTTTATTCAAAAACCCCAAAAAACCTACCTAGCGAAACAGTCTGCACGGAGGCCGTGCAGCACCACGACGCGGAAGTCGCGTCCAAAGCGGTGTCAGACAACCCTGACACCGCCGCCCAGAGCAGGGCTAGCAGTCCGGGCGTAACAACCCGCAGCTCAGCAGGGAAGAGGAACCTAGTTCCTTCCCCCCGGCCATTTGGGTCCACGTCCAGCAGCGGCCAGGAGGGAGAATATCTTTCTCCCCCGCCCAAGTTTGTGGCGCTCGGTCGCGGGGTGGCAAGAGGGCTGCCCCTGAAAAGCGTGCCCCAGCCCCAGTCCCGAAGGGTGTCATAGCGCCGCCGAGTTCCTCCTCCTCGGCGGCGCCCTTGCCTTGTGCCGGCGACACCACCTCTAACCAGGTGGTGGAGGCCCTTAAAAGCCTTGCTAAGGCCCGAACTGGGGCTATGACGCCGGAGGAGTACCGGCTCATGCGGTCGACGCTCCGCCTTGTTGAGCAATACAATCTGCTCAGGGCGGAGCTAGGCCGTGCGCAGCAGGAGCGGGCTGACCTCGGCAGGCGTCAGGAGGCACTGCTCGGGGAAACCGAGCGGCAGGCGGCGGAATACCGGAGGGAGATGGCCAAGATGGCGGCTGAGTTGGCGGCGCTTCAAGACCGTGTGGCCCGCACAGATAGGCGGAGGGTCGGAGCGCAGCCGGAACCGCCATCGCCACCATCTCGGTCCAGGTCGCCGGTGCGGTCGGAGACGCCGCCTTCTCCTCCGGCGCAGCCGGAGTCACCGGCACCGCCGCGTCTGCCGCCGCCGCCGCGCCGCTCCCGCCGCGTCTGCTGGTCCAGCCGCCGGTGCAGCCGAAGTTGCCGACGCCGCCGCGAGTGCCGCCGCGTTCGTCGGCAAACTCCCTGGAGACCAGCATGGCGGCAATGGCGGCACAACAGGCGCGGCACGAGGAGTGGACGCGGAGTTGTCTGGAGGCCATCATGGCCTCCATTCACCGTCCACCCCTGGCGCAGCCGAGTGGGGGATACGCCGGAGCGGTCAAGCGGGGCCCCATCCGCACGGTAGCGGCGGGGACCACGCAGGTGTCGGCCCGAGGCGCGCCCACTGCGCCGGCTGCCCCGGCCAAAGCCAAGGGCAAGGGAAAGGGGAAGGGCAAGGGGAAGACGTCCCCAGTCCCAGCCCCGGCCCTGGCACCGGTTTCGGCCCCGACTGCCTCCAGTAGCTCTGCACCGGCAGGGGGCTGGGAGGTGGTCGGTGAGGCCAAAAAATCGCGGAACGCCCGTAAAAAGGCAGCAAAAAGGGCCAAGAAGGCCCTGGCTGCTGTGAAGGGAGCGCCAGGAAGGCTGCGCGTCCCCCGTACCACCGCTGTCGTCTTAACGATGACACCGGAGGCGACGGAGAGGGGCGTGCAGTACGTGGACCTGGTAAAACAGGCGAGGGGCCTCATTGATATGAGGGCCCTCGATGTGGCGGGGACCCTCCAAGTGATACACACTCGGACGGGTGCCCGGCTCATCCACGTCCCTGGCGCTACAAGCGGTCCCAAGGCCGATGCCATAGCGGCTATTATATAGGCTTAGGGAGACGCTGAATGCAGCCGACGTCCGGGTGTCCAGGCCCACCAAGTGCGCAGAACTGCGCATTTCGGACCTGGACGACTCCATCACGGCCGAAGAAATTCGGGACACCGTGGCGGAGGCCGGGGGTTGCCCCCTGGAGGCGGTTAAGGTCGGAGCGATTCGCTACGGCCGTCGCGGACAGGGGGCAACAGTTGTCGGCTGCCCCATCGCAGCAGCCCAAAAAGCTGCCGACCGGCGGATCCTCGCGGTAGGCGGCGTTGTAGGAGTCCGGGTACGGCTCCTGCAGGCTCGGCCGGACAGGTGCCTGTCGGCCGGCCACGTGGGTGTGCAGTGCAAGGCGGAGGTGACGGTCGGGGACCGTTGCTTCCGCTGCAGCCAACCCGGTCACAGGGCCGGTAATTGCGAAGCTCCGCCGCACTGTTTCAGGTGTGCGGCGGAGGGCAAGCCGGCCGACCATAGGGTTGGCAGCAAGGCCTGTACCCGCGGGGAGCCGCCGCCGCGAGGCGGGCGTTCCGCCAATGGTTCGGGGCGGGATGCGGAGATGGTTCCATAATGGATCCTCATCTCCGCATCCTGCAGGCGAACCTGGGCCACGGTGTCGATGCTCAGGCACTTCTGCTCCAGAGCATGGCACAGTGGTCCATCGACGTCGCCGCTGTCGCCGATCCGTACACTCACCGGCCCCTCGGGCCTGCCTGGGTGGTCGACCTGGATGGATCGGCGGCACTGGTGCATAACGCCGCTGCGGGTGCCCCTCCCCTTGTCGTGATCGCAAGGGAGCATGGCATCGTAGCGGCGCGGGTGGGGGAGATTGCGGTCGTGGCCGTTTATTTCACGCCGAGATCACGCCGACTCATAGGGCAGTATCGGCGGTCGCTGGAGCGGCTGACCGACGTCGTCAATGCCTGCACGCCTCGTCCGGTTCTTGTGCTCGGGGACTTCAACGCCTGGGGTTCCCGGCGCACAAACGCGCGGGGCAGGGCTCTGGAGAGCTGGGCCGATTCTCTCGGCTTAGTTCTCCAGAATCGCGGGGCCGAAGCCACGTATATGGCCACGTTTGTGGCGTTTGTGGCGGGGGAGCGCAGTTCGATCGTAGATCTTTCGTTCGCGAGCGCTTCCCTGTCACTCCGCGTGCGGGGCTGGCGTGTCGCCGCGGAGGTGGAGACACTGTCGGATCACCGATACGTTCGGTTTGATGTCTCCCCTCCCCCGAGCGATGCGCCAGTCATTTCGGCCCAACGCGAGCCGCGCTGGGTGTTGGGGCGATTGAATCGGGAGGACCTCCTGGAGGCCGCCATCGTACAGGCCTGGGCCATTGCGCCGGACAGGCCTGGGCCATTGCGCCGGACAGGCCTGTCGATGTCGACGATGAAACGGCGTGGTTCCGGGAGGCCATGACACGGGTCTGCGATGCGAGTATGCCTAGGGCTCCAGCCTATAATCCGAGGCGTCGGGTCTACTGGTGGAATGCGGAGATCGCGAGGCTGCGTATGGCCTGCGTGATCACGCACCGCCGGTGGGCCCGATTCCGTAGGAGGCGTACTCGTCCCGCAGACTCGGAGCCCCGATTGGCGGAGCTTCATGAGGGATACAGGGAGGCCCGGAATGCCCTTCGAGCGGAGATCAAGCGGTCAAAGGCCGCTTGTTACCGGGAGCTCCTGGAGACGCTGGAGCGGGACCCATGGGGGCGGCCTTACCTTATGGTAAGAGAAAAGCTGCGCCCCCGGGCCCCTCCCCTGACCCAGGTGCTCGAACCGGCTCTGCTCGGAGGAGTGGTGGAATCCCTGTTCCCGGCGCGAGCGGAACATGTTCCGACGCAGATGGCTCCGCCGCCTCGGTCGCCTACGGCGCCCAGTGTGGTGATTGACGACGACGTGCCCGAGGTCACTTGGGTAGAACTAGAGCTGGCGGTGCGAAGGCTTAGGGCCAAGAAAAGCACCGCCCCGGGACCCGACGGCATTCCAGGCCGCGCGTGGGTCCTAGCTCTAGGGGAGGACGGCCTCGAACCCCGACTGAGAGGGTTCCTCAGCGCATGTTTGGAGCGGGGCCAGTTTCCGAAGATGTGGAGGACGGGGAAACTGGTCCTCATCCGCAAGCAGGGACGCCCGGCGGACGAGCCGTCCGGGTACCGGCCCATAGTGCTGCTCGACGAGGTGGGCAAACTCTTTGAAAGAGTTATTGCCAAGCGCCTCGTCGAGCATCTCTCTGGAGTGGGGCCGGACCTGGCGAACACCCAGTTTGGGTTCCGCCGGTGGCGTTCCACTGTGGATGCCATCATGCGCGTGAGGACTCTGGCGGGGGATGCGGTTGCCCGGGGCGAGGTGATGTTGGCGGTGTCCTTGGACATCTCCAACGCCTTCAACACCTTGCCCTGGAGTTGCATCAGGGAGGCGCTCGTGTACCACGATGTGCCTCTCTACCTCCGCCGCATAGTCGGGGCGTACCTGACGGAGAGAGCCGTCATCTACTTGGGTAGATGACGGCTCGACGGGAGTCGGTATGCGTGAGATGTCGTGCGGTGTTCCGCAGGGGTCGGTCCTGGGGCCGCTCCTGTGGAACATCGGTTACGACTGGGTGCTTCGCGGTGACTTCGCGTACGGGGCCACCGTCACGTGTTATGCGGATGACACGCTAGTGACGGTGAGCGGGGCTACGCACCGCGAAGCGACCCTGAGGGCCACGACCGCGGTTGCTCAGGTCGTCGACAGGATCCGGCGGCTGGGTCTCGAGGTGGCTCTGCACAAGTCCGAGGCCATGTTCTTTCATGGCCCTCGGCGCAGGCCAGGCCCGGGAGCCAGCCTAACAGTGGGAGGTACTCCCATCGACATCAAGCCCCGGTTGAAATACCTGGGGCTCGTGCTTGATGGTCGATGGGACTTCGGACAGCATTTCCGAAGTCTGCGCCCCAAGTTAGTGCTCACGGCGAATGCCTTGGGCCGGTTGTTGCCCAACTTGAAGGGCCCAGAGTCCTCCTGCAGGAGACTCTACGCGGGTGTCGTGCGGTCCATGGCCCTATACGGGTGCCCCGTGTGGGCGGACACCCTGGAGGCCAGATTCCTGCCTCTGCTCCGTACGGCGCAGAGCACGATGGCCTCCAGGGCCATCAGGGGATACCGCACGATATCCTTCGAAGGGGCGAGTCTCCTGGCCGGATCGCCACCGTGGATCCTGGAAGCGAGGGCCCTTTCGGCACTATATCAGTTCCGAAAGGAGGCGCGGGAGCGGGCCGAGAAATCCCGGCTCCACCAGGTCATGGTGGCCGAGTGGGAGCGACGACTTGGGCAACCACGCGCAGGGCACGCCGTCATTGCGGCGGTAAGGCCCATCATGGGGGAGTGGCTAGAGAGGCAACACGGTAGCCTCTCGTACCGTCAGACGCAGATTATCACCGGGCACGGTAGCTTCGGGCGGTATCTGCATCTGATGGGTATTGAGCCAACGCCCGAGTGCCATCACTGCGACGCGAGCGTGGACTCGGGGCTGCACACGCTCACCGAGTGCCCGGCGTTTGAGACGCCGAGGCGGGAGCTTGTGGCGGCCCTGGGGGTGAGAGTGCTCACGCTCTCCACCCTGCTCGCGGCGATGGTCCGCTGCGCGGATGCGTGGACGGCCAGCGCCTCCTACTGCGAGCAGGTCATGCTCGCCAAGGAGACAGCAGAGCGGACGCGGCGCGATGAGCGAGAGAGGCTCGCTGACATCGCTGCATGCGCCCGAAGGCGGCTCGGGCGTCGGAGGGCGCAAACTGACCTCCGCCCCCCATGAGCGCGGGCCTGAGGGTGACGGGTGGAGCCGCCCGACACCCTAGCAGAAGCAGGCCACGGCGGCGGCGCGCATCGTAGGACGATGCGCGCCTCCCCACACCGGGGTTGAGTCGGGGACCGCGTGGTCCCCCCCCTTCCCGAGGAGGGCCAGACCGAGAGGGATGGCCCTGGGTCAGCCGGGGTGCGAGGGATATGTCGCATGACAACCTCACCTTCGGCCTAGCAACGGTGTGACCCAGATCCAACGGGACCCAGAGACGGCGTGCGGTTTAGTCGGTTCGAGTCCGACATAACCTACCCCTCCGGCTCCGGAGGGGTGGGTATCCGTGGGGATTTCCCGCACGTAAAAAAAAAAAAAAAGAAAGCTACCTATAAGCTGCTGTATTAATCTCTTTTAAATACTTGAATAGAACAGACTCGCAATCATGGAGAAGGAAATGATAGCGGAGATGTTACAAGGGAATCGAGTCGCGAGCCTTCCATATGTCAAAACGACTCAATTGGTCTGTGACGTCACCATCCAGTTCTAGTGAAACGTTCTTGCGTTCGGTTGTCATTTTTGGTCAAAAGTTCAAGGATAAAAATAGCTTTAACCTGGTTTAAGAATGAAGTGTACAGTACAAGGACGTACAAAGTGTAAAAATAAACAATTTCAACATTTTAAGGGTATAACATTTCATCAGTAAGTCCACTATATTTAAATTTTAATTTTTCCGAAAAAAATGTCTTAACAGAACCATCTAGCGTAGAGAAGAAATAAGTAACCTAGTCTGGCATGTATACTAGTTGTAATAATAACTCAATTCATTTTATGAAAATGATCACAATAATCTCGCCCGACTTCATTAGCAATTTCAAAAATGTTATATTATTTATTAAATGGAATATTTTGCTAAAATTGAAAATTAAAGTAAAAAAAATTGGGCCATCTGTCGGTATAAGGCCATATCATTTAGCCCCCTAAATGATTTTGCTATAATCCAAAAGATGGCCTTATTTTTGAAAATTATTTCCTTAAAATAGATTATTCTAGAAATCTGTGTAGCGCTTAGTGGCGAATAGTCAAACTATATAACAAAAATGACAAGGTCTGTTTCTGTTCGGTTTCGCTATTACGCACTAGATGGAGACGTGGACGAGGTATGACGTCATGCCCCCCGCGTCTCCCTTCCCACCCGCATTTGGTCACGCGTTTTTCTTAAGAGAAATTTGACTGTGGCATCTCCGCTACTTAATCATATTCTGTCCTCCGTGCTCGCAATACTCCCAAAAAGGCGGAGGACGCCTTGTACATGGATTTCGGGCTCAGCAGTCAGTGCCTGGGATGCATCCGGAACAATGAGTTTTTTGCTAGTAATAATATTTAACAGCCACTATTGCTTCATAAAAATCCTGAAATAGCTTACCTCATCTCATCAAACAATCCCTAAAATTTCTAATAGAGAAAGTTTGAAAGCGGCGAACGACAACGGAAGCCGAGTAAAGTACCCTGCTGCTTTGACGTTATCAACAGTTTGCCCTGTGCCTGGAAGTTCGACAGAATAGCTGCGTTTACACGTAGAGGATTGGAATCACAGTATAGGTATAGAACCGTCAGTTCAGAACTAACATAACGCACCAGGAACGACATTTCGATTCGATCTGACGTTTGGCGCGCACTCATCGCTTCACAGTTTTTTTTATCTGCGCTCAACCACGAGGCCACTATACAGCTCATAAATTTGTAATTGGTATGTGTCCATATCTTCGCCTATATTTCTTTTCCCATATACGATGTCTTCTGGTGTTGTCCAAACTGACTACGAACATAGCCAACGCTACTACCCTACATGGGATTCCATTTTGAAACAACACAGGAATGTGAAAGACCTGCCGTTCCAAAACTGTGGTCATAATTTAGTCGCAATAGGTATATCACTACAGTTCAATCCGCAATTCAAAACTATACGTGTAAACGGCGCTAATATTCCAAAATTCTACTTGCTTTCAGAGTGAAATGTTTTGCAACTGTAACAGAAAATGAGAATACGGTAAATCGCGCAAATGTAGATAAAATGGCAAACAAATGGTGAAATAATTTTGTTTTTGATTCAACTTTCTGCAGCGTCTAACTTAGGTAGGTACCTATACCTACCACAGATAAATAGTACCACTAAATAAAGCCTATAGGTAATTTTTAGGACTATGCGTAAATTCACATTGCTGTTGCAATGAATAACCATAACGGTTTGTTTTGTTCCAAGTGATATTATCATTCATATGGACCTACTAA
This sequence comes from Eilema caniola, assembly GCA_949126895.1. NCBI lineage: Eukaryota > Metazoa > Arthropoda > Insecta > Lepidoptera > Erebidae > Eilema > Eilema caniola. The sequence goes on from OX421477.1 coordinate 17,695,084, forward strand.
TATTATTCTTAATTACGAAATTAAGTCCATATCTAAGACTGTCGGCCTGTCTTTCTGGCTGTTAACGCCTAAATCAAAGAACCGATTTTGATGAAATTTGGTACCGGTATAGATTAGACCTTGGGAAAGGGCAAGGGTCGCGAAAACCGGTAAACACGCGGGCGGAGCCGCGGACAACGGCCAGTAAGACATAACTGTTATAATATCAAAGCGCGATTGCAGAACAAAATAAAAGTGATTTCCACCGATATTTTGGCATGGTGATTTTGTTATTTATCTTTTTTGCGATTTTCCTTCAATGATATTATGTTCCTTTTTATCCGCAATAAAAACCAATTTTCTTTCTTTTTTCTTTCTTTCTTCTTTCTTTAATTATGTCTTACACCAAGCCTATCTACTAGCTTTTGCCCGCGGTTCCGCCCGCCTGGCTGTCGGTTATCGCTATAATATCGGTTATCGTTACAAATTGTAGCCTATGTGTTATTCTGATGTATAAGCTATATTATCGTGAAGTTTTATTAAAATCCATTCAGTAGTTTTTATGTGAAACATCCACCCACCCATACTTACAAACTTTCGCGTTTATAAGTAGAAAAGGACGTAGGATCGGTATTCTATTATTTGTCCCTCACTCACAAAAGTTTGTTTAGAATGATTATTTTGAAAGGTGAACATCACTACATAGTATAAAACAAAGTCGCTTTCACTGTCCCTATATCCCTTTGTATGCTTAAACCTTTAAAATTACACAACGGATTTTGATGCGGTTTTTCTAATAAAATGAGTGATTCAAGAGGAAGGTTTATATATGTATAATACATGTTTAATATAGTAGAGGGTGCAGCGGTAACGGGATCTGACGCGCCATGCGGGTGGAAAAATATTGGGGGTACGAAGTTCGCCGGGTCAGCTAGTCTACTATATAAAAATAAGTCGGGTTTTCCTTCCTGACGCTATAACTCCAGAACGCACGAACCGATTTCCACTGTTTTGCATTCGTTGGAAAGGTCTTGGGCTCCGTGAGGTTTATAGCAAAGAAAATTCAGGAAAAATTTCAACAGAAAAGCGGGAAAGCGATAATCGACATCCACGCGGGCGGAGCCGCGGGCAACAGCTAGTAACCTATAAAAATATTCACTAAAAACCTGTCTTGGTCTCGTCACCTAAAATGAACGGACTAACGAGTGTGTCAGTTTCTAGAAGTTCATTAGCGATACTAAAACTTTATTTGAAGTACCTACAGCTGTATTAAAAAACCGTACTATTCAAACGAAATACAATATGTGAAGGAAATACAGTTTCATTGGAATGATGTGGGAAAGCAAAAAGAAGATAAATCTCTCTCAAGAGGAACGTACGAGAGAATTACAAAGTCGTTTCTTGCAATAAGCTGCAGTAAAATACTGCTACGCCCGGCGCTTGGCCACTTCAATATACGGCCAAATTTCCATAGGAGTGAGCGAGACGGCACTATAGAAAGAGACAGCATGCCTTGACGTCACTGTTCTAGAAGGAATGGAATGAATAGAACGAGACGTCAGGCTAGAAAGAGACAGCATGCCTTGACGTCACTGTTCTAGAAGGAATGGAACGAATAGAAAGAGACACAAGACCTAATAGAACCTCCCAGAAAGTTCCTGTCTTTTTCAGAACGTACCTGTCTTTTCTCGATCTTTCGCTACTCGGCCGCGCCTTATATAAAAGGCGAGCTAACAGCCGCTGCTCAAGTTAGTCTACGACTAGAATTCGAAGCGATCATTGCGATAAAGTGTGAGAAGCGATACAGTGCGATTATTGTGTATTGTGTAAGGAAGAGTTATCGAATTTGTACGCGCTTTGCTGTAAGTTAAGTGCAGCTGAATAAAATCTGTCTTCAACGGTTGTCCTCGCATTTTCTATTTAAACCGACCCCCACGCTCGTAACAATACGTTCTGTTGAAGACTGAAGTTTTAATTAGGTACCTACTACAATAAGAATAAAAGATGTTATCATTTGCAACTGGTAAAGAACTGGATTAATATTCGGTTTCAGTGAGTACTGGTGAAGAATAATCGCATAACATGCAAGAAAATAATTAAAATAATGTAATGAATCGAGAACATCCTTTTCTAAAGTCAGTTTTAAAGTATATCAAATCAATGGTGTATTCTACGGTTTATTATTTACAATAGTGATTTATAATGGTTATGTACAACGGTTATTTACAATGGTTATTTACAATGGATTAAAATCAATAATTTATTTGAAAGCGCCTACGAAAATACTCGCTAATATGCACAGCTTTGCAGTATTTGCTATTTAATTTTGCTAGATATTTTCTCATTAGAAACGGGAGCTATATAGCTATTAATTAACTCTGATTCTAAATTCCGCAAGATATATAATATATATGATAGTTACTATACAATCGAATTATAAGAGGTAATAATTATATTCTAAGATTTTTTACACACTGTTATATAAACCAGTATACATAATTAGCTTGTATTTTGGGTTCTAATACAAAAGATATGTTTAGACAATAAAACCATACCCATGCAAATATACTTACAAATACTTACAATCATACACGCTGAGCGGGAATCGAACCGATGTCACAGAATATATATTAGTACTACCCAATGTGCTCTGATCACACTCTGATTAAGCAGTTCACTTTCATTAGGTACCCTTTTTTTACGTGCGGAAGATCCCCACGGATACCCACTCCTCGGGAGGCGGAGAAGGAGGTTATGTCGGACTCGAACCGACTAAACCACACGCCGTCTGTGGGTCGTACTGCTAGGCTGAAAGTGAGGTTCTCAGGCGACATATCCCTCGCACCCCACCTGACTTAGGGCCATCCCTCTCAGTCCGGCCCTCCTCGGGAGGGGGGACCACGCGGTCCCCGACTCGCCGCAGGTATGTCCCGCGATGCGTATGTAGGTAGATACATACTAACTGTAATAAGTAGAAAGAGTTCATTAATAGATAGGTTTTAAGTAAGTTGGAAAACTAATAGGTACCTTACCTAAGACTTACATTAAATGAAAAGATTTATTCATTGGGTAAGTACCTACGGGTACTATTGGTTTTGATATAACTGCCGTCAAAGCGAAATCTCATCGCCGTATAATTTACACATTATGTCTATTACAGAGCTGACACATCAATGGGACTCAAAGGGATTAATTTGTAGAATATACGGTTGATAAATAGAACACATTTCAAACATTCAATAGGTATTTAAACTGAAAGCTACTACATACTGCTTAATGATGTTGAATCGGGCTGGTCGCCGAGCACAGACATGAGGGTGACATGCAAGTGCAGCCGCCTGTCACCCCATCATTTCACGCCTGTCACCCCTTCACTTCACGCCTGTCACCCCTTCACTTCACGGTGTGCTGTTTTAGTCTGTTCAAGTTCGACATAACCACTCATAATGGCTGGCACGCGGGAGGCATTCGAGGGAATATCGGCAAGAAAAAATAAAGATTGTTGGTAGGGCCCTGTACACAGTGTATGCCAGTAAGAACCAGCCTGTAAGTATATCAAAGAAATCATAACAAAAAGCACCTTCCATTGAATATTGTGTTTTTTTTCCAACAGATACAATGTATAATTAAAAGGACCTAAAATACTAATTAAGTAATTATGATTATAATTAAGGGCTTATATTTGTTAAAGTAACTGACCTGCAAACGCGAAGGTCACTTCATTACGTAGATACTGTATAGCCGGGGTGCTTTGTCCAGTACGTTAACGCGTGCACTTAAGCATCGGAGACGGCAACGTCTCCGTCCTGCTGGGGAGACGTTGCCGCCGAAATTTCGGCTGAAGTAACCAGTCTACGCTCCTCTAGGACGATTGAGAGGAAGGGCCCGGGGCGGGTAAAACCTTTTCAATATGATCGAACTTGACCGCGGCAGTAAACACAAGCGTTGCATTAGAAATTAATTACTTACCTTTATGAAGATAATCGTACAAAACCTAATGTAAACTGCAGTTAAATAAAATTGTTATTGGTTTGGTCGATCTCGTAGTGACGTCACCCAGTCCTAATTGTCATTAGGACAGGGTGACGTCACTGGAAATCGACCATGTCTATTAACATCGGTCGCAGCACTGCGCCCCACACTTAATTCTTAGAGAATTGTACAACTGCATTGATACTTTTCACGTGTCTCTCTGACTAGCAGAACTCACAATAAAAAGGCAGGGAACGGACACCAGTCTGCCGTCTCTGAGCGGCCGCCTGTCAACCCTTCATCCTTGCCGGCGTGGTAGTGCGATATGCATTCCTGGATTTTCACATCAAATGAAAGATATTGAAGGAAATATCAATTCTCATCCCCTAAGTTTCACTATCATCATTCTCTGTTTTCCCAGTACAGTTGGGTTCGGCTTTCAGTCTAACTTGAAAGAGGCCAAACTTCAACATTTTCACAATGCACTGGCGATAGCGAAGTTTTGTAGTCAGACCACTTTATTTTAATTATGGACTTTAATAAATCCGTCCATCTTCTCGTAGGTTTTCCTCACTTAGCCTTGCAACGACCACTTAAATGTGTCTAAATATTACATACGCGCGTGTTTAAATCACGATTAGTGACGACTAAAACCAAATAAAGAAGGTAGTTGTTCCAGACATAAGCGTGTAAAACATACACACAAAATTTACTCCTCCTCAAATTTAGAACGAATAACCCAAATCATTGTACAACATCGTTGACCAAAGCCAATCTTTTAAACGTACGTCTTCAATTATATAGGTACACAAAAAGGCGAAGACAATATTTAACTTTTTTGCGATCTAGTCGAGCGTTCACCCGGACGTTAACGAGTGACACGCCTGAAATAGTTACACGTCTACGACAGCAGGACAAAAGTGTTGCAGACAATGGCACCGATTCTGCCAAACGTTAATAGACTAGTTTTGGAAAACCATTTAACCCTTTCGAATTCGTAAATGAAGTTAGTTTAAACACGAACTGTGGTCGTAAGTTGTGGATTAAAAACGTTAGGTTTTAATTATTACAAAGCAATGGAATATGATGGCTTAAGTCATACAATTTAAAACCAAGAGTACAGGATAGTTTTTGATAAGAAGCTAACTATAAAGATGTTTGACATAAGTATTTATCAAAACGATTTGGTACAACTTATCATCATCACAGCATTGCACAGAATAAATTATAATATGTGTAATAATAGTATGGTTGTGGTATGGTTTTGGTTGCATCTGACTTGTGTTTTTGGCTTCATTTGGTTTTTAAAGGAGCTACTACTGCTGTTCTGCCAACCCCGAGAGCAAATGGTGAAAATCACATCAAAACATTCCGTTATACCTGTAGATAGACATAGATAGCGTCAAGCTAGACTTCTGTTTTGTCCAAACATACATAATTTTTGTATATCCATAAATGACAGTTGATGACTAAAAGCAGTTTCAAAGGTTACAGCAGAATACACACTGATGTGATATAAATATCTTCCGGACGTAATACGGACGGATAAATATCTAGTGAACACACATTCAGGGCTCATTAGTTGAACTAATTTAATTAGCCGACAGCTATCGAAGTAGACTGTACAAATTTAGGACTTGTAGATTCTGAAAACATGAATTACTATATTTTGATCGAATATAGGAGAAAAAATTGAATCAGCCTGGACGGGGTTTGAACACGCGATCTTTGCCTTACAAGGGCAATGCTTTTACCACTAAGGTACCAGACTTAGTGGTCAAAGCATTGCCAACACCAATGGGGATACTGACGCAAAACTAATTGTAGATGGCAGCAACATAATGATCAAACAACAATAACCATCTGTTCTGTAAGAGCGTTTTCACACTCACCCGATATCCGATATTCGATATCCAATATCCGACATCCGATATCCGACATCCAATATCCGATATCCGACATCCGATATCGGAGGAAGTCAAATGTATGAGATATGTATCTTTCTTTCACATTGTCCGGCTCGATATCGGTTATCGGAGTCAAAAAAGTGGTGTTGGCTCCGATAACCGATGTCGGATATCGGATATCGGATGAGTGTGAAAACGCTCTGACAATAACAAACTGATAGCTGTCAGATGAAGAGACAAACAATGAAATCTATGTAGATGACAGCTAACATTGACGATTACGAGGCGCCCTCTGTAGGGTTAAAGCGCAGGCGGCATCCCCATTGAGTTGGATAAAATACTCAGATAATGACTTAACGATCACTTCATCATCATTTAAAACCTTTCTCTATTTCGATATTTTTGGTAAAGATAACTGCCAAAGACTAAATAATAGTTATAGAGAGTACTCAAATATATCTACTCCACATTAACGTCTATCGAAGATAGGAAAACTTTAGATTCAGGACATTCGTCGAATGCGCGCGTCGCGGTCTTCCCTCTTCAAACTAAGCAACTTCATATCGAGGAAAGGCAAACTCACCAACTCGAACGACAATTCAACAAGAAACTATTGCAGTGTACCCAACCAACCAATTTCGTTGTTCTACTGAATTCAGAACAAGCTTTGCATGCACAGTTGTATTTATTTCACATGGGAAATGGTTACTTTATACTGTAATTGTTTGAGAGAATTCAATGTGCGACAGACCACTGTTACATGGTTGCTATGTTATTGAATGAAATTTTGAAGCATTTACTATGCTAACTTTTCAAATCGATTAAGATAGGAAGAGCATTCCCCCTGTAAGGGAAAGATCGTGGGTTCGAGTCCCACCTGAGCATTCACTTTTTCCTATCTTAATCGATTCTATGTTATTGTTTGGTTGTTGAATACAGCAGAAAAGGAAAAAATGCCTTTTCATTCATTGACTGGCAGCAAAGGTTCCAGCTTCGTCCGGGAATAAATTCCTAAAAGAATCCTATATAAACTTGCCATTCAGCCCTTCGTCGCCTATTTTATTTACCCTCTTAGTAGTAAAGTTTAGAAGAACAGTATTATGAAATATCATCCTTCTTACTTCAAAAATAACGGATTTTCATTACCTCGTCATAGTCAAATTTCCAAAACTCCTTTCTTAGTTTACTCATACTATAAAAGGCATCACCTGCCAAAATGTCAAGTTTCTAAGTCCAGCCAGTAGGATCGCAATCAAAATTCCAAGCGAGATTGGCAATAACTATTATTTTATAATGTCGATAATTTCGTACAAACTTGTAACCATTTATCTTTCTAGCTTTAAACCACGTAGAAGGCCGAATTTATTGATAGTGAGGTTTGAATTGCTTCAATGGTCAAAGATCATCACGCACAATCGGCATCAACTGAACACTTTTTTAACTAACTATAATATATATATACCTACAATCAATGACGAGTCATTTAACAAAGACTAAGTTATTGATTACCTAAGCTCCCAAACCTTTCATAAATTGTGGAACAGAACATGACTTCGTCCTTGGAGGATTACAAAACTAATTAACATCAATTTATATATTCCAATGTAAAAAAAGATTTGTAACTATTTTAGTGCTGATCGACTTTTTTCGTTGATTGTATTTATTTAAACCAAAACCAACACGCAAATTAGTTTTAACTAAAATGATGAATGCGAAGTATATAATAAATATAATCGGGAATTCCCGGCAAAAGAACTGCATGCAGTGCTCCGATCAATCAGATTTAACATTAAGTTATCGATTCATGTATCATTTACTTACTAAATCACCATAATTATCTAGATAGATATCGTTGTTCAATTTCCTTGATAAATTTGTATGTGAAGAGCCTCGCCTTGTTCCCCAAATGGTAACAAAGTAAAATTGAAATGAACTCTTTATACGTCTGTTATAGGTAAATGAGATAAGTTTACTTCATTAAATCATATAAACCTGATAACAAAACTGTAAAATGAGCTAAAGTTGAAAAAGTTTCCAATATTAGTCACTGTCAACCACGGATTTGCCTATGTAGGAATTCTGATTCCTTTCCTGAATACCATGGGAACCTTTTTCAAGAACGACATGCGGTTATGTAGCATGTATATGTTATTCTAGTTTTTCCTAGTTTGAATTTTCCAAATATTTGACGCAGTTCCAATCAATCGTTTAAAATTAGTAACGATATTCTTGAACATAGGATTTCTAAGTATCGAACTCAGAGAAATTTCCATTTCAAGGATAGCAATAAGGCTCCAGTGACACGTGAATCATGCTAACTTGAGAATCCAACTGCTCTACTAATTAGTCTGAAGCGAAATCACGCGGGAATACTGGGAATCCACGTGATGCTGTGCAACAATGTTCTACGACATACCTGCTTCATAATTTTATCCAAACCCTAAGTGAGCATAGCTCAACTAGGTTATTAAATGGAGTCTGAAATGTTTTAGAAACCAAACACAAAATAATAAGATATGAGACTAGTGCTAATAGAATATATTCATGAATACAAATATTTTTACAGCCTGAGAATGGAACTCGCGATATCAGAGGTAGTAGCACAGTATTCGAACGCTATAAAAACTTATTAGAATAATAATTTGACAATTGAGTTACCTGAACACGTCTTGGAAATTTCCACCTTCTAAATCTTAATATATATAAATCTCGTGTCACAATGTTTGTCCTCAATGGACTCCTAAACCACTTAACCGATTATAATAAAATTCGCACACCATGTGCAGTTCGATCCAACTTGAGAGATAGGATAGTTTAAATCTCAAATTATAGTCCGATTCGCGATAACCGACATCCACGCGGGCGGAGCCGCGGGCGACAGCTAGTTCTCCTATAAATACCTCATAAGCGGGAACCGTTGAAGCCTATTTAATTAGTAGGATAAGTTAACATTCAAAATTAAATAGAGCATATATGAAGACCTGAAATACACTGTTTTCTAAAAAAAAAAAACTTTGATGTAGTGATTTCGGTTAGATTGTATATCAGTAAAAAATAAAGTGTGCCTAAATGCCTGTGGTGTGGCCCTAGAATAGCACCACCCCATCTCCTCCCGTGGGTGTCGTAAGAGGCGACTAAGGGATTCAAATACCGGAGGATGGGCAGCAGCATCTTTCCGCGTACTAGCCACCAAACTGCGATCGCCAACCCGCCTGCCAAGCGTGGCGATTACGGCATAACCCCCCATGGTGAACGAACCCAACAAACGGCCCCTAGTCCCCGGCGGCCCCGCTATTCCTGGCTATGGTAGCGGCCATGGTAACGGCGGGGCAAGGGGTGCGAAGAATCCCCGGCAGATGCCAGGCTACCAACCCCGACGACCTTTGGCCCTGGCAACGTACAACACGCTCACACTGCGAACCGACGAGAAGCTCGCTGAACTCGAGGAAGAATTGAGCAGGTTACGGTGGGATATCGTAGGATTGTGTGAAGTCCGGAGAGAGGGGCAGGACACCATGATCCTCAAATCCGGTAACCTGCTCTATTTCCGGGAGGGCGACATACTGTCCCAGGGTGGTGTCGGGTTTATCGTCCACAGGTCCCTTGTCAACAACGTGGTCCAGATCGAGAGTGTTTCGACGAGGGTAGCGTACCTTATACTCAGAATCACCAAACGGTATTCGCTGAAGGTCATACAGGTACACGCACCGACCTCGAAACACCCCGACGACGAGGTGGAGACTATGTATGAGGATATCTCTAAAGCCATGCATAGCTCTCGAACACACTATACCGTTGTGATGGGGGACTTTAACGCGAAACTGGGCAAACGAAGCGACAACGAGCTGAGAGTGGGGCAATTTGGATATGGAAAGAGGAATGCACGTGGCCATCTGCTGGCCGGCTTCATGGAGAAGGAGGGCCTTTTTTATGATGAACTCCTTCTTCAGAAAGCCGGAACAGCGTAAGTGGACATGGCTACACCCTAACGGTGTCACAAAAAATGAGATTGATTTCATCTTGTCGACGAAGAGGCACATATTCAATGATGTCTCCGTGATCAATTCAGTAAAAACAGGAAGCGATCACCGGATGGTAAGAGGCACATTGAATCTTAGAACAAAGCTCGAAAGATGTCGACTGATGAAGTCTACGCTCCGACCAGCACCTATCCAGTTCCAGAACCCTGAGCACTTTCAGCTCGAGTTGCAGAATCGCTTCGAATGCCTGGGAGATTGCGAAAATGTGGATGATTACAATGACAGATTTGTGGAAATTGTCCAAACGACTGGGTCTAAGATCTTCAAAGCCCGTCGTTCAAAAGGAACCAAAAAGATTTCGGACCTCACCAACAAACTTATGGAACAAAGACGAAATTTGGTTCTGCAGTCCTCTGAAGATGCTACTCAGTATCGGCGTTTAAACAGACAGATCTCCAAGTCCTTGACTCGCGACCTACGCCAATTTAATACGACTCGTATTAAGGAGGCGATTGAGAGCAACAAAGGCTCAAAGGTTTTCGCAAGGGATCTGTCTGTTGGTCAAAGCCAACTGAATAAGCTGAAGGCGGAGGATGGCAGAATTATTTCGTCAAAGCCGGAGCTGTTGGAAGAGGTCGAGAAGTTCTACGGACAATTATACACGAGTGTACGGCAATCTGTTAATAATCTGGCCAAAGACCCAAGAGCCAGATTGACCCGACACTATACCGAGGATATCCCGGACGTCAGCCTGTACGAGATTAGAATGGCTCTCAAACAGCTAAAGAACAATAAGGCACCGGGTGATGATGGGATCACGGCTGAGCTTCTAAAAGCTGGTGGAACACCGATACTTAAAGCTCTTCAGAAGCTATTTGATTACGTCATACTCGAGGGACGAACGCCTAAGGCATGGCACAGAAGTGTGGTGGTACTCTTCTTCAAAAAAGGTGATAAAACCTTGTTGAAGAATTATAGACCCATCTCGCTTCTGAGCCATGTCTACAAGTTGTTTTCGAGAGTCATTACGAATCGTCTCGCTCGCAGGTTCGACGACTTCCAGCCTCCCGAACAAGCCGGTTTCCGAAAAGGCTTTAGCACCATAGACCACATACATACGCTGCGACAGATTATTCAGAAGACTGAGGAGTATAATCAGCCACTCTGCTTGGCGTTTGTGGACTATGAGAAAGCCTTCGATTCGATCGAGACCTGGGCTGTGCTACAGTCTCTCCAACGGTGCCAAATTGACTATCGATATATCGAAGCACTGAAGTGTTTGTACGAAAACGCCACCATGTCAGTCCGCCTCCAGGATCAAAGCTCAAAACCTATCCAGTTGCAGCGAGGGGTGAGACAGGGAGACGTTATATCTCCGAAACTGTTCACCGCCGGCCTGGAAGATGTTTTCAAGCTCCTGGACTGGAGAAGACTCGGCATCAATATCAACGGCGAGTACATCACTCACCTTCGATTCGCTGACGATATCGTAGTCATGGCTGAGACCTTGGAAGACCTAGGTACAATGCTCGAAGACCTCAGTAGAGCCTCCCAACAAGTGGGCCTCAAAATGAACATGGACAAGACGAAAATTATGTCAAATGTCCATGTCGCACCCACTTCTTCTTTAAAGGTTGGAGACTCTACACTCGAAGTTGTCGACGAATATGTTTACCTGGGACAGACAGTCCAGTTAGGCAGGTCCAACTTTGAGAAAGAGGTCAATCGTCGAATCCAACTCGGCTGGGCAGCGTTCGGGAAGCTTCGTAATATCTTCTCGTCCAAAATACCGCAGTGTCTCAAGACTAAAGTCTACGATCAGTGTGTGTTGCCAGCGATGACCTACGGAACTGAGACTTGGTCCCTTACTATGGGCCTCATAAGAAGGCTCAAGGTCACCCAAAGGGCGATGGAGCGTGCTATGCTCGGAGTTTCCCTGCGTGATCGAATCAGAAATGAGGAGATCCGCAGGAGAACTAAAGTAACCGACATAGCACACAGAATCGCCAAACTTAAGTGGCAGTGGGCGGGGCACATAGCTCGTAGAACAGATGGCCGTTGGGGCAAGAGAGTTCTCGAGTGGCGACCACGCGCCGGAAGACGCAGTGTAGGCAGGCCTCCCACACGGTGGACCGACGACCTGGTGAAGGTCGCGGGAAGAGCATGGATGCGGAAGGCGCAGGACCGGTCACTGTGGAAATCCTTGGGGGAGGCCTTTGTCCAGCAGTGGACGTCTTTCGGCTGAAATGATGATGATGATGAAAAAATAAAGTAAGTAACGCCAAATTATCAATAATAAATAATTTCCACAGACTATGTTCTTAAATATATTTCAATTAACTTTTAAGAATATACAATTAAAAATAGAACAAAAAATAAATAACAATAAAATTAAAAACTAAAATTAGAACACGTCGTGGAATACTCTGCATCGCATGCCTTTTACTCTTATGGTAACGTTCTCAGAAGACGTTTCTGTAGACTCAATCGTAGTCAGGGTTATAAGTCTGGGGTGCTGGTTGGGTAACCTCCACGTCGGCTTCTCCGTTTCTTCCCCCTTTGGACCGCGGTCCTGGGGAGCGGAAGCGGGGGGGCTGGTGCACCCTGGACAACGGCTAACAGACTCCTACCTTGGGAGTTCTGTTGGCCGTTGACAAATAACCCGACGGCTGACCTCACGAGGAGGTCGTGGGATGGCGGGCCTTCAAGGCCCGCGGGAAGGGGTCCGTAGGATACCCTTCCATTCCAACAGCCCTTTTAAGGGCTAGCTGACCCCATTGCACGAGGGGGTCGTGGTATGGCGGGCCTGCAAGGCCCGCGGGGAGGAATTCGTAGGGTTCCTCCCACCTCAACAGCCCTTTTTAGGGCTAGCCGTCGCTCCCGGTACCCCTCTGCTTCAGCAGAGGAGACACGGGAGAGGCGATGGGATCCGTTGGATCCGGGGACGGGTCGGCCTACTGCTCGCGCAGGGGCTGACGGGCATTCGTGCCACCGTCGGCGTTGGGAGAGCTGGCTACTCCCCCGCATCGCGTAACCTCCGAGATATCGACAACGACCTGAGTGCTAGCCACACTCGGGAACGCCGATATCCTGGGGGCCGTGGGGCTTGCCTTAATTGGCCGGCCCGCGACAAGGAAAAGTCTGAAAACCCGACAGCGAAGTCGCTTAAAACCTGTGGATACCTGGGGACCTCCACAGTATATACCCCGCTTCCTGGAATGGCCGTCACCCAGGAAGTGTCTTTAGTACGGTTCTACTCGTGGGACATGATGAAGAACTCTGAACTAATAAACCCAAAAAACCCAAACCCAAGCGAAACAGTCTGCGCGGAGGTCGCGCAGCACCACGACGCGGAAGTCGCGTCCCAGGCAGTGTCGGAGAATTTCGACACCGCCGACAGCCGGGACAGAAGCCCGGTGGGTCTAAGGACCCGAAAATCGAAATGGCGTAAGAGGAGCGCCAAAATCAAAAAGAAAGTCCCTACCCGACCGAGGACAGAGTCCGATGCCGAGCGCACGCTCACCGACTCGTCCTCTAGCAGCAGTCACAGTGGCGACGAAATGCTGCGCCCACCCCCGCCCAAGCTGGTGGCGGTTAGCCGCCAAAAGGCGCGGGGTGGTAAAAAGGTTGCCTCCCAAGCCCGTCCATCGCGGGCCTCTGCCCCGGAGGATGTAGTGGCGCCGCCGAGTTCCTCCACCTCGGCGGCGCCCTTGCCCTGTGCCGGCGACAGCACCTCCACAGAGGTGATGGAGGCCCTGAAGAGCCTTGCCAAGGCCCAGACCGGGGCTATGAAGCCGGAGGAGGACCGGCTCATGCGGGTGACGGTGCGCCTCGTCGAGCACTACAACCTGCTCAGGGCGGAGCTGGCCAGCGCGCAGCTCGAGCGCGCTGAGCTCGGTAGGCAGCAGGTTGCGGTGCTCGAGGAGACTGCGCGGCAGGCAGCGGAGTACCGCAGCGAGATGGCCAGGATGGCGGCCGAAATATCGGCGCTGCAGGAGGCCATGCCGAGTGAGCGCGTGACGCCGCCGCCATCTCTGGCGCCGCGGTCGCCGCCGTCTCCGCCGTCGCCGCCGGTGCGGTCGAGGTCGCCGGTGCGGCCGAGACTGCCGCCTCGGGCGCGGCCGGTGTCGCTGGCGCCACCGCCGCCGCCTGTACCGGCGCGTTTACCGGCCCCGCCGCCGTTGCCGCCGCGTCTGCCGGCCCCGCCGCGCCTACCGGCCCCACCGCCGCCGGCGCAGCCGAGGCCCACCAATCCGGTGGAGGCCTGCATGGCGACGATGGCCGCCATGGAAAAGCGGCAGGCGGCGCACGAGGAGTGGACGCGGAGTTGTCTGGAGGCCATTATGGACTCCATCCGTCGTCCGCCCCTGGCGCCGCCGAGTGGGGGCTACGCCGGAGCAGTTAAGCGGGGCCCCAGCCGTACGGTGACGGCGGGGACCTCGCAGGAGTCGGCCCGTAGTGTGCCCACTGCGCCTGCTGCTCCGGCCGCTACCGCCGCCTCAGCCGGGAGCGCCCAAGCCAAGGGCAAGGGGAAGGGGAAGGGCAAGGGGAAGACGTCCCAAGTCCCAGCCCCGGCCCCGGCTTCGGTCCCGACTGCCTCCACGAGCTCCGCACCGGCAGGGGGCTGGGAGGTGGTCGGCGAGGCGAAAAAAAGCCGGAACGCCCGTAAAAAGGCAGCTAAAAGGGCCAAGAAGGCCCAAGCTGCTGCGAAGGGTGCGTCGAGTAAGCTGCGCGTCCCCCGTACCACCGCTGTCGTCTTAACGATGACACCGGAGGCGACGGCGAGGGGCGTGCAGTACGTGGACCTGGTGAAACAGGCGAGGGGCCTCATTGATATGAGGGCCCTCGATGTGGCGGGGACTCTCCGAGTGACACACACTCGGACGGGTGCCCGTCTCATCCACGTCCCTGGCGCCTCCAGTGGTCCCAAGGCCGATGCCATTGCGGCTAGGCTGAGGGACACGCTGGATGCGGCCGACGTCCGGGTGTCCAGGCCCACCAAGTGCGCAGAATTGCGCATTTCGGACCTGGACGACTCCATCACGGCCGAAGAGATTCGGGTCACCGTGGCGGAGGCCGGGGGTTGCCCCCTGGAGGCGGTTAAGGTCGGAGCGATCCGCTACGGCCGTCGCGGACAGGGGGCAACAGTTGTCGGCTGCCCCATCGCAGCAGCCCAAAAGGCTGCCGACCGGCGGATACTCGCGGTAGGCGGCGTTGTAGGAGTCCGGGTACGGCTCCTGCAGGCTCGGCCGGACAGGTGCTTCAGGTGCCTGTCGGCCGGCCACGTGGGTGTGCAGTGCAAGGCGGAGGTGACGGTCGGCGACCGTTGCTTCCGCTGCAGCCAACCCGGTCACAGAGCCGGTACTTGCGAAGCTCCGCCGCACTGTTTCAGGTGTGCGGCGGAGGGCAAGCCGGCCGACCATAGGGTTGGCAGCAAGGCCTGCACCCGCGGGGAGCCGCTGCCGCGAGGCGAGCGTTCCGCCAACGGTTCGGTGCGGGATGCGGAGATGGTTCCATAATGGATCCCCAGCTCCGCATCCTGCAGGCGAACGTGGGCCACGGTGTCGATGCTCAGGCCCTTCTGCTCCAGAGCATGGCACAGTGGTCCATACACGTCGCCGCTGTCGCCGATCCATACACTCACCGGCCCCTCGGGCCCGCCTGGGTGGTCGACCTGGATGGATCGGCGGCACTGGTGCATAACGCCGCTGCGGGTGCCCCTCCCCTTGTAGTGATCGCAAGGGAGCATGGCATCGTAGCGGCGCGTGTAGGGGAGATTGCGGTCGTGGCCGTTTATCTCACGCCGGGGTCACACCGACTCATTGGGCAGTATCGGCGGTCGCTGGAGCGGCTGACCGACGTCGTCAATGCCTGTACGCCTCGTCAGGTTCTTGTGCTCGGGGACTTCAACGCCTGGTCTCAGGCTTGGGGTTCCCGGCGCACAAACGCGCGGGGCAGGGCTCTGGAGAGCTGGGCCGATTCTCTCGGCTTAGTTCTCCAGAATCGCGGGGCCGAAGCCACGTATGTGGGCACCTTTGTGGCGGGGGAGCGCAGGTCGATCATAGACCTTTCGTTCGCGAGCGCTTCCCTGTCACTCCGCGTGCGGGACTGGCGTGTCGCCGTGGAGGTGGAGACACTATCGGATCACCGATACGTTCGGTTCGATGTCTCCCCTCCTGCGGGTGATGCGCCGGTCATATCGGCCCAACGCGAGCCGCGCTGGGTGTTGGGGCGACTGAATCGGGAGGACCTCCTGGAGGCCGCCATCGTACAGGCCTGGGCCATTGCGCCGGACAGGCCTGTCGACATAGACGATGAAGCGGCCTGGTTCCGGGAGGCCATGACACGGGTCTGCGATGCGGGTATGCCTAGGGCTCCAGCCTATAATCCGAGGCGTCGGGTCTACTGGTGGAATGCGGAGATCGCGAGGCTGCGTCAAGCCTGCGTGATCACGCACCGCCGGTGGGCTCGACTCCGTAGGAGGCGTAGCCGTACCGCAGATTCGGAGCCCCGACTGGCGGAGCTTCACGAGGGATACAGGGAGGCCCGGAATGCCCTCCGAGCGGAGATCAAGCGGTCTAAGGCCGCTTGCTACCGGGAGCTCCTGGAGACGCTGGAGCGGGACCCATGGGGGCGGCCTTACCTTATGGTAAGAGAAAAGCTGCGCCCCCGGGCCCCTCCGCTGACCCAGGTGCTCGAACCGGCTCTGCTCGGAGGAGTGGTGGAATCCCTGTTCCCGGCGCGAGCGGAACATGTTCCGCCGCAGATGGCTCCGCCGCCTCGGTCGCCTACGGCGCCCAGTGCGGTGATTGACGACGACGTGCCCGAGGTCACTTGGGTAGAACTAGAGCTGGCGGTGCGAAGGCTGAGAGCCAAGAAAAACACCGCCCCGGGACCCGACGGCATTCCAGGCCGCGCGTGGGTCCTAGCTCTAGGGGAAGACGGTCTCGAACCCCGACTGAGAGGGTTCCTCAGCGCATGTTTGGAGCGGGGCCAGTTTCCGAAGATGTGGAGGACGGGGAAACTGGTCCTCATCCGCAAGAAGGGACGCCCGGCGGACGAGCCGTCCGGGTACCGGCCCATAGTGCTGCTCGACGAGGTGGGCAAACTCTTCGAAAGAGTAATTGCCAAGCGCCTCGTCGAGCATCTCTCTAGAGTGGGGCCGGACCTGGCGAATACCCAGTTTGGGTTCCGCCGGTGGCGTTCCACTGTGGATGCCATCATGCGTGTGAGGACTCTGGCGGAGGATGCGGTTGCCCGGGGCGAGGTGATGTTGGCGGTGTCCTTGGACATCTCCAACGCCTTCAACACCTTGCCCTGGAGTTGCATCAGGGAGGCACTCGTGTACCACGGTGTGCCTCTCTACCTCCGCCGCATAGTCGGGGCTTACCTGACGGAGAGAGCCGTCGTCTACCC
Source organism: Eilema caniola (assembly GCA_949126895.1). Lineage (NCBI taxonomy): Eukaryota > Metazoa > Arthropoda > Insecta > Lepidoptera > Erebidae > Eilema > Eilema caniola. The sequence continues at coordinate 17,712,338 of OX421477.1, forward strand.
GAGTTCGACCGGAGTCGGTAGGCGTGAGATGTCGTGCGGTGTTCCACAGGGATCGGTCCTGGGGCCGTTACTGTGGAACATCGGTTACGACTGGGTGCTTCGCGGTGACTTCGCGTACGGTGCCACCGTCACGTGTTATGCGGACGACACGCTGGTGACGGTGAGCGGGGCTACGCACCGCGAGGCAACCCTGAGGGCCACGACCGCGGTTGGCCAAGTCGTCGAGCGGATCCGGCGGCTGGGTCTCGAGGTGGCTCTGCACAAGTCCGAGGCCATGTTCTTTCATGGTCCTCGGCGCAGGCCAGGCCCGGGAGCCAGCCTTACAGTGGGAGGCACTCCCATCGACATCAAGCCCCAGCTGAAATACCTGGGGCTCGTGCTTGACGGTCGATGGGACTTCGGACAACATCTCCGAAGCCTGCGCCCCAAGTTGGTCACCACGGCGAATGCCCTGAGTCGGCTGCTGCCCAACTTGAAGGGCCCAGGGGCCTCCTGCAGGGGACTCTACGCGGGTGTCGTGCGGTCCATGGCCCTATATGGGTGCCCCGTGTGGGCGGACACCCTGGGGGCCAGATTCCTGCCTCTGCTCCGTACGGCGCAGAGGACGATGGCCTCCAGGGCCATCAGGGGATACCGCACGATATCCTTCGAAGCGGCGAGTCTCCTGGCCGGATCGCCACCGTGGATCCTGGAAGCGAGGGCCCTTTCGGCACTATACCAGTTCCGAAAGGAGGCGCGGGAGCGGGGATTCGATCCCGAGCCCGAGGACATTCGGGCCGAGAAATCCCGGCTCCACCAGGTCATGGTGGCCGAGTGGGAGCGACGACTTGGGCAACCACGCGCAGGGCACGCCGTCATTGCGGCGGTAAGGCCCATCATGGGGGAGTGGCTAGAGAGGCCACACGGGAGCCTCTCGTACCGTCAGACGCAGATGATAACCGGGCACGGTTACTTCGGGCGGTATCTGCATCTGATGGGTATTGAGCCAACGCCCGAGTGCCATCACTGCGACGCGAGCGTGGACTCGGGGCTGCACACGCTCACCGAGTGTCCGGCGTTTGAGACGCCGAGGCGGGAGCTTGTGCAGGCCCTGGGGGTGAGAGTGCTCACGCTCTCCACCCTGCTCGCGGCGATGGTCCGCTGCGCGGATGCGTGGGCGGCCAGCGCCTCTTTCTGCGAGCAGGTCATGCTCGCGAAGGAGACAGCAGAGCGGGCGCGGCGCGGTGAGCGAGAAAGACTCGCTGACATCGCTGCTCGCGCCCGAAGGCGGCTCGGGCGTCGGAGGGCGCTTACAGACCTCCGCCCCCCATGAGCGCGGGCCTGAGGGTGACGGGTGGAGCCACCCGTCACCCTAGCAGAAGCAGGCCACGGCGGCGGCGCGCATCGTAGGACGATGCGCGCCTCCCCACACCGGGGGTGAGTCGGGGACGGCGTGGTCCCCACCTCCCGAGGAGGGCCAGACCGAAAGGGATGGCCCTGGGTCAGCCGGGGTGCGAGGGATATGCCGCAAGGCAACCTCACCTTCGGCCTAGCACCACGACCCACAGACGGCGTGCGGTTTAGTCGGTTCGAGTCCGACATAACCCACCCCTCCGGCTCCGGAGGGGCGGGTATCCGTGGGGATTTCCCGCACGTAAAAAAAAAAAAAAAAAAAAAAAAAAAGGGTTATAAGTCTAATTTTGTACTTAAATGTTAATGAATGACATTTTATTATTACGCCACAGATTAGAATTATGTTATGTAGTAAAAAAGACATTAAATACTGTAAAAATGTCAAGCTTTTTAAAAAACATTTACAAACGTCAGCCGTAATGGACGACGCATAAATGTTTTTTAATTCGTACCTCACACTTCAAAAGTTTCATGTGCCTTAATAGATATTTGTGTGCACTGGAATATTATGATACCAACGTAGCCGAGCCAAAGCCTTCAAGAAATTACAGTAACAACGCCAATTTATAATATTACTAGCTGTTTCCTGCCTATGCCTATCGGAATAGTCGTTAAGTTGTTGGAATTTTCCAATTTTCTGGCCAATTCTCTTAAGTTTTCTCTTAATAAAATCATTCACAAAGTATTAGAAACAAAAGACAACAAACAACAAAAGACTTTGAATAAAATCTGTTCAGTCATTATTCTTAAGAAAACAGAAGCTTATAAGTAGGTATTATGAAATACTATCTATTAACTTAAGCTATTAACAGGACAAACGCTTCGTGCCGTCATCTTTGGATCTTTTTATGTAACAAGGTACCGACAGATTCAAGTCATTAATTACTACGAGACTATTAAAGCGTTAACTACAATGATTGAGCATACAACATCAAAAGTAATTGGTTTGCTGGTGACGTCATCAGCCTAATAAGTGAATGATCGTGATCACTGCGCAGCAGCTGTGATAGGTTATAAATTAGTGTAATAAAAAAATGGTGAAGAGGTAACTGTATGACAGTGTTCTTGAGAAGAGTTTACAAAGCACTATAAAGATCCACAGAGACACTAGACAATGATGCATTGAAAGTACAAAAATAAGTTAAAAGGGGTACGAAAACACAGCCCGGAGAGAAACACACATCAAAAGAAATCCAAGAAACCAAAAAAGTTCAGAGTACGAGAGCTACAACAGCGTTGAAAAGAAAACGAAAAGTAAAGCAATTCCATTACGTAACTGGCCATTCAAACACCGATGAAACATGTGCAGACGTGGAAAAAAAAAACTAATGAATACCAAACATTTGCTACGATTTCATCCCAACAACGTATTCATGATAAATCTATAGGGTAAATCTGCTCCACGGCGGCGGCGCGCATCGTAGGACGATGCGCGCCTCCCCACACCGGGGTTGAGTCGGGGACGGCGTGGTCCCCACCTCCCGAGGAGGGCCAGACCGAAAGGGATGGCCCTGGGTCAGCCGGGGTGCGAGGGATATGTCGCAAGACAACCTCACCTTCGGCCTAGCACCACGACCCACAGACGGCGTGCGGTTTAGTCGGTTCGAGTCCGACATAACCCACCCCTCCGGCTCCGGAGGGGCGGGTATCCGTGGGGATTTCCCGCACGTAAAAAAAAAAAAAAAAAAAAAAAAAGGGTAAATCTGCTAGCTTTATGAAATACTCTGTTGGCGTACTATCATTTCGTAAAGCAATTATTAATTCGATCATACTATCATACTTTGAATCGAATTCGGACTGTCTACATTAACAAATTCATCAGTTCAAATACATCCATTACGAACGATATAGGTAGGAAGAGAGATCCTGATGAATGCCGACGATACGGTCAAATTTACACTATAAAAATCACACAGTATGAAATAAAATTGCTGAAGATGATAGAAGCCTCCAGTTCTGTTCACTCGGTGGAATAGTATTTTAGTGGCCAACTCCTCCGGTCGTATCAAACGAAAAATATGAAAAACCTCCGTTTCGATTCGATAAGCCGTAGTAAAATAGGCAATGGTTGCTTGCGTTTTATTAGTTTATTTACAATGCCTTGATCATAAAAAGCGACAATGACATGAATGTTTTAATAAGCAAGACCTACTAGTAAGTGAGTCGATCTCGTGAGCTGTTGTTGTTTGAGCTGTTTAGAAAATGTCAGCTTGTGTTACACAGAGTTACCGTGGAACAACTAGTTTAATTACGGGTCCAAAGCAGTTTACGTGGAACTAAGGGATCTTTTTCGTAATCTTAGTTTCCCTAAACCTAGGGAAACTAAGATTACGAAAAAGATCCCTTGCAACATCTAGGTGTTCCAAGGGCAATACCCTCATTTTACAACACATGTACCTTGTGCTTTTTAGGCTCGTAAAAAATTAATTTAATTTTCTTGTACCAGTCCTCGACTATGGTGATGTATGCTACCTCGACCTGAATGCAGATCTGCTCAATAAACTCGACCGGCTTCTCAACAATTGCATTCGATTCACCTCCAACCTTAGGAAATATGATCACGTCTCAGCTCATCGTTCGGAGTTAGGATGGTTGCCGATACGTCAGCGACGCAGCTTGAGGGCGGTGACGATGATTCATACAATTTTGAGCTCCCCTAATGCCCCCACTTATTTATCATCTCATGTTCTGCTTCTTGGTTCTCATCACGACAAAAATCTACGATCAGCTGACAACCGTCTTCTCCACTGTCCCACTCATAGTTCTAGCCTAGTACATTCTTCTTTCCTCGTGCAAGCTATTCTCCTCTGGAATGCGCTTCCTCTCGAAATCAGGATGACCACCAACCGTGCTACGTTCAAGTACAAAGTACGACAACTCTACAGGAACCCCTAGTGGCAATGGGTAAAATTAGAATATTCTATTTCAACATTCATTATATGTTAATATATAATATGTAGGTATATTATAATATTAGTATATAAGTAATATAATATGTAAATGTGTATGTATGAATTTCGAATGTATTAGGTATAGTGTGTATGTATTCGTCTTTTATAATATATTTATTATTGTTGTGTACAAATTAGACCAGTATCTTTTCCGTACATTTTTAGTTAATTCTTCTGCCTGCACCTACCTCAATGTATCTCTGCATCACCCTAAGGTAGACTGTAAGATAATGCCTTCGGCATTAAGTCCGCCTTTGTACTAACTGTGCATAAAGTTTAAAAATAAATAAATAAATAAACTTTTTTTGTTAATAAAATATTAAAAAATGCTATGTTTTGCACAGATGCCGCGTTGTCTTTGCATTTAAAATGACCCTTATTTTTTATATCCATGGTACTTCGCGCCCCAATTCATCGGTCTATTGTTCAACATCGACAGTGTATACCGACCAGGGTGACACCATACAGGTAGAAAGCCTTCTTTATTTGACTACGGCCGCAAGACATATTCCACGAAATATTTGCGCTACTCTTTGGCACCCTTCTAACGTCCCTTAATAATAACCATGAATGGATGGATCAATAGCGAGAATATCATTTTGCTCTTTATTATATGCCGATCGTTTCTTAGTATTTCTAAGACATTATAATAAAATTTAAGGCATCTCTCGCTTTTCTACATTTTTTATATAGACGTGTGTAATGTGGCACAACGAAACAAATGGCATTTAAATCAATGTAAAGAATTCTCAGTAAGGGTTCTCACTCGACATACGAATTTTCATAACATTTTGATAATAACGACACAATAAAAAACGTTATTAGTTTTTATCTAAATTATGTACCTAGTTCACATTGATCACACTGCCTGTTGCCTAATTACCTATTTTTTTTATCATACTGAATACCTCCAATCATGTTACTTGACAAATCTTGCTTGCTTTGACAAAGTATGCAATGTTTCCATATAAAACTGTAAATTAAAAATGCGATATTATTTTGATTAAATATTAAGAATCGAATGAAATTTTAAATATTTGAATAAATAATTATCATGTAATAATTATCATTTCGTATCGCTGCTTGCCTTCGTTTAGGTGCTCCTTGCGTTTCTCCGCATCAATGTCGCTGTGGAGAAGAAGTTGGTAGCCTTGGACACCATGGTCTCTCATGCAGTAGGAGCGCGGGACGGCTTTCACGGCACGCATACATCAATGACATAATCCGTCGGGCTCTTGTCACCGCCGGGGTTCCAGCCGTTTTAGAACCTGCTGGTCTGGTGCGCGATGATGGCAAGAGGCCGGATGGAATGTCTTTGGTGCCTTGGAAGATGGGAAGGCATTTGGTGTGGGATGCAACATGTGCTGACACCCTAGCGCCTTCACATCTTCCAGGGACTGGGGACTGTGCCTGCGCTGCTGCTGCATCGGCAGAGACCCTCAAACGGCGCAAATATCGTAGTTTAAGTGATAATTACATATTTGAGCCGTTTGGGGTCGAGACGCTGGGATCATGGGGTCAAAGTACCCGTCTATTATTTAAAGACATTTCCAAACGTTTAATAGACGCTACCCGTGACCAGAGGGCTGGTTTATTCCTTGCGCAAAGGATCAGTATTGCCATTCAACGTGGCAATGCCGCCAGCCTTCTGGCCACCCTTCCAGTTGACATCGATGGTGAGGAATTCTTTGACGCCTGACCCTGCTGGTTTGTATTATATATATTATGTACTTACTTATTGTTTTTATATTTTTTATTTAAATAATTCTAATGTACATATTGTAAATAATTATATACTTATGTAAAAAATATATATATTTTGACATGGCGCGCATTGGGAGAGGCCTATGTCCAGCAGTGGACTGCAGTGGGCTGATTGATTGATTAATATTATTCTATAGTACCTACCTAATTATAATGAAGGTAGATACTTTGTCTGCCAAGCTAAATATAAATATTCAAATTATCAGTTATAATAAAATTTAAAAAATATACAGATTATCTCCTCCCAGCTTCTGAAGCATTGATCAGTACTAATCGTTATCACATTATCATTACAATCATTATCAATGAATTGCGCGTGCGCATTTATCCGTTCATAAAAAATACACGCTCCTTGCAGTCGCGCTGTAATCGCCGCGCGAGACGCACGCTTCGCACGCTTGTCTCGCAATCTTGTTGTTCGAATAAACGTGTTACGAGTGTCACGACCGCGTGGTTTAACCATGGTGAGTGATCAGTGTTTAGAATTGCTAAAATCTAATTTAACCGCAATATTCAATATGTTCGGCATTTTAACGCGTAGAAATATTAGACGAAAAATGTTTACTATGAAATATATATACTTATCAGCAATGGTCATCTTGTATGAAACCGTAAATTAAAAATCTAAGGTTGCATTTGACTAGCGTAAATATGTTTAACTAAAATGAGCTTACACGTGTGATTCAGCAAAATGCATCATGTCATCACGATCCTTGGCGTGTTCATTCCGCCGAGGCTTTCACCTCCGAGCCTGTGGTCTGCTTCTTTTAGTTTAGTTTGCATACAATTAATTCAGTCAAACGTGCTAACACGATTTAAATTCAATTAATGATCCATCGATTAAAATCAAGAATTAACACCTTTGCCTACTTTGAAACTACGAACTTTTGAAGATATCACACATTATACTAAATAATTAATATTTTAATTTATGAAATTCTTACGTGAGATGTCAATTATACTGTGCATGTAATGTCTATTGTAGGTAACATTAATGGGGTATTACACAAGTCCTAAGTAATATTTGCAGACGCACGCAATAATTACAGTTACATGCGTCATTTACAATCACATTTTGATTAGAAACAAACAACATTGAATTAAAATACAAATTGGCATGAATATGATAATGATCATGAAATCTACTCAAGGCTTCTCGTAAGTGATAATTTTTATTTAGGCCGTTTTATCTCCAAGTAGTCTAAATGAGCAACCTCTATATTTTTGCATTATAGTTTTGATTAATTTTAGACTATTTTGAATAAAATAAACTATATAATATGTTTATAATCATACATCCTTGCTACTGAACTGTTATGTGAACTATCTCAATTTAAACATCCTTTGCAATGACGTCTGTTTTGAACTAAACTATTAACAATAGATATTATTTTAATAACGTCTCATAAGAACGCGGATTGTTTGCATATAGCTGTTTTCATTTTTCTGTTAATATTTTACTATTAGGTGTAATATTTCCCCACCTTTTATGACATGCATTGTTAGGAAACTACGTGTTATGCGATTTTTATTTACTGACTCATATCTCTAAAATAAGTTTCATAACATAAAATCTAATTATTCTTCTTAATTGCGGAAATTTTGCTTGAGTATTAAAACATGAATGACAGGTATCTGATAGGTATGTACATTTTTAGCGTGTCATAATTATTACTAACTTGTAAATTGTACGGCAAACAAAAAAACTGCACCAATAATTTTTTTATAATTTTCTATGCACGAATAAATTCGATTGATATTGAGAAGGTAGGACACAATGGTATTTTCGTCCATTTGAGCAGTCCGACTGGGGAAGTATCTCCGCCCTACAGAATATCGGGGTCATAATAACCTCGTTTTGTGTTTCCGGCGGTGAGTAGGGCAGGCAGAGCTCACTGGAGAGTTTTTGTGCTGTCAGTGGGAAGACCTAAGGCTTGTCGTGCTTTATCTTTTACACTGACGGCACAGTAACTGTCTGTTCTATCAGGGTCGGCGGCGCGAGTGTGACGCCCCTGGTGTTGCACATGTCTATAGGCCACGGTAACCACTTCCCAGCAGGTGGGCCGCGTGCTTGTATGCCACCTAAAAGGTATTAAAATAAAACATAAAAATAAGGTGTTTTAACAACAACCTCAACTATGATTTTCGGTCCCACGTGATAGGGGGCGAGCGTTAATCAGAATATTATCTATCAACTCTACTTTATTAGTAGAAATTTTCACACGCAGATGATAAGGGCAAATTAAAGAAAAAGGAGACTATCATTATAAACTCATCAGGACAAAAAGGGTCCTAAGCCAAACAGATTGCGTTTTCTAATTTACCTCAAATAAAGTCTTATCTAGAAGTAAAGTACACAGGACGTAATCATGTCCAAGATAAGTTTCAACTACGCCAATAATTACTATGTTTAGCTACACATTGTTTTCCTTATCTGTTCAATATCATTTACCTGTCAGAGAAAAAAAAACTTGAAAAGAGGAAAAAAGATGTTTGTCCGCCGCCATGGCTGCTGAAAATCTGGGTTAAATGTCAATTTTGACAAATAAATAGCGATAGAACTGTTGAACGTAATGCAAAAATAATTCTACATCAATTTTCTTATGAGAAGTGTTCAATAGAACAAACCTAAGGTCTTTTTAGGTGATTTCGCGACCATCCCGCGAATCAGCGATGCAAATATTGCACGAATCAGCGTTTTTATTTTTATTACAAAAATTATCCAAAAAAATAACAAATCATAACACTCTGTTGCATCCCAAGTACGTCGATAACACGTTAGTAAAATTGGATAGGTAGGTAAGAGAAAGTAAGTTTTGTGAGGAAGGGTCTACCAAACATTATTTTATAGATATTTAGCTATTGTTTTCTACATTTTTATGCCGTAATACGTCGAATTATGTATTTTTACTAAGCATCAAAATGATAATTTCTACGGAAACTACGATAAAATACACAATCATGACGTCACATTTATTATTGTCAATTTTATTAAGTACTTGGTGGTTGTTGTTGGGTGGTTAGGTGAATTTTTACCGCTTAATGCTTCATCATCCTCAATTAGCCCACTGCAGTCCACTGCTGGACATAGGCCTCTCCTAATGTGCGCCATTTTGTCCGATCCTCCGCCTTTCGGGCCATCAATCCTTCGACAGACATGCCCAGCCATTGCCACTTCTACTTGCTTATTCTGCTTAACTATTAGATAATTAAACAAAATAATTTATTTTAACCATAGAAATGTAGACGAATAGGTGGAACTTGCGAGTGCTTACCTTTTGAATTTACACAAAGTTTCAGTCGCTCTATTAGATTGTACAGTCCTTTTTTAAATTTCATTGTTGAAATAAAAAGAAACATATATCTACAACAACAGTATCAACAAAACTATTCACTAAGCCTGATTTAAATACTTACAAGTATGTCCTTATGCGAACTGTATTCTATCTGTCTGTTTGCCTGAAAAGAAAATAGGTAAATATGTTCAGGGGCATTCATATCAAAAGTCAGATAATTATCATAATATTGCGTTTGCATAGCACAAAGGATGTGGCAAGAATGTAGGTACCAGGTGTTATCATCATAATTTTGTAATATTATTATGTAAATTTATGCTATAAATGTAAATAAGTAGTTAGTGTTAATAATATGTAGTTACAACAATTCTGAATACCTATCTATGAAACAATGTCTTGCAGTACGATTTATGGTAAAATATATGAACGCTTCCGTGACCAGAAGGCTGGCCTCTTTTTAGGTCAGAGATATTCGTGGTAATGCTGCCAGTCTTCTGGGAACACTGCCACAAGAGGCATGCGATGCTGATGAATTCATTCAAACTTTTAGTTATTTTTTTTAGTATTGTGTAATTATATATTAACTTTATTAATTTAATTTAATTTAAATTTAGTTATGATATGGTAATGCTTCCAATGTACATAATTTCAAGTGAAAATAAATAAATAATGATATAGTCTAAAAACAGAACAATTAAGTAAAATTGCATATACTTACTCATCTTTTTGAATATAAATACTAACACAGGCGAACCGTTACCACAGATAACATAATACTAAAGTACAGATACCTCATCCCATACAAAAAAATGAGGCCATCATAACTCGGGCAATTTTACGGGCTAAATTTAAATATTAATATTCGCCACTAGATGTCAACAATATAGCCCGAGGTTCAGCTTACGTTTTACAGTAGTAGCTGCTAGATGGTGGTGTACTATATTTTCAGCGATAAGAAGTGTCATACATAAATGACAATATAAATAAACATAGGTAGGCACATTATTACTACTATTTATTTAAGAAGATTGACTGTGAATGATGTTAGTATAGACCGCATCTCCAAACTCGCAATCGGGCTTTTTCCACAGCGGATCTTCGCAAGAAAAAAGGGTAATACCCTCGTTTGCCAGATAAGAGGGTTCTTGAGTGTGTTGATAACGAATTAGATGTCATTTTTGGAATCCATAATGGCCGCCACGGTGTCCTAGCTAAATTGCAATATGGGTATGGTTTTATGGGTTTTCGAGTATGCTGAGTTCGAATTTGACGTCAGTTTTGGCCTCCAATATGGCCGCCGCGCTGTAGATAGAAAATTGCAATATGGGTATGGTTTAATAGGTTTTTGAGTATGCTGAGTGTGAATTTGATGTCATTTTTGGAATCCAATATGGTCGCCACGGTTTCCTAACTAAATTGCAATATGGGTATAGTCTAATGGGTTTTCGAGTATGCTGAGTTCGAATTTGACGTCAGTTTTGGCCTCCAATATGGCCGCCGCGCTGTAGGTAGAAAATTGCAATATGGGTATGGTTTAATAGGTTTTTGAGTATGCTGAGTGTGAATTTGATGTCATTTTTGGAATCCAATATGGCCGCCACGGTTTCCTAACTAAATTGCAATATGGGTATGGTCTAATGGGTTTTCGAGTATGCTGAGTTCGAATTTGACGTCAGTTTTGGCCTCCAATATGGCCGCCGCGCTGTAGGTAGAAAATTGCAATATGGGTATGGTTTAATAGGTTTTTGAGTATGCTGAGTGTGAATTTGATGTCATTTTTGGAATCCAATATGGCCGCCACGGTTTCCTAACTAAATTGCAATATGGGTATGGTCTAATGGGTTTTCGAGTATGCTGAGTTCGAATTTGACGTCAGTTTTGGCCTCCAATATGGCCGCCGCGCTGTAGGTAGAAAATTGCAATATGGGTATGGTTTAATAGGTTTTTGAGTATGCTGAGTGGGAATTTGATGTCATTTTTGGAATTCAATATGGCTGCCACGGTGTCCTAGCTAAATTGCAATATGGGTATGGTCTTAGGGGTTTTCGAGTATGCTGAGTTCGAATTTGACGTCAGTTTTGGCCTCCAATATGGCCGCCGCGCTGTCGGTAGAAAATTGCAACATGGGTATGGTTTAATAGGTTTTCGAGTGTGCTGAGTGTGAATTTGATGTCATTTTTGGGATCCAATATAGCTGCCGCGGTGTCCTAGATAAATTACAATATGGGTATGGTTTAATGAGTTTTCGAGTATGCTGAGTTCGAATTTGACGTCATTTTTGGCCTCCAATATGGCCGCCGCGCTGTAGGTAGAAAATTGAAATATGGGCACAGATAACATAATACTAAAGTATCGATACCCCATTCCTTACAAAAAAATTAGACCACCATAACTTGGGCTATTTTGCGCATTATTTTTAAATATTATTTTTCACCACTAGATGTCAACGAAATATCCCGAGGTTCAGTCTACATTTCGCAGTAATAGCTTCTAGATGGTGGTGTGCTATAGTTTGTCAAGAAGTATAAATAATTAATCTAATATTCTCGTGTCACAATGTTCGTTCCCATACTCCTCCAAAACGGCTCGACCGAAGTCTAAGAATTGGCTACTATTTATTTGACATACCCCAGTCCGCGATAACGGACATCCACGCTGGCGGAGCCGCGGGCAATAGCTAGTAATAATATAAGTTACCAAAGAGGTAAAATAATATAGATCGCATCTTCAAACTTGCAATCGGGTACTTCACATTTCTTGTATGCTGAGTATGAATTAGATGTTAATCAAAATCCAATTTTTACAATATTGCAATACGGATATGTCTAACTTGTTTTTGAGTAGGTGTGCTGAGTACGAATTTTGTGTCATTTTTGGTGGTTACGTTGAACTCGAACCGATTAAAAACGCACACCTCATGCCAGACTAGGTATATCCAGTCGAGTTCAACATAACTGTTATCACCGGCGGCTGGCGCGGCGGCACGGCGCGGTGGTCGGTGGACATGTCGGACTCGAACTCGAACCGACTAAGCCGTCGCGGATGCACCGCGTATATGTCGAGTACGACATAAGCAATCCCGCCTTACATATTTACTTATGAACGACGTGGGACGTCGGCATACCTAGAATGGGACAAGAATATATAAATATCGTATGTAGGTATCTATGCACCTATATACACGAATAAATATGACTAGGTTCCTACTCTCGCCATTTTGTTCCGGCACGACGAACGGCTCAAAACAAAGTGCCTCAGCTCCTTGACTTTTACATGAGCGACTGCCGTTTGACCTACTATCCTCAAGAAGCAAAATTGCACTACAGTCGCATCCATTAATCAGTGGGTGGTACGAATAGCTCAAAATGACTCAGCCCCTTGACTTTTACATGAGCGACTGCCGTTTGACCTACTATCCTCAAGAAGCAAAATTGCACTAGAGTCGCATCCATTAATCAGTGGGTGGTACGAATAGCTCAAAATGACTCAGCCCCTTTGACTTTTACATGAGCGACTGCCGTTTGACCTACTATCCTCAAGAAGCAAAATTGCACTAGAGTCGCATCCATTAATCAGTGGGTGGTACGAATAGCTCAAAATGACTCAGCCCCTTGACTTTTACATGAGCGACTGCCGTTTGACCTACTATCCTCAAGAAGCAAAATTGCACAAGAGTCGCATCCATTAATCAGTGGGTGGTACGAATAGCTCAAAATGACTCAGCCCCTTGACTTTTACATGAGCGACTGCCGTTTGACCTACTATCCTCAAGAAGCAAAATTGCACTAGAGTCGCATCCATTAATCAGTGGGTGGTATGAATAGCTCAAAATGACTCAGCCCCTTGAATTTTACATGAGCGACTGCCGTTTGACCTACTATCCTCAAGAAGCAAAATTGCACTAGAGTCGCATCCATTAATCAGTGGGTGGTACGAATAGCTCAAAATGACTCAGCCCCTTGACTTTTACATGAGCGACTGCCGTTTGACCTACTATCCTCAAAAAGCAAAATTGCACTAGAGTCGCATCCATTAATCAGTAGGTGGTACGAATAGCTTAAAATGACTCAGCCCCTTGACTTTAACATGAGCGACTGCCGTTTGACCTACTACCCTCAAGAAGCAAAATTGCACTAGAGTCGCATCCATTAATCAGTGGGTGGTACGAATAGCTCAAAATGACTCAGCCCCTTTGACTTTTACATGAGCGACTGCCGTTTGACCTACTATCCTCAAGAAGCAAAATTGCACTAGAGTCGCATCCATTAATCAGTGGGTGGTACGAATAGCTCAAAATGACTCAGCCCCTTGACTTTTACATGAGCGACTGCCGTTTGACCTACTATCCTCAAGAAGCAAAATTGCACTAAAGTCGCATCCATTAATCAGTGGGTGGTACGAATAGCTCAAAATGACTCAGCCCCTTGACTTTTACCTGACCGACTACCGTCTGACCTACGGGCCCTGCCCCTACTGCCCTACCCAATGTACCCTTGTATGTGCGGTAGGTACTACTACTGACTACCCTATTCCTGTTGAGTAATTGATCTGATATTAAATTTGATAGGTAGATAGGTCCCTGGGTCAGCCGGGGTGCGAGGGATATGTCGCATGACAACCTCACCTTCCGCCTAGCACTACGACCCAGAGACGGCGTGCGGTTTAGTCGGTTCGAGTCCGACATAACCTCCTCCTCCGGCTCCGGGTTGCCCGCACGTAAAAAAAAAAAAAAAAGACAGGTAGATAGGTAAGCAGGAAGGCGTGTGTCTTTTCGGACGACAACATACCTGCCTGAGATGATACTTTCAATTAATAAAGCCGTTTAACTAAAAAATATTAGGTAGATACCTTCTTGTTATTTTCACGGTCACCCATCCTTAAACCGACCTGGCTAATATCGCTTAAAACTTCAAATGTTAAGAACGGTCACCCAGGGTTGTGCAAAAGTAGAAAGAATACTAATTTGGATACGGAGTCTCAGTCGGGCGTCGGCCACCAGGGGCCTAAGCTCCAAAACCCGGTACTTACCGATTGAAAAAGTAATTTTAAGAGTTCTAACTCCAGTGGAAACTGGAAAAATGCCAGTGACAAAATTAAATAAATTCATTATTTACACTACACCAACTCAGAAAGTACCCCAGTAGATAGGTTGTCTTTAAAAAATGAGGCAGAAAGTAGGTACGTACCGTTATTATTTCAGTAGAAATATGCGAGAAATATTCCAAATATCAATTTTTTTTCAAATCCGTACTCAGCATGTTTAAAAGGCCTTGTTATTTCTAATAGGTAAGAAGTAGGTACTACCTACCTATCTAGTACTACCTACTTACCTAACCTAGTATTACCTACACAACACGCGCGCCCCAGGAGCGTTATTTTTCTTAATTTGTTTAAATTGCTTTAAATATTTCGGTTACCAAATTGACTGCTCCCCGCTTAATGGTAAGCTGGGGTGCAATCCATAAAATAGTGACCGCCATTACAAAATGCTGTCCCTAGTTTGACAGTTTTGACACCCTCAGAAGGTATTATGTAATTGCCTTCTTTCCCCTTATTTTAATACCCTTATTGATAAGTTAGAGCGAAAAAAAAACTTGACAAAATACATTCTGGCGCCAAAAATCCAACGTTTTGCTTTTGTTCACCCAAGTACTAATATGTGAACTAACATGAACAAATATGTACCCTACCCTAGAACACTGGGGAGAGTTATTATTATTTTTTAATTTTAAACAAATAATATCATTATGACTTATCCTTTTCACGTGGGGGTTAAAAATAAATAAGCATTCTAAACGTTTTATAGGATTGGTTAATTTTCATTGACAAAGTGACAACCCTAACACTCAAGTTGGCGGCGTTGTATGTTCCGAACAAAGGGCGATACCTACGAAATTTCGTAGATTATAAAAACAGCGGTTTTCTTCAACAATAAAGGTCGTACGTTAAATAAATATAGAACAGAAGTAACTTTTTAATTGTTGGTTTTAATCATACTCCTAAAATAATTAAAAAGAAACTAATCAATAGTTAATTGCAGTAAATCTCGTTCGATATGTTTTTTGTTTGAGTAACAGCCGTGAAATGTAGAGAATTGAATAACACGCCATCTATTGTGTGAATTCTAGTGCACAGAATCGGCAGTTTCATTATAGTAGCGATAAAAGACGCGAAGGGCGCTGCATAATTATAACAAATTGACGAAATTAGGTTTAAAAGTTCATTATTTTATGTTTATGAGGAACAAATATTAAAGTTTTATGAAAAAATAATATTTCTAGGATTCATTTCTTATTAATTTTAAAATTGTATGTGAAATTGATACACATAACGCCATCTAGAATATTTTATTAGTCACTAATAAAATTTGTTCGTAGTGGGGACCCAGTGCCGTTACTAAATTTCAGAGCTCATGTAACTTTACAACTAACCAATATACTATAGGTACCAATGGCGCGTCGTAGATTCGCACAGGAAAAATTCTCATTTCACGTCCCTAGAGACGAATGCTTACAAAAAAAAAAAAAAAAGATGGGTTGCACTCCGGGAGTGCCGGCAGAAGTGAAAACTTTTTCTTTCTTTCTTTCTTCGTTATATACAGAGAAAAAGATAAAAAGAACACACCATGCCATACCATACCTATAACAAAGCGCCAATCATAGAACCTATCACTAATTTTCTGTCAGAAGAAATTAATGAATTACAAAAAGAAAAAATAACCACAAAAAGTAATAAATTACAAAAAAAAAACCAAACGTAATAAATTACAAAAAGAAAAAAATAATCACAAAAAAATCAGAAGCCTAGTTCCGAACCCGGTACTATCTGAAACCATATGGACTTACAGTCGAAGCGCTAACCGCTCAGCCGAGAAGCTTCTTGACGCACGTAACAAAATGTATCTGTAGCTGTTGTAATGTTGTATGACGTCAGTCGTCGGTTACGGTTCAAAGGTCAACTAATCCTGACGCGCGTTTAACATTTTTAACCCATCCAACGCCGCTAAAGAAGTTTTCACTTCAAAAAATATCCACTTGATCCGAGGGGCTAGACTGAGATCGTCCTCGAAGCCAACCCCACCTGCAACCCTGTACATCTACTGATTGGCGGACGAAACTAAAGGTAAAACCCAAGCCTAAAATTAAGCAAATCATGGAATTTATTAATTTAACCCAGACAAACGGCGGTAGCGAATCCCCATGCCAGAAATAAAAGTTGATGCATGAAAAAACGGTCTACCGAGTAAATTAACTGATTCCGTAAATAGGATCGAATCTCAATTAAATGAGATAAATTTACCTTGGCTGACGAGCCGTCTGTCGTTCTGAAATTGTCAGATGATATGTGCCGTTGACACTCAACTCTTAAATAATTTCACAAGTCGGTGGTCAAGTTTGATTTTAATTTCGTCGTTAAAATGTAATAGGTAACTTGAATAATTGTAGGAAGGTACTAGATTACTAGTGCTATAACCTTCAAGTGCAAGCAATAAGTGGAATAGGTAATCACATTGGATGAGCAAAAAAATAATAACAAACAAACATATATTTTTCTCAATTTAACGTTTTTGTGAGGTGTGCTTTTTTACAGCCTTGTTCTGGCTGTAAAAGCTCACTCCACAAAAACTTCCAGTACTTAGTGGTATCAAAAACTCAGGATTTGAAGCTGCGTTTCCACCGAAGATGTACTATGCTACGAAGATGCAAAAGCTAATGCTATGAAGACTATTATATAAAGAACTATTACTTCTTAGTTATTTCTTAATTTTCAAAATTTGAATCTATTCTCATAGGCGCCCACAGTCCACAGGACTCATCCATAGCACGCATCCATCTCCGGTAGAAAGGAAGCCTTACTGTTTATTGCGTTCCAAATCGGCTGGAAATGTAAATTTAGTAGCATTTATTTTGTTAGATTCGATTGGAATAAAAACTGATACGCTGTAGCTAAAATAAAACTATTTTTACAAGCATTTTATCAACTTATTTTATTTTAACGCAATTTATTTGTTTACTTCATTACGCTGCTCCCAACGTTTCCGTTGCTTTTCTGCAAACATGGCATAGGTACTAAGTTTCATCATTTGCGAAAGGTACAGTCGACAAAGGACCTCTTACTACTCCTCTTGCTACTCTTGCACCTTTACATACAACTTTAAATGAAAAAGTCCATAAAAATATATGGATTATTAAATGCATTGTGTCATTATTCTATTGATTGATTGATAAAAACCTAATATCATAAGTAACCAGAACACAAAAAAGAACGCACGTGATCATTCAATTACATTCTCACCATCTCTTTTTTTTTCCAAAAAGTTCAACAGTGATAGAGATAGCAATACCGAATATATGCAATTCTGAAAATGTCACGTGTGGCCGGCTATTAGTTCACTAGTACTTGTGCATAGCTACGAATACGGGGTACATACTGAAATACGACCAGAATGAGTGGTGACATTAAGCCGGGCTTAGCGCTTCACCTGCCGTACGTGTAATTCAGCAGTTCTCTGATATTTGTTTCGTACGTATTTCATTTTGATATTTGTTGGCATAATATTTTTGTTCAATAGAGAATTTTGGTGCCTGTACTTTCTTTTCAACATTTTTTTATGTTTTCAAGGCTGAAATAAAAACATTTTTTTATCAAATGTCATGGACCTCGTAAAAAGGCAAATTAATCCAAGTCTAATTCTGATCTCCCCCCCCCCCCCCCCCGACTCCTTTATTAGATCTGTTTAATGGAGTTATCAAAGTATTATCAAAATATAGGCACAAATTTAATGCACAGTAGGTAAAATAATTTTCAAACCTTGAGACTAAGGACCAACTAAAATCTTTTTGTTTACCGAAATTGCCGAAACGTGGACATTCACGATAGGGCTAGTCCATAAACTAAAAGTTGCGCAGCGGGCAATGTAGCGAGCTCTGCTTGGAGTTTCTCTGAAAGATAGAATTCAAAACGAGGTGATCGGACAAAGAACCAAAGTTACCGACATAGCTCGCAGAATAAGCATGCTGAAGTGGCAATGGGCTGGCCACGTCTGTCGAAGGACCGATGGCCATTGGAGCAGACCAGTCCTAGAGTGGAGACCGCGAGAAGGCAAACGAAGAGTAGGACGCCTGGCCAAATGGACCGATGACCTGAAAAAGGTGGCTGGGACGGACTGGATGCGGAAGGCGGAGGATCGTACGAAATATTGCACATTGGGAGAGGCCTATGTCCAGCAGTGGACTGCAGCGGGCTAATTAATTACCAAAATTTAAAGATTTCACTTGGCATTGTCCACGAATTATTGGTTGTGCAGTCCGACTTGAATAGATTAGGTTAGAAGGTTAAGGCAGAAACGCAGCAAAGTGGAGCCCCCACCTTATCCTTAAAGGAAGTATCATTAAGTACCAGAGTGGCATCTTCTGCCCAAAGCCACAGAGGCTATATTGAAAGCATGGGGCACCCCAGACATCGACCTATTCGCATCAGAAAACACAGCTATAGTATCTACCAAGATACGTAACATTAAATTCGAAAGATGGTTTCGCAGTTTTCTTCGATGCATTCAGTTAACAATGGGATTATCAACTGGGCTGGGTTTGTCTAATACCAAGAGTGTCAGCTCACATGATTAATGCAAAGGGGACTTATAACTTAATAGTACCACAGTGGACGAAGTGCTTCTGGCTACCAGATGAGCGAGCCAGAGCCTTGACAGATCCACTACCGATGAAGAACCTGCAGAAGGTTCTAATAGATCGGAGCACAGGCAGTCGCCCGCCACAGGTAGACAAGTTCTAGCCTGGAAAATTGGGGGTGGACTGACCAAATAGCTGCTATAGCAAAACAGGAATTATTAAAAAGTAGTAGACATTACATCTACTTTAGTAACATACAATGCTCCAATTCAAAGGTGGCTAGCCCGGTGTAACAGCCATTCTTCAGTCTTAATCCGAAGTTACTTGAAGGTCAAGAAGTGGCAAGATTTTTAGCTAAATTATTTTTAGATGATAATTTAGCTTATACTCTTATATAAATCAACAGTGTCCACATACTATGCTACAACAGGTATGTAACTATCAAAGGATTTCTTTATCCATCAAATTTTAAAGGCTATATCTCATAACAAACCTCAATCACAAAAGCTCCAATATGGGATACAAGTATTCTATTTGCCCGGCTAAAAGAAGACAATAGACAGTAGAAAATAATTCTGGTTCCCTATTTGAAGTCGCTAGACGGACAGCCTTAATACTTGCCTTAATATCAATTCTAAAAATCTGTAAGTGACAGAGATGTAGTTACCTTGTGGCCCAAATTTACGGAAACATTCAGACCATCCAATATGACCGTATAATATGACTGTTTTGCATTACAACAAAACAGGTACCTATTATATGATGAATTAAACACACAGACATATTATGTGCTTGTATTTTGGAACACCTAAGTAATCACTTTTCAAAATACCAAATACCAATGTAGCTATAAAAATTAACTTAGGTAATATTAATAACACATATATATATCAGTACATAGCTTAGTCTGTTCTCATTAATATTTCATCTATGCGTAACTTTGCATTTCAAAGGCATGATAAATACATTTACACGTCATTCTATTTCTATTTCACGTTTCAAGTTTTTATTGAACCGCCGCCATACCAAAACACTCAATAATACCTTTGTCTGAACTATCACACATGCGTTGCCAACGCGTGACAAAGATCATTTAAAACTCTTGAATGATTTCACCGATTGAATGAGATCATAATGAAGTCTTCTTTTTTTCAAGATCTCCAAAAATATTTTTTTAGATACCATAAAAGTAAATTCTTCTTCATCATCCCAACGCCATCAATAGTGCATCTGCCGGGTTGCGTAGGATATGTCAATGGCAATCCCTCCTAACCCAAAACGGCGTGAGGTTATATAGTCAGTTCGAGTTCGACATAATCGCTCAGACTGAGGGGGGCAGGGGGTCCGATAGGACTTCAGTGCTATAAAGAGGTGCATCTAAAGTCTGCACCTTGAACTCCGGGGTCCGAGCTTCTAATCCCTGCTTAATTGTGATTATCAAGAAATTATTGAAAACCGACACCCGAGCCTCGTTTGCAATCAGAAGAAAATTAACTCAATATTATTGACCATGTCCGGAGACCAAAATACATGATGTTATTTGCAGCGACCTTAAACCGGGTCCGCTGCTCCTTGTTTTCGTGATGTTTTAGCTGACTTCATCGTATAGTGGCGGATGCGGATGTGGCTGTACTTGAGTTAGTTGTAATTGTGTAATTGTTTATTTTATCTTTTTTTTTCATTTTGTTACCAAAACGAATAGCGAAATCTGTATACCTACTTAACTGTAATATTGACCTTCATGGGCGTTCTATTACTATTAATATTTTGTGGCTGCAATGTTTAGAAGGAAAATACTGTTCTGAAGCTTTGCAATAAACATTTATTTATTATGTACCTATCATCTTGCAGGTGAGGTTGCCTTTGACCCCGAAGATCTTGATGGGATTCCCATACACCCAAAATTCATTTTTTAGTTATAAAACAGTTATAATGTAATGTCGCAAAGATCATAAAATCATAAAAATATTGTTATCCATCTTAAGGTCATCCGGACGAGATTGCATTTACCTACATAACGATAAAGCCGCATTGTACATTATCTTTTTTATGCCATGCTGTAGAGAAAATATGAGTTAAAATATATTTAAGAAAATAAATTAATATCTAAACATATTTATCTGCATTCTAGAACTGTGCTTAGTTTAGTTATAGTATTTTCCAAAGTATTTATTTATTTATTTGCATGTGCAAGGTGATTTCAATAGATGTAATTCGTTTATATTACAAAATTGGCGACTTATTTCAAAATGGTTCATCTTAAAAGCGATTCTACCAGCTATATTCATCTGACAAATTAAACTTAATAAAAACCTTAATTAAACAGTTAACAGAACTCATATCATGGCAATTAATGTAACTATTACCCACATCGCATTTAATTTGTTGTTATTTCATTATTAACACAAATCGTAACGTCACGGTTGCTTTTGACTAGAGACCAAAATAAAAAAATAGCAAATAAATGGCGATAGAGTCCGTTAATTTTTTTTATTTCAAAACATTTAATAAACTAAAACACACTTCAAATAGATCTCGAAGAAATCACACTATGATTTAAAAAATCCTAAAAAATCTCTTCAGTTTAATAAAAAATAAATTACCTACATTTTACTGCTAGTAAGAAGTCCTTATTATAACAACGTTATATTGTCATATGAAAATAAAACTACTCACTTATAACGGGTTTTATCTTAATTAGTTATGTGTTATTTTATATAATATATTTTTACTACTCAACTCATACGCGACGGTTCAGTTGCGTATCAACAGCCATGAAAGAAAGAAACAAAGTTGTTTTTATTACGAAACGCACAATATGTACATGTCACCGCCAACTACTCGTAGCTTAATCGGCCGTTCAACTAACTGCCTAGGCTTAACTAAACGGCGGCATTCAATTAACGGTCTGAATGGTGTTCAGCCATTTAAATAAACAGCTAGGCAAATAGCTTAGATCGATGACGTTTAACTACTTGCCTAGCCATTTAATTAAACATTTAGAAAAACGACTTGTTTCTACATGGTTATAAAATAAATTACCACGAAGGCTTAATGCCTTCTATCTAACCAAGTCGGATTGCGCATCTATCACAACAAACCTATCACTTAATTTTCTGTGAATCCACCTCTGTCTACCCCCTCAGGGATTTACAGGTGTAAGTATATGTATGTATGTATTTAACTTTCTATCTTATTTCGAGGTAGTACCCCACTTTACGACTGGCCTAAGCATTAGCCAGCCAGGTTATTAAATGATAAAATAAACGAAACGGCTGAATATCATTCAGGCCGTTTATTGAATGGCGCCGTTTAGTTAACTGCCTAGGCAGTTAATTGAACTGCTGATTAAGCTAGTTGGCGACGTCATACACATATTCAAAAAACGAAATAAAAACAAACAAAAAATTAACAATCTGGCACTGAGGAATAATCAACATGCCAAAAAACTATCATCAGTGGACCTGCTGCTATTTTGTAAAGTAGAAGGTATATCATACATTCATCAGGTGGGCTTTGTGATTGTCTGTCTGTAAGTAATATAAAAAAAAACTTAACTGTATAAGTTTGTGAGCATGGTTGGATGGATGCATGTATGGACGAAAGCCCGCTATTCCTTCACGCAAAAACGACTGAAATAATTTGGATAGCACATAGATTCATTATTCTTAGTTCTTGTAGGTCAAAATTTAAATTTACGACATCTTAAGAAACAAATTTATTCAAAAGTCAAAAATAAATTCAAGATTTATTGAAAATATGTATTTTGCGTCCTTATTTATTTTCACTTAATTTGGAGTAGAGAAAACCAAATTAATTAAATAAATTTGAGAAACTTTGAGTCTTATTTTTCTGCTTTGAAAAGACTCCAATTTATTCATTGAAAACCGGCGGCGCTTAAGTCTTCGGCTGTCTTCTAAATAAAGTTGTTAAAATTTGAGCAACCTTAAGACCAATGTTTTTACATTTACATTAATATTTCGATTTAGGGTATGATTGGTCAAGTCTGAAATTTTTTTAGACAGGGGGATGTTATATCCCCCAAACTATTCACCAACGCATTGGAGGACGTCTTCAAGACTCTGTATTGGACTGGGCGGAGTATGAACATAAACGGTAAAAACATCTCCATCTTCTGTTTGCTGACGACATCGTTATAGTTGCGGAGTCGCTGTAGCAACTGGGCGAGATACTGCACAGCCTAAATGAAGCTTCTCGACGTGTTGGCCTTGGTGTAAACTTGGATAAAACCAAGATTATGTTCAACGAACATGTTGCAACGAGACCGATTGCCACTAAAGGGGCGACGCTCTAAGTTTTCAAAAAATATGTCTAGCTGGGCCAGGTTGTCTAGCTAGTTAAAAATAACTTCGAGAAAGAAGTAGCCAGAAGGATAAAACTGGGCTGGGCGTCGAGTCTTCTCTTCTCCCCTACCGCAATGCCTGAAAACGAAGGTCTTTGACCAGTGCTTCTTACCTGTTACGACATAGAGTGCCGAACGGGGACACCGACGGTAGAGCTAGTCCATAAACTAAAAGTCGCGCAGCAGGCTATGGAGCGAGCTATGCTTGGAGTTACTCTGAAGGATAAAATTCGAAACGACATCATCCGACAAAGAACCAAAGTTACCGACATAGCTCGCAAAATAAGCAAACACGTCTGTCGAATTATTGATGGCCGTTGAAGCAGATGAGTCCTAGAGTGGAGACCGCGAGAAGGAAAACGGAAGGCTGGGCACACCCTAGCCAGATAGACTGACGACCTGAAAAAGGTGGCTGAGACAGACTGGATGCGGAAGGCGGAGGATGGCACGAAATGGCGCGCATCGGGAGAGGCCTATGTCCAGTAGTAGACTGCGGTGGGCTAATTGATTAATCGTTGTCCATTCACTAAACTTAACTATATAAATAACTAGCTGTTGCCCGCGGCTCCGCCCGCGTGGATGTCGGTTATCGCTTAGTGTTGATCCGACGCTATTGAGCATTAAATTCGCCTCTCTACTCAACTTTGTCCTCGATTATGTACTCACCTCTGTTCTCGACTTTCTACTCGCCTCTAAATTCGACTCTCTACTCGCCTCCATATTTGAATTTATACTCGACTCTCTACTGACTTCTCTGTTCCCCTCTCCACTCGACTTTGTACTCTTCTCTATACTCGCCTTTCCAGTGGCCTCTCTACTTGCCCATCCATTCGATTCTCATTCGCCTGTCTAATTGACTCTCCCTACTCGCCTATCTACTCGCACCTCTACTCAACTCTCTATTCGATCTCTATTCACCACTACATTCATATTTCCACTCGCCTCCCTATTCGCCTCTCTACTCAACCCTTTACTGCATTCTATTTGGCTCTCTAGTCACATATCTACTCGCCCCTGTACCAAGCTCCGTTACCAAGCTCTAATTAATCCCTGTACCAAATTTCATCAGGATATCTTCAAAATTGTCAAACTTTCATACCTTATTACAACGCGTCAATAGATAGCCTATGTTCGTTCCCAAGCTTAAATCCATCTCTGTACCAAATATATCATCAGAATGTCTTCAAAACTGGCAAACTTCATCCGCTATAACCTCCCCCCCCCCCTGTATCCTCGTCTATCGCGACAAAAGGTAGCCTATGTTCGTTCCCAAGCTTTAATCTATATCTGTACCAAATTTCATCAGGATATCTTCAAAAAAGACAAACTTTCATCCTATAGCCATTCCCCCCCCCCCCTTCTACCCCCTTTTGCGATAAAAGGTAGCCTATGTCCGTTTCCAAGCTCTAAACTAACTCTGTACCAAATTTCATCAGGAAATCTTCAAAAATGACAAACTTTCATCCCAAGGCCCTAGTCCCCCCCTTCTACCCCCCTTTTCACGATAAAAGGTAGCCTATGTCCGTTCCCAAGCTCTAAACTATCTCTGTACCAAATTTCATTAGGAAATCTTCAAAAATGACAAACTTTCAACCCAAGGCCCTAGTCTCCCCCCTTCTACCCCCTTTTCGCGATAAAAGGTAGCCTATGTCCGTTCGCAAGCTCTAAACTATCTCTGTACCAAATTTCATCAGGAACTCTTCAAAAATGACAAACTTTTATCCCATGGCTCTAGTCCCCCCCCTTCTACCCCCCTTTTCACGATGAAAGGTAGCTTATGTCCGTTTCCAAGCTCAAAACTATCTCTGTACCAAATTTCATCAAGAAATCTTCAAAACTGACAATATTTCATACCAAGGCCCTAGTCCGCCCCCTTCTACCCCCCTTTTCGCGATAAAAAGTAGCTTATATCCGTTTTCAAGCTCCAAACTATCTCTGTACCAAATTTCATCAAGAAATCTTCAAAAATGACAAACTTTCATAAAAACTTTCATCCCCTATTTCCCCCCCTTAAACCCCCTTTCTCGTGATAAAAGGTAGCCTATGTCCGTTCTCAAGCTCTAATATACCTCTATACCAAATTTGATCAAGATCGGTTCAGTGGTTTAGGCGTGAAAGCGTAACATACAGACAGACAGACAGACAGAGTTACTTTCGCATTTATAATATTAGTATGGATTTGTTGACTGTAAAGACAATTCAATAATTGTTTTGTTTCGAAAATTGACCCAAACTTTTAGGTGGTACAACACGTACCGTAATGATATAAAGTAAACAGTCAACCCGCGACCATGGCTGCTGAAGGGTAGCCGAAGCCAACGTCGGGCTAAATCTAAATAATACCAAATATACCGCGATAGAATCCGTTAAAAAGTGAATTTATTTCAATTAAATAAACTATTTAAAAAAAATCTAACAGGCAAGCAGAGTTGGGATGTTACACGACAGGCGCGCAAATCAAGAGAGAGTAGCACAGAATTGGATGGAACTTAGGTTAATTCTGTGATGATGATGAGTGATTTTATATTTCTTTTAAGTGAAAAATCTTTAGCCGCGTTGGATGGGTAAACAATACGAGTATTAAACTTGCGTCAGGATCGCTTGACCTTTGAACCGTAACCGACGACTGACGTCATACAACATTAGCAAAAGATTGTTTATTTTGTCAAGTATGATATGAAGCTTCGTAGCTAAGCCGTAAACGCTTCGACTGTGAGTCCTTATGGTTTCAGATGTTACCGGGTTCGAACCTGGGCTTCTGACACTTTTTGTGATATTTTTTTCTTTTTGTATTTATGACTTTTTGTGATTATTTTTTCTTTTTATAATTCATTAATTTCTTCTGACCGAAAATTAGTGATAGGTTCTATGATTGGCGCTATATTATAGGTATGGTATAGTATGGTATGTTCTTTTTATATTTTTCTCTGTATATAACGAAGAAAGAAAGAAAGAATAAGTTTTCACTTCTGCCGGCACTCCCGGAGTGCAACCCATCTTTTTTTTTAGGTTTCCTTGCTTAAAAGGAGGATTCAATCACAACTGTGTAATGCAAATAGACTATTTTTATTTGCATTTTGCCATGTTGGTTTCCAGTGGAGTAGAGGCCAGGTCCCTCCCTTCCTGTGAATATCGTAGAGAAGGCGAGTAAGGGATAGGGTTGTTCTCGATACGACAGTAAACATGCAGCTAGCCTAGGCCCGCCCCCTCTTATGTGGGACCGAAAACACTCTTTCCTGTGACTCTGCCTTCAGCTTAACAGGCGAGGTGAAGTCAAATTGACGTGTTCTATACAAAAAAAAGCACATTTGGCGAAATGCAGGTGCTCATACACCTCTAAGCACCGGGGGGGATTTACAGGCGTCAGTTTATGTATATATAAGTATTTTCAAATTGAAATTTCAAACAAATATTCCAGTTAACGCCGGGTTAACTGGAGATTGCTGCAGCAGCAGGGGCAGCGATGCTAAATTGCTCATCTTAAGATTGGGTTCATGCTGGCAGTGTACATAAAGGCCGAGACTCGAACCTTTAACCCCACAGTCGCAAGTTCAACGCCTCAGACACTAGACTAGTTACCGCAAATTGACACTTAGTATTCTTAAAGTCGAAGGTAACAAACTTATTACATAATAACTCGAAGTATATCAGCATAGGTACGCAATAAGCAACGGGAGGTACCTCCCAACTCCCACTTCCCTTCTCCACAATTTCGTCTCCTAGTTACCAGAGCCGTTGCCTAGCAACCGGATAAAGGATGTCAAAGCCACTCCTCAGTAATGTCTGGGACATAAGTGAGATTATTTACACTAGTAACTCAGAGTAATCAGATTTCTTGTAGTGAAAAATTATAATTGTTTATACGTTAAGATCATCCTTGTTTTATTATTTTATCTTAAATTACAGTGTTCTTTAAGAAAAAACAATATGGTAAGAGTTTATTAAAAAGTGGAGTAGTGAACTCGAAATTGGAAAGACTCCTTTAAATTTATATTTTTGAGATCGCATCAAAATGCTAATCATTTCCGCGATAAAAAGGAGTTAAACAACACATTACAAGTGGCACAGTTTTTCTGTGATGTGCAAATTATTTTGCCGTAAATATGTTTGATGAGAATTTTATTAAAACTATAAGACTTTTAAAAGGTTTAATTTAAAGTTTTCAGCACAGGCTTTTAAAAGAAAACTTCTAATAAAATCTTCAGCAGAATTTATTAACCTGTTATTTGAGTATTTCAAAGATTATAAACAGATTTATAGATAATAGAAATTAAAACTACTTGACGTGCTTAATGTGCATATTTATAATATCTTCTTAATAAATCAATTGTTTTATGACGTAAGGGAGACCTGAGAGCGTTGTGACAAAGGAGAGTTGTGACAACGGCATTTTCTCGGTAACTATTCCAGACTTAACAATAATATTTTTTCTCAATAGCTTTTGTCGCCGAGTGTACCTTTATCGACCTTACTTTTGTCGCACTTAAATATAGCCGAATTACGTCATCAGGATGTAATAATTGGTAATAACAATTATTACTTATTCTGTGATATTACACCTTTCCTATTATTTCTCGGTTTGAAAAAGGCCTCAAATGCGACGAACTACATTCCTTTGTCACTTCCCATCACATTAAATGGGTATATCTATAGTGTAAGGGTATTTCACTAACCTTTTAATTTTATTATTTTCAATCAACTCAATTAGCCTATTCAATTTTTACATAGTATATATTTACTTGAGTAACAAATGCCTGGGAATGGCGCCTCCGCTTGGTCCTGGTAGAAGGGGTCGGCCCAAAAAGTCCTGGCTTGACGTCGTAAAGTATAACATGCGTGGTCTTACTACCATGGACACCAAAGATCGTGCGAAGTTTAAGAGGAAGACCCGGAAGGCGGACCCAGGCATGCAATCAGAAAAATACGTCTCCATGAAGATGATAATAAATTTCTGTATAGATCGCGTCCATTTGACTTCAATTTGCCTGATAAAAACTTAATGGTAATCAGCTCATCACCTAAACATCGAAAGAATGGAGCATAGCCCTTGGTTCACAGTAGAGAGGCGGCCAATCACATTGTTCCATTCTTTGTATACGTTTACGTTACGAATTCGAATGTTATATATTGTGATATGTATGTAAATGTGTGATCCTTTTTCACGCGCTGCCTAAAGGACTTGGGACTAGGGTTACCAGATCTCCGGATTTGTCCTGAGATCTCCGGATTTTTGGACTCATCTCAGGATTATGGCCGGATTTTGCAAGTCTCAAGAAATCACAGGATTTTTTAGAATAATACAACATATTACATAGTACATTTTAAAAAATTTATATTTTTTTTTCAATATCGCCAGCTCCCTTGTACTTAATTTAAAAATAATTGTTTCATATTGAACAAAAGACTTCGGTAGGTTCTTTCTCCTCCTTCATATTCGGATTTTTTTCTTTTAAACTATCTGTGATTGTACAGCCATACCGTGGTCTAGGGCGGTAGTTATATGACGTGCAACGCACCAACAGTATTTGACAAAATTTTAATAGCTAATCACGACTTTTGAAAAAAAAAGTAGCTTCTTTGCTCAATTTCTGAATCTGTAAGAAATCTCAGGATTTTTCAATGGAACTCAGGCTTTTTCTCCGCACTTTTGGTTTGTCCATCTGGTAACCCTACTTGGGACTAAGTATGCTGGCAAAGAACACCAAGTCTTTATAGTACGGCAAAGAAAAGAGGCACCGAACTTTTGGAAAGTCAGGCAGCAGTATAAAAGCGATATATGCCTAATAAAGAAAGGAGGAGGTTAAAACCTATTATGCCTGCTGACGATGATGAATGAATTAAAATCGGAATGCTATAAAACTTAAATTAAATTTATTATAAACCTACCGAGTAATCAGAAATCAATTAATAACGATGTTGATTTGGCACAAGGCAGATACCTAATAAAAGTCTATTGTGATTAAATAATGACTAGCTAGCCTACCTGTAACTCACGCAACCCATACTTTATTACAACACAATCGAATGAATCAAATTAAAAATAATAGTAACTAGTACGCTGATACACGAACGATAAGTACTTTCTTCTTTTAAACAGCCCTGGATGTTTCCATAAAAATAATGAGGATCCTTTCTTAAAAGAAACTCTACAATAAACTCCCCCCAATTTCCGTCTGGTTTTTTTATAACGAAGGCATTTGTTTTTTAACACATCAACCTAAGAGTCCTTTGTGTTACACACGTCCATAGACCACGGTAACCGCTTTCCATCTGATGGGCCGTGTGCTTATCTGCCACCTAGGGGGTATAAAAAAGTTCATTTACAACGGTTAAGATCTTTTAAGGAAGTATACAGAGCCTCACAAAAGCGGAAACTGGCATCAACGTTGGCTTAAATGCCTATTGTGCCATATTCTAGCAAATAACTATTTGATTTGATTTGATTTAACGTGTTTTTGAGGCACAGTAAGCTCGATTAGGTATCAGCATGTTGAGTATGGCCAACCATACTAGAATTGACCAAGCTAAGCATTATTTAAACGTGTTCAAATGTTTTCCTTAAACCGCAAAAAACACGTGTAAAAAAGATTGCTGTGACGTGTAGAAAAGTAAGTAGGTTTTACTTAAGTAAAGGTGTGATTCCAAAGCCGACCACATACATACAAATTCAGACGTATGTAGTACACAGCACTTGTTAAACTTTGAATCGGATGAAGGGGACCATTAAGATGCCGCAATGAATTACGCGTTTTTGCTGCGTGCGTCTGCAGTTGTCGTATGCGATCACTTTCAGAATCATACCTTAAGAAGCAAATTCATAAAATACGCTCATTAACAAAGAGTCAGGGTATCGTTTACCGTAGCGATGTTTCACTAGCAAAAACAACCTCTACACGTGCCAGCAAAAACGTGCCGCTACAAAATAGTTTAGTCACAGAGTAGATAATGGGTTGTCAACGAAGTTGTAGTTTAGTATGTTTTCATGTAATTTTACTATTATGTATTTTTCTGTTACGAATTAAATATTATGTTTTTTTTTTATTACACGTTACGTTGTTATATTATTGGTAGGACAAGCAGCACTTCCTGTCATAAAAGCCTTGCAACACATGCTAAAATAAATTGAAGAGAAATGTGAGCGGACACTGGGCCATGGAAAGCAGAAACAGCCTTATTATATATAATAACTTTTTTGGTATTATTTAGCTCATTTTGTCCGACTACAGAGTATGCCCTATAGTGGGACAAAATGTCTGTATGCGACTTTGTAGGATCTAGCCTATGCAGATGGCCTATGCGCTACCTCCTACCAAGGCTATATCATCCCACCAACGTATTCTATTAATACCTAACAATTTAAACTTCCTTTTAGGCAAAACAAGCAAGCCATTGATCCCTCTATTTAGTCCACCCATTAGATACATCATTAGCCTCGTATAAGAACCGGCCATACGTTCATTCGTTCCTAGATCGATGCATCTTCTCGAGCTCACCGAGTGACCCAGTTACAGCCCTCTACTTGTCACCCCGTATTTCCTAAGACCGGTCTAATGCAGGTTGGAAGTTGAAATTGATTTTAAATTGGAACGACACATATGTAGCACATTTTGTATCCCAGTCCGTAATATCGGTTCAAAGTTTATATCATCAAAATGTTAAGGTAAACGTCTATAATAATAAAAAACAAACACTTTTATAGTTTTTATTGATCATTGACTTCTAGTACTAGACAATAATTAGATTGTACCGCGGTTCTAGTGTAAGTAAGTTTACTTAGGAATACCTATTTCCCGTGGAACACTTAATAGATTACTAAGATATTCCACGCAAACTTTTTCCCTGTAGTTTACCTAAAAATTGTTCCACATGGTTCACTTGAAAACTGTTCCACGTATCGTACCTCAGTATTTCTCTTATAAACTGTCATTATTTATCAATTTGGTTGCTCCACATGTGCCTTTACTTTCAATTCGACACTTTGGTTATGTTTCTTAATTTTGGGCATATATACTTCACTTAACAAGGACTAGGAAAGTAAGATATTCCTGCTAGGACTCACTCAGACCACTCGAAACTTGGAAGGCACCAGGCACGGTCTCTGACAGAAATACACAAGATACAAAATGCTTTGTAGTGTCATTCGCTGACGAGGAAACTATGTTCCCATCTGTCAATCTACATATATTCGTTCAAATTGTTCCTGACAGTGCTTCATGTAACACACGCCTTGATTTGTTCCACCTATTTTGTCAAGTTGCCAAGGTATTAGCGAGATAGCGCGACACCGACAAATGACTTACATGCAAACGTCGTTACACCCATTATTGTACGATATTTCAAACCAAATTCCGTATCATTACAAGAAAAACTTGTTGGACAGTGATTAAAACAAACCAAATTAGACCTCGACTTGATATTACAGTAGAATTTTCCGTATAAATCAGGCAACACTTGACAGAAAACCTCGGTTGAGTGGGTATTGTTGTCATTCCAGTCATAGAACAAATTAATAGTTATTTGCAAAGTTGCTTTTTGACCGCGTGCTCATTTTTAATGACCGAGCAAGTGAAGGATTCAAAAATTGAGTTAGAATCCTGAGCCAGATGACCGCCTTGGTCGCCTATGGCGCCCGGCATGGTGATTGATAACTAGAGCTGGCGGTGCGAAGGCTGAGGGCCAAGAAGAACACCGCTCCGGGACCCGACGGCAGTCCAGGCCGCGCGTGGGTCCTAGCTCTAGGGGAAGACGGCCTCGAACCCCGACTGAGAAGGCTGTTCAAGTCGTGGAATGGATCTGACGGCTGGTTCTCGTTGTCCCCGCTCCCGAGGAGGGCCAGACCCAGATGAATGAACTTGGTCCGTCGGGTGCGAGGAATATGTCGCCTGACAACCTCACCTTCGGCCTAACACGTGAAAAAAATTTACAATCCTGAGCGATAGTGAGGGAATTAAACGAGCACGAGGTGAAAAATCTTGGCGCTCAGTGTAACTTGCAATTTTTTATCCCACCTCAGGGAGAAAATGATAAAATAGCGTGTGCAATGCAAATTACA
This sequence comes from Eilema caniola, assembly GCA_949126895.1. Lineage (NCBI taxonomy): Eukaryota > Metazoa > Arthropoda > Insecta > Lepidoptera > Erebidae > Eilema > Eilema caniola. Next base: position 17,744,785 of record OX421477.1, read on the forward strand.
AAAGTACACCAAGGAGGTTCCGAGTCAGTTTGTATGATAAATTCGGCACCATGGCGGTAAAAGTTAATAAGGTTTAATCATGTTTTGAATCCATAAAGGATAAAATCACAAAATTCACAAACATGATCAACTCATCATCATATTTTTTAATTTTTAATTTTTTTAATTGTTTTTGTCATAAATTAAACATTATTTTAAATTTAAGAAGCAATAATGTTTTATTATTTTTTATGTTACCTAAAGTTGATCTGATCTCTATTTAAGGCTATGATTTAAGATTGAAAAGAACAGCGTTTTAAGTAATTTTTTTTTTAATTAATATTTATTCTATTTGAATGACTTACCATATAAAATATCCTCGTACACCGCCCCACCAGACTATGATGGGGTGGGGCACGTCACAATCGCGGAGCAATCACCTGTCTTACCGGCTGACACAGATGATTACCGGACACGGCGGTTTCGGTAAGTATCTGTGTCACATAGGCCGGGAACGCCCGAGTGCAGTAGCTGCCCTGAGGAAACGGCGCTCCACACGTTAGTGGAGTACCCAGCGTGGGTGCAAGAGTGCAGAGCCCTTGTGTCGGCTATCGGAGTGGGGACGCTCTCGCTGGAGACCTTGATTAGAAGAATGGTCTCCAGTGGTAGTGACTGGAATGCCACCGCCTCCTTTTATGAGGCAGTGATGCGCCAAAAGGAGGAGGCGGCTGGCCGAGTCAGAGGCATCAGGCGCCGGAGGCGGGCTTGTGCCCAAGACTTCCGGACTCCATGAGGTGCCCGTCCACCTAGCAGAAGCAGGTCCAAGTATCCGGGGGGACGTAGGGGTGATAAAATCTCCCCGGGTGAGTGGCTGTAGTTTAAGCCCGACGTACGGGTACAGCTTAAGAAGGGAATCCTAGGGATTACCTTTTTAAGCCGAACCCGGGTTATCGTCACGTCAAGGGCTGGAGAGGACGTGTATAAGCTTTAGTCGGTTCGAGTCCAACATAACAAACCCGGCACCCGCAAGGAGAATCCATGAAATGCTATGAACATTAGTCTCGGTTCCTAAGTAATGATAATAATGTAGGAAATTATAGGCCAGAATTTTCTGAATTTAGAAGTGGCTTAATGGCGATTGTGGCCTCAATATTTCTGATGAAAAAGGACACCTTGAGTTTTAGGACCCAAAATAGGCGCTTTTTAGTGTAAACGTAACGGAGAATAAGGAATTAAGGGACATAACTATTTCATATATTACTATTTGATCCAAAAAATAGTTCTAAATTAACTACAGGGTGCTAAAACAAGTTACTAAAACAAAACATTATTAATATCTTTATTCTGTTTACTAATAAACACAAAAAAGCTTCTCCTGAAAAGTTACTCTTTTGCAATTACACCCCTTTTCGTGAGATACGACGAGATTGTGGGATGAACAATAACTTTTCTGTTGTTCTAGTGCTGAGTACGTTCACAAAAGCTCAATTCAAAAAAACAAAAGACTATAAATAAAATGTAATTGACATAAAATCGTGTATGTATTCAATCATTTGCAAAATTAAATCTCATTGTAAATAGAAACATGGTCAATAATATCAAACATATTTGTTCGAATATACTCCCTAGTGAAGTTAATTAGTATTAAACTTAATAGGAAATAATTGATGTTCAGCTTCAATTATAAAACTGCCTTTCCTATCATTATTTTATTGTACCTCCATTACGGAATAAAACCTCGCGAGCGAATATTAAAAACGAATAACCTGATATTGCTATGAATTCTCGGTGTACTGTACAAAACACTTCTTTTCTGCGAATTGTAAGAGCGTTATTCGATACCGGATGGTTCATTGTATCCTCGTAAATGAATTGTTAAATCAATTTCAGCTCAGAGTTCCATTACCGTAATTGTGAAGTAATATAGTACACATCACAGCGTACACGAGCAGATTTAATTACATAACATGAAATAAATAAACCTTTGCCTTTAATTTGCAGGCAACTCAATATGGTAGGTAAAAATAAATATATAAATCTACAAAAAAAATTAAACATATTTAAAAATATAAAAAATAGTGTCCCACCGGCATCGGGTACAGGGACCAAGCTACCGGTGGTTAGGGCTCCAGGGAGAGGAACTTCCTCACTATACGTGCCGTGCCTAGCAGAACCGCCTTCTGCATCAAGGCCTTGAGCCAGCTATCTAACGAGAGCCTCATAAGGTATTGATCGAGGCTCTTGGCGATAAGTCCGTGAACTGAGATGACTATCGGTACAATAATAGCTGAGTCCACATCCCACATGTCGACAATCTCATGGGCTAAGTCCAAATACTTAATTTGTTTTTCTTTTTCTGCCTTCAAGAGATTCTCGTCATGAGGGATAGTGATATCAACTATTACTGCACGGCGCTCTATTCGATCTATTATCACTATATCAGGCTTATTGGCAACAATAGTCCTGTCAGTGATAATAGATCGATCCCAGTACAACGTGATATGACCATTTTCGAGAACTGGGTCGGGCACGTACCTGTAGTACGGTACCTCTGATTCCACAAGGTTATACTTCAGGGCAAGTTGTTGATGGATTATCCTGGCTACTTGGTTATGCCTGTGCAAATACTCTTGGTTGGCAAGACGAGAACAACCAGAAATTATATGTCTAAGGGATTCCCCGGGACGGTGGCATGCCCGACAAGTGTCAACCGTCCCATCCCTTAAAATATACCTCCGATAGTTGTTCGTCATAACAACTTCGTCCATAATTGCAAAAACAAACCCTTCGGTTTCCCCAAATAGGTCACCAAAGCGTAGCCACGATAAAGAGGCTGGTATATCTATATCAGGCCCATGTAGGGCCCGATAGAAACGGCCATGTAACTCCTTGCTCTTCCATACATCCCTACGGTCATTAATACTCAATACCACAGGTTTGCGCCAATTCTCTTTAGCCAGACCGAGCGGGGTAAGTCCGCTATCCACCATCACTACATCACGATGCATATCCGTGCCATTTTGTAGGAAATATTCCCTGAGGTTGCACACCTCGCGGTTATGAACGGTCTTGGCATTTAAAAAACCACGACCCCCGCATTTCCGCGGTATGTACAACCTCATCACAGATGAACGCGGATGATGCATTCGGTATGCAGTGAGTAGCGTACGGACCTTTCTATCCAGGGCATCAAGTTCCGTCTAAGTCCACCTGAGTATGCCAAATGAGTACATTAAAACTGGCATGGCCCAACCATTACAGGCGCGAACTTTATTACCGCCTGATAAAAGACTTTTAAGAACTTTTTTCAAGCGGCCAAAGAAACGCTCCTGCAATGATTGTTTCATACCAGTTTCGGAAATGCCTAACGCCTGTGACATACCCAGGTATTTATGGGTTCGGACTCGTGGCCCCACTCCCCATCTCCACCAGTGGGGCCACGAGGACTTTTAAGTACTGATGTCTCCACTGTAGTGGGTCAGTGGAGCTATACGGATTTCGTATGTTTTTAATAGTTGAATTGTCCCCACTATCTTTCATATATAAGACCTTTTCCCTAATATCAAAAACAAGCTAAATGACAGGTTTAAACTTCATATTCGGACTTTCACGTTCAAAAGTGTGATTGCTGATCGCGTTATTTGAATTGCAAAACTGCATGCGTTTTGCACAAATGAACGACAGCAAAATAAAAGAAAGTAGACAAAACAAATGACCGTTGACAAAACAAATTAATGTCGGCGAACCAAAAGGCTATCGTAATTATCAGACAACGATATTACTTGTTAAGAACAGGTGCAAACGATTATGGTCCTTATTAAAAACACACTGAACAAACAAACAAACTCTTCAGCTTTATTATTAGTATAGATGAAACAAATGGAAATAAATTTGGACATTACATAAAAATATTTATAGGGTTTTCTTGATTATACTAAACAAAGAGTTCAATTTAATGGGACTACTAACAACTTTTTTCCCGACCTATTAGTATGCCGTAGGATATGAAAGCTTATCTAAGCATTTCTAAAAAATGTCCTACAGTTATTTCTTTATGGATCAGTTGTAATTGTGCACACAAAATGTCCATATCATTTTCTTTCTGCATTTTACGGCGCTTATTCTGTGCTTGTCCAGTCGTGAAATTAGCTACCGTCATTTTATTAATGGAAATATCTTCGTTCAACGCGTCTAGAAGTTTTGCAACTGTCTTATAATTTTTATTAATAACACGATTCAGCCTAGAGTGCCAACCTTCGGCAAAATTATTAGTTCTGTGCAGCTGATTATACACACACCACTCACTTATAAAATCTTTTCTCATCCAGTACTTTTCCATATAAGCAATAAACTGCTTGACCTTTTCCTTGCCCTCACATCGGGACGTTATGTATTCCCAGCCTTCCTGTACATATTCTTCTGGCAGTAGTGGCAAAGCTGTGCATAAACCTACTATGCGACGGTTACTCTTCTGTTTTAGCTGAAGCGATTTTGCCTTCCTCCACATTGCATTCACCAAATGGTAATAGCATCTTTTAATTTCAACTTCTGGGAACACTTTTTTTAAAGGATTTGTGATAGCTAATTCAAAATCACAATGCATAATTTTTGGGTGCCAATTGCTACAATTCGATATTATTATATCGTACACCAATGAGTAGGACTTTTCGGTTCTGTCACTCATCAGGCAATATATAAGTGGCAATATTCTGGTGTCATTTGTGTTACTGCCTAAGTTACCATGTATGGTAAATAATTGTGAAAACGGAGGCGGTGTACTTTGGAATGTCCCATCTGCATAATATTCGTCTATATTTCCTAATAACTCTCTAGCAAATTCCGAACAAATTACAATAATTCGCACTTCATCGGTTATATAATCTCCCAAAATATTAGACCTGAATTTTACAGGAATTTCCACTTCTTGTACTGTTTTATATATAAGTTTCTGTACTTCAAATGATTTTTTCCTTTTTGAATAAATACCAGTCTTTGCACTTTCATAAGAAATTTTAGTGACTTTATCTAGTCCCATATCATATAGAGGACCCATCAATTTATTAAATATTCTTGGCACTGACTCAGTAGTACTGGCAACTTCGTTTTTAATTTTTTCTAATGTCATATCTACTGTATTCTTGGCTTCGTTAGGCAAGCAGCTCGTTTTGTTACCGTCTATGGCATGATCGGTAACTTTTTGTACCTTGCCGTCCTAAAATAAAAATGAACGTTTAACTTGAATGATAAGATTTCCCATCAGAAATGACCAACAGTCATGGAGAAGGAAATGATAGCGGAGATGTTGCAAGGCAATGGAGTCGCGAGCCTTCCATATGTCACAACGACTCAATTGGTCTGTGACGTCACCATCTAGTTCTAGTGAAACGTCCTTGCGTTCGGTTGTCATTTTTGGTCAAAAGTTTAACGATAAAAATAGCTTTAACCTGGTTTAAGAATGAAGTGTGCAGTACAAGGATGCACAAAGTATATAGATAAACAATTTAAACATTTTAAGGGTATAACATTTCATCAGTAAGTCCACTATATTTAAATTTTAATTTTTTTGAAAAAGATGTCGTCGTTACATAACCATCTGGCGTAGAGAAGAAATAAGTAACCTTATCTTACATGTATACTAGTTGTAATAACTCAATTCGTTTTATGAAAATTTCATCACAATAATCTCGCCCGAGTTCATTAGCAATTTAAAAAATATTATTTTATTTATTAAATGGCATATTTAGCTGAAATTGAAAATTAAAGTAAAAAAAATTGGGCCATCTGTCGCTATATGGCCAAATTATTTAGCCCCCTAAATGATTTTGCTATAATCCGAAAGATGGCGCATTATTTTTAAAAATTATTTACCTAATAATAGATTATTCTAGAATTCTGTGTAGCGCTTAGTGGCGAATAGTCAAACTATATAACAAAAATGACAAGGTCTGTTTCTGTTCGGTTTCGCTATGACGCACTAGATGGAGACGGGGTCGAGGTATGACGTCATGCCCCCCGCGTCTCCCTTCCCACCCGCATTTGGTCACGCGTTTTTCTTAAGAGAAATTTGACTATGGCATCTCCGCTACTTAATCATATTCTGTTCTCCGTGCCAACAGTCCTCTGCATAGGTGCACAAACTTAACATTACTATTTAATATATTCACTTTTGTACTTACTTGTACCGTGATAGACCCGATGCATTTATATTTCCTTTTACGGCTACAAACCCATCTCGTACTACTATTTTTATAAACGCGATGCTTGTAATATTGGTATCCATTATAAAAAAGCACCTCACCACCTTTTCTACTTACTATTTCTAATTTTTCTTCAGAATTTGACTCCATTTTAGAAAGTAGTAAAGTGTCAGTAAATGAAAATTCATTGTCTCAATGACAATGTTATCAACAAAAGTTGACAGCAAATAGACATATTTATAAGCAGCCAGTGCTTTTAAAACATGAGTGGTGACATAAGTATTAATAAATCCGTATAGCTCCACTGACCCACTACAGTGGAGACATCAGTACTTAAAAGTCCTCGTGGCCCCACTGGTGGAGATGGGGAGTGGGGCCACGAGTCCGAACCCGTATTTATAGGTGTCGATTGCGGAGAGAGCCTCTATTTTTAAGGAATCTGAGAGCTCTACACCTTCAGATTCCACAATTCGACCTCTCTTTACATGCATGACCGCACACTTGTCCAAACCAAACTCCATCCTGATAGAGTTACTAAATGTTTCTGTCAGTTTTAATAACTCTATCAGGTGGTGACTGTTGGGGGCAAACAATTTGAGATCATCCATGTAAAGGAGGTGGGATATAAGTTGACCACCTCTGCGCAATCGACAGCCCAACCCTGAACTCTCCAGTATAGTACTGAGAGGATTCAGTGCCAGGCAAAACCATAATGGACTAAGACTATCGCCCTGGAATATACCTCGCTCAATCTTTATAGGCTCGCCATCTTTGCAAATCTTTCGACATCCTGGATAGCACAGGACCGTTCTCCATTGCCCCATACATGTCTTCATGAGGTTACATAGAGTTGCATCGATTTTATACAACTCTAGCATCCTCAAAAGCCATGTATGCGGCACAGAGTCAAAGGCCTTTTTGTAGTCTATCCAGCATGTCGCCAGATCCTTTCGATTACGGCGGGCCTGTTGGCAAATGGCCATATCAATTATAAGGAGTTCTTTAGTACCGCGGGCCCCGCTCCTACATCCATTCTGAGAGACAGACATGATAGAATTTTCAATTAAGTGTAATGAAATTTTTCTTCTCAGAATAGATGTAAGAAGCTTATAAATTGTAGGTAGACATGTTATAGGCCTATAATTTTTAGGGTCCGTGGTGCTACCTGATTTATGAAGAAGGTGGGTTACACCAGTTGTTAGGAAAGTAGGAAGCGATCCTGATTCTAGGCATGATTGGAATTGTGTTGCCAACCGACCGTGTGAGCTCAGGAACCATTTTAACCAGAAGTTATGCAGTCCGTCTGGGCCCGCTGATCTCCAGTTAGGTAACAGACGGACTGCATTGGTAATATCTTCTTCGATGAGAGAAACCGGTTCCATGGGTTCTATAGTCTCACACGCTCGTTCGACAACTCGCATCCAATCACCCTCAGTATGATCAACGGGTGTCGACCAGATACTACGCCAAAACATATTAGTAGCATCATCATTTGGTGGACGCATGCCAATCACATTCGAATCAGGTCGCTCCCAACTTCTGTAAATCCACCTTTCGTCCCTATGGAATGTGCGATTTTGAGAGTAACGATCCACTCTCTTTTTATAACGCCGAATCCGATTTGCCCACGCACAGACTTTTTGTTTCAAAAAGTCAATGCGCTCTGTGACCCGTGATAAAAATTCTTGTGGCCTAATGTCAGTCCCCGAGAAAGCTCGAGTCACAAAGCGCATGACCCTTGGGCGTGAGTTGCCTGACCTGTAGCTAATGAGCTTTCCAATGAGTGCCCTAGTCTCAGCAATACGCCGCTCAATCCTGCATTGCCAAGTCGGAACAGCAGGTTTTGGGCGGGTAGCTATGTCATTTTTATAAAATTTTACATTAGCCACTCGGCATGCTGCGACGGCCGCGCAATACAGAATTGAATGCGTATCGCAGAGATCTTCGCAACCATCAAAATACTCAGAGAGTAGCGAATCCAGGGCACACACTAGTGCTACATTTTTTTTATGTGTAGGTAAACGCGGTAAGCAAGGTCGTTGTTCAAAAGGCATGGATCGATACTCTCGCATAGCACACTCCAAAGCACTCCTTAATGTATCGTTGCACACAGTACTTACGTGTGTAGCCCCGGTATCCATTACTTCTTCGTTCGCAACAGCTTCTTCGGTCACAGCAGAGGCAATATTTTGTGTGACAGTTCGCGAAGTAGTAGGGGCACCCGGGCTACTCAGTGAGTCAGAGCGTAGCCTCTCAAGTACGGAGTCATCCAACAAATGACATCGCTGGATTGCCCGCACTTGATCCGATAGCCGCTGCGCTGATACGTTGACAGCCGGCTCCAGACCCTGTAACAAAGGCAGCATGCGAACACGGTACGCAGTGAGGTTGGTTCCTCCCCCTGTAGCCGCAAAATATGCCCGCATGACATTTTCGTTCATTGATGTCGTCCATCTCATGCGGCGCACATTACCACCGGTAGCGGGGGCACTATTCGAGGCCTGTGGGCCTCGGGACTCCATGCAGATCGGTGGCCGGCCTCTCCCTCGCCGGCGCGCAGGTGTTGGTGACGTCGGTGGGGAGAAATACTCGTCACTGGAGCTGCTGCTCGACGCCCCAGGGATTCCACTTGTGGTTGGCTGTGGGGCGGAGCTTAGTGACGAGTCCAGAGATGGTAGGCGTGCTGTCCTTTTTTGGGATCTTGTACCGTTTTCATGTTGTTATGTACATTTTTGACAGACATTAGATGTCATGTCATTTTCTGTTTTATGGCTATATTTTACATTTTTGATTGGATTCTATATTTATTGGATCTATTTTCGTCATGGAATTTATATTAAATGGTTTTGAGAAAGCTAGTACTGTTTTATTTGGTTTTATTGTATATTTTTCTGCGGGCACAAAAATGTCGTCCGTCCGTTCCCAGTGTTGCCGTATTATTATTATTATTATTACTTATTGTATTTTGTTTGTATAGAACATCTCCCTTTTTGTTATAAGGGGTATAGTAACAGACACACGGGTCTTAACCAAGTGTGTCAGTTAGGAAAAGAAAACAAAAGAAAATTAACATGATGTGGGTGAAGCAAGAAATTTACGAGTCAGACGGCATGTGTTGAGTAGAACGGCTTTCTGTATAAGAGTAAGGGTGAATTTAGGCATTTGTAGTGTGTTGAGGTTTGTTTGGAGGGTCTTAGGGACTACCCCAGTAGTAGATATGATGATGGGCACAATTTTGACTATTTCCACCTGCCATTGTCTTCTGATCTCAGTAGCTAAATCTATGTATTTAGCCATTTTTTTCTGAGTGTGTAGTGTTAAGGTTGTGTGTGTTGCAAACTGCTATGTCGATGATGAATACGGATTTATTAATTTTATCTAGTACTGTTATGTCTGGTCTATTGTAGTGTATGGTTTTGTCTGTAATGATAGTTCGATCCCAGTATATTTTATGCGATGAGTTTTCTAAAACAGTGCTGGGTTTATATTTGTAATAAGCTGTTTTTTGTGGAATGAATGAATGTCTATATGCTAAGTTTTGGTGAATTATTGCCGCAATTTGGTCGTGCCTATGTTTGTAATCGGTTTGGACTATTGATTTACACGCACCGGTAATGTGTTGGATCGTTTCTGTATTACTTTGACATCTTCTACATAGATCAGTGGGTAAGTTTGGAATCCGGATGATGTGTTTTTGGTAGTTGCGGGTATCTATGACTTGATCCTGAATAGCAATCACAAATGCCTCCGTTTCAGGAAACAGCCCACCTCGTCGCAGCCACTCGTTCGATGCTTCTTTGTCGACGTGTGATTGACTGAGGTCGGCGAGGTGCCTCCCATGCAGAGACTTTTGTGACCATGCATCTATTTTTTGTTGTTTGCTTAGGATTTTTGGTTCAATATTTTTGTTATCTAGGTTAAGGGGGGTTAGTTTTTTATCAATATCTGTAACAAATTTATGGAGTTGCGATTGTTCGGCTTTAGTATGGAAATATTTGCGTAATTTGTCTACGAGTCTGTTGTGTAAGTTTTGTATATCAATAAGTCCTCTTCCTCCATCTTGGCGTAATAGCGTGAGGCGTTGAGTGCATGATCTAGGATGGTGTTTTCTGTTAGCTGTCATATGTGTGTTAATTGTGCGTTGTAGTCGGATTAAATCACTTTGGGACCAGTTTATAATCCCAAAGGAATAAGTAAGGACTGGTATTGCAAATGTGTTTATGGCTTTAATACTATTGCGTGCATTCAGTTGACTTCTTAGAATTTGATTTATTCTAACTTTGAATTTTTTGGTTAGTTCTAATTTTGCTTGCTTTTGGTGGATCTGTTTAGATTGATGTTTTATGTTACTGTATTCATCCATCGGTTCTATGTGTTCACCTGTGTCAAGAGTATAAGTGTTGTTTTGTGTCTTACCGCGAATAATAGAGTGAATTTTGCATTTATCTACTCCAAATTGCATTTTTATGTCTGTTGAGAATGATTGCGTTATGTCTGCTAGTTTTGTCAGTTCTGTGTTGTTAGTTGCATATACTTTAATATCGTCCATGTATAGTAAATGTGAGATAATATACTGTGAGTTATTATGCTTGAGTTTAAATCCTACATTAGTGCTATTAAGAAGTTCAGATAACGGGTTAAGAGCTAAACAGAACCAGAGTGGACTGAGAGCATCTCCTTGAAATATTCCTCTTTGAATTTTAATCGGTTCAGTAGTTATGGAATTGTTATTAATCATTTTCAGTTTAGTTTTCCATTCAAGCATGGTTGCACTTAAAAACGAGATCAGACTGTGATGGATTTTATAGTGTTCTAAAATGTAAATTAACCAACTATGAGGGACGGAGTCAAAGGCCTTTTTATAATCAATGTACATTGTGTGGATATTTCTATTTTTGATGAGAGCTTGTTTCATAACTATTGCATCTATTGTTAGTTGTTCTTTACATCCCTGGCTATTCTTCTTACACCCTTTTTGTTGTTCTGCAAGAATATTATGTTGTTCAAGGTGTTCGTAAATTAATTCACTAATACATCCTGTGATTATCTTATATATAGTTTGTAAGCATGTGATCGGTCTGTAATTTGCCGGCTCTTTTGGATCGGAACCTTTTGGCAGCATATAAGTGATACCTTGTGTTATAAAATTCGGCAATGTATGTGGTGACTGTATGAAACAACAAATGTGATTGTGAATGAATGGGTGTGTGCAAGAGAATTTTTTGTACCAGTAATTATGAATATTATCGGTGCCCGGTGCCTTCCAGTTGTGTGTGCGTTTGATAACTTGTATGAATATGTCGACTGGGATGTTTTCAAACTCCATTTGGTTAATGTGTACTGTGTTTTTTATCTCTCGTAACCATTCTGCATTAGCATTATGGTAAACAGGGTTTTCCCAGATGCCAGCCCAGAACTGATGCAAGGTTTCCGGTGATGGTGTGTGACTGACTTGAGTAGTATGAGTTTGTTGACTATGGCCTAGGGTTCTATAAAACTGTTTTTCATTGTTTTAAATGTTGCATTTTGCTGCTTTCGCTTTGTGCAGTTTAAATATCTTTTGAGTCTATTGGAAGTAGCGTTTAATTTTTGTTTCAGTGTGTCTAAAAAATGTTCGGGTTCTGTGTTAGGTTCTTCATGTCGAGAGTGGGTTTCATAGCTGGTTTTAATTTTTTCTACGGTATCAAGAATTCTGCGACTTCTATTTCCTAATAAATACTGCGTTAATCTACCTATTTCTGCTCTATACTTTGATATTCTACTTTCAATTCTTTTTTGCCAGTTCGGTTTTCTGTCTTTTTTACTCACAATTCTATTTTGATCTGTTTTAAACTTGGTACCATTACACGATGCAGCTGTAAATGCTGCAGAATATATTAAAGCGTGTAGTGAAGTAAAGTCAAGGTTTTGGTTTAGATATTTAGGGAGAATTTCACTATTCAAATATTGCACAATTTGCGCAAATCTTCGTGAAGACTTTTGCTTCGGGATGTATGGTCGTGCTTCAGGATCGGTAGTGTTAAATCGTGCAATGGCATTGTTGAATTCGGATTCTATTGCATTTGTTTCTATGTGACTTTGAATTTGGACTTGATTATTGGAGCTACTAAGATTAGTTTGAGTGAAATTTTCTGTGAGTGTGAGTGTGCTGTCTATAATATCTTCGTGTGAGGAGTGATGTGTAGGCGTGATTGTGATGTTTGCTGTAAGTTCCTGCTGGTTGAGTGAATACTCTATATCATTCTGGCTTATGTTTGTATCGAGAAGACGTTGGTTATTAATATCTATTAGTTTAAGTTCTACTTCTTTTTTCAATGTATTGATTTTGCCAGTGTATGTTTTATTATTGAATATTAATCTTCTTTGGTCTGCAATCCTTTGTTCAGTGAGATGAGATAAGTTTGGGTGTCTTTCTATGAATAGTTTATGAAGCTTTTGTCGGTAGGCTGTCTTATTTGTCTCTAATTCGGTAATTTCAAGATAGCATCTAATAATATCGTCATTAATTTCCTCCAACCATCTCATTCTGCTGTTGGTAGTGGTATTTGTTTGTGTGTGTTCTAGTGGTGTATGGTTAATTATGAGTGAATTGTTAATATTTTCAAGTTGTATGAATTTCATAACTTCTGCACTTATTTCGTGTAGTATTTGGTCAGAAAGTAATTTTGTTCTTAATATGGCTCTTCTTTGGTCTCCTAATCGTTGTCTAGTGGCTTGCATTTCTGGATATTTATTGTCAAATTCTTGGTGTAGAGATTCTAGGTAATTATTCATATTGGTTGTTTCACATTTAGTTATTATTAGGTATGTGCGCCAGATAAAGCGATTCATATCTTCAGTCCATTTCTTTCGCGCACGGATAGGGCCTACAGTGGGTGCAGGCTTATTGGCTAATGCCTCCTGCACAACAGCTGAAGACCTTGTTGTATAAGATGAATATGTGGATGATGGTGATGAAGTAAGTGAGCGTAAATAGCTATGGGTCGATGATGGTGAAGGCATATTAGAGAAAGGTGATCGATCTGATGATGAAATTGATGACGGTGATGTTGGTGTTTCGGCTGTAGCATTTTGTTCGAGAGGAACCCGCCTGCTCAGTCCCCCAGGTCCGGCTGTAGCATTTTGTTCGAGGGGAACCCGCCTGTTCAGTCCCCCGTCGCCAACGGTTCGCATACTGTAGCATCCAGCGTCGGCTCCAGATGCGCCCCGGCGGCCCCCGGGTAGCGGCCGTAGATTATATCTCTTTGACTTACCTTCCATATTTTTTAAATCTCCATTAAATGGGTTTTGGGATCGTTAGTTTGGGTAGGTTATTTTATATTGGTGAGTTGTTAATACCATTAATCCAGTGCCTAGTACCCGAAGTGGGTAGGTTGTTTTATAGTGGTGAGCTGATAATACCAGTAATCCAGTGCCTAATACCCATAAGCCCCCCCACCACGTCAAGGTGATCCCCCGGGGGGGTTATTATTATTATTATTATTATTCTCTTTATTCATTAAAATTACATATTAATTACATTTTCAAATATATCCTAAAAAAAATACAAAATATATTTAAAAATATAAAAAATAGTACCCCACCGGCATCGAGTACAGGGACCAAGCTACCGGTGGTCAGGGCTCCAGAGAGAAGAACTTCCTCACTATGCGTGCCGTGTCGAGAAGTACCGCCTTCTGTATAAGGCCCTTGATCCAGCTGCCCAACGCGAGCCTCTTTAGATGTTGGTCGAGGCTCTTGGCTATAAGTCCGTTAACGGTAACGACTATCGGCACAATGACTGCAGAGTCCACCTCCCACATGTCGACAATCTCGTGAGCTAAATCAAGATACTTAATTTGTTTGTCCTTCTCAGCTTTCACGAGATTCTCGTCATGAGGGATTGTGACATCAACAATCATCGCGCGCCGCTCAGACCGATCTATCACCACGATATCAGGTTTGTTGGCAACAACAGTCCTATCCGTGATGATAGACCGATCCCAGTACAGTGTGATATGACCATTTTCGAGAACTGGATCAGCAATATACCTGTAATACGGCACCTCAGCGTCCACAAGATGGTATAACAGAGCAAGCAGCTGGTGGATGATCCTGGCTACTTGGTTGTGCCTGTGCAAGTACTCGCTGTTAGCAAGACGAGGACAACCGGAAACAATATGCCTGAGGGACTCACCGGGTTGGTGGCACGCGCGACATATATCGACCGTACCGTCCCTCAGGATATATTTACGGTAGTTCTTCGTCATGATAACCTCATCTGCAATTGCACAGGCAAAACCCTCGGTTTCTCCGAAGAGATCACCGAAACGTAGCCAGGCCACGGAGGCTAACAGGTCCACATCGGGCCCATGGAGAGCGCGATAGAACCTACCGTGGAGCTCCTTACTCTGCCATACCTCCTGCCGATCACTGATACTCAGCACCACAGGTTTGCACCAGTTCTCTTTAGCCAACTTGAGCGGTGTGAGAGAGACGTCCACCGCAACAACATCGCGATGCATATCCTCATTCACTCGGAGAAAATATTGTCTAAGGTTGTACACCTCGCGATTGTGAAGGTTTTTAGCATTCAAAAAGCCTCAGCCACCACATTTTCGCGGGATGTACAACCTCATCACCGATGAACGAGGATGATGCATTCGATATGCTGTTAACAGTGTACGAACTATCCTGTCTATGGCGTCCAATTCAGTTTGAGTACATCAGAAGCGGCATGACCCAGCCATTGAAGGCGCGCACCTTGTTGCCGCCTGATAAAAGGCTGTTTAATACCTTTTTCAGGCGACCAAAGAAACGTTCCCGCAATGACTGTTTCATGTCAGCCTCATTGATGCCCAACGCCTGCGACATACCCAAGTACTTATAGGTGTCGGTTACGAGTAGTGATGTCAGATGAATGGAATCAGAAAGTTGAATACCTTCGGATTCCACTACACGCCCTCGCATTACATGCATGACTGCACATTTGTCCACACCGAACTCCATTTTGATGGAATCACTGAAGCTTTTGGTAATCTTTAGTAAATCCACCAATTGTGAGTTTGATGTGGCAAACAATTTCAAGTCATCCATGTAAAGCAAATGTGATATTATCTGACCTCCTCCTCGTAACCTATAACCTAGCCCTGAATTCCCCAGTAAGGTACTGAGAGGATTCAGTGCTAAGCAAAACCAAAGGGGACTCAAACTGTCACCTTGGAAAATGCCACGCTCAATACTTATTGGTTCACCGCTACCACACATCCCTCGACATCCTGGATAGTTAAGAACTGTTCTCCATTGCCTCATACATGACGCCAAGAAGGTGCAAAGAGTTGTATTTACTTTATACAACTCCAGCACCCTCAGGAGCCACGTATGGGGCACAGAGTCGAACGTCTTCTTATAATCTATCCAGCATGTCGACAGATCCTTACGGCTACGGCGAACTTGTTGACTAATGGCCATATCAATGAGGAGGAGCTCCTTAGTACCACGAGCCCCACTCCTACATCCATTCTGAGAGGCACTCATTACGTTGTGTGTAAAGATGTGCTTTGTTATTTTATCTCTCAAAATAGATGTAAGAAGCTTATAGACCGATGGTAAGCACGTAATCGGTCTATAGTTACTGGGGTTCGAGGGACTTCCTGTTTTATGGAGCAGTTGGGTAACTCCAGTAGTCATAAAAATTGGCAACGACCCCGAATCTACGGCTGCTTGAAACTGAGTTGCCAAACGAACATGTGAACTACGCAGCCACTTAATGCAGAAATTGTGCAGTCCGTCCGGCCCTGGAGATTTCCAATTAGGAAGTTGACGGACTGCACTGGCCACGTCTGATTCGTCTATAATGAGACATTCCATATCTGGAATTCCTTCACATGCTCGTTCGACATCACGGGTCCAGTCGCCTTCGACATGAGCAACGGGCACCGACCAGATGCTGCGCCAAAACATGTTAGTTTCATCAGCATTCGGTAGGTACCCGCTACTCACATCATTGTTAGGTCGATCCCAATTTCTATAGACCCACCTCTGGTTTCTTTGGAACGTACGATTTACGCTAAACCGATCCACACGTTTTTTGTATCTACGTACTCGGTTTGCCCACGCATAGATTTTCTGTTTCAGGAGGTCAATACGCTCTGTGACCCGAGCCAAATATTCTGTTGGGCTGATGCCCGTTCCCGAAAATGCTCGGTTCACAAAGCGCATTACCCTTGGTCGAGTATTACCTGACCTGAAACAGGTGAACTTGCCAATGAGTACTTTTGCTTCAGCGATACGTCCCTCAATCCTGCGCTGCCATGCTGGCACGGCGGACATTTGTCGTGGGGCAGAGGCTTCATCTGGGAATTTAACCCTAGCCAAACGACATGCCGCCACAGCAGCGCAGTACAGGATTGAATGAGTATCACTGAGAGACTCACTATTATCCAAATAAACAGGTAATAGTGAGTCAAGAGCACTCATTAGCATCAAATTCTTCCTATGCATGGGCAACCGAGCTAGACGCGGTCTAATGTTAATGGGCATGGACCGATATTCGCGCATCGCACATTCCAAAGCTACCTTTACCTCCTCATTGCATCTGGTGTCTACGGTTATAACCCTATTATCCTCTACCTCATTATTAAGACTTTGTGTTAACTCACTCTGTACGTTAACTGGGGTTGGAGAGATAACAGGGTTACTCTGCAGACACTCTAAGCGTAGTCTCTCAAGTGCGTCTCCATCCAACATCTGATTGCGCTGAATGACACGCACTTGGTCCGATAACCGTTGTGCCGAAACGTTGACAGCTGGCTCAAGCTCCTGGAACAGAGGAAGCATACGATCACGGTACGCGGTGAGATTAGTTCCTCCCGCTGTAGCCGCATAATATGCCCGCATAATGTTTTCATTCATCGATGTTGTCCATTTCATGCGGCGCACATTACCACCGATAGCGGGGGCACTACTCGAGGCAGGTGGGCCTCGGGACCCCAAGCAGGACGGCGGTCGGCCTCTCCCCAGCCGACGTACTGGTGTTGGCGACGTCGGCGGGGAGAAATACTCATCGCTGCTACTGTTAGAGCTCAACGCCTCAGCAGTGACCGGACTCGTAGACACGGATGGCGGGCACTGCGAGGCGAAGCGGAGCGACGAGTCCGAGGGTGTTTCCTGTGCGTTTTGTTTCAGCTGTTTTGCTCTTGCTCTTGTCAGCATTTCGGTCTTCGCTAAATCCTCATTTTATATACAAAATGGTTTGACATTTGGATGTCATGTCAATGGTTTTTGGTTTTGGCTGTTTTATTTTTTGGCTGATTCATGGTATTAAATAAATTGTAATTTACGTGCTTTAATTGAAAAAATCTTGTATGACCATATAACTCCAGTGAAATTATTAATATTTAATTATATAAAGAAAAACTATGCGGAGAACGAAAATACGCGACAATCGCGGTCGGTGTTGCCAGCATTATTTTAGTTTATTATTATTATTGTTGTTGTTTTTATTTTTATTTATTATTATTATAATAATAAATTGTTGTATTGGTGTTCAATAACGTTGCATTTCTATTTATGATTTATTAATTATAAGTTTTAAAAGTGTTACAATTAATATCCACGTTTAGTGCTTAAAAGTTTTTATAGGCGTGCCAGCCTGTCAAATTTCCAGAACTGAAGGGGGATGTTATGTCGGACTCGAACCGACTAGACCGCATGCCGTCTCTGTGGGTCGTTGTGCTAGGCCGAAGGTGAGGTTGTCAGACGACATACCCTCGCGCCCCGGCTGACCTAGGGCCATCCCTCTCGGTCTGACCCTCCTCGGAAGGGGGGACCACGTCGTCCCCAACTCGCCCCCTGGTATAGGGTGGCCTGCTTTTGCTAGGGTGACGGCGACGGGCGGCTCTACCCGTCATCCTCAGGCCCGCGCTCATGGAGGGTGGAGCCGCCTACGAACGCGGGCAGCGATGTCCGCGAGTCTGTCTCGCTCATTGCGCCGCGCCCGCGAATAAACATACCTGCGGCTACTCTATTGACTACTTTTCCAATTAAGTCGACCTGTGATTTTTAAGGAAACGTACGGTACTTATAACTGGACTATTGGGGTCTATCCCAGATTTAAAATCTTGATCGTCTTTTCTTTCATTCAACTACTGATTAAAAAAATATTTATCAATTTTCATCATTTTCCATAATTTTGAAACTGTGCTTACTGTTTTTACAAACACGAGGTTAATGCTCGTCCATAATAAGGTCCGGATGCAGAAACATTAAAGTATTGATTGCTCGCTGAACTCACGACTACATTCATCCATGTGGACTTTAAATAGGAGCTTTTTAAAAGGCACTCAAATACTCTTTCCAAAATAAAAGTTGTTAACCTAAATAACGCTTTATAACATTCAGTATCATTTACTAAAAAAACTATATTACGCTAGTATATATTTATAGGCACAAATATAATAACATTTCTATATTTAGGTAATTGCTGTGCTATTATTTAAGGCACCTATTCTGTATTATGAGCATTATAGTTCAATGCGGTTTACAAAATTATCAAATCGACGTCAGAACATTACGCGATGATTGTTAAATCGACGACCAAACATTATGCTATGATTGTAAAATGTTTGTAGGTAATTTATGTGCAAGAATAGTTGAGTACATTGAAGCCTACGCAAACATTGAAGTTTAATCTTCTGATGCTGTAAATGGTGAAATAGTTACTAAATTACTATTGCTATTTATGTAGGTAGATATAATGGGTACAATGTCCAAGTACTCACCTATTTTATGTGACCGAAAGTAATTTTTTCTAAGGCTTGACTTATTTCTACAATTTATATTGATTCACGTGCCCTGCTTGATAACACAATGCTATGCTTTGACTGGAGCCAATTCAAACATATCGTATAATCGAATCATATAGAATAATCTGGGACCACTTGGTCTCGTGTCCAAGATGCAGGCTTCATTCTCACGCTAATTTAATAAAAGCTGAAAAGGGGGGACCACGCGGTCCCCGACTCGCCCCCGGTATGGGGGGGCGCGCACCGTCCTACGATGCGCGCCGCCGCCGTGGCCTGCTTCGGCTAGGGTGATGAGCGGCTCCACCCGTCACCCTCAGGCCCGCGCTCATGGGGGGCGGAGGTCGGTTTGCGCGCTCCGACGCCGGTGCCACATTCGAACGCGGCCAGGGATGTACGCGAATCTTTCTCGCTCGCTGCGCCGCGCCCGCCCTGCTGTCTCCTTCACGAGCATGACCTGCTCGCAGAAGGAGGCGCTGGCCGCCCACGCATCCGCGCAGCGGACCATCGCCGCGAGCAGGGTGGAGAGCGTGAGCACTCTCACCCCCAGGGCCGTCACAAGCTCCCGCCTCGGCGTTTCCCACGCCGGACACTTGGTGAGCATGTGCAGCCCAGAGTCCACTCTTGCGTCGCAGTGATGGCACTCGGGCTCTATGCCCATCAGATGCAGGTACCGCCCGAAGTTACCGTGTCCGGTAATGACCTGCGTCTGACGGTACAAGAGGCCACCGTGTGGACTCTCTAGCCACTCCCCCATGATGGGTGTTACCGCCGCAATCACGGCTTGCCCTACCATCATCATCGTCTACTTAGCGTGAATCCGAGTCTTAAACTTCCTTCTCATGTTTTAGCTTATACGGTTGTCCTAGAAGAGACAACCGGCTAATCGGTAAGGAAGGAAAACCTGCATCAAAAAGCCTTGTCGGTCAATCAAGGGGTGCGTCTGAAATCTCCAATACTCTTTTTCAATTACTTCTGTCCATCCCACCGTTCTCTGTAAAAGATTAGTGCGAGGCCGCCACGCGCCAATTGAAATAACAACTCTTTGCTATACAACCACAGTTGGTAGATGAAGAACACCATTAGTCTATTATACTTAGTGATGTTCTTTAAGGATTCAAACGGAAGATAATACATGGAAGTTAGTTGTGCAATGGGTTGCCTAAAAGCAGTCTGTGATTTCTTGCAGAAAACCTTTATTAGAAGACATTGCGATTAAATTTTTAATGAGTATCGACGTCTTTTTTTTGGTTGTTTTATGCTGTCGTATTATTAAGATTATCTGCAATTTTTAAAGACATGTTAATAGAACAGATTCAAGTCCGGTATTTTAAATACCCATTTAACATTTAAGACTTATAATCAGCGTACAAAAATGGTAATTTTCAGACTTTACAATAAATTTTGGGTTAGTCATTTATATTTCTCTTAATGAAATATGTAACTGTTTAAATATTTAGTGGGCTCTGTAAATTATATCATTGATTTAAAGTATAATGAATTATTCATTCAAATTTTTAATTGTATAACCTGTGGCATCATCATGTACTTCTGGGGACGCTGGGCTACATGTACATTCACGGCCAAAGAGTTAAGTAGTAGGTAAACTTATCTCCTTGTCTTTGTTAGCGTATCTTTGCATTCATCTTCAGTCGGTCAGCATCAGATCGATCGAAGTACTCAAAATGATTTAATATCTTGGTCTGGGCCTCGGTATTCCCCCCCTTCCTATTGACCGATTGATATTAGTTCAGATAATATAATATAATTCTTATACAGAAGCACAATCAGGAACAAAAAATAGTTACACTGGAAACTTTAATAAGCAGGCAGGGAGTTTTTTAGTTCGGGAGTTGTAACTAGATGGCGACATTGTTCTGGCAAACTTTTTATAATTTTTAGTATTCAAATTATCTTATTAAACGTAAAACATACCCAAAACACATTATTGAGCATGACTGAATAAATATTCTAATCTATATTGATTCTGGCAAATTCTGCAGTAATTGTAAAAGTCTCAGACAATGCCCTAGACCGCTAGATGGCACAAAAATAAATAAATTGCGCTATTGTCACGAAATCTTTTTTTATTACATTACCAACAAGTTTTTTATGCTTACATTATCATGTGTATAGGTTCTGAAATAATTTACGTGATTCTAAGTCAGCAAATAAGCGTTTTAACTTTGTTCTTTCTATAAATGAGTCTACTAATGCCATCTATTCTTTTTTGGATATTACTAAAGATATTTTCTTCGTATCGGTACCCCAATTTGGTACACACCTTAAGCTTGGATGATAATACCATTCAAAATCAATAAAACAATGAGACTGTACTAGTCAAAATCTTTTTTATGCTGGTTGTACCTATAGCCATATATAACATATTTCCTTTGCGGTATGTATATGCTACACGCAAGAAGACAATAGCTGTACAAGTGTACAACCCTGATTTAGGTCATCTTAACGTCTCAGAGATCGCTATTAGTTAGTACTTAGAAACACGTCATTAACAGGCATATTGTACAGCTTGCAAATTAATTCCTTTGATCATTTACTGAACTCGTATTTACATAATATACCGATATCCTAATATTGATTAACACTTAATCTCTTAGATATGCATAAATCAGAAGAATAAAGGCTGGTATATGAAAGAATCACAATCTTAATGAAAAATACTGGCACACTAAAATGGGTCCCAGTACTTACCTAAAGTAACCACGTAATACCTACGAAGAATTTAAAACGAAGAAGAACTAAAAAAGAAATAATAAACATATTTACACTAAGTGTGAATCGAACTCAGGCCATATACGTAGCAGTCGACCACACTATCTACCATCACGTTACAACCATTAAAATGAAATAATAATATTATATCATCAATACTTTGCAACGGCTCTACTCGAAGTAACAATAGTTTTGAATAATACAATGCAGCTAAATTTGGTATTGTTTTAATATACCTTCGAATACCAGAAAATCTAACTTGGTTCATTCGGTTTTTTTTTTTTTTTTTTAATGTGTCTAGCTTGCAATCAGCTCGGGTTATTCGATAACCATCAATAACGGGTTTTAGCGATGAAAATAATACCTACAATTCTAAACAAGGTTTCAATTTTTAACACAGTGAACGTGAATACCCATTAAGTAATAACTGACGGCACTATACCAGTTCCGAAAGGAGGCGCGGGAGCGGGGATTCGATCCCGAGCCCGAGGACATTCGGGCCGAGAAATCCCGGCTCCACCAGGTCATGGTGGCCGAGTGGGAGCGACGACTTGGGCAACCACGCGCAGGGCACGCCGTCATTGCGGCGGTAAGGCCCATCATGGGGGAGTGGCTAGAGAGGCCACACGGGAGCCTCTCGTACCGTCAGACGCAGATGATAACCGGGCACGGTTACTTCGGGCGGTATCTGCATCTGATGGGTATTGAGCCAACGCCCGAGTGCCATCACTGCGACGCGAGCGTGGACTCGGGGCTGCACACGCTCACCGAGTGTCCGGCGTTCGAGACGCCGAGGCGGGAGCTTGTGCAGGCCCTGGGGGTGAGAGTGCTCACGCTCTCCACCCTGCTCGCGGCGATGGTCCGCTGCGCGGATGCGTGGGCGGCCAGCGCCTCTTTCTGCGAGCAGGTCATGCTCGCGAAGGAGACAGCAGAGCGGGCGCGGCGCGGTGAGCGGGAAAGACTCGCTGACATCGCTGCTCGCGCCCGAAGGCGGCTCGGGCGTCGGAGGGCGCTTACAGACCTCCGCCCCCCATGAGCGCGGGCCTGAGGGTGACGGGTGGAGCCACCCGTCACCCTAGCAGAAGCAGGCCACGGCGGCGGCGCGCATCGTAGGACGATGCGCGCCTCCCCACACCGGGGTTGAGTCGGGGACGGCGTGGTCCCCACCTCCCGAGGAGGGCCAGACCGAAAGGGATGGCCCTGGGTCAGCCGGGGTGCGAGGGATATGTCGCAAGACAACCTCACCTCCGGCCTAGCACCACGACCCACAGACGGCGTGCGGTTTAGTCGGTTCGAGTCCGACATAACCCACCCCTCCGGCTCCGGAGGGGCGGGTATCCGTGGGGATTTCCCGCACGTTAAAAAAAAAAAAAAAAAAAAAAGTAATAACTGAAAACCTTTTAGTAAAACGTAAACCCAGTTTATTTTGACACGAATTTCACCGATGAAAGTAATGCGGACAGAACTACAAAGAGGTTTTGACGTTTTTATTAGTGAGTGTGAAATCCTATTGCGTCATACGTGAAAACCCATTGGTAAAACACAAACCCAATTGATTTTAATCTCGTGACGGTTCCCATCGTCGGTGAGCTCTAAATCGTTTAATGCGTTTCACCTCGGGAACCCCTTACTACAGTTTTTTATTTCTCAAGACCAATAAGATACCCTTCCACATGGTGACTTGTTATATTTTTTGTTCCCATGAAAACTTCTTAAACTTCGCTAACACCCAAATCTTATATCGAAATACATACTCAGGCATATAAACTAACGAAAGGAGTAGACAGAGGTGTATTAACACCCACATTTCGATTAAAATGATTTTTCAGTCCCTCGTAATATGGGGCGAGCCTATTGCCGCCATGCGGGCACTTAGTCCTATGCTGTATTTTGACTGTCGGATGGACAATAGCCCTGTCCCTTAGTGGCTTTCTACGACACCCCCAGGAAGAGTTAGGGTGACCTTATAATACTATCCTCATTAATACGTTCTGTATATCACCGCGTGAGCACTAGAACACAGCTGTCTGTTTTAAACTGTAAGCACACAAAATGATATGGACAATAGGTAGACATACCGGTTGCCTACATAACCAGATGAAGATAGAAAATACCAATACAAGCGTTCAAAAATAGGAAATTAAGTACACGCCGTACGCAACACAGACGGATATTGAAGACGCTCGCTCTGAACGTTCTCTAATATACGATCTTCATTCTTACAGCAGCATGTTACTTACTCGCATATTAACGTAACCCGAGTTCTAGAATGTCCAAACGATTGAGAAAATTTCCTAACGGGAAGTTTTTATGTTTTCTTTTTGTTGGAAAATGCGCACTGGATGATCAAATAAAAGGTATAGCGATTGAGGTGCCTCGCCAACTGTATGTTGCGTTTTCAATATTCGAATATAAAGAAAGAAAGAAAGGCATACCTCAAGGAATCATTTAGATCCTATATGACTAAAAAAATAAGACACAAGTCTGCGCTTATGATCGTATGTAAATCAGTCCGATTTCTGGGTCCGATAGGGCAATACCAATACTCGATTTTGTTGTAATTTGCTAGCCCTTATTAGGATACCTACTATTAGATATCTATGTATACTTATGAACCATCTCTGCCTTTATTGAGGTATGATACAGTCGCTATTAGAAAAATAATAATCTTAATATGAGTACATTTCTAAACGTTTATCTCGTTGATTTTGCAACTGATGTGACATATTTATGTATGTACCTATATGATAATCGTGTCTTATCATTATCATTGTTAAAACAACATACCAAATATACAGGGTGACTTCAAATGCATGAATGTAATTGCTTCAAATAGTGATTAACAAGTGATATGGAAGCAATATTTTCAGATTAGCATTATCTAGATATATGTTTTTATTAGTATTGTAGTTATAAAAACAGTAGTTTCAACCATAATACCGTGACTTAGGAGCAATTAATCCCTTCCTTAATATTTTTACACCACGGATTATACTCCTTAACTAAAACACATTCTGTTCCCAACGTAAGACTAAACAACTGCAAGGCTTCGCCTCTTATTTTCTTTTCTGCGTCAGAAAATTTTGGTATTCTTTATGAAAGACTATTAACAACATATTTCCTTGTATTCTATTTGAGCGAACACCTGTTATGGCTTAGCGAATTGCGTGATTTGAGTGATTTTAAAATCACCTGTAAAATATATTCTATAGTCAATTAGAATAGGTTTCTATGGTAATCTATAGAAGTCGTTAATAGTTTTAGCGACTTCTATTACACAATTCTAGTTGACCGAGCGAGCGAAACGAACGAAAGTCTCTATTTTGACTTGCTTGGCCGACTTTGCTTTCTTTGCGGATCATCTATGTCGGTTTGTCAGTCCCGGTGTAAAGGGCGCATTTCTTAACCGATTTTCAACAAACTTGGCACACATGTTCTTTAATTTAAAACTAAATTTTTGTCGAGGACTTTTTTGATATTAAGGAGAATGGGGGGATAAGAGGGAAAGTTTTGTGGCGGCCTGCTCGACCGCCAACAGCTTAAATCGGTCCGGGCCACGGAAAATAGTTAATATTTCTGTCAAATCCAAAATTGTGAAATTATAATATTATCATGGTTTTGGTTTAATTAATGTTGTTTGCAATTACGTAAATATATTTTTTTCCCTTAACTTGGAGTTATGGTAGAAGTATGAAACACGCAAACATAGTTTGCTGTCGTGTTATTTATAAACTGTTCTAATGTCTGTTTGATTTTTGGTTGCAACATTAACGACGTGATTCTACACAGATTGCTATGAATAAAAATCATACCTTGTAAAAATGAACTTCATTACAAAAGGAACAGGTAAGAAAAAAGGGGGTAGTTTTCTGTAGTGTGTTTCGTTAAAAACGGATCTTCAATTTTTTTGGTGAAACTAATTTCATTTAGGGTACCAGAAAAATATGGCAATAAGTGCTCGCGAGGTCTACTATTATCTCAGAACTACTATCCCTAGCGTTACAATGTCGGGGGGATCTTGGATCGTTCCGATGACGGAATGCTTTACCAGTGGGACCAACAACATGGCAACGCTTGAATCAAAATATTACTTTTGAAAATAATATTGGCAAGCGGAATTACTAATATTCCTTCTAACCTCTCAAACTAAGCTAATTGCTTGTAGTAGCAGTGGGTTCACGTCGGTAGTGTAATGGCCATGATTCGAACCCGGGACCTGCCGATTGTAACGCAGTCGGCGTTACGATCGGAAGTTACCTTAACCACTAAACTACTGACGCTTCGACTAGGTATATCAATGCTGATGGGCTAACCAACACAATTTATTTTAAACTATAAAAAAAACTAAATTGAAATCGCTTCATCCATTTAGGAGCTATGATGCCACAGACAGACAGACACGTCAAACTTATAAAACACCTCTTTTTGCGTCGGGGGTTCAAAATGCACTGTAGAAATAACACACTTGAAACCAGCGGACCTAAAAAGACAGAATCAGATGGCAGAGTTACAATCATTCCTAGACTCAGAACTCAGTGTTAATATTCTCGGTCAAGTGCTGAAACTACACAAAAGTCCCCAAACTATTTATAGAAAAACTTCTCCAAATTATATTGCAAAGTCGTCACGAGTCCGACACATCCATAAATGGAAACTTAACAATAGACGGGGGTTTGTTTGAGCAAAATCGATTTGCTATCGCATGGTTAATCGAAAATATTCCTTTTCTATATTACTTTAGGACTCATTATAAATTCAGCTGGCGTTACAGGAGGATACAATCGCTGATCAATATTTTGATAGGCTGTACATTAAATTTTAATGCGTATTTTTAATACCGGATACATCACTGCGAAAGAAGGAAAACACGAAATAAAAACATGTACAAACCCGTCTGGCCGGCGCAGATAGGGTTACCAGATGGAAAAATCAAAAGTCCGGAGTAAAAGCCTGAGTTCCATTAAAAAAGCCTGAGCCCTTTATTACAGGTTCTGAAATTGAGCGGAAAAAAAGCTACTTCTTTTTCAAAGTTCGTCAGTCAGTCGTGTTTACCGATTATCATTTTCGTCAAATACTGTTGGCGCGCTGCACGTCGTATAATTACCATCCTAGATCACGATATAGCTGTACATTCACAGATATTTAAAAAAAAAAAATCCGAATATAAAAGAGGGGAGAGAACGTATCGAAGTCTTCTGTTCAATTTGTAACAACAAAAAAATTAAAGATATTTTTAAAATGTACCTATAAGTTGTATTATTCTAAAAAATCCTGAGATTTCATGAGATTTGCAAAATCCGGCCGCAATCCTGAGACGAGTCCAAAAATCCCGAGATCTCAGGACAAATCCGGAGATCTGGTAACCCTAGGCGCAGAAACATTATGTCAAAGCCTCCTAGCATTGGGAGAGGCCTATTTCCAGCAGTGGACGGCGACAGGCTAATTAACTGACCTAATTTTCTGTTTTTCCACTCTGCCCCTCTAGACAAGTGGCAATTGGGTATTTGACTGACTAGTCAAATTAGTTACTTTTTACTAAACGTCAAAACGGTAAGTTATAAAGAAAATTGTATGAAAAATTTATTTGTGACGTCATAATATTTAATAGTCAAATCATTTACTATTACAGGTTGGGTGGATGATTAAAAATAAATAAAATTCTTAATTTAAAAAGTTCAGTTAAATAATTTTATTTAAAAACAAGCAAATACCTAATTCACTAACCGCCATTTGATGGAATAGAATGACGAATGTATCGGATTTGACGTTTTTGACATGCGTTAACGACTTTCATATACGTCAAATCCCATATATTCGTCATTCTATTCCACCAAACGCCAGCTAGCGAATTGCCTAGAGGGGCTGACCAGTTAAGCTGAACAACTAGTTGTTCCGATCGGAACTCATTGCGTGGTTTTTATCTATCTAATCCACTACTCAAGTAAGCTAATAAGTATTATTTAAAATTGCTAACGGTACAACTACGACACAACACAATAATATTATTTTATTCAGTGCCGTTGATGGCACCAAAAGTACTATTAAGTGATAATGACAATTTTTAAAGGTATTTTCTAACAAATGAATGCAGACAGTACCCGTTTACATCAACAAAACAAATTAAAGTCGCCAAAACAAAAGACATCGTCAGTGCTAGTACTTAATTAATATGTATAAGGTGTACCGGCAAATTACAAAATAAAAATTTGTTAAGTGAAATACCGAGGCAATTGGACTAAACAATCTTGATACTTTTAAATTTTATACATACATAGGAGTAGATATGCTTAGGTGTTATTTAGGAATGGTGAATACGTTTTTATTCTTGAAAAATGACTACCTTATAATAATATAATGAACTGCTAAACTGAAATATTCTCACCACAAACAGTTTTAAAGATATTTGATTTCCAAAATTCAAATTCTTGAGACACCTGAAAACGTTTCATAGGTACAGAGCCATTATAATCATTGTTATTTCTATAATCATCACTACAACTGCTAGCAAAATGCGTTAGCATCCCTAAATTAAGCAGTCACGTCACGACGACGTGCAAAAGAATTCACATTTATCTCGGTCTACGTTACGTTTACAAGCGTCTAGTATAAATAAGTTCATAATAAAAAAATGTAATATGAAATTAATTAAGTTGGTAATTTACAAAGTTATAATTATAACATAATTTAATTGTGTGTCATAATAACAAAAATAATAGATATTATATTTCGTCATCACAAAGAAGCTATAATATAAGTGGCAAAGAATAAAGATCTATGTAAAAGTATTCAAATCGTACAACTCAATTAAACGAATTACAACATTCGTCAAATCGATTATATGAATGTCCAAGTCATTAGATTAATGTAAATTTTGGCAATTTTATACGGCCGTATGTCTCTGTCAATCTTGTGCGCATGTATGTGTAATGTCTCTTAAAATGTAGTAGTTTCATCTCTGAGTTACCGTTCGAATTTGACATGATGACATTAACATTGCCATATAAAAATCATAATTCTTTTTTTAAAACCGTGCCAAGAGATTCTAGTAGACGTTTCGCCACTTGAATAGTGGCGAAGAGTAAAAATGTTTAAAATGAAGGCAATATACTATAGGGACTCCTAGCCACTGCAAGTTATTTTTGAACTTATTGACGTTTCCAAATTGGGCTGTTTTCTAGATATTTATTTTACCTACTATGTTAATAACAAATTGAAGTAAGTCTGAAAAAATTTCGAAAAGCCGAAAATAGTATGTTACACGGGCCGTGGTGGAGGAAACACCTCGTATCTGAAATTCAGACTACTCTCACTAGGGTATCTAATTGGGGTAGACTAAATTGGGGTAAACTTAATCCAATTCTCTAAGACACAAGTATCTACATTCACCGCCAAAAAAACGTAAAAATTCCAGAACACACCACTCACAATCACCTCAAGTAATCGACATCTCCAGCGATGCCTAGTACCGCAATTACTTAAAAGACAAAGTCAAGCTGGCATCAAAAAACCAGATGTGTATAAGTTCAGAGGAATATGCACATAGATAACCATAGTTTTTGCGTCAGAAATAAAATTAGTTGATCCCATTGTTTCCTGACCAACCAACCAAATAGGTGAGCCATTAGGAAATTCTATAGTTGGTCAGTTTTTAGTTGATCAGTTTAGTTAGTCAGAGTGAAATAAGGGCTATTATTTTAGTTAACTTCTTATAACTAGACTTCAAGACAAATTTCTTTATTCGACTAAGAAAGGAGGGTTATGATTTTTCATAAAGAATAACTAGTCGTCCGTCTGTGCTACTACGTCGTCTATCTACGTCGTTTAACCAATATCACTCAAGCCACGGTAGCCTATTTTCCATTGGATAGATAATAACGTTATGAAGTTTATGAACTAACTTCCTAAGGCACAATAGTAGAATAAAGAAACGACAAGTGAAGTTGAAATTCGAGAGACAAATTCAGTGAAAGCACCATCTAGCTTATAACGTTATGAAACTGTTTGACTCTCGTCATCGATAGATGGCACTTAGCGATTTAAATTCAAGCTATCGTTAGTCGCACAACATTGTTACTTAAACCAAGAAATGCCGATGTAACGCTAACATACATACATATACTCATATTTTTGTATTGTTCCACGAAAAATCGTTGGAACAAAATGAAACTGAATAGGTGAATGATGTCCTCGGGAGATAAGCTTATGTATTATGTACCGTTTCGCATAAGATTATAAATTACAAAATAGCTGATACCCGTGTAGATGCCAGTGATTGCGTCAAAACGTCCGGTTCTACTTGCCCAATTCGTCTCAAATTTACGAAAGATTTTTAGTCTGACCAATACTTTTCTAAGGCTCTTCCAGTGCCCATGTTTTTCGCCAGTAAAACATGGAAATTTCTGCATCTCTATAGATTTTCACAACATTTTTCATAATGTTTGGCACTTTAGATAAGGAACATTTTCTCTAAGGTGCCAAACATTTAACAACAAACACCTGTGTTTTGTTGTAGTAGTGAAAATGCTAATAAACAAACGACAAGAATAAAAAAAAAACATTAAATTAATTGCTCAATCAACATAAAACCAAGTACCTAAAAAACTTCAGTAGATAGTCCGATGGTAAATATTAATCTAATTTGTATGTAGTTGCTTCTAAAACCCAATAAATGCGTTGTTTTTGGGTACATACGACCAAATATTACCTTTTAAATTAAAATTTTGGGACCACAATAAAGAGGGAATGATTACCTGAAACTATGATTTAATAGCTTTTGCCCGCAGTTTCACCGCGTGGATGTTGGTTATCGCTATAATATAGGTTATCGTTATAAATTCTAGCCTGTGTTATTCTGATGTATAAGCTATTTTATTGTAAAGTGTTTTTTTATACAACTGAGGTGGCAGACTATCACACGGCCCACCCAATGGAAATTGTTTACCGTGGCCTATGGACGTGTACAACACCAGGGAAGTCACACTCGTGCTGCCTCTAAACACAGAGTGTTCTGTGCCGTCAGTGTAGAAGACAAAGCGGGAAGAGCCTTCGGTCTTTCCATTAACAGCACAAGAACTCTCCAGTAAGCTCAGGCTACCCTACTCACCACCGGGAACACAACACGAGGTTATTATGGCCGCGGTATTCTGTAGGGCGGAGGTACTTCGCTAGTCGGACTGCTCATTTGGACGGAAATACCATCATGTCCTACCTCCTTAGTAATGTTTCATTAAAATCTGTTCAGTAGTTTTTCGTGAAAGAGTAACAAACCATCCATTCTTACATACTTTCGAGTTTATAATAGTATTTTGATTGTTTAGATAGGTACTCATTCCAAAAATATTAAATTTTAATATCACAGCCAATTGAATTATTTAATTGGTTAACTTGGGCTTAACGATCTAACTGTTAGGACATAAAGATTCCAATTAGTCTGTCTGTTTGAAAAATTTAACCATATCTCTCTCGTCCAATGCCTTCTATGTACCTATACGATTAAATAAGCTGTTTATAAGAAAAATGTCCCATTTGCTCGGTGGGGCTCGGGAATAAGGAAGTGTTACGTACTGGACCCAGGAATTTTTGAAGTGAAAACTTCTTTAGCGGCGTTGGATAGGTAAAAATTGTTAAACTTGCGTCAGGATCGTTTGACCTTTGAACCGTAACCGACGACTGATGTCATACAACATTAGAAGAGAAAGAATGTCTATTTTGAAAGATACGATAAATAGTATCGTGGCTTATCGTTTAGCAGTTCGACTGTAAGGCCTTATGGTTTCAGATATTACCGGGTTCAAACCTGGGCTTCTGGCACTTTTTGTGATTATTATTCTTTTTGTAATTTATTACTTTTTGTGATTATTTTTTCTTTTTGTAATTTATTACTTTTTGTGATTATTTTTTCTTTTTGTAATTTATTAGATACTTTTTGCGATTATTTTTTCTTTTAGTAATTTATTACTTTTTGTGATTGATTATTTTTTCTTTTTGTTATTTATTAATTTCTTCTGACAGCAAATTAGTGATAGGTTCTATGATTGGCGCAATATTATAGGAATGGTATGGAATGGTATGGTATGGTATGGTATGGTATGGTATGGTATGGTATGGTATGGTATGGTATGGTATGGTATGGTATGGTATGGTATGGTATGGTATGGTATGGTATGGTATAGTATGTTCTTTTTATCTTTTTCTATGTATATAACGAAGAAAGAAAGAAAGAAAAAGTTTTCACTTCTGCCGGCACTCCCAGAGTGCAACCCGTCTTTTTTTACATACACCATGTAAGTCATATGAAACAGAAAAGAACATAGGGAACCATTCTTTGAAAAGGCTGTTGCTTCCAACTAGATAATCTGAATTTATTGGAAAACTCTTCAGTAGCGTGAGTGAAACTATGAGTTAAGTTATTTATCATTTATTCAACGGTTGTAAAAGAAAGTTATGATAAACAGTAGATAACAACTTACTATAAAATAAACTAAGCCATACCTACTATTCTAACTATAAATAAAACATAATTACTTCGGTATGAACTAACTACTCTTTTGTTCCAATTGTTAGAGTTGTTATAATAACAATATTTCATCATTCATGTCATTATCCAATTTTCGATATAGCAATTATGGTATATTTATATCGAGGAAATAGCAAATCCAAATTTACCAAGGTCGTTATTTAATGTAACAACATTTACTATCAAATCATTAAATTATTCGTTTTTACTTCTTCCTTAGAATCATACTATTATTATCCAGCTCATGATAAAAAACAACACGGTACGTAACGCTGCCGTTTGACCTCCCAAACCCGAAGCCTATGTCCTTATTTTGCATGTGAGGTATACTTAGCCCCAATCCTCTTGATGGGGCCCCATTCACGCATGGCATTTGTTTTACTAATAATAAAAGAATAAAAACTATTGAAATACAACCGTTCATCAAACCTGTATCAAATTTAGTAGATAATTCAAATTTTACCCCGTTCCTGTCGACTGATTGATCTTATATTTTTTACTTACTTTTAGTTAGGATAACAATACAATTTCAATAAATAACCCGTATATCTTAAAAAAATACTTCTTTAGTATAACTTGTTTTAAAAAAAAATGTTTGATGTTAAACAGGTAGATGCGATTATATTGAAAGCGGTCTTATCTCTTATCAGTGTTATCGATATCATTATTACCAATACATTATGATAATACATTTTACTGCTTTAATCTATATCCCAATATGATTTTCAATGATAGGTAATTTAAATATTTAGTCTATTTTAATTTACAACCAAGATAAGGTACGTATCGTGCTACTGTTGATATAGTCATATATGTAGTGCCTTGGGGTAAGTTTGAAAGTGGGGTAAGAATGAAAAGACGACGCTTAGCCGTAAATCTTAATGCTGACATAAAAGCGGGTGATGACGTGTGAATTATACTTTTCAGACTTCGGAAATTATTTCAAGGTGCAATGGAGAGTACCAACATAATAATATGAATAGCCACTTTTGCCCCTCACTCTTCCGACAGGAAAAATTCTGGCAACCTAATTTACCCACAAAAACTTTATTATCGCCAAGGGTTGTGTAATTCAGATAGCAATCACTTCTCGTAAAATGTCGAAATAAGACTAAGAGCCGACCCCAAATTATTTGGGAAATAACTATAAATATCGAATCAGCACATTTGAAATGAAAATAATGAAAATGCTGCCAGAGACCTATCACGTGTTTTATAAAACAAATAGACAGAAATTAATATTGTATTATTGGGAGATAATCAATCATTATTACACGATAATTAATCGAGTGCAGGTGTATAACGATGTCTGCGGTGCTACGGCGACATTTTCAATTAAAATATTTTTAATGCAAACGAACTCTGTATACGCCGCTGACACTTCATTTAATGATTCATTTCGTTTGCGTACTTTTATATAAATATAAATAAATATTCCACAACATTTCACACAACGCTATCTAGACCCATGGTAAGCATAGCTTAACTAGCTTGTGTTATGGAATCTAGAATGCGGATAAACATACTTAGATACGTTCTTTTTTTTTGTAAATACATACATATTATACATAGAAACACCCAGACCAATGCAAATATACATATTCATGCATACAAATATTTGCACTGAGCGGGAATCGAACCCGCGCCTCCTGCCTAGCTGCCGCGTTCACTACCGCCACACCACAGATGCTGTCAAATCTAAAGTTAAAACCTAATTAGTCTTAATCTCAACCCAAAGTTCATAAACTAAGATCATAATCAAATTTTAGTGCCACTAATTTCATTGCTAATAGAATCGTATGACGCAAAACTGCAGACCGTAAACTGTATGCCAGGAATAGACGAGCGATGTTCATTAAACCATGACAATAGATGTAATT
This sequence comes from Eilema caniola, assembly GCA_949126895.1. Taxonomy (NCBI): domain Eukaryota; kingdom Metazoa; phylum Arthropoda; class Insecta; order Lepidoptera; family Erebidae; genus Eilema; species Eilema caniola. The sequence goes on from OX421477.1 coordinate 17,778,872, forward strand.
ACGTCGACATGGACTACCTTTTAAGGTGCTTCCTCACCTATAGCAGATAGCACAGGCGAATCCTGTATAACGTTACAAACTGAACACTCGTCGCTAGGATATCGAGTATTTTAGTGCACAACCTGTAATGGTACAATCCGAGCATTACATCACTGAGAGAGTAGAACCGATTATATCACAGTGCATCAATCAATCAATCAAAAAGCCATTACACTAGTAAAACCTTTATTTCAAGTTTTTCTTTCTCTCGTGGTTATATCTCCTGCATATTTTTCCGCTAGTCGACTCTTACGGCACCCTTCAGGATGAGAGTACGTAATACACGTAATATTTTGATGCAATATATCAATGTTACATACCAGATAAGGCTCGCTTGGAACGCAGTATTTGAATAGTTACGTCCGGTCAATGCTCGCGGTGAAGGACCACCTTTATAAATCTTGCTACATACTCATTAAAAGCAGTAGTTCATCTGAGTTAAACCACAAATACAACTGAAACAATACTACAAGTTTGCGTTTTGCTATCATTGTTTTATGTGTTAGCTAATAGGGCACAATTTTACAGATAATCAGAGTAGCTCGAAAGTTTCAATATTTATTCAAATAATTATAAAATATTTCTAATTGCTTTGGTTAGGTAGCTGCAATATTTGATAAGGAGACGTTTCTAGGAATATGAGGGATAAGACTGAAATGGGTGTAGTCACAGAGAACTAAATTTTAAATGGAAACAATATCCACTGACAAAGCACAGTCCCATCGAAAGCGTATGTAACTGATATTAGCTACATTTGTGCATGCATTCGCGTAGGTATAAAAACAAAGAAGTTTCTTTTATTTTTTTGAAGTGTTTCGCAGTTCTTTCATCGATAGTGACAACACAACATAGCCTTTAACCAGTGGTGGACCAACATCCCGGGAATTTCTGTTTATTAGAAACTTCTCCTGACAGGAATAAACGCGGCAAAGAAATAACTAAGTAGCAAATCAGTCTAGCCGTTCAGGCGTGCTGCATGTAAATAGGATAGGGAAATAAGGACTCAGTTTTATTGTATAAATCCTTTTACATAAGCAATATCATCGACACAGGATACATTAATTATGAGTATATTGTTCAAATTCAAATTCAAAATTAAAGTTGAATCTAAAGTAGTAGTATGTTTCTAAGTAGTTTATAGGTTACAAACCTTGAAGTTTTATTTCGTCCGATACTTTGAAAGTCAATTAGTTTTTTACTGAATACAAAAGTTCCCCGAAACTCAGGTAGAGAGCATGACGGCATCCTTCACAATTAACTATGGGCTGGAATATCGATTATTCGGCAGTTCATTGAACGCGGATTCACGAAGTTTTTGTGGAATATGTTTGATGGCCTCGCGGTCTCGCCACCTCACATCGTTTCATAACGAAAGGTTATTTTTGTGAGCTTTTAGTCGCACAGCCACTGCACGTTTTTTTACATGTTAATGTTATTGACAGTTGAAACATAACGAAAACAGAAAAAGCTCTAATTTGAAAAATGAAAAGAGCTTTACGTGAGGCTTTTGTTATATTATTTACGCATTTCAAATCTCCATTCATTACGTATAGACAGAAAAATATCCCTCGGAAGGAGAAACACGTGAGTGACTGTATTTGTATACCCTACAAGTTACCTCATGTGATTATGATACTTTTTAATTATTTTTACACTAAACAAATATAGATTCGACCATATTTAGTCTTAAGAAAGCATTTCTTGTAAATTGTCGTCTCAAAAATACCTCAGTAAAGTTTGTTGCCCCCTTTCTTCTCAACTAGCCCCCAGGAACAGGTGGTAGATTATATAGTTTTAAGCAGATTCCACGTCAAAACGCTGTAATAGTATAACACAATTTTGAAAACAAACAATTTCAATTTGAAATTTGATTTAAACTGACGACAATAGCAGCAATGGTCAATGGTACTTGACGAGGAGAAAACTCAAGGGCATTAGAATCCATACTTCCATACTAATATTATAAATGTGAAAGTAACTCTGTCTGTCTGTCTGTATGTTACGCTTTCACGCTTTAACCACTGAATCGATTTTGATGAAATTTGGTATAGGGGTAGATTGGAGCTTGAGAAAGGACATAGGCTATATTTTGTCGCGATAACCGACATCCACACAGGCGGAGCCACGGGCAAAAGCTAGTATTATATAAATATTTAAAAAGCTGCTACTCACAATGAATGAACACAAATCGTAGGTGAGTCCTGTATGGCTGATGCCGTATTAAAAAATTCACCTGCTAAGCCTGTAGCCTGTAAGTTGGCATCTTCTAACAGGATGACGTCTAGACACACAAGGACGTCAAGTTCCTCCTTCGATCGAAAATGCACGCCACCGCCGCCGCTCGGGTCTCCGTGCTATTTTACCACAATATTAATATATAGGTAATACTAGCTATTTCCCGCAGCTCCACCCGCGTGGATGTCGGTTATCGCGACCTAACATAGCCTATGTCCTTTCTCAAGGTCTAATCTACACCTGTACCAAATTTCATCAAATCGGTTCAGTGGTTTAGTTGTGAAAGACGGACAAACAGACACACACATACACCTTCACATTCGGTCGGTAGGGGGCGACCTAGGCGAACGTTCTTTGATCAAATCGAAGACGTCTTGAGTAAAGGCCAGGCCAAAAGTACCCAGAACCGACGCGCTTGTATGAAAACGCTTATGAAAGTAGGAGAAGCGAAAAAGGTGTGTCAGGATCGTAGCAAGTAGAAAGAAGTGGTCTCTGCCTACCCCGATGGGAAAAAGGTGTGACCTTATGTATGTATGTATGGACATTATGTTCAGGAAGTCGAAATTCTCACGATATGGAAAAGCATCTGTATTATTATACAAATAGGTAGCTCAGCTAGCAAATGTACCAACCCAAACTATCTTAAGAAAATAAACTTCACCGGACGTACCTAAAATTTTTTTATTAAATTATAAAATTGAAATGCTTTTTCTGTAAGCAAATCTCTCCCAGGTATGTTAATAAACTTTTAAGAAAGCAAAGAATTTTATTGCAGATATGGCATCATAAATACCTTATACATTTTCCATACTCGAAACATATTGTAGATTTAAAAAGCATTCCACAAAACAACGGCGGGTGGCTTGGGATCAAAGTAACTCGGACGGAAATTGAATTTACGTTCCTTTATGCAAGTTTAATCGAATTTACTTATCAACACTCAGTACTCTATAATCTTTGATGAAAAAAGTATCAAGTTAATGGTCAAATAGGTACATAAAGAAAGATTGAAGGATACATTTCACAATAAGGTTATCCGACAAAAAACTAAAGTCAACGTCTACCGACATAGCTGGCTGAATAAGCAAGCTGAAGTGGTAGGAGGCTGGCCACATCTGTCGAAGGACCTAGAGAGGATACCGCAAGAACAAAAACGTAAGGCAGCGGATCAGAAGCAATGGCACACACAAAACGCATCTGATGAGGCCGTCAAGCTAAGTGCCACCATTGTTAACATGGTACGTGTATGTAACGGTGACCCTCTTTCCTTAGACTTTGCCTTCAGCCTACCATCAGGCGAGATGAAGACAAATTGATGTGTCCTATATAATGAAAAAAAAACACATTGAGACCTATATCAGTGGTCTACTATATGCTGATTAATTGACACAATGATTCAGTTTCTAAATGTTTTCATACTCATCAGTTGCATCGCAAATTCTTGCACTGTTTAATTTATTACATTTCTTTTTTATATTTTAAATATTTAGTTTTTATTGCAAGGACTTAATATGACGGAAACCAGATCGATGGTCTATCTCTAGAGTGATATGATATTCTACAGTTCCCGTAGTCTATACCACGTAAGATTCATTAGTTACTAGTGAGTAATTGTGATTGAATTGTCTTAAACTGTTAAGCCCTTCTAGACAAGTGGCAATTAGTTGGCCGGCATTTGGTAGAAATTACGAATGTATGGGATTTGACGTTCATGACACGCATTAACGACTGTCAAATATGTCAAATCCCCTACATTCGTCATTCTCTTCTACCAAACGCCGGCCAACGAATTGCCACTTGTCTAGAGGGGCTGATACCTTGAGTCATAATATATCTAATACTTCAAAATGAAATCTACCAATACTTTAACGGATTTCGATAAAACATTAATGCAAACTTTGAGCTTCGATAGTCGTCGGCTACAGAGACTGGATTGTCTTACTGCTATAGTTAATTACAGGAAACAGATCATTTCAGTCCTCATAGGCTACAGGATATTGCAAAATTGGCGCTGGTTACGCAGGCACTCCCAGCAACTGCAGTTTCTTTATTAATACTGTCACAAGTCCGGCTATAATGAACTAGGGGTCTGTATCTATATGTCGCCGCCAACTAGCTTAATCAGCCGTTCAATTAACTGCCTAGGCAGTTAATTGAACGGCGCCATTCAATTAATGGTGTTCAGCCATTTAAACGGCTAGGCAAATAACTTGGATCGATGACGTTTAACTACTTGCTTAGCCATTTAATTAAACAGTTAGAAAAATTACTTATTTCATACATGGTTATAAAAAAAATAACCACGAAGGCTTAATGTGGGAGCTACGCTTCGCTCCGCTCCCGCATTAGCCTTCTAGCCTAACCTAACCAAGTCGGATTGCGCAGCTATCAATAAACTTATATATCACTAATTTTCTATGATTACACCTCTGTCTATCCCCTCGGGGATTTACAGGTATAAGTATATTAATGTATGTGATTATGTAATTTTCTATCCTATTTCGAGATAGAGCCCCATGTTACGTTTGGCCTCAGCATTAGCCAGCCAGGTTATTAAATGATGTAGTTAACGAGATGGCTGAACATCATTCAGGCCGTTAATTGAATGGCGCCGTTTAGTTTACTGCCTAGGCAATTCATTGGACCGCTGACATATTTATTAAAATCAATGCCACTTTTCGTTGTGATTATATAACTCAAGAACGGGCTCACCTATAAAAACTAAACGTGTTTGTTTGGACTATTTAGTAGATGGTTAATGTGAAGTTTGCACTAAACCAGTCGAGCGGTTACATCCACGCAGTCGGAGCCGCGGGCAAAAGCTAGTCTATACATAAAATAGAACGCCTAAAATACTTCAGTAACGACATGCATTGGGAGACCTACCTATTATTGTAACATTAGTAACGATAAAAACACAGTGTTTGAATAGAGCAGCCCCTCTCTTTCCATCCACCACCACCCCCCCCCCCTCTTTCTGTGAGAAGTATAGAGAGAAGGCGACTATAGAATAGGCCGAATAGAGCTGCCCCTCTAGACAAGTGGCAATTCGTTGGCCGTCGTTTGATGGAATAGACTGACGAATGTATTGAATTTGACACATTTGACACGCGTTAACGACTGTCATAAACGTCAAATCCCATCATTCGTCGTTTTATTCCATCAAATCCGGCTAACGAATTGCCACTTGTCTAGAGGGGCTGTTCTCCATTCGTTAGTAAGCATACAGCCCATGACTGAGTGCTCGCTTAGCGGCAATAGGCTCGCCCCCTATTACGTTGGACCGAAAATCGTAGTCCTCCCCTTCGGAGATTTATATGCATGAGTATATGAATATATTTATCGATATGTCGCAGCCAACTACCTTAATCAGCGGTTCAATTAACTGCCTAGGCTGTTTAATAAACGGCGCCGTTCAATTTGCGGCCTGAATGGTGTTCAGCCATTTGATTAAACGGCTGGGCAAATAGCTTGGATTAATGACGTTTAATTACTTGCCTAGCTTTTTAATCAAACAGCTGGCAAAATGATTTATTTCTGTTATTTCTGCATGGTTATATTAAAAAATACCCTCTGCTACGCTTCACTCCCGCATTAGACCTTCTAACCTAACCTATCCAAATCGGATTGCGTAATATTCTCAATAAACCTATCACTAATTTTCTGTGAAAACACCTCTACCCCCTCGGGGATTTACAAGTGTAAATATATGTATGTATGTCTGTAATTTTCTGTCTTATTTCGGGGTGGTGCCCCCATCTTACGAATGGCCTAAGCATTAGCCAGCCAGGTTATTAAATGTTGTAATAAACGTTACGGCTGAATATCATTCACAACGTTCGTTGAATGGCGCCATTAACAGCCTAGGCAGTTAATTGAATGGCTGATTAAGCTAGTTGGCGGCGACATATATATAAAACACTAAAAGCACAAAAAGCGGAAATATCTACATATTAGTTTCTGGTCTGCACATTTTGGGGCGAGCTACCATTAGATAATTTTTGATAACTAGATAAATTTCCTTTCAGCTTATTAAACGAACCTTAAGTCACTAACTATATACAGTATAGTTACTGCAATATGCCTTCAGCTCGCCTGATGATAGACCAAAGATAAAGTCCGAGGAATATATCATATATCACCGTTAAACATAACCAATCATATATACTTTATCCAAGTATTTTAAAATTGGAACTAGTTACAAAACGTACTCATTAAATGATATAAATTCATGTTCTACATATTCTGCATTATTTACTAGGTACATTCAATATGTAGGATCACATTTTGACCAAAATAAACTATAGAAATATTTGCGCATCATTTCAACAACAATAATTAATTTTCCAGCTGAATGTTTTAATTAGCGACCGAGAATTTTATTTATTCCGGAAATGATGCTGCTGCCTGTTTACATATACGCATATCCATATGTATCTATTGATTTTTCGCTGAAAACAGGCCACTCGTCGGTTGCAGTTATTGGATGAAAATGGAAAGAAAGTTTTGACGCAGCGGAATTAGTCGATAAATCAGTTTATAATTAAAGCGTACCAAATTTTAGTCGAAATTCAACATGTTATTGAATGACTATCATAAAAACTACAAGCAATGGTATGTACTTACATGGAAGTTACAATTGCCTCATCATAATCATCCGCCTATCCTCCAAACCTGTCTACAACGATAGAGCCGTACCTAGAGATGGTAGAGAGCTAAGCTTTTCCAAGCACGAATTGATGATCCCGTGACCGGAAAAGTACTATACCTTATCATTTAAGTATTATTTTTGATATATACCTATGTAATGCGTTCTTAAATACCTATCGTAATAAACACAGAGAATATGAAGTAAAACCTGCGCAGAGAACATAATTAATATCTGTCATTTGAAACGATTGAGAGCCACTGGAAATCGCATTCAGGTGGTTCGCATCGCCACGTAATAAGAATAGTGATACCCTATTCAAAATTGTAAAATTTGTGTTTAATTTTAGTACTGAATAAACATTTTTAATTATATTCAATTCAGGTACAACTTAACGGTCTCTTAAGTCTAATTACTATCTCTTAGGTCTCTCTGATTTTTTTTCTTCTGCTCTACTCTCGAATTTTGTTTCCCAATGTGTTGCTACCTGAATTACGCTCTAAGTAGAAGGCGCTCATAAGGTACAGATACAAAAGTTAGGGTAAGAATAGGCAGTTAAAATGTACTGAAGAATATGTTTGCCTCTTGAACTTGGCTGACCTATATCTCAGCATATATAGCAGAAGAGGTAGGGTACCGAAGTTCTGGCTCCGAGGTGAAAGCCTCGCATTCAATCGAGATCATCACCAAGTTTAGTCTTAGTGATGCATATAGAATAAGTTTTAATTACTTAGCTGTTCTTATATACGCTAAATACATTGTCTGCGTGTAAATGATTTGAAATGGTTCATTGCTTTTATAAATATATGTATTTTACACTTCAGACTTCTATGCTCTTGTAAATTATGTAAATAACATGTTAAAAGTAAAATTTATTACGACACGGTAGCGTATAATTTGTACAGATACACTAACTAACCTTGTACATTCATGATACACGCATAGTCGTCTTTATAGAACATCAATAACAGAAGACAAAAACAGGTTATGAAAAAAATTACAGGAGACAACAATGTATTTATCGATTGCACCATGTATATAACCGTTTGTAAATGTATATTAACATGTAACTAATAGTTAGACCTGCGTTTTTTACGTGCGGGAAATCGGAGCCGGAGAGGGAGGTTATGTCGGACTGGAACCGACTAAACCGCACGCCGTCTGTGGGTCGTTGTGCTAGGCCGAAGGTGAGGTTATCATGCGGCATATCCCTCGCACCCTGGCTGACCCAGGGCCGCCGTGGCCTGCTTCTACTAGGGTGACGGGCGGCTCCACCCGTCACCGCCGCGCCCGTCTGCTGGCCGCCCACGCATCCGCGCAGCGGACCATCGCCGCAACTACTTCTAAGGCGGGCCCTGGCAACTTGCTAATTGACGGATGAGCCTCTGAATTCATAGAAATACGTATTCATTGATTGATTGATTGATTGATTGATTGATTGATTAAGTATTCGTCAACAATGTGCAAGTTTGAATTTATTACCGTTCAGTGACATGATGTATTTTTCATCCTAGTTCATTACAAATTATACAGCTTCATGTTAACTTGTCAGTTTATGTCACGTTTCACTACACACATTTCCACAATGCCCAATAAATATTCACTGAAGTATTTCTAGCTTGGTCGTCTTTAATATTTTTGAAATAGTGCAAAGAAGTACAATTTGTTTAATTAATTAACAACTTCACCTCATTAAACATCAAAAAACTGCACGTTTGTTAGCAAGAATTTAATGACGTCATTAAATTTTCAAATTTATGATTTTTATTTTTATTGTAAGTGAATATACCTAATTAGTTTTTGACTTTCATTCATGAACCGGAACAATTTGTTTTCTGCAGTTCTACTTGTCCTATTAATTAACCAAAAGCCTTGCTCCTTCTTAAATTTACCTAATAGAGAAATAGACAGGAAATCTAACAAAGTACTCACTAACATAGGGAATCAATATCACGTCAATAGTTAAACTATTTATACTTTTATCATATTTGGGGGCCAAACTCGCAGGCCCAAATACACCTCTTGCTAGTTAGTGCACCAGCACCTATTAAACAACGAACGAGGCTTCGGTGCAAAATCAGTCAAAGAATTTAATTCAATCTAGGATAACATGGTTGTTTCTTATTGACGTCAATAATAAATCTTATATCTTTAAACGAGAAATTCTTGTATACATATTTTATTTTAAAAAAAATAAAAAAAATACTCGTCCTGACATCTATTGGCGATGTGAGCAACTAACTGCTTTAACGACACAACAACACTAAAACTTGCAGCAGATGGCGTCGTTCGACTTCTACTTAACCTAAGTTTACCCACCGCATCCAAGGCGCTCGCTGGTGTAGTAGCCAGAGCTCACTGGAGAGTTTTTGTGCTGTCGGTGGGAAGATCTAAGGCTTATCCTGCTTTATCTTCTTCACTGAAGGCACAGAAACACTCTGTTCTAACAGGGTCGGCAACGCGAGTGGTGGTGGTATTGCACACGTCCATAGGCCACGGTAAACACTTTCCATCAGGTGGGCCGTGTGCTTGTCTGCCACCTAAGTGGTATATTTAAAAAAAAAGGTTAAGTAACTATCAATCTCGTATATGCCGAAATATCAATCAAAAACAATAAGAGCACAGGTTCCAAAATACAAACTTAGGACGCAACCTTGCAAACTTATAACGATGGCAATGATTCAATCTCAAACAACTATTTCTCTACTTTCCAGAACCTCCTTCTTGCATTCGTGTTGACTGCCGCAGTGCTCACCTCCGGCAGCGTGGTCAAACCACCAGGAGAGAACTTCGAACTCCTCATTCTCCACAACAATGATATGCACGCGAGGTTTGAGCAAACCTCCCAGCTCAGCGGGGCTTGCACCACGGCAGACAGAGAAGCTGGGAAGTGCTACGGTGGATTTCCAAGAGTTGCTCATGTGTAAGTTAATAGTTTGAATTATTTGGGGAGGAATTTTTCGATGCCTAAAGTTGCAGTCTCTCCCCCTCTTTTATGTTATTTTTGTATGTATTATATAGCATAATTTTTATTATTTAGTATTATTCTGTAATATAATTGTAAACTCTTAATTTACCTAAAATAAATGATTATTTACCCAAAAAATTCATTATCCAATAATATATTTTCGTAAGTCACCTTTGGTCATTAATTTGATATAGAAATGCTATGATACCTACGCAGTATTTTTATGTTCAACGATATTCTACACTATGCTATCTCGACCCAAAGTAGGCAGAGCCTAACTTATTTAGATATTTTTTTACATACATAGAGACACCTGACCAATGCAAACGTACTGACACGCATAAACACTAATCTACTCGTACACGCATAAAATATTTGCACTGAGCGGGCATCGAACCGGTAAACTCTGTCTTAGCAGTCAAACGCAGACGCTTTACCGCTACGCTACAGAGGTCGATGGATTCAGGTTTTTCAATTTCACATTACTACATACACATTACTACGTAATATTCAGGCACTTAGAACACCTATCTTCGCCTACTACTTATAAATCTTGCTATTATATTTTGGTATCAGTAGGTATAACATATGAACGAAGGTCTATTTGTTCCATAGAAATTCCAGAGATAGTCGTATGACGTTGACGTGAGAAGTATCAACAAAAGATGATTTACAGTGATTAACAATATAATGTTTACTTATTTTATAGGTATACCTAATACCTATATTTGTACAGTGAGTATTTAACAACATCGTTATCATAGAGTGTAAAATAATTATAGGAATGATAATATCTCTGTTACTTATTGTAAAACTTATTAACGCTGTTTTCCAAAGAACTTGGATAGAACAGTCCAGGGCCGTCTTAAGGCTATATAGCGCCAGGGTGCGAAGCTCAGACTGCGCCCCCTCCCCCCGGTCAACAAAAAAACGCAATAAATTTTTGATGTTTCATTTATTTTTCTCTAAGATCTGTAATCCATACTTTTAATATTATAAATGCGAAAGTAACTCTGTCTGTCTGTCTGTATGTTACGCTTTCACGCCTAAACCACTGAACCGATCTTGATGAAATTTGGTACAGAGGTGTATTAGAGCTCGAGAACGGACATAGGCTACCTTTTGTTGCGAGAAAGGGGTTTATGGGGGGGAAATAGGGGATGAAAGTTTGTCATTTTTGTAGATTTCCTAATGAAATTTGGTACAGAGGTGGATTAGAGCTTGGTAACGGACATAGGCTACCTTTCATAGCGAAAAGGGGGGTAGAAGAGGGGAGTAGGGCCATGAGATGAAAGTTAGTCATTTTTGAAGATATCCTGATGAAATTTAATACAGAGATAGATTAAAGCTTGGAAACGAACATAGGCTACCTTTAATCGCGAAAAAGGGGGTTTAAGGGGAGAGGGGGGATAGGGGATGAAAGTTTGTCAGTTTTGAAGATATCCTGATGAAATTTGGTAAAAGGATGAATTGGAGTTTGAGAACGGACATCAATCAATCAATTAGCCCACTGCAGTCCACTGCTGGACATAGGCCTCCTCCAATGTGCGCCATTTCGTACGATCCTCCGCCTTCCGCATCCAGTCCGTCCCAGCCACCTTTTTCAGGTCATCGGTCCATCTGGCTAGGGGGCGTCCTACCCTTCGTTTGCCTTCTCGCGGTCTCCACTCTAGGACTCGTCTGCTCCAACGGCCATCGGTCCTTCGACAGACGTGGCCAGCCCATTGCCACTTCAGCTTGCTTATTCTGCGAGCTATGTCGGTAACTTTGGTTCTTTGTCGGATGACCTCGTTTCGAATTCTATCCTTCAGAGAAACTCCAAGCATAGCTCGCTCCATAGCCCGCTGCGCGACTTTTAGTTTATGAACTAGCCCTACCGTTAGTGTCTACGTTTCGGCACCGTAAGTTATAACAGGTAGGACGCACTGGTCAAAGACCTTTGTTTTCAGGCATTGCGGTAGGGGGGAAGAGAAGACTCGACGTAGTTTGCGAAATGCTGCCCAGCCCAGCTGAATCCTTCTGGCTAGTTCTTTCTCGAAGTTGTTTTTACCGAGCTGGATAACCTGGCCCAGGTATACATATTTTTGGACAACTTCGAGCGTCGCCCCTTCGATGGCAATCGGTCTCGGTGCAACATGTTCGTTGAACATGATCTTGGTTTTATCCAAGTTTACACCGAGGCCGACGCGTCGAGAAGCTCTACCTAGGCTGTGCAGCATCTCGCCCAGTTTTTCCAGCGACTCCGCCACAACGACGATGTCATCGGCGAACCGAAGCTGTGAGATGTACTCTCCGTTAATGTTGATACCCCGCCCAGTCCAATCCAGAGTCTTGAAGACGTCCTCCAATGCATTGGTGAATAGTTTGGGGGATATAACATCCCCCTGCCTAACTCCACGCTGGAGGCTTATCGGTTTCGTCTTCTGGTCTTGGAGCTGGACGGACATTGTGGCAGTGTCATATAGGCATCTCAGCACCTCAATGTACCGCCAATCAACACGACACCGCTGCAGGGCATCCAGAACTGCCCAGGTTTCGATGGAGTCGAAGGCTTTTTCGTAGTCCACAAACGCCATACACAGCGGCTGATTGTATTCTTGACTTTTTTCTACAATCTGCCGAACAGTATGGATGTGGTCCACGGTGCTATAGCCTTTTCGAAACCCGGCTTGCTCCGGTGGCTGGAACTCGTCAAGTTTACCCGCGAGGCGATTTGTGACGACTCTCGAGAACAACTTGTAGACGTGGCTCAGGAGCGAGATGGGCCTGTAGTTCTTCAGCAAGGTCTTGTCGCCTTTTTTGAAGAACAGTATCACCGCACTCTCGCTCCACGCCCTAGGTGTAAGACCCTGTTGGATGACGGAATTAAAAAGACTTGCTAGCTCTTTGAGGATTGGAATCCCGCCTGCTTTCAGGAGCTCAGTAGTAATTCCGTCATCACCAGGACACCTGTTGTTCTTCAGTTGCCTGAGAGCCGTCTCTATCTCGCACTGCTCGACATCGGGTATCTCCTCGGTGTAATGGCGCGTGAGCGGGGCTCTGTGGTCTTCTTCATCACTGTGTCCCGTCGGTTTACTCATCCGTGATGCATACAGCTGTCCATAGTATTTCTCGATCTCTTCAAGCATCCCGAACTTTGAGGCAATAATTTTGCCATCCACAGTTTTAAGTTTCGTCAGATGGGGCCTCCCAAACTGCTGAGCGAACACTTTCGACCCCCTATTTTGCTCAATCGCCTCCTGGACGGTGCAAGTGTTAAAGCGTCGGAGGTCGCGTCGTATCAGCTTTTTAATTCGTTTGTTTAAGGCCCTCTCATCTGACGAAGACGACTGTGTGGATGGTTGTTCACGCCTCTTTCTCATTAGTTCGAGAGTCTCAGGAGAGATTTTGGACTCTTGCTGTTTGCGTTTTCCGGGAAACAACTTTCGAGACTCTTCTTGTAATGTTTTGACCACTGTGTCGGTTCTCTCGTCAATGCCGCTGGTGGTTTCCAGACTTGCGAAGCGATTTTGAAGTTCCAGGTGGAACTTTTCGGACCCTAGAGCTACTTGGAGCGGCGTAGGTCGGAGAGTAGACCGTATCATTCGGAGTCTTTCAGCTCTAATGTTGATATTTAGAGAGCCTCGGATAAGTCTGTGGTCGCTTCCGGTATTAAACCTGTTGATCACAGAGACGTCTCTAAATATGTGCCTACTGTCCGTTATGAAAAAGTCTATCTCGTTCCTTATCACAGAGTCCCGGCGTTGCCAAGTGCACTTCCTGTGGGGTTTCTTCTTAAAGAAGCTATTCATTAAGAAGAGCCCCTGTGATTCGAGGAAGTTGACTAGCATTTGCCCTCTGTGATTTCTGCGCCCCACCCCATAAGGTCCGATTCTCGTTTCGCCACGTTCCTGTACTCCCACTTTGGCATTGAAGTCCCCCATAACAACGTTGTAAGTGGCCTTGGCGGTGTGATTTATTGCCTTTGCAATATCTTCATAAACAGCCTCGGCGGTTTCGTCGGCGTAGCGCGAGGTGGGCGCATATACCTGTATCACCTTCAGCGAACGACTGTTCGTGATTTTTAGGATCAGGTACGCTACCCGGTTCGACACACTGCCGACTTCAACAACGCTGCCAATGAGGTCCTTTTTTACCAGAAAACCGACACCTCCCTGGGAGAGCAGATCACCTTCTCTGAAGTAGAACAGGTCGCCTGACTCAAGGGTTATCGTGTCCTCCCCCTGTCTTCGGATCTCGGACAACCCCAATATGTGCCAATTTATGCGACCTAGTTCTACCTCGAGTTCTGCGAGGTGATGGTCCAGCCTTAGTGTACTACAGTTGTAAGCTGCCAGTAGTAGTTTTTTACGGTAGCCTCCCGTAGCCCGGAGATTCTTAGCACCCCCCGCCCCGCCGTTACCCGAACCGCTACCATGGCTGGGAATAGCGGGACCACCGGGAACTGGGGGCCTTTTGTTGTGGCGTCTTTCCATTTGAGGGGTTTTAGCCTACTCTTGCCACGCTGGCCAGACGGGTTGGCAAAGGGTTTTATTTCAAGTTTTCCTTCTCTCACAGCGATCTCGTCTGTGTATTCTTCCGATTTGTCGCCTCTTACGACACCCTCGGATGATGGGGTGGCAACATTTGTATTCTTTCTCCGTCACCACACGGAGAACGGACATATGCTACCGTTTATCGCGAAAATGGTCCCCCCATTTCACGATAAAAGGGGGGAGTAGGGCCATGAATGTCTTCTATTGTGAAATTTGGTACAGAGATAATTTAAAGCTTGAGAACGAACATAGGCTACCTTTGATCACGAAAAAGGGGGTAGAGGGGGGGGGGATAGGGCCAGGGGATGTTAGTTTGTCAATTTCGAAGATATCCTGATAAAATTGATATAATATAGAGCTCGGCCTGCGCCCCCTCGGGCTACGCGCCCGGGTGCGGCCGCACCCTTGAACCCCCGGTTAAGACGGCCCTGGAACAGTCAAAGACCTCTGTATATATTTTTTTATAAAAAACTAACAACAAAAACATAAACTGAAGCTATAAAAATATATATTTTACGTTGTTGTAGATAACGATCAAAGTGTAAATAATAAAATTAAATGCGTGATTGATCATTGTATTGTATAAGATAGCTATAAACTATTTAACAAGACATGAATAGGTAATCAAGTCTAAAAAGTAACATGACGAACAATGAAGAAATATAACATTGTTATTAGGTTATAAAGTAAAATGTATACTTTACGGATGCATTATTATATTCTATTAACATTTGACATGATCATAATATTATTATGCTACATCAATTGCCACAATCTTCAACTACATTATGGAATGGTGACAAACGGCTCTGTCAACGATGCAATTATAAAGACACGTACCGTCGATACAGTTGCACCTTCACATTAGAACTTTTTCATATAAAGTTGTATATGAAAAAGTTCATCCATATCTTCTTTGTCGACTGTACGTACAGACAGACCAAAGCAAACTCCAGGGTCCGTGATAAAAGCCCCAGATGCCACCGAGATTCTACGCTTACCCTAATAAGTACAGACAAAAAATAACCAGTAATTCAAATCAATGATTTCAGAGTAAAAGAAGCGAGAAGAGCAGCCCAAACCGGTGAAGGTCCTCCGGTTTTATATCTCAACGCCGGGGACACGTACACAGGCACTGCTTGGTTCACCATCTACAAATGGAAAATAGCCGCAGAGTTCATCAACGCACTCCAACCAGATGCTGTTGTGAGTTGACAAAAAATCTCATTATTTAAAACCTCTTTTTGTTCCGTTACGTTTTTTGTCCGTCTATCCGTGTTGTGGTGTATACTTCACCGGCCAGGTTGTATTATCATCATTTGTACGTGTTTGAATCAACAAAATGTTATTCATAAAGGTCATTGGCGTGAAGTTTTTAATTAGTTTAGTAGCATAATAGTAGCAGAATTGTAGTAGTTTGTAATGGAAATTGAAATCTATTGAAAAGCGCTCCGTTGAGATTTTTAATAGGACTAGGCACAGAGGACTCACCGACGGGCTAAGGTGTGTATGTGTGTGTATCCTGGGCAAGAAAGTGAGCTATACACTCTAATTACTCTCTCTACAGAGTCTATTGCATTGCATAAAGGGGTTGCAAGATCCATTCTCATTCCACGGTGAAGCCATTTGCTGAGAAGCGCAGATCGGTTGGAGTTTCCATTTCCATTACATTACTATGTGCCTCGAGACAGTTTACCTGATCTTTATCAGTTCGATCGATGTGATGCCTAGGAGGTTATCAGCAATTCTGATCGGCTGGGTATTAAAGTGCCTCGAAGAGAAGCCATCGGGCCCGGTTGTCATGCAAACATTTATGGCAGTTGTTATTATAGGGGAAGTGAATGAAATGGCCCACACAGAAAAGCTGATCACCCGTCCGGTGATCGGCATCCCCACTTGCAGTAGTAATATGCAAACAACTTGTTAAAAACAAAATAAGGCTTCTCTAATACCGCTGTAAACGAATTATATGAAGATAATATTCAGTCACCTTGAACATTTACTTAAACACAAACAAATGTTTTTTTATCTTTAAGTACCGTGGTAATCTTTAATTATATTATTCGTATTTTATCTAAATGTGATATCATACTACATTCTGTAAACGTCCTAGCAAATAAAATATGTGCAAATACATAGGTACACGATACACATTCTTATACTTCTTTTCCGGAACTAAATTGAAAGCAGGCTTTCCGATAATTAAAAGGCGTTATAAGATGTTTGCATGAAGTTAGAGCTCTCTAAAAAAGAAAAGACTACATTAAGGAAGTAAAAGCTGAAATAATAATCGACAATGTTCAAACAAGTTCGAGAGTGTAAGTATCTGCAACTAAAAGTATTATTTTGAAAGAAATTTACTCAACTAACACTACTAATGTAACAATATTAATTTGCACTAATATAACTAACAAAGTACGTCTATTCTAATCATTGATTATTCAAAGTAAACATACAAACTGCAGCATGTTAGTCGTAACCAGCCTATGTATTGACCAACAAATTTGACAGCATGTTTTATTTATAAGTTTTGACTAACTGATCCGAATAACTAGTCAGCTAATACAAAACCAAAATTCTTTTCTAACTGGTGATGTTTGAAATACGTGTTAATTCAGTCATCCGAATGTTGGGAATTCAACTTTTATGGAATGCTACTTTACGCGAATTCAACTTGGTGTTCTGAAAGACGAAAAAATCAAAAGATTAAACATAGATTACAAACTTCATAACAATATAACTCTGAAGATTATGTACATACGTATATGGAATTATATTATATTTTTAGCTTATAACTATTACGTACATCTCTTATAACTATTACGTGCCTCTCTATCTCTCTATCATGGTGTTGGCACTTATAGTGGTGATGGGAATAACATAAATGACCTTTTCTCAAACATGCAATGAAATATTGACATTACGTTCCTCTTAATAGGCTGCGAAGTATGACGTTTCAGGCGCGGCTAGGACCAGAGGCCGGCAATGGAATTTCATACAAACCTTGCAGGCCTAGGCCGGCAAAGTCCTCTTTTTTAATTTCGATTTCACATAAATTTGTGGCAAAAGCATCGACACTCTGCCACTATGCGTATTAAAAAAAAATATATCTTTAATTTTTTTGTTGTTTATTTCGTTGGCATGTTTGAGAAAAGCACTATACATACCTCGGCGGGATATATGGGGTTGCCTGCCTCAGACCTATCCGGCCTCGCTTCGCTCGGCCGTCTATATGTCTTCGGCCGGCAACCCCTTTCATCCCGGCCTCTGTAGTAATGTACTATTACCTCCTTGATATTTGTACCAACTTATTCACACACTTCAATTCAAGTATTTTTGTTATGTATGCTTAAAACAAGTAATAAGATAATTAGAAGCTATCCGAAGCAATTATCACGTAACGCTAATTTCGCAGTGTGACCAAGAGAATGGTATTCTCAACAAAACAATAAAGAGACAGTGCCGCAACTTGCTTTGATAACTATTGTTTGATAATAGTACATTACTACAGAGGCCGGGATGAAAGGGGTTGCCGGCCGAAGACATATAGACGGCCGAGCGAAGCGAGGCCGGATAGGTCTGAGGCAGGCAACCCCATATATCCCGCCGAGGTATGTATAGTGCTTTTCTCAAACATGCCAACGAAATAAACAACAAAAAAATTAAAGATATATTTTTTTTTAATACGCATAGTGGCAGAGTGTCGATGCCTTTGCCACAAATTTATGTGAAATCGAAATTAAAAAAGAGGACTTTGCCGGCCTAGGCCTGCAAGGTTTGTATGAAATTCCATTGCCGGCCTCTGGTCCTAGCCGCGCCTGAAACGTCATACTTCGCAGCCTATTAAGAGGAACGTAATGTCAATATTTCATTGCATGTTTGAGAAAATGTTATTTTGATATATCTTTAGTATGGAAATTTAAATTTTATAAACCCGCATGATACTACTAACAAATATATCAATATGCTAACTCAGCTTTATACTATCATCATTATATCCATTTTACTTGGCTTTAATATTTAATGAATTTGTCTTTTCTTTTCAGTCCCTTGGTAATAACGAGGTCAATCAAGATGAAAATACGTTATTCCTAGATAACATCAACACTCCCGTTGTAGCCACTAACGTGATTATAAAATCTTCTGAAAATACTGCGAATTTGCAGAAGTCAATCATTTTCACTGTTAATGACATTCAAGTTGGAGTGGTGGGTTACTTGACACCTGAAAGTGGCATGTTAGATAGCATTGGAAACGTAGAATACATTGATGAAATCTTAGCGCTCACAGAAGAAGTAGAAAAACTCCAAGCTCTAAATGTCAATATCATAATTGCTTTAGGACATTCTACTCTTACCAAAGATAAAGAAATAGCCAAAGAAGTGCCCGGTCTTGACATGATTATAGCTGGAAATAAAAATACATTCTATTGGAATGGTAGCACAGTTCCTACTACACAAGAAACTTTACTTGTAGCACAAGAATCTGGAAGAACTGTACCAATAATATTTTCAACAGCATACGATAAATATCTCGGCCTTACTAAAGTTACTTTTGATACTGCCGGGGAAATTATCGATTATATTAACAATCCGATTCTTCTCGATTCGTCTGTGCCTCTAGATTTGCCATCTCTTGATGTTATCAAAAAATATGATTCTGAATTCGCTTCAAGATCCCAGGAAGTGCTTGGAGATACCTCAGTTGTGCTTGATGCTGAATCTTGTTTACTAGAAGAATGTAATTTTGGTAATTTAGTTGCTGATGCAATTAATTACTTTTACGCTATAAATTATAATGGTGAATTTTGGACGGATGCTCCCATCACTATCATTCATAGTGGTGCTTTTGGAAAATCAATTGCACCAGCTAATCGTCCTGCTGCTGTCACACAAGGCGATGTTTTATTAGCTCTGCCTTTAGAAAGTAACTTGGTAACAGTTACCATGACAGGGGTAGTCCTGAAGCAAGTTCTAGAACACTCTGTATCCGATTACAACCTTCAGACACCCAGCGGACGATATTTGCAATTTTCTGGTATCCGCGCTGAATTTGATTATGATAACACTCCTGGGGCTAAATTGCTAAGCGCAGTAGTTCGGTGTTCGAGATGTGCCATACCAGATTATTCTATCATTGATGATGCTGAGGACTACAAAGTTCTGATGCCAGTAGCATTGTCCAATGGTGAATATGGATACGAAATGCTTGTTGGACTGCCAAGGATGAACCTATGGATGGATGAGGTGACTTGTGCATCTGAATATATCAAGATGAAGAGTCCCGTGTACCCAGAAGTTGCTGCACGCATTATCGGAAGAGGATCTGGCACTGCCATAGCCATAAACTCTTCTTTGCTTCTTTTTACCTTCATATCAATTTTCATGAATATATACAATTAATTTTAGTAAATTATGGTAACAGATAAATAAATAATAACTGTATTTTATTATAAACGTGAATTTCATTATTTCACAAAACTTATTATTTTAAACTAATTGTTTGGCTAGAACTTTTATAAATCAAAAAATGTTAAATTTAATTTCCTCAGCAGAGTTGGTGAGGAACTCGTGAACTTATTTCCGGATCGTTTATTTTATTCCGATATGCCTACTACTGTTTCAAAAACTCAACTGTAGTATAAAACATACCATTCTGTCAGAGAGACAGAAATCCCATCTAGTAGATACGAGTATTCACCAAATACCAAATACCTAAACGATGATGGAGCTTATTTACTACCATAACATAGTGTTGAATTATCAGATGTATCTCGTATGTTAAGTGGGCCAGGGGCCATTATTCTGAGTGGTATTGTGTTTCAAAATGTGTGGTAACGTGAAAAGACGGTGAATTACAACTGGTTAACATAGAAGAGAGCAATGGCGTAAACTTAGGAACAACTTATATGTATTATATTTTGTTCACGCGTAGTTACAAAACGGTTGGTCAGAATAAGGGGCCAGGTAGCATTACAGCATTTACAGACAAACAAACAGCATAATGCTACCTGGCCCCTTATTCTGAGTGACCAACCGTAATGCTACTGTTCTTTATCTATGCAATACGTTATATTTATAGCGAAATCTTTTAATATTTCTTTCTTTTTAAAAATCTAAGTAGTACCTACTTATCGCCCCGTAAATCAGTTGCCAGTTTTTTATTCAGTCATCGTCTGTACTAAATTTTGGTTGCGTGTGCATAAATACCGACATCGCCGAATCGTAAAAAGAGTAACGAGCACCTTGTACGTATCTGAAATTGGCATTACTTTAGAAGTGTTGTCGCTAGAGGTGGGATAAGCTTAATCATATTTAAGCCCGCTACGTGCATTTACTGATAGGAAACCTTTCAGCGTAAATCTTTCACCACCTCTAAAGCATCAGCAAGGCCCTGTGGTGTGAAGATCTTCGGCGATTTTTGAAATCACAGTAAGCTAGAGGATAACAAAAAGTTAACCTTGGTGTAAAATCCGATAGTTCTTCGCTGCGTGACTGATTTATGCTCGCAACTCGTAAGTTAATTACTTTAACGTTCCTCACTTAACTTTTGTTATCATAGGGCTGGAGAGCCTGAATTCCAAAGTACCATTTTATATACCAAGACCAGTCTTGAGAATTGTTGATTATCCCAAATTCAAGTTCCAACTATAGTAGCTAACTATAGTAGTGCCCATAATCCCCACGCTGGGCATGCGGGTTGGGGATCGCAGTTTGGTTGTGGGTTTGCTCTGCAGGGGACGCTGCTACCCACCCCCCGGTTTTGTGTCCCTTAGTCGCCTTTTACGACACCCGCGAGCAAAGTTGGGTTGGTGCTATTCTTTTAGGCCGACGCCACACAGCTTTACCATCTAGCGTGGTGCAGTTAATTGGTGGGCCAAATATAAAAAAAGTTATGTTGTTGAAACACCTTCGACGTTTTCATTGCATTTTGGCAACCATGGTTTACCACATCTCATGGCCGCGCAGCATAACTTTTTAAAAATGATTATATTGTCACTTGGAGTTGTCAGAAGGATCTTTATGGCACAATTGAAAAATACTTAGTACACAAATCTTCTAATACCATCTCTCAAGTGTAGTCCGCCATTATATGGTTTAAACTTTAAACTCATAAATAAGATGCAAGATTTTGCTGCAACAAAGGTTAAGCTGTTCCGTCAATATAAGGTTGTGGAATATAAAAACTTCTTAAAAACAATAAAACTGACCAAGAAACCGACAGGAGTAAATATTTTACGAAGCATGATCAACCCCATTTTGTAATTGTTATGCTCGAAAAGTATGCATAGTCTATAACAAGATCCTTTTTGACTGATCTATGGAAATGAATTAACTAGTATGCATGCAAATCATGGAAGGTTGGGAATCCGAGGACGAGTGGTGTTGGGGTTCCGTCCTGTCGAATATTCATCATAAAGGCCTAAGTCAGTTTGTTAATTCACATTTTTATATGCTGTATGACCAATGTAGTCATTCATTCATTTCGAACTATAATCTTTACTTAAACAATTAAAAACTGAGGACGATTATACATTGTTGTAAGTTTCTGTCCATATTTTTGTTTCAGTCCCTCGGAAACCACGAGTTCGATATCGGCATTTCTGGACTAACACCATTTATAAAGAACTTAAACTGTCCTGTCCTAGCCGCTAATCTAGATCTATCAAAAGAACCAGAGTTAAAAGCAGAACGTAACTTAGTAAACTCAGCTGTATTTGAAATAAATAGCACCAAAATCGCTGTAATTGGGTATCTCACACCCGAAACCAAAACGGCCACTATAAAAAACGACATTGAGTATATTGACGAAGTAACTGCAATTACCAATGAAATAGCAAAGCTTAAAGATCAAGGTGTTAAAATATTCATTGGTCTTGGACACTCTGGTTTTTCTAAAGATTTAGAAATAGCCAAGAAGGTAAAAGATATTGATTTGGTTATAGGAGGGCATACCAATACGTTTTTGTGGAATGGCAATAGTCCTGACGTTGAGAAATCTCAAGGCCCGTATCCAATAATGGTTGAACAAAAGTCTGGCAAATTAGTACCTGTGATACATGCGTATGCACATACAAAATATATAGGCAAATTACATATAGTGTTCGATTCTAATGGTGAAGTTGTACACACTGATGGAAATCCTATACTCTTAGATCATTCAATTCCACAAGACCCTGATGTATTAAAAATTGTGAATCAATATCGCGAAAATGTACTGAAAGTAACTGAGCGTATCATTGGCACGACTTCAGTGAATTTAGATGGACAATCGTGCCGTTTCAGAGAATGTAATATGGGTAATTTAATAACAGATGGAATGATCCAGAAATATGCTGCAGAATATAAGGGAACAAGTTGGTCCGACAATCCCATCGCTGTAATGAATAGTGGAGCTATAAGAATTGCAGTAGCAGTTATGAGCACAAATTTGCCAGCCAATATAACACAAGGAGATCTCATGACGATAATGCCTTTCGATGGAAATATAATGAGAGTGACATTAAATGGTAGTAATGTAAAGAAAATGTTGGAAAATTCCGTATTGAATTATAAACCTTTGAATGCACCAGGAGCTTTCCTTCAAATGTCAGGAATAAAGGTAGTATATGACCTAGAACATCCACCGGGAGAAAGAGTCAAAAAAATATATCTACGATGTAGTGAATGCCTGGAACCTGGATATATGGATTTAGATGAGGCAAAAATGTACACATTACTGGTTCCACTATTTTTAGCAAGTGGGGGTGATGGCTACACTGTTTTTGAAGACAAAAATTCAACTGCAGTAGGTTTTGATACACTAGAATCTACTGCAGAATACATTTCATAACACAGTCCTATAAATTCCTCAGTCGAGGGACGGATTACTATCATCAACGATAATAAATAAAAGACAACTGGACTCATGATATCTATTAAAAAAATTAAATCATGACGCAGTTCAAATTTAAGTGTTATTATATAGGATTTACACTAAAGATCAAAGGAATCACAAAAAATATGAGCATTCCGAACAGTTTAACAATTTGGATTTTAGTTATGTTATAGAAAATATTAGATTAATGCTACTCATTGTTGTCAGTATTATGTAGGTACTTACTTTCTTACGTAACTTACTATTGATATCGTGATAAACAAACTCGGTATGAGCCTGTGAAATTATTTTACTATAATTATTCTGTATATATTAATTCATCTTCTTTATACTAGTTGTCCATGACCTAGTTACTAGCTAGTACATCCATGACCTATGGGGCTTGTAACAATGCCAAATTATCCCACTCGCAAAGAGAGACGGTTGAATCCCGCAAGGCTATAGTAGATTTTTTAGCAATAAATCTACTTAACCTATATTTATATACTATATACCTCCTGTAAGCTGAAACAGTATTTAGTATTTATTGTCGTGATATATGGTGCTCTCTACACAGTATTATAAATATTTCTAATATATAGTTTTTAAATATATTTGCACTTTCCGTAATAAACTTTATATAATGCAATTATTAAGGTATTTTATTTATCTATTAAGTACTTACCTACATGTATGTACCTATACATAAACTAAAACAGATATTTTTCGTTTTGTTTATGTATATCTTAAATACTATCACCAAACCCTAAAATAGCCTTCTGGACAAAATTAAATTAACAATCTCTAATGGAAAGTGTTCATAGAGAGGTAAATATTTAAATAAAAGAACCTATCTTAACGAAAAATATAAAATGGTACCAGTACCAGTATCCAATACTGGGTACCAAACTGAAGATATTATCCAACTTGTCAAACAAAAATCATATAGAAACGTTTTCAGACACAAAATATGAAAATATCAGTAATATGCAGAAGAAATCTACGGGACCAAGATCACCAAGAATTAGATAAACGAAATGTGTCGTGCATTATCATAATTAAATACTACCTATCTACTACAATTAAATTCTCTATCTCATATATTCTTAACTAATACTATTATATCCAAAAAAAACTGAACAACCGAATAAGTTTGAAAGCTGATAAAGTCAAATTAGGTATTTTACAAACACATAAAAATCGCAGAAATTACAATAAGTAAGTATAAAACTAGCGGGCAATTTGGTTCTGATTGTGGAATGTGCATGAATATAGCTTAACAATAAAGCGTACATATAATCTTCTTTTATTTATTGTATGGTTACACGTATGATCGTCTGCCACTATACTTGAGACGACGTGACACAGTCATAATTATATTATTATCCAGTATTATAGAAAGCATTAGCATGCGTGTACTAACATTTACATTTTGTATTGTTTTTGGTGCATGTACTAATACTTGTTTAAGGTTATTTATTAAAATAGTCTTAAAAGCCATCTATAATTTTTAATCTATGCATAATATTTAAAGTACTAATTTATAACTCTTTGGACGTATATGAATACTTTTAAGAATAAAATGTATGACGAAAATATTCCTTTTTGTTGCAGTCCTTGGGAAACCACGAGTTTGATAACGGAGTGTCTGGACTTACGCCGTTTATCGAGGCTCTAACATGCCCAGTTTTAGCTGCAAACCTGAACCTCGCATTAGTACCAGAGTTACTAGTCGAACGTAACCTCATGAATTCTGTAGTATTCGATATTAACGGCACACGAGTTGGTGTTATAGGATACCTCACACCAGACACTCAATTCTTAGCTATAAAGAATGATCTCAAATACATTGAAGAAGTGACAGCAGTCAAGAAAGAAGCAGCTAAACTTAAAAAACAAGGAGTCAATATCCTCATAGCTCTTGGTCATTCTGGCTTTACTAAAGATTTAGAAATAGCTAAAGAGGTGGATGACATAGATTTAGTCATAGGTGGGCATACAAATACATTTTTGTGGAACGGTACTAGTCCCGATGTAGAAAAACCCGAAGGACCCTATCCAACTTTAGTCAAACAAAAGTCTGGTAGATTAGTTCCTGCGGTACAAGCTTATGCATATACCAAATATCTTGGAAAACTACATCTTGTTTTTGATTCAGAAGGTGAAATGATTGACGCCAATGGAAACCCTATTCTTTTAGACAGTTCGGTTAACCAAGATCTGGAAGTGTTACAAATAGTGAATCGCTACCGTGTAGATATAAGAAATATTACAGACCACGTTACAGGGATCACGCCAGTGATATTAGATGGCACATCTTGTCGCTTGAGAGAATGTAATATGGGGAACTTGATAACTGATGCGATGGTAGAAAAGTATGCTAAAGATTACAAAGGAAAGGGATGGACTGATGCTCCAGTTGCTATTATTCAAGGTGGCGGCATACGAGCTTCAATAGCTCCTTCAGTTTTACCTGCAAATATCACAAAGGGAGATCTCTTGCGAGTGATGCCCTTTGACGGGAACCTTGTAAAACTAAGTATTAGCGGCCGTGATCTTATGAAGATGTTAGAACATGCTGTAGCACTATACAACCCTAAACGTCCCCCAGGGCCCTTTCTGCAAATGTCTGGAATGAAAGTTGAATATGATTTCAGAAAACCGCCAGGTTACAGAGTTCTTAAAGTTTCTATACGTTGCGGTGAATGTCTTAATCCTCAATTTTCTATTTTAAATGTAACAGAAATGTATAACATTTTGATGCCAGCATTTTTGTCAATGGGAGGTGATGGTTATGTTATCTTTGAAGGTATGCCCTCGAAGGCATTGCCTTACGATGAACTAGAATCTGCAATAGAATACATAGGGGCCCGAAGTGCTGTGCATCCGTCTGTTGAAGGACGAATCATTCTCAACCACCTAGAACAGTTACAATTTAACTCTGGATTTTATCCAAAATTGAGTCTTCCGGTATTTATATTATTTACTTGCTCTTTGCTATCATAAATTCTATTTCAATTGTTTAGTAAACATTATTGTTAAGGAGATTCAAGCCTAAGTTGTCTCGAATTTTATAAAACAGTATTCATCACGTATTCTCACTAGTATTATAATTAACTAAACATAAACACTTGTACTCAAATTTGTTTTGAATCCGCGATTATTTCTTAGAAAACAGTTTTTATTACCGTAGTTTATGTATAGGTAAACGATCGAATTCGAATTTTGCACTTTAGGTGCATCCATCTAATAGTAAGTCTAAAAAATAACGGCGAGGCCAGGCACGTGGCCACGTGGCTGTTCGCCAGCCTCAATGACGCGCAAAGAAAATTATACTGAAGCATTACCTTATAAGGGCCACACCATAGTTGCTGACATGTTGTTCTTAATGGGACGAGAGAATTACTTGAACGAGCTCATAAATTAGTTTAATATTTTTCGAATCTAAAATTCCCAATAAAAAAAATTTCATTATCAATTTACCAACAGAAATACTAAATATCGATACCCGATATCCCACTCAATATTTAGTAAATAGGTTACGTCAGTATTATTTTATCAATGTATTCTGTGACTAGGTATAATTTTAATTAATCCCAAAATTAGAATCACAAATAATCATATTCCTTATGACATTTATTATAATAGACATAATCTGTAATAATTAAGTGTTATTTAGTTATAACGAATTAATACATATGTTGTGTTCAGCATTATGTTAGGTATATTTGTATATATAATGTTTTATATTATATTATATTTCAGCAAAAATCATGTTATTTAAGATAATTAAGTATAAGTACAATTCATCAATAACAAGGTTGTGAATGATATCAGTTTTGATAACCTTTTTTGTTTACAATTTTTGAGATCATGATTTAACTGCATTGAATAAGATAGCTACTGTGTGATTTTTGTGGCGCGTGGCTGTTACTTTATCGATCGTATTTATTCCAAAGTTATGAATTAAATTGTTATGCACTTATACGTTTTATTTGAACTTTAACTGCTAATTAAAATTCTTTACACTTTTCTTTTCCCTCTTGTCTAACTACTGCACTTACTTCTTTTTGGCGCTTAGTGGTGCAGTCTTACTTTTCTCAATGCAACGCAAACGGCTTGACCTAACAGGTGAAGGACTAACTCTGATTTTATAAAGAGTTTAGGTAGCTGTGTACCAGTCTACATGTGCTACAAGTCAAGTGGTCTGTGAAAGTGCCGAAAATTACCTTAATTTTATTTTGACCTCTGGCGTACATAGACCACGTAACACTTTACCATAAAATAGGTTGTACACTTGTTTCTTACTCTAGCTATCTGTATGAAAACTATCAAAAATTTACTAACACAAGTAACTACGCCCTGACAAGTGACTAGACAGCTTCATATGGGTCTCTACCAGAAAAGGGTATGCCATGATGACCATTTATACTTAATTTTTAATTTTACCAATCAGCTATAATATTTTGGACTTTATTTTTCAGTGTCTCGGCAACCATGAATTTGACGAAGCTGTGGATGGAGTCGTACCGTTCATTAGAAATCTCAGTTCGCCAGTGTTAGCAGCCAACCTAATTTTAGACAAAGTACCGTCACTACAAAATGAGCAAAACCTATACAAATCCATAATAGTAGAGAAAAACAATGTTAAAATAGGTATTATTGGATATTTAACTCCAGAAACCAAATACCTCGCTCCAGTGAATGATGTTGAATATGAAGATGAGGTAGTAGCTATAAGAAGAGAAGTTAAAAAATTAAAAAAGGAAAACGTAAACATTCTAATTGCCCTCGGTCATTCAGGTTTTGTTAAAGATACGATTATTGCCAAAGAAGTGGAAGATTTAGATTTAGTCATAGGTGGACACTCAAATACTTTCCTTTGGAATAGCAATAGTACTACAGAAAGCCCTGAAATACCTGAAGGTCCGTATCCTACAGAAATTCAGCAGCCGAATGGCAGAACAGTGAGAGTTGTTCAAGCTTATGCTTATACTAAATACATGGGTAAATTGCATTTAATTTTCGATTCTGAAGGTGAAATTATAAAGTGTGATGGTACTCCTATATTACTGAATCAACGAATACCAAGAGATCCGGAACTACTGCAAACCATAAATAAATATCGTAATGATGTCGATCGGATAAATAACGAAGTTGTAGGACAGTCGTCAGTTTTTTTAGATGGAACCTGCCGGCTTAGGGAATGTAACTTGGGTGATTTGATCACGGATGCTATATTGAACTACACGAGAGAAAATTTCCACTATCAATACCAGGATGTGACTATAGTATTGATACAAGGAGGACGTATACGTGCGTCAATAATTCACTCTGGAAAGCCTTTTGTAATGACAAGAGGAGACTGGATTAACGTACTACCATTTTCTGATACATTATGTATAGTCACAATGACCGGTAAGACATTAAAACAAAGCTTGGAACATTCTGTATCGACTTGGCGAACTGTCGATAGTACAGGTCAATTCCAGCAATTTTCTGGTATGGAAGTAGCCTATGACTTATCACAGCCAGTTGGATCAAGAGTTGTTATTGCCAAAGCTGTGTGTACAAATTGCAGCAAAGACACAAAACTCGATATAAAAGATATTTATGAATACAAAATGATGATGCCTTCGTTCATAGCAGATGGTGGTGATGGTTATACCATGTTTAAAGATCTGCCTAGAGAAACACTTACTTTTAATGAATTGGACTCTGTATTGTACTATGTCAAAAAATATAGCCCCGTAGAACCCCAACTGGATGGTCGCATTAAAGTGTTGAATGAAGATAAAGTTAAAAATGGTGAAAGTTCCAAACCATCGAGAGGTATTGTTATACAGAGCAATCTTAAATTGTATTTCGCCGTTATACTTTTAACATGGTTCAAGTTTCTATTTCTTTAGGTTTTTAGTAAAGCAATAACAATTACGTATTAGATTCAAACTAATAAAGTGTAGGTGTAAATATCATGACAGTATTTGTAATACATGGGATAGCAATGTTTTGTAAGTGTCATGCATGTCTTATTTAAGTAGGAGTAGACTAACGAAATTATTTATAGATCTATTTATTGAAACTAGTGAATAAATTTTTAATCGAATCTTGTCAAGGAGTTGTAACAACACACCTAATGTAGAGCTATTCAATCCACCTAATATACAAAATATCTAAATTTATAATTTAGAAATTGCTTACGTTGAGTATTTTTACTAAGTAAATTATACAATTGATTTTAAGTCAAAAATAAAACTGTAAAAAGAATTTAATGAGACGTATAAGAAGTTACGGGTTACGATCTTTTTGAGAGCATTCTGAGTATCACAGTGTAAAAAAATGGATGTAGGGGTTACATCAATTTTCTTACAATTTTTACTAATCTCATCTACTAAGCTGTCAGGTACTTTTGTGGTGTATAAATACCTTGATTTACATTTACCTATTTCTAACAGATTCATTTTAACTTTGAATTTTATCTGCTTCCTCCTTTTTCTTCTTTTTCTTCTCTATTCTACCTCAGTGTAAAATAGTAATAAAATCATAACTTTAAGAAATTCATTAAAGTTTTCCAAAAGTTATGCCCTTAAAGATCTTAAGCTATCTGTTATTGGAGATGGAAGTTTCGATTGCTTTTATTAGACTCTTTGCAAAAAAAAAAGTATCGGTGAAAAGGTGTCAACCTACTGTCGAAATCTTCTCGCAATCTAAGGTTCTAAGGTCAATATGAAGTGATACGTGTCCCACAATGATCTCTAATTGGATTTTATCGATAATAGGTGCAGATGATGGGACCTAGTCTCTCGTGACTTACCTAAATTGATAGCGGTTGATCCGTCACGTAAGTAGCAGTTAATTCATTATCATGTCTTCCTTCAACTATGAATTTTCTTTGGGTTAAACAATAACAATTATCCACACTCCACTTCTGCCGTTTCTATTACATTCTCAAGTTTCTTCTCTCAGTCATTTCATACTGCTTTCTGGTTATGGATGGTTCTTCACGACATCATCAATTTGATCAGTGTTTGTCCTTTTACCACCAGAACAAAATCCGTCGACCGACTTCTTTCATCTCTAGCCAAATTTTTGAAGATTTCCTGTTCCTGATCTTCGTTTTGGAGAATACTCTGATTGCTGAATTCAGGGTCAGCTTGTTTCTTTACGTTTGTAGGTACCCATTAAACACTCAAGTCAAAGGCCTAACATCATGTCATATTGTATGTAAACTACCACAATTCAGTAATAATTCTTTTTATACCCTAAAGTAAACACTTGGTAGTAGTTTAGTAATAGATTTGAATGTTGTATTACAAGTCATATATCTACTATCCTTTATGATACTTTATGACAGTTTTATTATCAACACACAAAAATTAGGCCAGCAAATTTATCGTTAGGTGATAAATTTGATATGATTTTAGTCAAAAATTACTAGAGGTCATGTTCTTGTAATTGAAATTAAAACAATTTGCACAGTGTTAATTATATTAAACGCACTACGTATTATCTATGCTGTGGTATTGTTTAATATGGTTGAGCAAACCCCTGATGTTAATTGAATGCAGAAAAGTAGTTAGATAGTATTAATTATCTGTAGGCTTATCATGTCATCCCTACGCACCAAAACTAGCTTCATCCCTCTTTCGCACGCGAAAATCGTAGGTACGTCATGGTAGGTCTAGTAATTTTGTGTACTTAACTTTATTAAATAAAGTGATATGTTGTATTATCTATGTATTAACGCTTTGTACTTATTTGAGTTCCCTCTATGTATCACGATGATACACTATATTTCTATTTTAGAATTATAATGCAGATTTGTCGAATGTATGTTTTATCGTGATATGTGACGTGGAACGCAGATGAGAGTCGTCACAATGATGACCTTTCCAAGTTACATATTACTTGAAAGATATACCTTGTATTCATTCTTTCCTAGTGTTGTACTAAGTATTGCATTTTTTGTGATGAAATCCAAGACTCCATTATTTTAGACTAAGATACTTTTTCTAGATATTTACTAAATTGACTGAATAAAAAACAATTGGGTAGTTTGGTTACAGATGATTTTCTATATTTCGTATTCGTTTAACTGTAATTTGCAAAACCTGTATCAAAGCTTTTCAAAAACGTTCCGACGTATAGTTCTGTACAAATATAGTATTACGTGCATTGGATATAATTCATTTTTTATTATTCAGCATGTAATATCGTGTAACATTAATACTAAGCTACTACTGCATAAGGTATGTAGGCACCTACAGACGTTTTTTATAGGTTTTTGAATAGGCACGTCGAGAAGAAAATCCCTTGCATTGCAACTTTTTGTAACGCACATGTAACATTTTGTAACGCACATCTAGGTACACTTCTACAGCTATAAGTAACTTTATTAAAGTTTCAAATTGTCAGTCCGATGTGCGAATGCCCTACAAACTGCATTGTTCCTGACGTACCAATTCAAAGCCGTGTATCAAGTGTCAACTTTACGAGTACATTTTTATTTTATTTTTAAAGATCTGCGTTTTAGTCAATACACACACAGATTACTAAAAATTAGATTTTAAAATAATGATTTTATATTGAAATTGTTTTTATTGTGTTTATCGTTCTCTTGTCCAGTGACCATTGATTGTGACCAGTGATTATGTAAGTACAACATTTAATTAAAATGCAGGTTTTCGTAATTAAAATAATTGATTAAAAGTTTAACCCCGTTTTCTAGTTTTAATCTTTATCCATTTTATTTTCTTTTTCTGTCTGCTTCGTTACCTATAAATACTTAGTTTATAATAGTTAAATTATTGCATTGTTATTGTTTTTTTTTCTTCATATCTTGTTTAGTCAGTAGGTACTATCATCTATTCTGTGGTTTAATTTAATACTTTTCATCGAGTATCAATCAAGATCGAGTCTCAAAATAAAGTGTCAATAAATCTGAATGAACAAACCAGTAATATAGATTTTACAAACGATTACCCCTTTGGGTTTCACCCGTACTCACATTGTATTATGTGCATGCAGTGCGTGGATTCGACCTATAGAGAGACACGCAAGAAAGCACGACGCACCACTAAATTGAGCCTGCTAAACTGAGCTCTATACCTAGTTACTATAGTATAGTATAGAGTATCACTACATCGAACTGTCGTCGGCGTCTCCAGGAGGTAAGAGATCTTTCTGGAATCTCGAAAATCTGGTACATTTTCTACGGTA
Source organism: Eilema caniola (assembly GCA_949126895.1). Taxonomy (NCBI): domain Eukaryota; kingdom Metazoa; phylum Arthropoda; class Insecta; order Lepidoptera; family Erebidae; genus Eilema; species Eilema caniola. The sequence goes on from OX421477.1 coordinate 17,811,372, forward strand.
TGGGAAAATGCTAGTCCTCTCCCGTTTCTCTTTTGCCACCTCTTTATCAACGGCAGTTTTCCACACACTCTGTCCCGCTCACCCCTCTCTCTCTCTCTCTCTCTCTCTCGCTCTCCCTTTCTCTCCTTTTCTCTCTCCCTCTGCTAACCATGGCCAACACCATAGTTTATAGTTACTGTATAGACGATCCTTTTTCATACTTCGACGGCATTTATAAAATCACGCCGTCCCTTCATTCACCCTAATTACCCAACAGTGGGTGAAGTGTCCAAAGAACAACCCCGGCAGTGATGGCATTCAGACGTTGGCTCTCAGACTATTCAGGAATTTACCGAAGCGACCATGCCCTGTGAGCATCAGCATTTGCCGCCACAAGAGGCTGAAGTGTCCACAGAACAACCCCGGCAGTGATGGCATTCAGACGTTGGTTCTCAGTCTATTCAGGAATTCACCGAAGCGACCATGCCCTTTGGGCATCGGCACAAGAGGTGCCTCTCCCTTACTCATTTCAAGCATTCCATTCTATAAATAATAGACGCCATGCAAAGTACCTTGCACACAAAAACAAAGCTTTAACGAATACTCACAAACTGTAAACGTACATAAAACGTACGCGGGAGCCAATCAATGTAACTATGGCCTAACAAAAATCGTTATCAGACAGCACATAAGCCCAGTATCTACATACACATACGAGTATATAGGACAATAATGCTCGCGCCAATCAATAAAACTGCAATGGAGCGCCGCGCTGAACAAAATTTGTCCGAACAAAGTAATCACGGTTATTGAATGCTGCCGCGCTACAAAATTCTATATACCTACCCACTTAGGTACAGTATTGTGCTCATGTAGTTTTTAGTGAAGAGAATTTACATGTGCGTTGAATTTACTCTTTGAGTTTTATGGATATACCTGTGTACACACTCATCATCCTAATTGCCATTACCCAGTTGGGTCTAAAGTTTGCACTTCGGAGAGCCCAACGTGTATGATTGGTTTGTCTTCTTTCGACTGTGAACGACTACTGACTGATCTAGCAACCCCGAGCCTACTTGCGAACGAGGTTGTACACCTTACCTATTTATATACAGTAGAATCCACATATAACGACTTCGCTTATAACGACTAACCGCTTTTAACGACGATAATGTTTACTCAAGTTAGGTTTCATAGTTAGGTACTGAGAAAATGTAACCGTTTAGTGCGACTCCGGTTTAAGCGACCAACTGCTTGTAGCGACCATTTTTTATGATAATACGTCCGGTTAAAACGACGCGCAATGTTTTGTTTACACAACCTACGCATCAATACCTCGGCGCCCCAACTTCACCCCGCCCCGCGTGCATCCTTAGTGGCGTGCGTAAATCAGTTAGTGTTTGTCACTTGTTATGACAAGTTCTTAAAGCTCGACAAAATGAGTTCTGTGAAGCAAAAGTGTTTTACAATTGAAGAAAAAAGTGCAATATTATTCCGATTAGAAGCCGGTGAATCAAATGCAACCATCGCAAAGGAGTTTGGCGTATCTCATTCTACAAACTCAAGCAAGACACAATTTTTAACTGTTACAAACACGCTGGTTTTGTCCGAAGCAATGTAGACTGTAGCGTAACTTCGAACGCAGATGATTATAACGAAGAAGACAACGTACCGCTGAGCACTTGGGTGAGGGATATTGATAAACATCAGTTACCCATAACAAACGAGGAGTTTGAACAATACGCGTATGTCGATGATGTTGTCGCCACTTGTGAAGAACCGTCTGATATGGCAAAGATAGCGACGGTGATGATGACGAAGCAGAGGAGATTCATCCTACCGTGAGTGTGTCTGAAGCTCTGAAGGCTGCGGAAACGCTCAATGAGTTTGTTCAAACTAACTTCGATGATGATCTTATGACAACAATGATATCACGAATTCACAATGCTGTTCGAAGTTCTTATTACCGAACAAAAGTTAGTCAAAAATAAACTCAAATAACTGACTTTGTACGTTAGTTAGTAACAGAGTTTTCGTGTAGTGCGTGTGTATGTATTTTATCTCTTTGTATTACAGTGCATAATGTACATAACTATTTTTGTAACTTGGAATGTTTAAGAACCATTAAAATGAAGCTAGATGTGATTCCTACAAAATGTTTTATTTACCTAAATAAGAAAATCAAACTTTCCCAATTATAATTAACATGTATTCGTAAGTTTAGTACATGGAATATTTCTTAAGTACATACATACATATGTATTCTGTATGTACTTAAGAAATAATCCGTTTTGTACGTCATCCAGTTAGTACGACACAGTATCGCCGGTCCCTTGAAGGTCGTTATATCCGGATTCTACTGTATAAGAACACCATCTGTTATTAAGTGACCTGCTACCATCTCGAATTTAATTTTTAAGCATTTTTATACTAAATATTCAAATCGATTTAACTAGAACAAAATTAATCTGTCTACGTGGGTTTTTTCCTATTTAACTCGATTTGAATATTTACCATGAAAAATGCTTAAAAGCTAGTTCAAATTGTAGGGGTGGAGTAGTCAAAAATCAATGTTTAAAAATGATTGAAAAATCGTTCATTGGTTCCGATTGTTCGTAAAAATATCGGTAGATGCGAGGTCTGGTAGTTTAGTGGTAAAAGCATTGCCCGTGTAATTCGAAGATCGCGGGTTCAAAACTCCGCCTAGACCGATTAATTTTTTTCTATTTAAATCGATTTGTAAGTTCCTGCTACATTCATCTTAGCAATGTTATGTGACACAAGCATTGCGACATTTACATAAATAAGTTTTCAACGGTGTTAAGCTATTGCGTGTCAGGAATCAGGGATCATCCTTGCCAGGGATATGCCGGAATATAAGGTGGCCCACAAGGCATATACAACGCGCCACAACTGACCTAAAGCCATCACCGGTTTCGAGATGATCCCCTCCGGTGTGAGAACCATGGTGTCTCCATCTTGCCACCGGAATGGGAGTCTTATTACACGACACTCACTCATTCATTGAAATATTTTCGAAAAGCTGCGAGTAAATTATAGTTGAACGAAACTGGGTTGATGCAGTGTACTTTCTAGTTAAATTATTCTTAATTATTTATTGTACACACACAAAATAGTACAGTAACAGGCATAATTACATTTTGATGTACAAAGGCGAGCTTAACTCATTATTGAGTTTTCTCCCAGCAACCCTTTAGGGGATAGAGGAGAAACAGCAATGAAATGGTAGAAAAACAAACAAATTATGGCATCAGCGGTCATCAAAATAATGCGGGTAAGAATCTAACAAACTCCCGAGTCCGTAGTAAATCCGCAGACCTGCATCACCAAAGAACCTAGGCCGAGTATCTTTGCTTCGATCGATATGACATAATAATATTTATGTGAAAATAACAGACGATCCAACAGGTCCCCCTAACTGCGCTCGCTGAGATCAGGATGATTGCAATTACTTATCACATTACATTGTTTGTTACAGTCTCTCGGGAATCACGAGTTCGACAATGGAGTCACCGGCCTAGTACCCTTCATTAAAAACCTGTCATTTCCAGTTTTGACCTCAAATCTTGTATTGAATAAAACCCCAGAGCTAGCCAACCTGACTAATCTAAAGAAATCAGTTGTACTCGAAGTCGCCGGAAGAAAAATAGGTATAGTGGGCTACTTAACAACTGAAACAAAGGAAATAGCAGTGCCCAATGATGTCGAGTATGTTGATGAAATCGAAGCCATAAGGAAAGAAGTAAACATGTTAAAACATGAAGGTATAAAAATCATTATCGCTTTAGGACATTCTGGGTACCTTAAGGATTTAGAAATAGCAAAAAAAGTGGAAGGCGTTGATTTAGTTATTGGTGGACATTCACATTCTTTTCTGTGGAATGGAACTAGCCCAGATTCAGAAAAACCACAAGGCCCTTATCCTACATACGCAGTACAAGCCTCCGGTAAAAGTGTTCCAGTTGTTCAAGCCTATGCTTTCACCAAATACATGGGAAAAATTCGCCTATTATTTGATTTCAATGGTGATCTAATCAATGCTGAAGGAACTCCTATTTTGTTGGATAATACAATACCAGAAGATCCAGATATGTTGGTAATGGTCAATAAATATCGAGAAAATTTACTTAATATAACTGAAGAAGTCATAGGATATACATCTGTTGTTTTAGATAGTACAAATTGTGTGTTTATGGAATGTAATCTTGGTAACTTAATCACTGATGCTATGGTATTCCGATACGCCGTTGACTATACTGGTGAATATTGGACAGATGCACCGATTGCTGTTATTCAATCAGGCGGTATAAGAGCATCATTGGCACATGCAACAAGACCTGCTAATATTACTAAGGGTGAATTACTCACAATCCTTCCCTTCGGTGGTACACTAGTCACTGTAGCAATGAATGGTTCCGTAATTAGAGAAATGATTGAGCACTCTATTAATAACTTTAATGCTATAGAGATGGCAGGACCATTTTTACAGTTTTCAGGTCTAAAAGTTACGTATAATATCACTAAACCTGTGGGGTCTAGGCTGATGAAAGTTGAAGCCAGATGTTGGGCATGTGACGTTCCAAGTTATTCAATGATTTTTGACAAAGAAATTTATAAAGTTTTAATGCCTAGTTTTGTCGCTATGGGAGGCGATGGATTTCACATGTTCAAAGGTTTGTCAATGGACGCCTTAGATTATAATGAATTTACAAGTACTCAGTATTATATCACTAGGCATAGTCCAATTTATCCCGAAGTTGAAGGAAGAATTACACTACTTACAAACGACACTAATCAAATAAATACTAATAATTCCTCATCAACAAAATGGTCGTCGTCAATACCCGTTTTAATAGCTTTATTTAATTTATTGTATTTTGCGTGCAACTTTTTTTACTAACTTATACAAACTAACTTTAAGTGTTATGATAAATATATCTCATTCCTGAATTGTGAAATAAATATTTTGTAAGGAACTACATCTCCTTTAGTTTTACCCTTACTCATTCCTGAAACCTTAAGTACCTTTTGCTCATCATCAGGCGAGACACGGACCTCTAAAAAAAAACATCACAAATAAGTATTAAAAAAAAATTCAGACGAGGAATCAACAATCTTCGGTTCACCTTCCGTAGGTCAAAATCAACACACCTATGATCTATGTGGCATAGTGCTAGATCGTTCAATCACGCTACGTCAGCGGTTGCGGGTTTGATCCCCTTCAGGCCTGAGTGCTTATGTATGTATTCACAAATACAATCTAGAAACTAAGTCTTCAGACTTTCACGGCCGGCGTTGCATGTATAATATACTGCTTCCGGGCTGTTTGGACGACGAGTGAGTCGATTCCCCCCTCCGACCGTGCCTATAAATACGCCAGTAATTCAAGACTTCGCATCAGTCGCAACTCAGCCGCCGACGAGGCAAGGTCTCCGAAGTCGTCGTCGCCCAGACCTACGCCACTGAAGATGTCGACCGCAGTGATCGACGAAAAGTCTGGAACGCAAGTTTCACATAGACCACGGCCAAACAGCCCGGAAGCAGTATATTCTACAATCTAGAAACTATTATATACGCTAGTTAACCTTCGAAAGGATAGGGGGTAACTCGTCCAAAAAAGCTGCAATAATTAAATTAACATATAAAAGTTATTGTGGTGGACCGTGGCCCATTTCCCAAGACCACAAAGAAATATTATGACCAAACATGCGAGCTCAAGGTACCTATGTAATGCACAGAATATTGTAACTGAAAAAACTCAAAACACAAGGGATCTTCTAAATATGAACCAAGAACCTTCTAAAAGTGAGCCTTCGCTGAAACTACAAATACAAGCATGGTGATCAATGTGTCCAAGGATAAAATACAAAAAAGTTTAAATTGTCAGTGTTATATGTTATTTGCCTATGTGTCTCGATTAACGTAAAAATATTTATCTTAACTGCTATAAATAAGTATTAAATTTAAATAGATGTATGAGCATGAACTAATTAAAATGAGTATTATACTTTGATTTAAAACTATAAAACCTTTCAAATCGATTAAGATAGGAAAAAGTGAACTCACGATCTTTCCCTTACAGGGTGAATCAGATCCCTTACAGTGGTCAGAGCATGTCGCCCTAAAACAGTAGTATAGGAGAATTTGGATAGCTTCAGGTGTGGCTCGGTGGCTCAGTGGTCAGAGCATTCCCCCTGTAAGGGAAAGATCGTATGTTCGAGTCCCGCCTGAGCATTCACTTTTTCCTATCTTAATCGATAAAACTCGTTGTTAGTGTAATAAATGAAGATTTCGTGACAATCGTGCTATTTATTTATTTTTGTGCCATTTAGCGGTACAAAAATAAATAAATTTAAACTTTTACAATGGCAGTAATTGTAAAAATCAATCAGAATCTAGCATAATCAATAAAAATTAGAATATTTATAGTTTTATTCAGCCGCGTGGTTCCCGGCAGGGTAGAATTTGGGCCACCCCTTCTCTTCCCATGTGGTGTCGTACAAGGCGACTAAGGGATAGGGCTGATTAACTTCAACATCAGACAGATATGTACAGCCCAGACTCAGCCTTAGATGCATTGCTGAAGTCAACAATAGTGCCCGGAATACGGCAATAGGCTCACCCCCTATTACGTGGGATCGAATACAGATTGGTGAAATGTGGGTGTTAATTCACCTCTGCCTAACCCTCCGGGGATAAAGGCGTGATTACATGTATGTATATATGTTTATTCAGTCATACTCAATAATGTGTTTAGTATATGTTTTACTTTTGATAAGTTAATTTTAATACTAAAAATTATAAAAACTTTACCAAAACAATGTCGAAATTTAGTTATAACCCCTGAACTAAAAAGCTGCATGCCTGCTTTTTGAAGTTACGTGTGTAACCATTTTTTTCTGATTGTGCATCTGTAAAATAATTATATTGTATTTGTTAATACTAATTATTAGAAAAGTCAGTTCAATAGTCAACCACATTTTGGTCAAAGTACCGAAATTGCTAAACGAAAAGAACGTACAAACAGAGGAGACACGCAAGCAAAACTTTCTTACAAGAGTTTATTTTATCTGGATAACATAAGACGAAAATCTTGATCTATTCCAATCCAGTGCCACATTCTAATTCCATTGGTATTTCTTCGTACTGTTTCGTTCGCATTAATGACAATGACCTTGATGATAAAAAAATTCATTAATTAAAAAAAAAATATTTTCTCAAACATGCTTGGAAATGTGAACATTATTTTGACAACCTTCTTCGAGATAAATCGAAATTGCTGTACATGCGAGCAGCGACCGGATAAATTTGTATGAAAATCCAAATCTGTCGTGTTTTAGCGGCCAAATAAATTACTACGTAAACTCATATCTGTCGTGTAATTTAAAAATGGAACCATCTTTTACTTCAAACCATGGCAACCAAGGAGGTAACTTATCTAAGGCATTATTAAGCTATTGCATAGCTTCTATCGAGGGCCTTGAGCGCGGGGACCGAATCCAGAAATTCCGTAACGAAAAAACCTCACGCTGCCGACACGGTGTTTGTGTGCGTGCAACTAGCCGTATTAAAACGACTCTACGAAGCTCGCACGAATCGAGACGAGCTGCTCCGAAATCGGACGAATACATAAAGCAGCTGTTTATGAGAAAGTATATAGGTGTATAGGTATTTATGTACAACAGTGAATAGCTGTACTTGTAAAATTTGTGTATAAAGTGTTTTGAATATGAATGAACAAAGTGCATTTATTATTAATGAAGAAAGTCACGAAAAAATAGTTAAAGAAAATGAGTGAGTACTCTATATAGTTACATACATTTTATTATTATCACAAATGCAGTATTAATTTTGAATTATAAAATAATTATATATAAATAAATATAAATATAATTATAATTGCATAAGTTGATACAAAATGCTATGCAATAGCTTTACCGCGGCAGTCCCCGAGTGCCACACGTCTTTTTTTTTTAATATAGAACGGGCTTGCACATAGAATGCTGTTTATTAAGAAAAATAAAAAACAAATGAACATTTCGCCGCGTGAAAAATTAATGTTGTTCGTTGTTCGTCATTGATTTTGAAAAGTAGGTAACTAAAAAGTTCTGCCTAGATACTACTTAGTTTTAATTTCCGCGCATTGTTTGAGAAAAGCTCTATACAAGCCTTGGCCACAACTGAGCGTTGCCGGACTCCGTAATGCGCGATCGTCCGGCAACACTACACTTGGCGGCCGCGGCAGTAATGTACTATTTCTATATAAAGCAGCAGCTGCACAGGTGAGGACAATAAGACAAAATGCTGATATTAAGAAAGAGCAGGAGGCCGAACCCTCTGGATTCCAAATTGCGAGCTTTGCGTGCGACGTGGTTAAATAAGAATACCTTTAATCGAGGTGGTGATTCATGTCTCGGCGGTGTTAAATAAAAACATAATTTTATAATTTTTACCACACATATTTATTAGATAAAAGTAACACACGTTTTATGAGTTGTAGTTCCTACAATATACTCGTTAACTAATTTACTGACTAACAACATAATTTTAATAGGTAATCTTTTACTGGGGCATCACAATGAGGAGGATCTTGGATCCTCTAATTAGGCTTAAATTATAATATCTTTCATCTCATACTCGCTTACTTCGTTTCATAACCTTAAATCATAAATTTGAAGGTAGTAATAGATTTCGGTGAATTGAATTCATATGAGTAAGTACATATTACGTAGTTCAAGAAATCGGTACAGAATTCTTGAATTCACCAGCAGTCTTAATACATTTCAGAAGAATTACAGAGTAAATTGATTTTGGGTTGATTAAATAGGTATGTACCAAAAATATATTTAAAGGTTAAACTTAAAGCTATGAGTACAGCAAATCCCTTAAGAAATCAATAATATGTTTACATACTTTAGCCTCGTCATGCACACACTTTCTAGTCCAGTATTTATTTGCAAACCAACGCAAAAGTAACTACAGTAACAGCTACTAAGATATAACACTGTCTACTTCTAACATGTCTTTATAATTGCTAACGGTGTAACTAAAAAAAAATATTAATATATAAATTGAAAGGGAAATTCAAATGAGTTGAAATGTAACGACTGGGAAGGAACTCAGACGTCATGCCACAGATATTGCAATAAATGCCATTTAATTTCACACTTAACTGTTATGGTCTTAAAGTCTTAAATTAGACGACATCATATAATTTTGAGTTTTAAGTGTTTAACCTATAAAGTGTCAAAAAATGGCATAATTATTACGTTGATAAGTCATGACTTCATGAGTCAACTCTGATTGGATACAATATAGGGCATAGAACGGTCAATAACTGGTATTTTTATAACTCTACCCTATTTTTACAATATTAATCGAGTGAACAGATCTAAACGACTAGTTTTAACATACAAATCTTAAGTTATAAAAGACACCTACATGGATATATTTGGTGTATGCATTTTTTCATATTCTTATATTTAGTAGTTACTACAAAATGCTTAAATTGAAATACAAAATATATTCTAATGGCAAATACACAGGTAATATATTATAATGCACATATTTAATACATACACATACAGTACTTCCAATACGTATCTAATTCGGAGAGGTGCTTCAAACAAACAGACAATATAAACTGAGAATATTACATTATCGAATATATATGTTACCGGCAATCTGTATCATGCAGGTACTCTATACAATGCCTAGGCAATGTATAGGATACCGAATACGCAGCCGGCAATGTATGAAATGTTATCAAAAATACATAAATAGTAGTTATAAAACACCCACCACAAAGGAAAGACACATTGGTAACATAATACATATTGTCTGCCGATTCACATTTAAACTTAAAATAATAAAATAGTATATTTGCAACACTGTTTTGATAGGTTATTCATATTAAAATATCGATTACAAAGCCGAATATGATTGAAAAATGTCCAAAGGGGTGGGCTTGTACCCCTGGTGGCAATATTTGCAAGGGTACTGGACTCGAATAGCCTCTATTGCCAAAAAATCGTACAACTAGACCCCGTGTTAGCTAATTTTATGTCATAGCAAAACCATTGATACTGAAAAAAATAGCAATAAATTTAAAACTTTATCTAAATGGGTTTTCAAAGAACATAACTGGTAGTTATAAAACACCCACCACGAAGGAAAGACACATTGGTAACATAATACATATTGCCTGCCGATTCACATTTAAACTTAAAATAATAAAATAGTATACCCATTTATTGCATGTACACTGTTTTGATTGGTTATTCATATTAAAAATATTGATTACGAAGCCGAATATAATTGAAAAATGACAACTTGATGTACTTAGGATATACCTACCCAAATAATGCGTCGGCCCCCTCACTATCGCATTAGATGGGTATATATCCCGCCCCATTGATGAAGGTGGCCCAAATACCACTTAATAAACTACTTACTTATCGTATACTATCCACAAGAGCTATTTACTAGTTAGATTGAGGGTGGGATTATTATCATCACTGTGTTCCTATTTAATGATTAAATGATTTTAGTTTGGGATTATACATAATGTTATATACTTACTTATATGTAAATTTGGCACGTAAGAGATTTATTTATACTCTACCTAGAAACTTAAAAGTCATGCACTATCATAGTCGTGCCCGATTGTTAAGGATCACCCAGTCACCTAGTTCGCCTTTTGGTGGTGGGCAGGACACTGTTATCCGTATAACGGGTCAAAAATGTGGTGCATGTCCAAAGGGGTGGGTTTGTACCCCTGGTGGCAATATTTGCAAGGGTACTGGACTCGAATAGCCTCTATTGCCAAAAAATCGTACAACTAGACCCCGTGTTAGCTAATTTTATGTCATAGCAAAACCATTGATACTGAAAAAAAAGTATATTCCCAGTAGTCCCCTCTAGCTCTGTCCTCTGGAGTGACAGCTAGGAATTGCCTTCCCAGTTGTCATCGGGGTGACAATTTGTGCCGACTGTTCCCTTTGAAAGTTGACTAGAGGGGACAAATGAGAAGTTTGTTTCTCAGTTGTCACGGGGGGGGGGGGGGGGGGGGGACAATTGCAATTAAAAACAATCCATAGATTTCAGCTTTTTACAAGCTTTTATTTAACTTGCAATGTATGTTTGTTCGGGTGGAATCTTACAACTCAATTTTAAGGCACTTGCCCTCAACCGATTGAGCTGAAATTTGGTATGCACGTTCAGTTCGGATGACAATGCAAGAAAAAAAAAATTGTTTTTAAAAAGGTTTTTCGAATATATCTTATTTATTTCTTATGTTACATACAATCTTCGAAATTAATTATCGTTAACACCCCGACTCAGTGCAATCCGACTCGGATAGGTTAGGTTAGAAAACTAAGGCGGGAGCGAAGCGAAGCGGAGAAGAGAAAATTTGTGTTTTAAATATTCGGGTTTCGTGTATATGGATTACGGTCATCTGGATTATTTCGAAGATTCTATGTAACATAAGAAATAAAAAAGCTGAAATCTATGGATTGTTTTTAATTGCAATTGTGTCCCCCCCCCCCCCCCCCGTGACAACTGAGAAACAAACTTCTCATTTGTCCCCTCTAGTCAACTTTCAAAGGGAACAGTCGGCACAAATTGTCACCCCGATGACAACTGGGAAGACAATTCCTAGCTGTCACCCCAGAGGACAGAGCTAGAGGGGACTACTGGGAATAATCGGAAAAAAATAGCAATAAATTTAAAACTTTATCTCAATGGGTTTAAAGTCTAAAATTGAATGAAAAATTTTTCATGCAGTCTACAAAATGACATTAGATTTTAAACGCATTGTAAAGTCTAAAATCAAAAGGCTGACAGTGGTTTTGCTATGACATAAAATTAGCAGAATCGGAGCCCTGGTTCTTGTATCACCAGTGAAGTTTAGGACAATGCTTTTAGCGATGTATGCCTTTAAATATTTTTGTATATCTATTTTAACAAGACTTCTATCACTTATCTAAGATAATGCTTATATCCAACCTATTAGATTAGTGGTTCTACAGCTATTGCATATGAGGCTAGTTACTAAAAGTCATGTTTGATGCTTTCTCTTTTCATTCTTTTAATATCGGTCTTCGTTTTCTTTGTAAACATACTGTACCGATATTATAAACTTACTAACATACCACATTTAACTCGCATTCTAAGTGCCGGCAAACGTCATGAACAATTGGCTGAAAGATCGCGCATGTGCACTATACGGCCCAAGCAAAACAGCAATACAAGGACTGATCAACCAAAGTCATGAGCTTTTTGAGCCTATTATTAGTTAAGTATAATATCGTCAATTAGACTCTCCCAATGTGCACCATTTCGGCCGATCCTCCGCCTTCCGCATCCAGTCTGTCACAGCCACCTTTTTCAGGTCGTCAGTCCATCTGGCTAGGGGGGTGTCCTACCTTCAGTTTGCCGTCTCGCGGTCTCCACTCTAGGACTCGTCTGCTCCAACGGCCATCAGTCTTTTGACAGACGTGGCCAGCCCAGATGTTTAGTATAATCTATGACTAGTTATATGGAGCGCCTCGGGGTCGCGCCCCGCACTACTAAAAACTCTTGCTGCGTAGCTAGAGTATATTGTAGTGGCGAGGGGTTCATATAACCCAATTTCTGTCGACTTCCCGATGGCTTGCAAGGTGCAAGACATTTTTTTCCACTGCTTCCCTTTTAACCAGTGTGTAGCTGGTACATTGTTAATTTGTTTGCCGGACATCATACTTCCTCATCACTTTCAAAACATTTTTTCACATCCCTTTCATCTTAAACTAATAACACGTGTACATCGTACATCAATATAAAGTACATCAACATGCAAGTATTATAAACTAGGCAGCGACGTCAGGTTGAAACCATCCTGTGTACTATTTCGGTTAAACTACCCTCACCGACAAAATCTCTAACAATCTTATTACCTGGCATGCACTAAATTTACTGAAATATAATAATGATTGTCATATTATTATCTATTAATAGAAACATGTAAGTTGAACTGATTGATCTTCTATTTCCTATTTTTCGCATGTATAAAAAGAAAGAGACAAATATACAAATTGTAAAATATATCTATTAAACGTGGATGAACACAAGTTGGTTAATTCTGTAAGGTGGTGAACGCGGTTAACAAATAGCTAGAGACCGATTAACTACGTTTGCGTGATTTCAATTTCTCTCTTTCAATCCCAACTTTAGAACTGCGTTGCTCTTGTCAGTGGAGTAATCGCCACTCGATAGTTAGGTAGAATTTGGCATGCCATTATAATCTGTCAAAACTAAACATAACTACGTTTTCGACACAGTACGCAGGCAGCCAATCACAATGCTCCTTACTCTCGTTACGTTACGAATCGAATATTTTTCGTGTTACAGGCACAGAATAATAGTTTGATTCATAAATATTACATTTTCATAAGCTTTAAATAACGTTTAAAAACGCAATTAAGCATGCTGAATCGGGCCCTTTAACATATTTTAGTGGGATCCCGATTCCTGTCGGCGTCTTAATAGGTCGCATGGTGCATGACAAATTAGATCGAGATAAGGATTTTCCACCAGCTTCCCTTTCGAAAATTTACACTCGTCGCCACTGGCATGTTTACATAATTATTTAATAGTGGCCCTGCCGAGGTGAAACAGATTTTTTAAAGTTTGAAGGTTTTAAGCTTGTTACAATATTAAAGGCGTGATCACGCGCCGGTCTGTACTGGCTTGTTAATAACTATTCTAAGGAAACCTTACATTCCTACAGCAGTCGGTTTTTTAGCAAAATTTCATACACTATACGTACTTGGAACTTTGACCCTTCGGGGTCAATATTTGCAGTTTTATCCTTACACTTATGGTACATTCTATAACATTGGTAGTAACCGGCAATATCTAGACCCAATCTCGGCATAGCTCACAATATAGGTTCTAGAATACCGCATCGAACAATCCCATTCGCAAGAGAACTCTCATCTCATTAATTCGGTATCAGATTTTTTTAGTTAAAACATGATAGGTAGTGACCATCACAGGTTATAGTTTCAAATAAAATGGTACGGATTGTTTTCTTACGATCGAAATAGGTAAAAAATCATCATCACCATTCTCCTACCCTTATCCCAAGTTTATTTGGGACGGCGCAACAAATAGATAAAAAAAAATACTGGCACGAAACAACACTAATAAAAATATCAAAAACTATCACTTAAAAATTACAAACAAGTTAACATAAAATTATCAAAAACCATTGTTTTCAACAATAAAATATCACACGTATCTTAGTTACTGCTGAGCTTACCCGCCTTAATAATAGGATTACAAAAAATAGCACCAAAATTGTGACCCACTTCTGGTACAAACTAAGTTTATATGACAGTGGGATCACTAATGACTTGACCGTGGTTGGTATCAATACGAAAAATCATTAATTATGATATATTAGCATACATGTCGCAAAAGCTATGTTACATAGGTGTTCTAAACGTAATTTAACAAGAAACATGTTTTAGATTATTGTTTGATTTTAATTAGCTGCCTGAAACTTGATGTTTATAGCCTAATTGTTGTTTAGACTAAGTAATTGAAAAATGTTTCAAATGTAACTGGTTATTTTTTTAAGAGGTTCGCTCACGCATCGCTTGATTTCATATTTCAAATTTCAAATCAAATCAAATGTTTTATTTGTAAAACATAGTTATACAAAGATCTTATATATTATAAATAGTAGGTTCACTAAGTTTTGCCACTTGGGCAAATCATAATGAAAATACTTCTACAAAAAGGTTAAAAATGCAATCGCCGATTTATAGCAGCAGCAGTATTAATTACTTTTTATAAATTCTACGCTCATAACAGAAAAGAAAAATAAATATAGTACCTACGTACAAACGCGAGGGATATACCAAAGGCCCCATCCCCAGCAACTGAGGGCTCGCGACGGCCGTGCGGCTATAGTCGGTCCGAGTCCGATAAAACCACCCCCGCTGGCTCTGGCAGGAGGGTATCCGAGGAGATTCTCGCACGTAAAGAAAAAAAAGTACCTAGGTATAAAGATCTTAGCGAGTTCAAAAAATAAAAGTGGTTTGGTATGAAAGTAAATAAATTGGAATCAAATCAGTTTTTTAAACTCACTTTTAATCAGCTGCATTGTTATTCCCAAAATGACTTTAGTCGAGAGCCTGCAGTCAAAAGTACTTTTGAATCATTTTGGCAGTTAAAAGTGAATTTTGTCAGTTAAAATTAAATTTTGACAATTAAGAGTAAATTTTGACAGTTAGGAGAAAGTTTGACAGTAACATAATACATTACTACTAATGTAATATTAATTCTAGAATACTTTAGATAGATTAGATATCTTGAATGGATCCAAAGTTCTTGTAGTAATCGGTTGAGAACAATGGTTTTCTAATAATTTGTTTCATGATGCTACAAAAAGCTTGAGGACTAAAATCTACTTATAAAAAAAATAGGAAAAAAATCTAATGCAAACAAAACAATATAAAAAACAACAATAGCAAATATCACACCACATGCGTTAGGCAATCACCATATAAAATTATATTTCATATTGTGATTACTTTTGATTCACAGATTTTTGTAACATTTCTATTACTAGGTAATAGCAGTTTTCTTACAATATAAATGACTAAATACATAATATATAGCACACATCGATACTAAATGGATGGCAAAAAAATATATGACACATCAAAACGACTCTAATGTCAGTGTCTATAGCTCCTATTACATTTTGCACAAAATTCAACTATATATCAAGACAAAGTATTATTGAAAATAAGTGTTTGTGCTGATGCAAATTAAATAAAAAGGAACTTAAATTGTTGAGTCCGCAGTGTGCGTACAGGGAGGGAAAGCCGTCCACTTTAACATTTTATTTTGATCGTACGGCACAACGCCATGGAATATAGCCAGACACTGTTTCAGAGACTCCTGGCATTCGGCTAGTTCCTTACAAGGTGCAAAACCATCTAAAGACTCGACGAGCTCACACAATGGCTGGTAACATTTGAAAGCAGTTTCCAAGTCTGCGGTCATAAGCTTGTCAATAGCTACGGAAGTTAAGCATTCTTCTTTCTTCTTTAGAATAGCCGGTGGAATACCTTCGCCTGGCGATAATTTGGCATGCATGGCCCAGTCATCAACGCAAGCCTCACATGTACAGGTGAATTTATACTGGAACTTAAGGTTCGACTGACGCTCTTGACGATCCTGGACAGCATGGTGATATCTGTAAAAAAATTAGACATAATTTCTATTAAAAACAAAATTTCATGACCTATATTTATAAAATATCACTCTCAAGAGCTACAGTGGGCAGCTTGCTCTTTCCTAGGGCATATTTTTTGTCCTTCGCCTTACTAAGGGCCCAGCTCTAGTAGGAGACTTGGCTCTGGTAGGAGACTCAGCTCTGGTAGGAGACTCGGCTCGCGTAGCCGTTGCCATTGCACGCATGCAAAGTTAAAAAGCAAAAGTCGTAAAGTTGACTTGACCAGGATTCTGAAGTAAGAGCCTCGGGTGAGGCTTGGACTGATGTAAAGGTAAAGATGATTTGCTAAGGAAGTAAGTTGATTTATTATACTTCTAAATCCTCTAATGTTCTTCTGATTAATTTTGTTGCAAATTCTGACAGTACAGGCAATTCAATGGTAATGTGTGAAAGGGATTAACGCCCCTCCCTTGCCAAATTCTGATTTGCTGAGATCCAGTAGTATTGGCTCCCCGTTTTCTTATATTACTTAAAGCCTTACAATTTAGAAAAATGGTAGCCTTTAACTAGATAGAAAAAGATATAGAGAAAAGCATTTAAAAAATGTAAAAACGACAGACTACATACCCATAGTTATCATAAACTTGCATTCCTTTCTTAATGGGTCTGACAGCAATTAGAGACATACGGGCTGTACCCAACTTAGTGTACCGCACAACATTTGGGGCGCATGAATGATTCAGCAAACTCAGAAATCCATATGCGCCACTAGCAATTTGATATTCTTCAACATATTTGCCTTCGGAATCTGCCATGGTTGTACTAATGCTATGCATATTTGTTGGGCTTGTCATAATATGCAGTAACAGTGTTCCACTAACATATCTAAGAACATTTTTCATTATCATTTCATCAGTACAGCTTAGAAAATGCATCATAGACAAAAGGTGTGTCAAAAATGCAGCACACATACTCTTTCTGAATATATCAGAAAGTGTTCTCTTCTCAATATTTGAAGACAATGTATGGATGGTATTATAATACCTGGAATCATAAATCCAAGAATCACCCACTTTAACACATCCCCATTCCTCAGTATCAATACTTGCTACAGCTTGCTCTACCACTTTAAACAATGATAACCAACCATCTTCATTAGTTCTTGATCTTAATAAAGCTCTCAAAGCTAACATATCCATCTTTGAGAACCCCATTCTTAATAAAGTTGTCAATAAGCCACATTCTATCACATGATATTTCTTTCGAGCAGTCTCACGGCATTCCGCAGAGCAGTACAGTGTGTATGTACATGATGTACACGGATAGAGATTCATATTACGGCGCAGGCAATACGCACAGCAAAATAAGTACTCAGGTTGAAGGAGTACTGTTAAGTACGGATATTCCTCAGCTAATACTTCCCCAACTGCAATATCCTCATTTGCAATCACATGTCTACCCAGTTCCTCAGTATAAACCACCTTCAGCTTTGAGCTTGCACACACATATTTTTTATCCCTTTTGCTCTTGAGTTTTAATATCTCCTCTATTTTCATCTCATTCTCTGCCTTTATTTTATTTGCCGCCTCTTGTGTTGCTACCTTAGCTAAACACTGCACTTTCCTCTCCAAAAGCTTTTGCCTTATCTTTTCTGGGAATTTCTTACCGAGTACAAATTTTATATCTTCTAAGCATTCAATATATTTTTCCATACTGAAAAATACAGCTGATCTATTAGACACAGCGAGAATGAAATTTTCTGATGTGGTAACAGCAAATAGTAAAGAGAGATTATAAGATTGCCATGCTTCATAATATTGCCTTTGTTTGAAATATTCGTTGCCTTGGCAACGGTAAAACACTGATACGTCGTCATCCTTTGAACTGATTAGCAACTGTGGCAGTAATTTCAGTTCCTTCAGAATATTATATACATATAGAACTCTTTCATGATTAGTTGCTACAGACATCAGATGTGCGGAAGTCTGCTTTATTTTTCCTGCGGAGGTTAATCTCTCAAGCGTTTTATTGTAATAATCATCTATAGTTTTCTGAGAGGAAACCTTGGTGCAAGATTCACAGGGCTGGTTATTTGTCATAGTTATTAATTACTTCAGTTTTTGAGTAAAATCAGTGTTTAATAACGATGTCACACTTCGCAACACCCTTTATAGTTGTCAATTTAGGCTGTGAGATGGTTTTTGTGATTGAGCAAAGACTAAAAGCTCAAAGTATAACAGTAGAAAAATCTGAAAGAGGTTAGTTTTATTTAATCAAAATTCTATGAATAATGCAACGCTTTTTAAGGTATGTTTTTGTATATTTCAGTACTCACCGATGTAGTGACAGTGTTACTCCATCCCAAACTCCTGGATGAACTGTTTCTGCCGCAGCCGGTTGCTACACACACAGTTATAAAACAATTACTTGGAGATATATCTTCTACTTCGATCATGAAACTGGATGACTACTCCATGAACAAATTATGGGATCTTATGACAATGATCTTCAAATGGCAACTATCTGCAGCGACGAATCAAAATATTTTTGATATCACTCGCAGACATTTAAGAGGAGTTGCCATGTTAATGCATCAGTTTTTCCCCAAATGTATAATTGACCAAGCAATGAGAAGATTTGAGCAGTTATCAAATAAATTTACAGAGGATGATTATAAAAGTCTGAACAATACATTAATTCTATGGTTTTCAGAATACCATACCAAAATATCTGTGCTTCTGAGATTAGGTTTGCAAAAGAAAGATGGCACTTTTAACTTGCCATCTACAATAAGCACAAATGTTCTTAATAACCTGGGTGAAAATATTTATAAATATGATAATAAAAAGAATCCGATTGAAGAGTATGAAAATAGATGTGCAGATACAAATGAAATAAACTGTCTTTTAGCAACAATTGAAAATCTTCACTCAAAAAGTAAAATTGAACTAAAACTGCCAATTGAACTTGGGGATAAAAATTCTAAGAAAAAGGTTCTGGAAATAGCAAGGGATATTCAATATGAAACTATTGATACTAGTGTTAAAATAAAAAACACTGACCTCACTTTTATTGCTGATATTCCAAAATCTCCTCAAGAAGATCTTTTAGAAATGCTAGGAGAAGCAACGGATTCGCTATAGATATTCGACAACATGTAGGTAGGCACCTACTTTACAGTTTACACTTAAAGTGAGGGTATCCGTGAATTAAATTTCTCGTAGGTACTTACTTGGTTTTTATCAACGTTAAAAAATGATAATAATATAATCTACCTATAGCTGCCTATAGCTATAATTGATTCTGAATCATATCTCCGACAAACGTTTCCCTGCCGAATGATCCACCGACAGAATGTTTCGCTTATGAGTTTTTCATCTACAGAACATTTCACATACAGGCAGTTCGCCGATAAAACGATTCACTTTTGGTTAAATCGACGACAGAACCTTTCCCCTACGAACGTTTCGCCGACAGAACGATTAAATAATGAGTGAACCGACGACAAGGTCGATGGAGCCCCGCTACGCGGGGCTCCTACTTCTGGGTGGTTTATAAAAAAATAACCACGAAGGCCTAATGCGGGAGCTTCGCTACGCTCCGCTCCCGCATTAGCCTTCTAACCTAACCTATCCGAGTCGGGGTAATCTGAGTTGGGGTGTTAACTATATTGTAAATTGGTGAAAGATTCTGTCGTCGGTTCACTCATTATTTAATCTGTCGTCGATTTAACCAAAAATGAATCGTTTTATCGGCAAACTGCCTGTATGTGAAATGTTCTGTAGAGGAAAAACAAATAAGCGAAACATTCTGTCGGTGGATCATTCGGCAGGGAAACGTTTGTCGGAGATATGTTTCAGACCGCTATAATTAGATCACATAGAAGATATTCTAGTACCATAAATAATTTTAAAAGTGCGATATTTTATAATTGGTAAGTAGACCAGTACCTACGAAAATATCTCATCGTAACTACTTAATTATTCAAAATACGATAAAATAAGACTCTTTATGTAATATTTCTTTTTTATTAATCCGGTTATTGGTTTGTGTTGAGCCGACGCTATTGAGCATCAAATATGCATCTCTGCTCAACCTTGCCCTCGACTATTCACTTGCCTCTATTCTCGACTTTTTACTCGCCTCTATATTCGACTCTCTTCTCGACTTTCTACTCGCCTCTATACTTGAATCTATTCTCGACTCTCTACTGGCATCTCTACTCTCCTCTCGACTCAACTCTGTACTCTACTCTATACTCGCCTCTCCATTGGCCTCTCTACTCGCTCGATTATCTTTTTGTCTCTCTACTTCACTCTCTTCACTCGCTTCTCTACTCGCTTCCCCTTTCGCCTATCTATTGGCCTCTCTATTCTATCTCTACTCGCCTCTTCATTCGTCTATCCACTCGCCACTCTGCTCGAGTCTCTACTGGACTCTATTTGATTCTATACTCGCCTCTCCACTGGTTTCTCTAGTCGTATTTCTACTCGCCCCTGTAGTCGACTCTACTCGACTATCTATTTAACCTCTACATGCCTATCCACTCGCCCCTATAATAAACTCTTCTCGTCTCTCCACTCGCCTCTATATTTGACTATATCTACCTCTATAGTAATTTCATGAGGATATTTAAAAAAAAAACATACTATTTAACCCCTATTTACCCCCTTTTTTGTGCGATTGTAAAATGACAAACTTTAATCTCCTAGCCCTAACCCCCCTTCTACCCCCTTTTTCACGATAAATGAATATCGATAAGAATATCTTCAAAATTGATAAACTTACATCCCCTAGCCCTGTTCCCCGTCTATCCTCATTTCGCGATAAAAGGTAGCCTAAGTCCGATTCCAAGCTCTAATCATCTCTGTACCAAATTTCATCAGAAGGTCTTCAAAAATGACAAACTTTCATACTAACTTTCATCTCTTAGCCCTATTCCCCCCTTCTACCCCATTTTTCACAATAAAAGGTGGTATATTTCCGTTCCCACGCTCTAATTCATTCCTGTACCACAATTCATCACGATATCTTCAAAACTGATAAACGTTCATCACCTTTTTTCCCCTTTAAACTTCCTTTTTCGCGATAAAAGGTAGCCTATAATCGTTCCCTAGCTTTGATCTATCTCTATATCAATTTTCATCAGCATATCTTCAAAAATGACAAACTTGCATCCCATAGCCCTATTCCCCCCCCCCCCCCCCTTTGCCCAGTTTTTTTGCGACAAAAAGGAAGCCTATGTCCGTTCCCAAGCTCTAATCTATCTCTGTATCAAGTTTCATCAGGATATCTTAAAAACTTTTTATAATCTTTCATCCCATGGCCCTAATCCCACCCTTCTGCCCCCTTTTTCGCGATAAATGGTAGCCTATGTCCGTTCTCTAGCTCTAATACACCCCGTACCAATTTTCATCAAGATCGGTTCAGTACATTAGGCGTGAAAGCGTAAGTACAGACAAAATATAGACAGAGTTACTTTCGCATTTTTATAATATTAGTATGGATTAAATATAAAAACTTTTATGCATCATAATCATAAATTAAAAGGTCACGCGGGTGCCACGCGGCACTGCCATCCGGTTCATCAGGTGGTCATTACATTCTTTTATTTTACGAATTTATTCCCTCGTGAAGCCGGGACCCGGTTCACCAGTAATCTATCTAGATTATTATAGAATTATAGAATTAATTCAAAATATTTTTAGATCTTAAGTCTAACAAATATACACAATAACTTTCATAAAAACAGATCAAGCAGTTTCAGAGGAATTTAGTTTGTGACTGTGACTCGAGGAATTTAATACATTATAGATTTATCCTGTACCTATAATCATTATAAACTTTTATACTCCCTGTGGTATCTGTATTTTCATAATTTACTTAATATGTAAGTATTTGTGACATGTTTCAACTTATGTAGATAAGTAGGTAATTGTTAAGAAATAAATGACTTAAGAAAGACTTATTTCTCTTTTCCATCAATTGAAGGCGTACGAAAATGGGTGTGAGGTAAAATGCCAAAGAAAAATGCAAGCCAAGTGCACTGTGACGCGGCGCCGGTTTGACCATTACGGGTCTCTTAAAGAACCAAATAGGCTATCCAAATAGTTATACCCTTGACAACCACATTATCGTGCTACGATACGCGCCGCCGCCGTGGCCTGCTTCTACTAGGATGACGAGTGGCTCCACCCGTCACCCTCAGGTCCGCGCTCATGGGGGGCGGAGGTCGGATTGCGCCCTCCGACGCCCGAGCCGCGTTCGAACGCGGGCAGCGATGTCCGCGAGTCTCTCTCGCTCGCTGCGCCTCGCCCGCTCTGCTGTCTACTTCACGAGCATGACTTGCTCACAGAAGGAGGCGCTGGCCGCCGAACGCCCTACGCCAAGTATAAATAATAGTTATTTTTAAAATTTATTAAATAAATTGACAAAGAATCAGGCTATGAACTTAGGTTCTCTTACTTTTAACATTAACTGCCATAATCACTACTATGTTTGTACATTTTCCCTATTACAGATGTTGCACTCTATTTCATGGCAACACTTACCAAAACGTGTCGGTAGTACATACATTATGGAAAACTGGGACAAAAACTATACCAAGATATAGTAGATTGTTCAACAAGGGACTAAAACAAGCCATAATGACACGAGATGTTTTAGCCACCCGAG